>CM038793.1:36348389-37548389 GCA_021764765.1 Vicia sativa | reverse complement strand
TATTGAAGATGTCAAGGCAACCGGATGGGGAGACGATTTCCCAGAAGACTATGCTGATGTAAACACAATAAGGATCTCCTATGCTGATCCTACACCTAGAGTGACACCTCTCATCATTAATTCTCCCAGACCAGTTCCATACTCCTCTGATAAAACTATATCGTGGAATTATGGAGCTGAAGTTTACTACCATGGCGTCAAGCAAGACCCGTTGACCATGGAAGACATTGCAGTTGAAGCTATCAATCCTGACATCGACAACATCACTGGATCAAGCAAGGTGACCAGGACCGGAAGAGTGTTCTCTCCAGAGATCTCTCCACCAAAAGACATTGCGACTCCAGCTCGCATTCCAGCTATCGAACCAATTCCGGAAGCCAGAGGGAAAGAACCAGTAACTCATCCTGCTTAGACAGAAGTACCAAAGGAAGTTGCTAAAGACACCTCCAAGTAAGAAATGGAGGAAATTCTGAAGATCATCAAGAAGAGTGACTAAAATATTGTGGAACAGTTGGGACAAACTCCATCCAAGATCTCCATGCTAGCTCTGCTACTGTACTCTAAGGCTCATGATAAAACCTTAGTGAAGTTTCTGAAGAATGCTCACATACCGCAAGATACTACCGCTGATCAATTCGAAGATTGTATTGCTAGCGTGACTGTTAATAATGGCCTAGGTTTCTCTGATGCTGATTTGACTCCTGTCGGAAGGAAACACAACAAAGCCTTGCACATCTACATTGAATGCAAGGGCACTACACTGTCTCACGTATTGGTGGATACTGGTTCTGATCTAAATATCCTACCAAAGAGTGCTTTCGACCGACTTGACGTTGAAGGAGTGGTCTTGGAGCCCAGTGACATCAGTGTAAGAGCTTTTGATGGTTCTAAACGAATGGTACTTGGAGAGCTCATCCTGCCTGTTAAAGTCGGTTCCCAGACTTTTGACTCCACTTTCTTCGTCATGGACATCCGTCCAGCTTACTCTTGCCTACTTGGACGCCCTTGGATACATGGGCGCATACCTCTACCGCATCGGTCAAGTACCCTGAAGGGAAGTTTGTTACCGTATACAGTGAGGAAGAATACGTGGTAAGCCATCTGCAGTCATTCCGATACCTCGAAATGGAAGGTGAATTCTTCGAAACTCCCTGTCAAGCCTTTGAAATAGTTCCAAGAGCCGTGCCTGTTGACTCTCCTATCACTCCTGAAATTGCTAAAGTTCCACAAAGAATGGCCTCACTGAAGGATGCCCAAGCTGCAATTGAGGAAGGAAGTCGTACTGTTTGGGGTCATCTCCCTGATCTTCCTTTCAAATCTGACAAGACTGGTTTAGGCTTCACTATCAAAGGTCAGAAGATGATACGTCGCGAATGTGCCGAAAAAATTCCCTTCCACATCAGCAAGAATGGAGTCTATGCCATAGAAGATGACGACAACGACTTCGACATCAGCAACTGGATCTCCCTAACTCCCGACAACGGACTCAGCAATTGGAAGACCGAAGACGTCATACCAATCTCCTTTAGACATGAGTAATTGCTTTTGTTTTCTATTATGCTTTTTGTTTTCTACGCTTTGAACAATCAAACTTAGAAGCCTAGTGCCTTGCCCGGGGCATCACGACTCGTTTGTGAGGGTTATTATTTGTCATCTGCATATTTTCATTCAATAAAATCATTGCACTTTTGCATTTAAATACTGTTTTCGTTCCTTTCTTTTACTTTGTTACCCCTTCAAAAGCTATGTGTTCTTACACACACCCACGTGATACACTGCAGATTCACTCCGAATCTTGTTGATAACAGCTTTGCTATTGCTAAATATGACTTCGATAATCCGATCTACCAAGTCGAAGACGAAGGTGAGGAAGATTGTGAGGTGCCAGGAGAACTTGTCAGACTACTATAGCAAGAGGAACAGGTTATATAGCCTCACAAAGAGCCAGTCGAGGTCGTGAATCTAGGTACTGACGAAGACAAAAAAGAAATCAAGATAGGAGCGGGTCTTGAGAACAGTATCAGAGAAAGATTGGTCCAGATGCTACGAGACTGCATCAAGGTTTTTGCTTGGTCATACGAAGATATGCTAGGTCTAGACATTGACATTGTGGTGCACCGATTACCGACGAAAGAAGGTTTTCTCCCAGTGAAGCAGAAGGTTCGTCGTATGCGTCCTGAGATATCTAAGAAAATCAAAGCCGAAGTTATGAAACAGTTCAATACCGGTTTCCTAGCCGTCACTTGTAACACCCTAAATCTACCCAAGGTTTTATATGCAAAAATCAGAGTAATTTAAAATTTTCATAAATTAAATACTGAGGTGTCACACCTTCAAAAATAACTCACTTTAAACAATTTGCTTTAAAGTATAAATCTCGGATACATAGCATCGCCGGAAGACATAAATTGATTCAAACACATCAAAACATCTTCTTTAATAAACTTCCTTAATAAATCATATTTTCACAAAGTATGATTCTTATTTACAAAAGGAAGAACAACATGTTAGTGTTTTAAGTTGGCATTACTTTTTGGTAAAACTAGACTATAGCAATGTCTTGATAAATGTCATGACATTCAGAGATTGAAGATAAATCCTACTTGACAAGGATGTTTAAGTACAGCTCAGATCTGGAAGCAAGTACTGTGCTGGAAATTCTGCAGAAGTTTGATTGATGTCATAACAGATGTCATGACATCCTGTGTGACATTCTGTTCTGCAGAATCTGTTTTTTTCTGAGATTTTTCAGGAAGTTTGTTGAGCTGCTTTATTATATTTTTCTGTTATTAGATTGCATGCTCACGTGGATGTTAGGTTAATCTTAGTTAAACCTAAATTGGTTGTTTATAAGACCAAGTTTTTAGGATTAATTAAGTGAACCCTAGCTATTATTATGGAAGCCCAAAACTGAAGTTTCAAGACTGCTTCTATAATAGGAATAGAACCCTACTCTGCTGCAATGCCTCTGGACTGTATTGAAGATTTAGCAGGTTGTTATTTGTGTAATTCTAGATACTCTTGTGAGCCAAGCAATTATCAATTGATAAGTGCCTTGGACTAGGATTTGGTTGTAAGGGTTGTTTATCACTCAAAGCTTTGAAGCACGAGTGTTTTGTCTCGTGATTAAAGCTTTGAAGCAATATCAAGATAGTTTATTGAAGTGTCTCTTCACAATTCAATTAATCAATAGGTTGATATCACTGTTGTGATTGAGGGGGAGTAAGTAGGAACTCAGGTCTAAGTAGGACTTAGATTGAAGTTGCATTGGGTAGGTTTTAAGTGTAGGAGATAAACTGGGTTGGTTTATTCCTGAATTAATTCTACTAATAGTGAATTTCCTCCCTGGCTTGGTAGCCCCCAGATGTAGGTGTAGTTACACACTGAACTGGGTAAACAACTTATTGTGTTCTTTACTACTGTTTGAATTTATTATGTGAATTGTTAACAGAGTGTCAGATACTGTGTCATAACATTCTCTGTGACATCACGTATCTGCTGCCAGGAATTTCACAACAAAAGAACAACAACAAGACAACATAAATATTCTCCCTGAGTGCTACGTATCATAGCGACACCGACTCGACTAACAGCAGCTATATACTCCATCTTCATAACCTGCACGTTACCAATATAAAGGTAACGGCGAAACAAGTAAAGGGTGAGATAATCCAAAACATATAGTTAAAGACATGATAAAATATATATATAGTTTTGGAATTGTAAAGGATATAAGTTAATAAGTGCATCCCAACGCATATCTAAACCACACTTACTTCGATCGTCATTCTAATGTGTATAATCTACACTATATCGCCATAACCTCATCGGCATACTTCGTCACAACAACACATAAACCTTCGTCACCACGAAATCGTCACATGCTAATACATCGCTAATTAACACGACAATCATAGACAACAACATCAACCAACAACATTAAGCAATGTTAACAACATGAGCATAAAAGCCCATCGTCGCTTTTGGCATAAAAGCCCATCGTCACAAATATCATCACATCATAATTGCATTAAGCATTTCATCTAAATTAAATCATCACAAAACTCACCATTTATATTCATCGCCTAGTTATCATGAAATTATCAAGTCATATTCATTTCATATTCATCATAAAGATCATCACCAAACAAAGCAGTATACATCATCGCAATTCAATCATCGTCAATCAATTAAAAACCCAACGCCAAACAACTCAAACATAAACATAACTGACTCCATGAGACACGACTATGTTATGCATGTGGTACCCGTCGCTTTGTCCATAATTAGGAACACTTGGCATAAAAGCCTTGTCGCTTGGCATAAAAGCCTCGTCGCTTGGTATAAAAGCCCATCGTCGCCAATGCAATGTATGTGACTCGAAATAACCAACACAACACAAAACATCATCAACGCTTATCAAAATTGGCATAAAGCCCACATCGCCATAATTTATCCAAATCAAGATAAATATATCATCGCATTATATTTGCATTATGCAAAACATCCCTAAACAATTCATCATCGTCACAAGTCATGCATTCATAAATCAGAAGCAATTATCAACAACATCAATATAATCGTCACATCATCATGTACAAAGACATATATTATTTCATTGCAAATCATCAAGTATTCATAAATTAATACGTCGTCACAAACATTATGTTTAATTACACTACATCATAACCAATTCACCCACTAAATTCCAAAAACGGAAAAATGGTCAAACCCCTATAATCGTCGCGAAAGCCATTCCTAATAACCGGCATTAATCATAATCGTCAACGTCGCAATCAGATTGTCCATACGTGTCCTAAACCCACTACAAAGAAATCCGATTCAATTGAACCATAATTAAACCTATTTCGGGTCACCTCGCAAAAACTCGCAACTTCTAAAAACTAACCTCATCACTACGTTCTACACGTCAAACTTAACTAGCACGTCAATTTTCGTTAAATTCGGAGCAACTTGCTCCGTCTTTGAATTTACCGAAATCGGAAAATCGGAACACAATTGGGTTCCAAAGGAAATGTGAAAAATTAGAATTTTGGAGGCTACAGAAGCATCAACACGGGCCCCCGTGTGCATCAATACGGCCCATGTTGAAAAGCCACCAGAACGTGCAAAAATCACCCAAGACGGTGAATCAACACGGGCACCCGTGTTGATCAACACGGCCCGTGTTGATTGGCCTGCAGTAACCAAAATTCCTATACAAGAGGGAAACACGGTCGTGTTAATCAACACGGTCCGTGTTGATGGACCTGCGTGAAAACTTCATCTTTTTGAGTTTTTCTCATTCTTCTACCATGGTTTTCTTTCCCATTTCAATACTCTTAATTCTACAAGCTAGCACCTAATACATCCACAAACCATACTCCTAATCCAACTCTTCTAAACCATTCCAACAATCAACCAACAAAACCCTATAAATCAACTATCAATTTCACCCCCAAATCCAAAATATATCTATCAAAAACCTAACAATATAAGATGGAGAATCAAACCCCTTACCTCTAGCTTGGATGATTGCAAGATGCTCCATCAAAGCCCCAACCTCATGCTTGTTCTTGCTCTCCTTCTTCTCCCCCAAAACCCTCTCTTTTCCTCTCTAAGGCCAAGTTTGGCTTGTTTTCCAAATGGGAAGAAAAGGAAAGGAAAATGGTTTTTATAACTTGTTTTCTTACTAGCTTCCAAGTTCCATGTTTGGTTTTGGTATTTTGGATGGAAGGAAAATGAGGAGAAATGGTTTATAAAGGTATTTCTACTAGTAAGCCAAGGGTGAAAACCCAATCCTCAACAATTGCTCCCCACACCCCTAACTTACTAATTATATCATCAATTCAATTAATTCAAATAATTCCGGGGAATTAAATATCGGATCCGAACGGAACATTGCCAAATATATCAATAGGTATAACGATTAATATAAATATTCTCTTCGCGAAATAAATATCAATCGGTAATTCGAAAATATTAATATAATATAATATTAATAAAAATAGGGCGTTACAACTCTCCCCCACTTATAAACTTTTCGTCCTCGAAATTTCGACCAAAACGAAACAAATCGGGACATGCTTACGCATTTGTCCACTCAATCCTCGCGTCAATTAAACAACATACAAAATACACCAAAAACAAGGAAATATCCCTAACTACATCGTCCCGTTAAGAACAACCATGCCGAAATGCAAAGCCCATACAATGCACTCGACAACCAACTAACACTCAACAACTAAACAAGTCGCAGACACACTGGTTCACTCGAGAACCAAACAAACAAGATTGCTACTATCCTAACGTCTCAACCATAGAATTAGTCATACACTCGAACCGACACCTCGGAAACGAGTCACCAAAGATAGGAACATAAAGTCTTACAACACAACACTGACACCATCGCTAAATCGAAAACAACAAAATGGTTATACAAACCAAAACTGAAACAATCAGAAAAGGATAAAACCATGCGTGCTACGCAAACACGAAAAGATGCCTTCCTTCACGCATAAGTACGAACTCAAGAATTACACTTGCAGTTACCGCTCTCATTCTAGAAGTCACAAGGTCACATCATCCTTATAGAACACCAACGCACAACCCTTGATCAATAACAAGTTACACCAACGTAACAGAACTGCGATACAACACCCATTCCAGGGCTTATACAGACGACTTGCGACTATAGCTCACTAGCCCAATTCCAACAACCTCGCTTACTCGCTAATTGATTCAATGCTTGATATCTAAACCATGTTGCGTCACTTTTATGCATAAGATGCCAACCATAAAACAACTTGGTTAATCCTTAACTTCACAATTACTCAGAATGGATACGTTCAAAGCGTACACCCATCAAGACACCTCGCAATATCAGCTTCATCAACTCGAAGAATCACTCTTTCATTCTCGATTGATCAACGTCCATTGGTCCTCTAAATACATGACATAGTTTGACCTTTTCAAGTTCTGTCCAAATATTCACTTGTGAAACTTCGACGTATACACTTGACTTCAACGAAGTCTTCCCTTATAACAATTCAATTCCCAAATTTGTATCAAGTAATCACCATCATCGCACCGTCGCAACAATCAATACACAGGCTTCTTATTCGAAACACCTTCATAACTCTCAATCCTTCAAAGTGGTAACTTAGACCAAAACACTCTCTCAAGAACTCACCATCAACGTCGTCTCATACCCTAACTTACAACACAGGTTGGACTTAGAACCATAACATCAATTTCTATGGAACCCAACAAGAACACCGTCACCACCGACTTTAGTCACAATAGAACACCTTCCTTTATAAAACATCAATCATCTTAAAGTACCTGTGGTTACCAAACCACCACCAAATTCTCACCGTCAAGACTGACCTTAGTCGCAATCTAATAATCCACTACGACTATCAGTATCCGACGAAATCCATATGTTAGTGGTGAACAAATCCTTAATAACCTTCTGAGCTTAATCTCAACAAGCGTCTCAAAACAAACATGCAACATTCTTTAAAATAATAAATCTCAAATCATATATTCTTGGCTATCCGCGATATCAGCTTACTAAACTCAACACCAGACGAAATCTCTTTATAGATCGCACTAAAACTTGAATTGTCTTTAACAATGCCAATCTCCTCGTCGTTAACATTTGCACCTAAAAGGTTCCAATGAGCACAACCGCATCAAACTCTAACTCACGCGTCTGACAATTTTTTCCTTATGAAAATCAAATCGTTCCAAGGTAGCAATGCACTTTTTCAACTCTATGTCGAAATACATCTTAAGTCCAAAATGAAATATCACAATACACCGCACAAGGTTCTTTAGTACAAAACAAGACCAAAATCGAAGCATTCACTAAACTTTTCACCGGCTCAAACAAATTCGCTTCTCATTACGAAGTCCAAATAGCGACTCAACCATCTCGAGTCCAAAATACTCACGATCAATACCAACTTGTAAAAAGACCTTCCATCAAATCACAAAGCTAACCATCCAAAACAAAAGAACTTCTAAACTCTGAATTAACCCCTTAAAGTCTTCTACAAGACACAAAATAAATCTTCGCGGAACTGTCCAAAATATCACTGTCTAAGTTGCTTACTTAAGGCACTCTCGTCCAACAGTTCAAAATTCTATCTTTAGATTACTCGACATACACCGGTCTAACTTCACTACCAACAATGCAAAGCTTGGATGATTGCTACGATTCCTTAACTTGGTGTGAACCAAATAATATCCATGAACACGAAACAACTCTACAGCTACTCATGAGAGTACTGTCGAAACATTCTAAAATCACACCTGACACATTAGTCACACTAATGACATCAACAAACACTCGCCAGGACCATACACTATCTTGAAAAGCATTGTCTAAACATCTTTCGTTCTCACACTAACCCGTAGCCAGCCAAACTTCACATCGACCTCTCAAAACACATAAACTCCAAATGACTGCTTCACTTAAATATCAAGCCTCGGAAGTAGACACTCGTCATCGACATTCACGTTGTTCCCTGACTACAAACGACACACCAACTCGGGAAACCTTTGCTCTTCTCGAACAACACAACGGTAGCACTCCACGGCGACCCACTCGAATAAACAAACTCTGCTCCAACCAATCCTCAAGTTGACTTTTCAACTCTAATTCAGAAGCAACCATCCCTTAAGAATACTTCGAATCACAACTAATTATAGAAACTAAATCCATCAAAACTTCACTTCGCACTACTGTGGTAACTCACTCACATCTCCATAAAAGGCCTCAGAAGAATCACAACAAGAAACTCGCTTGACAAAATCTTGTTTCTCACCAAAATCCAAATTCGCCCACAACTCAAGTAACCATGCACCACCTTGTGCAAACACATCTGCTTCACACACTATTAAGTTGGCAAGACAAGTTTATCCCAACCAACACAATTCCCGACTACTATTAACAAGAGATTAAGGATGATCAGTCCCTCAATTTGTCAATAGACAGTCGACAATCATGATGGTGACATAAACCATCTCTACCAAACTACAACAGCGTCTTCAATCCTACTCTTCAAGTTACCAAGTGTAACCCTGCTTGAGGTTCCAACTCTAAGCCACAAGCGCCACTAAGAAGTAAAACTTCTCCCCCACTTGTTTCAAACTCATCTCTGCAGACAACAAATAGAAACAAGCAAGTACCGACAGTGTTTCACACACATGTCGCATACAAAAGGGTTAAACACACTAACAACCTAGTCGACAGACAGACCTGCTTTGATACCACTAATGTAACACCCCAAATCTACCCAAGGTTTTATATGCAAAAATCAGAGTAATTCAAAAATTTCATAAATTAAATACTGAGGCGTCACACCTTCAAAAATAACTCACTTTAAACAATTTGCTTTAAAGTATAAATCTCGGATACATAGCATCACCGGAAGACATAAATTGATTCAAACACATCAAAACATCTTCTTTAATAAACTTCCTTAATAAATCATATTTTCACAAAGTATGATTCTTATTTACAAAAGGGAGAACAACAAAAGAACAACAACAAGACAACATAAATATTCCCCCCGAGTGCTACGTATCAGAGCGACACCGACTCGACTAACAGCAGTTGTATACTCCGTCTTCATAACCTGCACGTTACCAATATAAAGGTAACGGCGAAACAAGTAAAGGGTGAGATAATCCAAAACATATAGTTAAAGACATGATAAAATATATATATAGTTTTGGAATTGTAAAGGATATAAGTTAATAAGTGCATCCCAACGCATATCTAAACCACACTTACTTCGATCGTCATTCTAATGTGTATAATCTACACTATATCGCCATAACCTCATCGGCATACTTCGTCACAACAACACATAAACCTTCGTCACCACGAAATCGTCACATGCTAATACATCGCTAATTAACACGACAATCATAGACAACAACATCAACCAACAACATTAAGCAATGTTAACAACATGAGCATAAAAGCCCATCGTCGCTTTTGGCATAAAAGCCCATCGTCACAAATATCATCACATCATAATTGCATTAAGCATTTCATCTAAATTAAATCATCACAAAACTCACCATTTATATTCATCGCCTAGTTTTCATGAAATTATCAAGTCATATTCATTTCATATTCATCATAAATATCATCACCAAACAAAGCAGCATACATCATCGCAATTCAATCATCGTCAATCAATTAAAAACCCAACGCCAAACAACTCAAACATAAACATAACTGACTCCATGAGACACGACTATGTTATGCATGTGGTATCCGTCGCTTTGTCCATAATTAGGAACACTTGGCATAAAACCCTAGTCGCTTGGCATAAAAGCCTCGTCGCTTGGCATAAAAGCCTCGTCGCTTGGTATAAAAGCCCACCGTTGCCAATGCAATGTATGTGACTCGAAATAACCAACACAATACAAAACATCATCGTCGCTTATCAAAATTGGCATAAAGCCCACATCGCCATAATTTATCCAAATCAAGATAAATATATCATCGCATTATATTTGCAGTATGCAAAACATCCCTAAACAATTCATCATTGTCACAAGTCATGCATTCATAAATTGGAAGCAATTATCAACAACATCTTTTTAATCGTCACATCATCATGTACAAAGACATATATTATTTCATTGCAAATCATCAAGTATTCATAAATTAATACGTCGTCACAAACATTATGTTTAATTACACTACATCATAACCAATTCACCCACTAAATTCCAAAAACGGAAAAATTATCAAACCCCTATAATCGTCGCGAAAGCCATTCCTAATAACCGGCATTAATCTTAATCGTCAACGTCGCAATCGGATTGTCCATACGTGTCCTAAACCCACTACAACGAAATCCGATTCAATTGAACCGTAATTAAGCCTATTTCGGGTCATCTCGTAAAAACTCGCAACTTCTAAAAACTAACCTCATCACTACGTTCTACACGTCAAACTTAGCTAGCACGTCAATTTTCGTTAAATTCGGAGCAACTTGCTCCGTCGTCAAATTTACTGAAATCGGAAAATCGGAACACAATCGGGTTCCAAAGAAAATGCGAAAAATCAGAATTTTGGAGGCTACTGAAGCATCAACACGGGCCCCCGTGTGCATCAACACGGGCCCCCATGTGCATCAACACGGCCCGTGTTGAAAAGCCACCAGAATGTGCAAAAATCACCCAAGACAGTGAATCAACACGGGCACCCGTGTTGATTAATACGGCCTGTGTTGATTGGCCTGCAGTAACCAAAATTCCTATACAAGAGGGAAACACGACCGTGTTAATTAGCACGGCCCGTGTTGATGGACCTGTGTGTAAACTTCATCTTTTTGAGTTTTTCTCATTCTTCTACCATGGTTTTCTTTCCCATTTCAATACTCTTAATTCTACAAGCTAGCACCTAATACATCCACAAACCATACTCCTAATCCAACTCTTCTAAACCATTCCAACAATCAACCAACAAAACCCTATAAATCAACTATCAATTTTACCCCCAAATCCAAAATATATCTATAAAAAACCTAACAATATGAGATGGAGAATCAAACCCCTTACCTCTAGCTTGGTTGATTGCAAGATGCTCCATCAAAGCCCTAACCTCATGCTGGTTCTTGTTCTCCTTCTTCTTTTCCCCCAAAACCCTCTCTTTTCCTCTCTAAGGCCAAGTTTGGCTTGTTTTCCAAATGGGAAGAAAAGGAAAGGAAAATGGTTTTTATAACTTGTTTTCTTACTAGCTTCCAAGTTCCATGTTTGGTTTTGGTATTTTGAATGGAAGGAAAATGAGGAGAAATGGTTTATAAAGGTATTTCTACTAGTAAGCCAAGGGTGAAAACCCAATCCTCAACAATTGCTCCCCACACCCCTAACTTACTAATTATAACGATTAATATAAATATTCTCGTCGCAAAATAAATATCAATCGGTAATTCGAAAATATTAATATAATATAATATTAATCAAAACAGGGTGTTACATCACTTCTTATCCACAATGGGTTGCGAGCATGGTGCCCGTACCTAAGAAAGATGGTAAAGTGCGGATGTGTATGGATTATAGAGATCTAAACAGAGCAAGTCTGAAAGACGATTTTCCACTTCCTCATATTGATGTTCTAGTTAACAACACCGCTCAACATAAGGGTTTCTCCTTCATGGATGGTTTCTTCGGTTACAACCAGATCAAAATGGCTCCTGAAGACATGGAAAATACTACTTTCGTTACACAGTGGGGCACATTCTGTTACAAAGTCATGGCGTTCGGTCTGAAGAATGCTGGCGCCACATATCACTGTGCCATGGTGGCTTTGTTCCATGACATGATTCATCACGAGATATAGGTCTACGTCGACGACATGATAGCTCGATCACAAACTGAAGAAGAACATCTCAATCATTTGCGGAAACTGTTTGATAGACTGAAGAAGTATAGACTAAGACTCAATCCCAATAAATGCACCTTTGGAGTCAGATCCGGTAAACTCCTGGGGTTTGTTGTTAGTGGTAAAGGTATTGAAGTTGACCCCACCAAGGTTAAAGCTATCCAAGAAATGCCAGCGCCCCGCACTGAGAAAGAAGTCAGAGGTTTCTTGGGACGATTGAACTACATTTCCAGATTCATTACGCATCTAACTGCTACTTGTGAACCAATCTTCAAATTACTGAAGAAAGATCAAGTCGTGGAATGGAACGACGATTGCCAAACAGCTTTTGACAAGATCAAGGAATATCTGCAGAATCTTGTTATCCTGATGCCACCTGCCAAAGGAAGACCTCTTATCATGTAGTTGACAGTATTAGAGAACTCAATGGGGTGTGTGTTGGAGCAACATGACGAGTCTGGTTGAAAAGAGTATGCAATATACTACCTAAGCAAAAAGTTTACCGACTGTGAAACAAGATACTCACAGCTCGAGAAAACTTGCGCTTTGCTTCTGCTCACCGACTAAGGCAGTATATGTTGACTCACACTACCTTGTTGATCTCCAAGATGGATCCGATAAAATACATATTCGAGAAACCTGCTCTCTCCGGAAGAATAGCAAGATGGCAATTGATCTAGACCGAATACGACATCCAATATACTACTTAGAAAGCGATCAAAGGAAGTGTAGTAGCCAATCATTTGGCTCATCAAGCCGTAGATGACTATCAGTCTATGTAGTTTGAGTTTCCAGATGAAGATGTTTTACTAGTTATTGATTGCGAAGAACCAGAACCAGACGAAGGACCTGAACCAGGATCCCGATGGACCATGGTCTTTGATGGAGCCTCAAACGCACTTGGCAATGGCTTTGGCGCCATCATTACGTCTCCTACCGGTGAACACACGCCTTTCACTGCCAGATTATGTTTCAGTTGCACGAACAACATGGTCGAATACGAAGCGTATCATGGGTATCAAAGCTGATATTGACCTAAGAATCAAATTCCTGCAGGTATATGGAGACTCAGCTTTAGTGATCAGTCAGATTAAAGGCGAGTGGGATACGAAACATCCGAATCTCATTCCATATCGAGAGCATGTTCTAAGTCTGATCCCTTACTTCGAAGAAATCACTTTCGATCATATCCCACGAGAAGAGAATCAGTTGGAAGACGCATTAGCTACTATGTCATCTATGTTCAAAGTTAGGTGGGACAACGAAGCTCCCCAAATCATCATTGAAAAGTTTGACGAACCAGTATATTGTTGTGAACTTGATACATAAGAAAAACCTTGGTTCTATGAAGTGAAGAGGTATCGTGAGACTCAGGAATATCCCGCAGGGGCATCCGTCAATGGCAAGAAATTCTTAAGAAGATTTGCATCCAAATTCTTTCTTAGCAACGACATCTTATACAAGCGCAATCACGACTTGTGCTTACTCCGCTGTGTAGACCAGAAAACAGCAAAATGAATCATGGAAGAATTACATGAAGGCGCATTTGATACCCACTCCAGTGGACATACAATGGCTAAGAAGATTTTGAGAACAGGTTACTATTGGTCCACCATGGAAGCTGATTGTCACCGCTATGCTCGTTCTTGTCACAAATTCGGATATATGCGCATAAAGTGCACCAATCGTTCTAACCGCTCCTTGGCCTTTCGCAATGTGGCGCATTGACATGATCGGAGAAATCAAACCTACTGCTTCTAATGGGCATCGTTTCATCCTTGTGGCGATTGATTATTTCACCAAGTGGGTAGAAGCAGCCTCGTTCGCATCTGTTACCAAGAATGTTGTGGCTCGATTCATCAAGCAAAATCTTATCTGTCGGTACGGCATCTCCGAAAGGATTATCATAGACAATGGTACCAACCTCAACAACAAAATGATCACCGAACTCTGCAAGCAGTTTAAGATCAAGCATCATAACTCTTCTCCATATCGGCCTAAAATGAACGGCGCAGTGGAGGCCGCCAACAAGAATATCAAGAAGATCATACAGAAGATGACAGTGACTTACAAGGATTGGCATGAGATGTTTCCATTTGCTCTCCATGGTTATCGCACTATAGTACGAATATCTACAGGGGCAACCCCCTTCTCTCTCGTATATAGTATGGAAGCAGTCCTACCAATAGAGGTTTAGGTACCCTCAACCAGAGTCCTCCAGGACGCAGAACTAGGCGAAGACGAATGGATCCAGACTCTCCTCGACAAGATCAACTTGATCGACGAAAAACGTCTCGCATCCATTTTCCATGGACAGATCTATAAGAAGCGAATGATCAGAGCATTCAACAAGAAAGCCAAGTACCGAGTCTACCAAGTCGGTGATCTAGTGGTCAAGCGCATCATCCTTCCACAAGGTGATCCCATGGGCAAATGGACTCCCACCTATGAGGGACCATTTGTAGTCAAAACAGTATTTTCCGGCGGAGCTATGATACTTAGCACCATGGATGGAGAAGACTTCCCACACCTTATGAACGCAAACATAGTTAAAAAATACTACGCATGAACGAGACCCGCTAGGTCGACCGGCTTAGGCAAAAATAAGGGCATCCTGGCGAACCAAAAAGTTTCGGGAAAAAGTTAAGGATATATACAAAAATGTACACCCGGCAAGTCGAAAACCTGCAAAGTGTATCCCGGTAGACTGAAAACCCGAAAGGGCGGTCTAGGAAAAAATTAGGGATTTAAGCGTACGACTATGTCTCGACCAGATCACCTACCTACAGACTACACTACTATCAGCTTCAAGATTCAAACGGTGAAACTCAATTCACTTATTTTCTACTAACAGCAAGGAGATGAGATAGTCGAAATATATGAGCAATAGCATAGTTGAAACTCGACGAGATTATTTCCGCATAGCTTTTACTTTTATTCGTCTCTTCTATACAAACTGCTTGGCCATACGCCACTTTTCAAAAATCAATACAAGTTCCTTTTACGGTGTTAATTTTTTATTGTTTTTTGCATAAAGTCCAATGATTGCTTTTAATGATTATATGCATCTGACAGTAAACATCTGTTCACGAACATACGAGAAGCGAACGAACAAAAAGTAATTACTACAAACTCTAGGAATTGAGATGACGACTAAAGTCACCAATACATCCCCTGCAGAGTCACTTTCACAGGGTTACTTTCACAAAAGTACGAATCCCACAGAGCCATCGCTCTCCCTATCAAAGACAAACCTTCTCCGAAGAAGTACTAATCTCTTCCCACTAGTGTTCCAACACTTTAAGCTTCATCACATTAGTCCCCGAGCAGTGATCGTAATCAACTTCACCTCGTTACCTCAGTCTCCGAGCAGTAACAGTTTATCTCATATACCCAGAGATATTTATCCCCAGCAGAATATCTCCCGATGATTATCATTCCCCGACAGCAGCAATATCCAGACCCGAAACTTGGTCAGATAAGTCCATCGGAGGAACATACATCTCTCTTATTCCCCAGTCAGAGGTTTCAGCAAACTTCAGATTCATCACTTCCGAGGATTCTTTGAGCCTCGTCAACTTTTACGTCCTTATCAGCTTGGCCACGTTATGTCAGTCTCCAAGCAGTACTTGGAAATTCCCTAGCAAGATCTACGCACAAGATCCCCAGCGGAGTATCTCCCAATGATTATTCTTCCAACAACACTAATATCCAGACTCGAGACTTGGTCAGATAGTGCATCGGAGGAATCTGAAGCATCTTCTTTTTCTCCCCAACCAGGGTTTCCAACAACCCCATCCCCAGGCGAACATCGGAAATCTCCAACAGAACATTCCTATCTTCTTCAAGACGGATATATTTTGAAATACCACAGCATCTACATTCATACATTATTCATAAAAATCATAACATGTGCATATATCGTTCACGAACATTGTCATATGCTCACATGCATCATAATTTGCATAGAACTAACCATATCCTGTCAAGATTTATTTCCCTAGCAGGTAAAAGCCGTTTTCCAAATGACAGGTCAAAGATTAATACCCGAAACAAGACGGGAGAACTATCGGAACGACCTTGAAGACTATTTCCAAACGAAAGGTCAAAGATTAATACCTGAAACAAGATGGGAGAACTATCGGAACGACCATGAAAATCATTTCAAGACAACAGGTCAAAGATTAATGCCCGAAACAAAACGAGAAACCTATCTGAAAGACCCCACAAATTGTCTCCAGGCAATAGACATTGGATTAACACCCAAAGCAAGACGGGAAAGCTATCCACATTCTGCCAAATATCCACCTCGAGAATAGCCAAGACGAAGGTTTATTCTGACTTTCTCTTATTATCAACAGCAACTACAAAGTCTAGCGTACGACTCAGTTGCCCCGGATGGCATCTTTAATCCCATATCTGACTACTTGTCGACATCTCTCCACCTTTAGAATGCTGCATATTTGGTTAAAAATCAATACATACTAATTACCTCATTCAAAGACGAGCGTGAAGTCTAACGTACGACTCAACATCAGCCGCCCCAGATGGCATCTTAAGCCCATCTCCGTCGCCTCTTCTGCTCAAACAACCCCTACAGAGTCTAACGTATGGCTCATTCCCCAGCATCAGTCTCTCCCGGATGGCATCTTAAGCCCATCTCCGCGTTTTCTTCTATTTTCAAAGACACCTACAGAGCCTAGCATACGGCTCAGTTTCCCTCGGATGGCCTCTCCTATGCTTCTCTTATTCAAACGACGTTTGCGAGTCTAGCATACGACTTGCTCTCCAGCTCAGCTTCTCCAAATGGCATCTATAAGCCCATTCCAACACATCATCAACCAATAGCGAGTGCAAATTTTCAGGTGTACTCGAGTGTTCAATCATCTTCTACTTTCAGGTCACAAAAGTCAAGCATGCCAATCTAACCCTTCTAGCACAAGAAGATTGAACAGGGGCAACTGTTATACCCCAAAATTCTCCCTCCCACTTCTCAAGACATTTCACATGTCCATACTCAAGGGTTTCACAAGGGTTGACCAGATAAACCCTCTCCTAAGCAATCAATCCAAACTAGGGAATTGTCATTCTCAAGTCAAGATGGACATCCAACGTTTCAAGTGATTATCATGTCTCATTATATGCTTCAAAGAATCTCTATGTCAAGTTTCAAGCCTTACAAATCAAGTTTGCTCAGACAATTGCTCAGATGGTTGAAAACCAGTTGTATTGGACAAAAAGTCAACTATGGTCAACATACTGTCAAACATCATAATGTTTGGTCAACACCAATATTTTGAAGTAATATTCATCACTTGATCAAGGGTTGATCATGATTTCTCATGAAAAGTCAATATTTGATCAAAAGTCAAAGTTTCTAAATTGGGCTTTCATAGACAAAAGTCAACAGAACTTTGACCAGGCATAACATTCACATACTTTATCAGAATTTTTTTCACCACAGCTCATTTTGAAGAGAATTCAATTCTCTACAACTTCATGTCTCACAAGCTTGGGCAGAAAATGCTTCATTTGGAAGTTATGGATCAAAATATTACAGGTCCTTTTAAAAGTCAACAAAATGTCAACTTTTTGTAAATAAGTGTTCATGAGCATGGAAAATTCAATGAAGATGAAACAAAAAGGGATGTTTAGAGGACATCTTGAGCTTTCCAATAAGTCCAAGAACACCCAAAAATGTTAAAAATTGAGCAAGATACACCTTGTGCAAGTTAAGCATTTTTGAGGAGGTGCACAAAGAGAAATACTTGAGAAAATAAAAAAAATTCCAAGTGGGCCTAACTTTTCTTGATTCAAACATGTTCGTTAGCTGAATTGGAACCTCCAAGCCCAAGGCCATGAATTTATCTTTTATTTTTATTTATTTTGGATTTTTAATCATTTAAAACCAATTTAATTAAAATAAAAGATATAAAATCAAAAATTAATTGCAAGATGGCTTTTCTCTCATCCTTGAGGTCCAAGCAAGCCATTTAATCTGATTATTTCGAAATAATCATGATTGGCAAGTGATTTGATTGAAATTGGCTCAAAAGAAGAAATATTTGGTTTGATTCCAAATCAAATCTTTTTTCATTGAATGGCATGGTATTTTCCTACAATTCTTGACCTAATTCCTTACAATATAAATAGACAATGATCCTACATGCACAAGGGACGAATTTCTGGCCTCAAGAACCCTAACCCAAGCATCAAAATACCGTGCCTTGCAAGCTACTAGCAATTGTAGTTTTGCTCCAATTCAATCCATTGCAAGCCTTGCAATCGATTGTTGGAAGTCCCCTGAGTCGATCCAGATATTCACAAGCAAGCAAAACACCCAGAATCACCAGAACACGATCACGGTTTGTTGGTTTCTAACTCAAAATCGATTTCTAATTTTTACGCATAATCAATTGAATTTAACCATGTTTTTGTGTTTGTGATGAAGTTTCGATCATGTCTGCATAGTTTAATTGAAGCTTAGGTACCAAACGAAGGATTCACCATGGTTAGGTTTTAGAACCTTGAATTAGGGTTTTCTTATTTAGGATAAATTGGAAGGAACCAAGGGCACCATTGTGTTCAGAACCTTGTTTCCAGTTGATCCATGGTCTCATATTTCATTTATATTGCATATTTCGTAGTGTTTTGATTTGCAGGGATTCATCTACAGAAAGCAAAAACCGTGGCTATAGGTTCAAATATTCAAATGAGGAAGATGACCTCTTGCGCGCGTTTTCTGGTTAAATGATACCCATAAATTCATTCCCTTTGTATTCTTCTATTCCATATGTCTAACACCAAAACAGGCTAGCTCAGATGGTGGAGGCAGCGCGCGTTCCTCTCAGAAGGCACGGGTTCGAACCCTGTCTTTTCCCAGAAGCTCTAACATTTTTGATACTTGACTTTCCGAAGCCAACGTCCGAGCTCCCGGACCCCCTCAGCGCGTCGAAGCTCCAGCTTTTGGACCCCATTCACACGCCACACCCGTAAGCTCCGACAGGCTCATCTTCAAAGCCCGAAAGCCTTACTGGCACCTCCAATGCCCATAAGTGCCTACTTCTGGGCACGTTCAGCAATAGGCTTTCCAGAAGCTCCAGCTCCTGGGATGGCTTCCTCCAGAAGCACTCTAACCTTTTTTTCTTTTCCATTTTTTTTTCATATTTCTTTTTCCAGTTTAATTTCTTTTCAAATATTTTTCTAACACATAAAATAACCACAAAAAAATTATTTCTTTTTGCATTTAGGTTAGAAAAATGCTTATTTAATTTTTGACATGAAAAATTATCTTTTGCATGCATATTTTAGTTAATTGTTAATTAACCAGAAAATTGACTTTTAATTATTTTTAAAATCAATCCTGAAAATTCCCAAAAAATGTTTTCTCATATAATTAGGATTACTAATCCTAAAAACCTTTTTTCTAACTCAAAAAATCTTTTTTCACTAACATATTTTCTCATATTGGCAATTCGTTTCCTTTTTTCCGATTATTATGTATCTGCTTCCAGGATGTAATAGTTAGGTTAATCTTCTCGCATTCCTTTTTTTCAATATTACGTAACTGCTCATGGGATGTAATAGCTTAATTAGGATTTACTTTCTGCACTCCTAAATTATGTATCTGCCCCAAAGCCATGTAATAGCGTAGGACATTTACTTTCCGCACTTTACTTTTCGCAATTTATTTTCTGCACCCATATAAACTGCTAGTAATTAGGCGTGTATGGCAAGATAAAAACAAACGTAGATCACTTCTAATTTCAAGATAAATTATCTGAATCCAACACACTCTCTTCACACATGCACCCCATAGGTTATTCTCTCTCGTTGCCTTTCGAATAAGTGGTCAAGTCCCTCGAATGTAGAGGTATCCTAGCACCATTGCCTACAAGCATATCATCATAGTCTCTTCGAATCAAAAGATCATAGTCCCTCGATTGTTGCCTATGAAAAGTGATGATCATCCCTTCGAATGTGCTAGGATACTCCTACAAGTTGCCTTCTATGACCATCCAATGTCCCTTTCGAACGTCCCTTTACATCCAACGAATAAGGTTTCCTACCAACTAATGATATTGGTAGCGCTATTCTAAAGGAAAGTAAAATAACACGAAACGACTGTTCTGAGTAGGTAATAGACTTTTAGTTTGCTCTATCAAAACACTTTTCACACCTCACACTTTTCAAAAACATGTTCAAAAACTTTGTATGCATTCCAGCGTGAATCATTACAAAGTTCCTTTTCTAAAAAACGAAACATTTTCGAACACTTCGTATACATTCCAGCGTGAGTCATTACGAATTCAAAGTGAAATGCCTGTTTCAAAATCTTTTTCAAACACACAGAAAGAAAATTTTTAAGATGAGCTAAAGCAACTAAGAGCTTGTAGATAACTACGGATGGAAAGGGTGCTAATACCTTCCCTTTTCATAACCTTCTCTCGTACTCAGAATCTAACGAAGGTCTTTTCTTGTTCTTTTCACCTTCCCTTAATTGGATAAAAGAAAATTCGGTGGCGACTCTTGCTATCCACAACATTTGCAATCAAACGCAAAACAATTCAAAGTCAGTTCTCCCGCCGTATTACAGCTCCCGAAGGTAACTGGCATACTATCAGAATAATCCATATCTAAAGTTAGTGAAGAAGTGTTGTGTATCCTGAAAGTAAATCAAAACAGTTTTAAGTTAGCATTGGCCTAATGCCTAAATATAGAACAGAAGATGAGAAAATAATAAGAAAAAAAGTTTATTCAATAAAATTTTTAAGAAAAATTTTAGAAAATAAATAAATTAAAAGTTTTTAGGAAATAAAATTAAGTTAAAAGGTGGGTTGCCTCCCACAAAGCACTTTGTTTAATGTCGGAAGCTCGACCTATTTTAAATCAAAAAGTTAGTTTGGTGACTCATCCGACATCTGTATACGTTTCAGACTAGTTGAGTAGTCTTTGTTTTCGATACAATGGTAGTGCTTGCAACGTTGCCCGTTTACAATAAACGGATCACTAGTTTTTCCTTTAATTTGGACAACGCCAATTGGAAATACCTTAGTGACTTCAAAAGGGCCTGACCATCTAGAGCGATGTTTTCCCAGAAAGAGTTTAAGTCTGGAGTTAAACAGTAGTACTACATCACCCTCGTTGAATTCTTTCCTAGAAATTCGTTTGTCGTGCCATTTCTTAGTTCTCTCTTTGTAGATCTTGGCATTCTCGTATGCATCTAGCCTAAGTTCTTCAAATTCATGAATGTCTAGAATTCTCTCTTCTCCAGTGGCTTTGTAACTTAGATTCAAGGTTTTTATGGCCCAATAAGCTTTATGCTCAAGTTCCACTAGTAGATGACATGTAGCTTATAAGACCAATCTTTCCTAGATGTGGCAACTATTTTCTCGAGTATTTGCTTAATCTATATATTAGAGAGTTCAACTTGCCCACTTGTTTGCGGGTGGTAATGTGTCTCTACACAATGTCAGACTCCATACTTTGCTAGGATTTTGTCGAAGCACTTTGTTTAATGTCGGAAGCTCGACCTATTTCAAATCGAAAAGTTAATTCGGTGACTCAGTCGGCCGTTGTATAAGTTTCAGACTAGCTGAGTAGTCTTTGTTTTCGATACAATGATAGTGCTTCAAATGTTGCCCGTTTACAATAAACGGATCACTAGTTTTTCCTTTAATTTCAGCGACGTCACTTGGAAATACCTTAGTGACTTCAAAAGGGCATGACCATCTAGATCGAATTTTTCCTGGAAAGAGTTTAAGTCCGGAGTTAAATAGTAGTACTACATCACCCTCGTTGAATTCATTCCTAGAAATTTGTTTGTCGTACCATTTCTTAGTTCTCTCTTTGTAGATCTTGGCATTCTCGTATGCATCTAGCCTAAGTTCTTCTAATTCATGAATGTCTAGAATTATCTTTTCTCCTGTGCCTTCGTAACTTAGATTCAAGGTTTTTATGGCCCAATAAGCTTTATGCTCAAGTTCCACTGGTAGATGACATGTAGCTTAGAAGACCAATCTTTCCTAGATGTGACAATAATTTTCTCGAGTATTTTCTTAATCTCTCTATTAGAGAGTTCAACTTGCCCGCTTGTTTGAGGGTGGTAATGTGTCTCTACACGGTGTCAGACTCCATACTTTGCTAGGAGCTTGTCGAAGATTTTATAAATGAAGTGAGGGCCACCATCACTGATGATTAGTCTCGGAACACCGAATATCAGAAAGATTATGTTTTTGAATAGCTTAATCACTACCTGTGCATCGTTTGTTGGAGAAGCTACAACCTCGATCCATTTAGATACATAATCGACTGCAACAAGTATGTAATTATTTCCAAAATAAAATGAGAAGGGTCCCATAAAGTCAATTCTCCACATATCAAAGATTTATACTTCTAGAATGCCCTTTTTAGGCATCTCATCGCGTCTTGATATGTTACCAGTGAGTTGACACCAGTCGCATTTTATAATCGCAACATGGACATATTTCCATAGATTAGGCCAATAAAGGCCAACTTGTATGATTTTAGCGCAAGACTTTGATGTGCTAACATGTCTTCCATAAGGGGCTTCATGACAGTGAGAAATTATGTTCTCTACTTCGCTTTCTGGGGCGCATCGACAGAAGATACCATCGGAGCCTCTCTTGAAAAGTAAGGGCTCATCCCAATAATAATGTTTAAGATCGTGAAATAGTTTCTTCTTTTGTTGAGAGGTTAGATCAGGTGGAAGAACTCTTGCAGCTAAGTAATTGACAAAGTAAGCATACCATGGTTGTGAGGTTTTAGTGGATACTGCTTCCACAACTTTAGTTGTGTCGTTATTTTCATAAGCTATATCGCATTCCTCTATGGTGTTTTCAGATTCTATCTGGCCTATCAAGCGTTCATAAGGAAAATCATCGTTGATAGGTATCTCTTCGGGTTTAAGATTTTCCATCTTAGATAAATGGTCAGCTACTAGATTTTCAGAACGCGACTTATCTTTGATTTCTAGATCAAACTCTTGTAGAAGCAATATCCATCTCAATAATCTTGGTTTGGCATCTTGTTTTGTTAATAAGTATCTAATAGTTGCATGATCAGTGTAGATAACTATTTTTGCACCTACTAGATAGGAACGAAAGTTATCCAAAGCAAACACAACATCCAAGAGTTCCTTTTCTGTAGTGGTATAATTTATTTGTGCATGGTCCAAAGTTCTACTCGCATAGTATATTGTATGGAGCTTTTTGTCTCTTGTTTGTCCTAGGACTTCACCTACTGCATATTCGCTTGCATCGCATATTATTTCGAATGGCAATCTCCAATCAGGTGGTTGCATGATTGGTGCGAATATAAGGGTTATTTTTAACTGTTCAAATTCCTTTAGGCAGTCATCATCGAAAATGAATTCAGCCTCTTTTATCAGGAGGTTGGTCAGAGGTTTAGAAATTTTCGAGAAATCTTTTATGAATTGTCGGTAGAAACCGGCGTGTCCTAAGAAACTTCGTATTTCTCTTACGATTTTTTGGGGTTAGAGGTTCTCTATAACTTCAATTTTAGCTTTGTCTACTTTAATCCCCTTTTCAGACACTATGTGTCCAAGTACAATTCCTTATTAAACCATGAAATGACATTTCTCCCATTTTAACACTAGGTTTACTTGTACGCACCTCTCCAGTACCTTTTCTAGGTTTGACAAGCAACCTTGAAAACCTTGCCCACATACAGAGAAGTCGTCCATAAAGACTTCCATGATATTATCTATGAAATCGGCAAAAATGGACATCATGCATCTCTAAAATGTTGCAGGAGCATTGCATAGTACAAACGGCATTCGTCGATAAGCAAATTTCCCATGAGGACATGTGAATGTAGTCTTCTCTTGGTCATCAGGGTGGATAGGAATTTGAAAGAATCCTGAATAACCGTCCAGATAGTAGTAATGAGAATGCTTAGCCAATCGCTCAAGAATTTGGTCGATAAAAGGTAGAGGAAAATGGTCTTTCCTAGTTGCTTTATTTAACTTCCTATAGTCAATGCACATTCTATCTCCACTCACGACTCTTTCTGCTATATTTTCTCCAGCTTTGTTCGTTATGACTGTTATTCCTCTTTTCTTGGGTACGCAATGGACATGACTAACTCATTGACTATCAAATATTGGACATATGATTCCTACATTTAGAAGTTTGGTTACTTCATCCTTGACTACAGTTCTCATAATCGGGTTAATCCTTATATGATGTTCTCTAGAAGATTTGCAGTCCTCTTCCAGCATAATGTGATGCATGCAAATAAAGGGGCTTATTCCTTTTAAGTCAACAATGTTATATCCTAAAGCATGGGGTTATTTTCTTAAAACGTGCAATAGTTTTTCAGTCTCAATTTGTCCCAAGTCACTGTAGATATTCTAATTTACTTTCTTACTTACCTCTTCCTTCTCCAAGATACACGTGGAATGCATAGGGTTTTAGCAGGTTTTCTATCTGACATGTCAAATTTCTTCAAAAGTTCTTTAACATACTTACTCTGATGTATGTAAGTTGCTTCTGAGGTCTGATTTATTTGAATTCCCAAAATGAATTTGAGTTCGCCCATGAGACTCATTTCAAACTTTGCCTGCATAGACTTAGCAAATTCTCTCCCAAGGGAGGATTTAGTAGAACGAAAAATTATGTCATCAACATAAATTTGACATATTAGAATATCATTTTTAAATGTCTTACAGAATAAGGTTGTGTCCACTTTCCCTCTGGTAAAATCTTTTTCTAATAGAAAATTACTTAGTCTTTCATACCAAGCTCTAGGAGCTTGTTTAAGACCATATAAAGATTTTTTGAGCTTATAAACAAATTCGAGATGTTTTGAGTTTTCAAAGCCAGGGGGTTTATGGACATATACTTCTTCATCAATGTAACCATTAAGAAATGAACTTTTACATCCATATGATAAAGTGTGATATTGCGATTAACAACATATGAAATTAAAAGTCTGATGGATTCTAACCTGGCGACTAGAGCAAAGGTTTATGTATTGTCTATCCCTTCTTGATGACTATAACCTTGTGCTACTAGTCGAGCTTTGTTTCTGACTACTTCTCCTTGTTCACTAAGCTTGTTTCTGAAGACCCACTTGGTTCCAATAATGTTGAAACCTTTTGGTTTGGGAATAAGATCCCATACGTCATTTCTGGTGAATTGATTTAGTTCTTATTGCATTTCAATGATCCAATTATTATCTTGAAGAGCTTCATCTACAAAAGTTGGTTCGATCAAGGACACAAGACCTATGAGAGATTCTTCAGAATTTCTGAATGTAGATCTGGTTTTGATTGGATCATCTTTCTTTCCCAGAATCATTTCTTCAGGATGAGCTAAGCTGCTTTTGGATGACTTTTTCTAGATGGGTTCTTCAGAAGTTTCTTTGGTGGTTTCTTCATAACTTCTCTCTTTGTCAGGACTATCTTCTGATTCTGTAAATTGAACTTCTATATCTGCAAGAGAATCTTTTTACTTTGAATTTTGAGGGCCAAGCTTATCATCAAATCTGATATTAATAGATTCTTCTACAATAAGTGTTTCAGTGTTATATACTCTATAGCCTTTTGAGCGTTCAGAATATCCTAACATTAAACACTTTTGTGCCTTAGAATCAAATTTGTTCACATAATCTTTGGTATTCAGAATAAAACAAGTACATCAAAAAGGATGGAAATAAGAAATGTTGGGCTTTCTGTTCTTCCACACTTCATAAGGAGTCTTTTCTAGAATAGGACTTATAGATATTCTATTCTGGATATAACACGTTATGTTCATTGCTTCTGCCCAGAAATGTTTAGCAATGTTAGTCTCATTGATCATGGTTCTAGCTATTTCTTGTAAAGTTCTGTTTTTACGTTCTACAACTCCATTTTGTTGTGGAGTTCTAGGACAAGAAAAATCATGAGAAATACCATTTTTATTGAAAAGTTTTCAAAGTCTTTGTTTTCAAATTCACCACCATGATCACTTCTGACTTTTACTATTCTAAACTCTTTTTCATTCTGGACTACATTATAGAAGTTAGCAAACACAAAATGTGACTCATCCTTGTGTCTTAAGAACTTTACCCATGTCCATCTGCTATAGACATCTATGATCACCAACCCATACTTCTTGCAACTGATGGATGCAGTTTTCACTGGTCCAAACAGATCAATATGCAAAAATTCTAATGGCCTAGAGGTAGAAACAACATTTTTTTCATTTAAAAGGAGGTTTTGAAAATTTTCCTTTTTGACATGCTTCACGTAGAGCATTTGAGTTGAACTTCAAATTAGGAAGTCCTCTAACTAGACTGAGTTTGTTAATTTGATATATTCTTCTCATACTAACATGTCCCAATCTTCTGTGCTAGGCCCATTGCTCATTGTCCAATGACATAAGACATTTAACATTCTGACTTTTAAGTTCACAAAGTTTGATTTTATAAATGTTGTTTTTCCTTTTATCATTAAAGAGGATTGCACCATCTTTCTGACTAACATCTTTACAAGAATTTTGATTAAAGATAATGTCATAACCGTTATCACTTAATTGACTTATGGATAACAGATTATGCATTAATCCATCTACTAACAGAACATTTGTAATAGAGGGTAAAGAACCGTTACCTATAGTTCCAGAGCCAATGATTTTACCCTTTTGGTTGCCTCTGAAACCTACGTACACTCCTGATTTAAGTTCCAGACTTTGGAACATATGCTTTCTTCCCGTCATGTGCCGAAAGCATCCAGAGTCCAGCTACTAAGACTAGTGTTTCAACTTTGTTGTCAAAGACTGCAACATATATTATTTTGTCCTTAGGTACCCATATCTTTTTGGGTCCTTTTTTGTTAGATTTTCTAAAGTTCTGTTTGAACTTAGGTTTACCATAAGATTTTGCATACTATGATTCACTAGTATATTTTATGTCATGAAGGTGACCATAAGTGAAGTGAGATTTCAGAGGTGTGTATTTAATGACCATATCATCTACTTCAGAATATGGTTTCTCATCTTTAGGAGGCACATATCCTAAACCTTTTCTTCTGTTTCTACTGACTTTATAGATCATTGAATCCATTTTGCTTCTAACTATGCTTTTAGCAAGAAACTCTTGAAAACTAATATCATATTCTTTCATAATATTATCAGTATTACTCAGAACTTCTGAAATAGATTTTTCTTGAGCTTTTTGTAGATTTCATTTAAAACAGAGTTTTCAATTTTTAGTTCTGAAATGATTTCCTTAAGCTCATAAGTTTCTGTTTCAAGTTTCTTAGTATCTTCATAATCAGATACAAGATTCTGTTTCAAATTCTTGTATTTGATTTGATGCTTCTGATAGTTTTCAAGTATTTCAGATAAGCTTTCTACTAATTCAACTTTAGAAAAATTAACAACAAAATTTAGAAATACCTCTTCAGTATCAGAATTAGATTCAGAGGAATCTGAGATGTCAGCTTTGTTGGCCATTAAAGCTATGTTGGCTCTTTCATCTTCTGAGTCTGACAAAGCTTCAGAAGAATCTGAATCATCCCATGTTGCCATAAGACTTTTCTTCTTTTCTTTGTCAAACCTCATCTTTGGATTCTCTTTTTGAAGTTTAGGACAATCACTTTCATAGTGACCAGGTTCCTTACATTTGTAGCAGACAACTTCTTTGTTTCTTGACTTTTTGTGTCCAGAGGATGGATCAGAGAAGTTGCTAGATCTTCTGGGATTTTTTAACTTCCTCTGTCTATTCTTCTTGAGTTGTTGAACTCTTCTGGAGAGTAGAGATAACTCATCTTCTTCTTCTGATGATCCTCCAGAGTTTTCTTCTTTTGCCTGAAAAGCTTTAGAATCATATTTTTTGTTAGATTTAAGAGTGATAGACTTACCTTTCTTCTAGGGCTCATTTTCTTCTAATTCTATCTCGTGACTTCTTAAAGAGATGATGAGTTCTTCCAGAGAAATTTTGTTGAGATCTTTTACAAGATTGAGAGATGTCACCATAGGTCTCCATTTCTTGGGAAGACTTCTGATGACTTTCTTTACATAATCAACAATAGAATATCCTTTATCCAGAACTTTTAAACCAGCTACCAGAATTTGAAACCGTGAGAACATTGCTTTAACGGTTTCATCTTCTTCCATTTTGAATGCTTCGCACTTCTGAATGAGGGCAAGGGCTTTTTTTTCTTTGACCTGTGTGTTTCCTTCATGTGTCATTCTTAAGGAATCAAAGATATTCTTAGTTGAGTCTCTGTTTGTGATCTTCTCATACTCTATGTACGAGATAACACTTAGAAGGATGGTTTTGGCTCTGTGGTGATTTTTGAATTCCTTCTTCTACTGATCTGACATTTTCTTCCTTTCAATCTTCGTACCATGTGTTTTACGATGCTTCTAGAAAGCTATATCACAACTGTGATTTTTACACAATATTACAAGCACTTATGAACTAGAGAATATGAATGATTTCTTTAATATTTCTCTTCTTGTTGTACGCGTATGAGTTCTTATCTTTATTCTCTTCATGGATGGATCTTTATATAGGCATCAAGAAAACTTATCCGTTGGAGACATATAATCTATATATGGAATGATGATATTTGGACTTAATTGTTCTTTCCATAAAAACGAGATCCTGTTGGAAATCATCAGTTTCTTCAAATCTTTATTTAATAAATAGTAACGCATTAGAACAAAGTAGCCAGAACATAGGTATCAGAGTTTGTAGAGTGGCATGGAGCTTTTAGAAGTTTGACTTGAATCCTTGATGTCTTGATCAGAAGATGATGTAGAAGAACTTTAAGGTTTTTAGATCAGCGGACAAGGTTTTAATCAGATTTTGGTGCAGCCTTTGGGGCTTTTAGAAGTTCATCAGAACTTCTATTTAGAATGTGAAATTAAACTTCAGATCATGAATGAATCTTCTGACATATATCCATTGTATCAGAACTTCTGTATCCATTGTATCAGAACTTCTGTATTGATTCACAATCTTCTGACATATATCCATTGTATCAGAACTTTTGTATAGATCAGAATTTTCTTCTACTATCAGAACCGTAACTTGTACTTCTTTTCCTTTCATGGTCAGAACTTCATCTTCATACTTTATTAAACAAAATTAAGAGACAACAATGTTTCATACAAAATATTTATTTATCAGGGTCAGAACATAATTTTCATCAATAGTACTTGTTATCATCAAAACTTCTAAGATAGGTGTAGAACCAAACTATGTTCTAACATGGTGTTAGTGTTAGACATTCACTTAAACTTTCATCTCGATATTCAGGATGCCAATTGTCATCTTCAAAGATCAGGGGCATTAGAATCTTTATAATTCATAATAAGTTGATTCCCCTTAATCCATCTCTCTGACACATTCTTCTACGACGTCTAACAAATAACTGTATCATCAATAGTTAGGGCTTGTAGGAATTGTGTCAAGATAAACTCGACTTTTTCTTCTCCAAGTTCAAAAGTCAGATTTCCTCTCTTAACATCTATAATAGCTCTGGCAGTGGCTAAAAATGGTCTTCCAAGTATTATAGGAGTAACGTTATCTTCCTTAATGTGCATGATGATGAAATTTGTAGGTATATAGAATTGACCTCTGCGTACTGGAATGTTTTCAAGAATTCCTATGGGGTATTTGACAGAAGAATCAGCTAATTATACTGACATCTTAGTTGGTCTTAATTCTCCCATTTCAAGCTTTTAGCATATGGATAAGGGAATTACACTAATACTGGCTCCTAAGTCTCATAGAGCATTGTCTATAACAAACTTGCCTATATTACAGGGTATGGAAAAATTCCTGGGTCCTTTAGCTTAAGAGGCATTTTCTTTTGAATGATGGCGCTAAACTCGGCAGTAAGTGTAACAATTTTGTTATCCTCTATCTTCTTCTTGTTAGATTAGATTTCTTTGAGAAATTTAGCGTGTGAGGACATCTGAGTGATAGCTTTTGTAAATGGTATTGTGATGTTTAGTTGTTTCAGAAGTTCAATAAATTTCTTAAACTTCCCTACATTTTAAAATTGAGCAGGTCTTTGAGGATAAGGAATAGGTGATTTATAAGGTGGCGGAGGCACATATGGTTTTTCTTTCTCTACGGTCTCTCCATCACCTACATTCTCCTTCACTTTCGGTTCATCTTCCTTCTTAGTGGTTTTTCTAGGGCTTTGACACATGGCTGGATTCTTAAGTCCAGGATCAGTTGGTCCGTCTAATTCTATCCCACTTCGCAGTATAATAGCATGAGCATGTCCTTTCAGATTGGGTTGTGGTTGACCTGGAAATGTACTAGAAGGTGCAGCGGTAGGTGTTTATTGTTGTGCCACTTGTGAAATTTGGGTTTCAAGCATTTTGTTATGAGCGGCTAGAGCATCTACTTTGTTCACTAACTGGTTGATCTGGTCACTATTGTGAATGTTCTGATTTAGGAAGTTCTTGTTGGTCTTAGCATAGGTAGCTATAAAGTTTTCCATCATTAGTTCAAGGTTGGACTTCCTAGGGACATTATGAGCGGTTGCGGGTCCTTTTTGATATCCAGGTGGTACGTGTAAAACCCTTCTAAAATACTCCGAGATTATATAATGAATTTAGAGTTTAACATGTATAAAAAGGGCATCATAATTCATTAAATAAAATTCCATATACTGTCATGCTTTACTGAAGAACATAGTTAAATAATCATGAAATAAACATGTTCTACACAACGAAATTATTCTCAAAACTTGGGTAAATTCAAACCAACAAAACATCAAGGTCAACGCCTTAGTTCACAAAACAATTATCCAAAAACAATCTTAAATAAATCAGTAGAGTTTAATTATAACTCTAAACCAAACGTTCCCCCGTGTTACAAGATCAGAGCATGACACTGACACGCGAATAACATAAAAGCATAGCTCTACGAGCCATCCTCACCAACTCCTAAGCCGCTATAGCCTCAATCTGAAATCATCAAAGTAAGGGTGAGACTTCAGCATAATTAAAATGCATTATAAATTCATCAAAATAACAGAATTTCACAAGTTATTAGTCCACCCTATTCAGCATAATCAGATTTATTTCACAACTCAAGTCATAGCATACATCATACACAACAATAAGATTATAACACTGGAAACCATCCTATCATGTTATAATCCATACAAAATGCAATGCAAGACTCTATGCATGTGGTACCGACAGTGAACTAAATTCACATATTGTTCCACTCTAACTCGGACACAACATTAACATCTATTCCATTCCAACTCGTACATAGATAAAACCTCACCGCCCATTCAAAATAGGCAATGGATATTGGCCAACTCACTAATTCCACACAATGGGAATTAGCTACCACCAAATGTATATGCATGCACATCAACAGCATGCAACATCAACAACAACACATGATATCAACAACCATCATGAATATCCAACATTAACAACAACACATGATATCAACAACATATCATGAATAAACAACATTAACAACAACACATGATATCAATAATATATCATGAATAAACAACATAAAGATAGCATGCAAGAACCAATCCACATTCAACTCATCAGTACAATCATATACATGTTCTTCCACCAAGTACACTAAGTACAATTATCCACAATTCAGAAAAACCATCTATTTCCAACATAAAACCGATTAATTATTATTTACTTCATTTCATAAAATAGATAATTTAATTTAAAGAATACTGTCTGAAATGGCGATTAAAACGAACTTACGGTTTGAAAGATATGATTTTTCAAAGTTTGGTATTTTTCAAAAATGTTACAGTGGTAACCAGTTTCTCCCAGGGAGAGCCCGGTTCCCACACTCTCAGTAAAAACATGCTCCTGGATTTTTTTTATGGAGAACCCGGTTCCTCCTATAGAGTAACCGGTTCCCAACATTTGTAAGAACACAACCCCCTGGAAAATATACCAGGAACTCGGTTCCTCCTAGGAGGTAACCGGTTCCTGCGTTTTAAAAAGAGTTTTCTTTGAAAAATTTACACTGGGAACCCGGTTCCTCCCCAGGAGTAACCGGTTCCTCAGAAACATAATTCCCTCCTCCATGGAAATTATACCAGGAACCCGGTTCCTCCCACACAGGAACTGGTTCTTGCAACGTCTGTAGTAGAAAACTCAGATTTTTGACAGCATATTGATTCCAACTCAATTCCAATCATCCAAGTACGAACCAACACAACAATTATCATCAAAATCACCCAATAAACAGTAACATAATGCCAAACAACATAATTCAACCATACCTAATAATCTTATAACATATGATTGGTTCAATTCCATGCAATTAGACAATATTAGGGACAATTTCCATAAATCTAGAAAATCCTAAATTGGGATTTCTAATCTTCTTAATCCATCCTATTATTCCCAAAATTCATAAGGCACAATAATTAGGAGAAATCACCCATTACCTTAGCAATTCTTTGAATTCTGGAACTCTTTGGTTCGTCTCTTCCTTCTGCCTCTTCTCACTTTCACGTACGAACAGTTTTTCCCAAATGGTTCTCTATTCTCTTATTTTTCCTTATTATTCTATAATGATAATAATAATAATAAAATAAGCTTAGAGTCTTTTACTCCTCACACCCCCTTCTCTACTCTTTACACCAAAATCAACATTCTCATTTTATTTAATTAATTCCAATAATCCCAAAAATACCAATAATTAAATTTCTACTTAAATAAATAATTAAAAATTCGAATTATTTAATAATCGAAATATTGGGGTGTTACAGTACGACAGGTGCTTGGCCAGGCGCATACAATGCATTGGTGTTCTTGTAAGAGAAATTTGGATGATTCTTCCATCTTGGGTTTTATGTGTTTGAGTAACGGTTTCCTTGAGCATAGTGCACTTGGTCTGTGGGAGTTCCTGCTAAGAGTTGAAAGTCAGCAACAGCTGTCCAGGTGCTCTGCATATCTCGAAATTCGGAGCTATAGCAACCATGGTGGCTAGGGGTATTGTGGTTAGGCTTTCTATTTTCTGGGCAAGAGCGTCTACCTTAGCATGGATGTTGTCAAGGATGCTAATCTCGTACATACCACCTTTCAAAGGTGCTTTCTCTCCACGGGCTTTATCTAGCTGATTTATTTCACTTCCCCACTGATAGTGGTTTTGAGCCATACTTTTGATAAGTGCATAGACTACAGTATATGATTTATCCATAAGTGTGCCACCTGCGATGACGTCTATTGTTAATCTCGTGTTATACAAGAGACCATTATAGAAAGAATGGATAAACCATTCTTCTAGGCCATGATGTGGATAAAGCCTCAACATGACCTTGTATCTTTCCCAAGCATCGAAAAGAGACTCGTTGTCTTTTTGTCTGAAATCGCTTATTTGGGATCTTATCATAGTTGTATTACTAGGTGGGAAATAACACGCAAGGAAGACCTTCTTCAACTCATTCCAAGAAGTGACTGAGTTGGCAGGTAGTTACTGGAGCCAAGCTCGAGCTCTATCTCTTAGTGAGAAAGGGAAAATACAGAGTCTTATCGCTTCTTGACTAACTCCATTGGCCTTAACTGTGTCTATGTATTACAGAAACATGGACAAATGCAAGTTGGGGTCATCCATGGAACCACCAGAAAATTGGTTTTGTTGTACAACTGACAACAAAGATGGTTTGAGCTCGAAATTGTTAGCCTCGATGGTAGGGGCAGCAATGTTGTTGTGCGGTTCATCTTGCGAAGGAATAGCGTAGGACTTGAGTGGACGTGGTTGATCACCCATGACTTATTCTTCGTCGGGTTCGGCGGAAATAGTGGATTCGGGAAGGTTACGATTAGTACGATATCCTCGTACGTGGCGTCTTTTAATTATAAAGCGCTCGGGTTCGGGAATAGGTAGCATTAAGTCTTCGCCTCGAGAGTGAGTACTTGGCATACAATTGGGAATGGTGCTTAGTTTATACAATGTAACTTAAGGAGTTACGATATCGACTCTGTTAGTTCCCGGCAACGGCGCCAAAAACTTGATAGCGACTTTTTGTGTCTTATGGAATCTTGAATGCAAGTATATAGTCCTATCGTGTGTAGCTTTAAAGATTATCGAATCCCAAGAGACTAAGTGTCGAACTATCGATATCTTGTATTACTACGTAAATCTAAGGCTAATGATGTAGTTGATTTGGATTTTAGGGAACCTAAGTGAACTATGGTCGGGATTCAGGGATTTAGTAATTTATTGACACAACTTGGATTGTTTTCAGTAGAAATTATTGGTTTGAAAACCCTCTTCTCACACTCTCGTGTTTGTTGATTCGGATCCTATAATTAAACCTAAGTGAGCACTCTCGCTGTATCATTTAAAGTTTAAAAACAATTTTTGAAAACAGATAAAAACTAATTAACTTAAAAGCGCTCTCGCTGTATTTTAAGTTAATGTACAATCGCCACTGTCCAATTATTATCTCAAACTCTCGTTTTATTGATCCTAACTTCTATATGTATTTTACTCTCGTAATAAAACAGTTTGGTTATTAAAAATGGAAATTGAAACTGGAAAATTATTTTTAAAAGAGTTGCTTCAATTGGTATTACTAAATCCCATCAGTTATGTGACCTTACATACCGGTAATAATAATTTAGCCTAGCATATTATAATTCTTATTAACACAGGAATAACAATAAATCATATTAAATAACACAGATCTAGGCATGGGAGGCAAATTCAATAATAATAATAATAATAATAATAATAATAATAAATTAAAGCAATTAAAATAAACTTAAAAATAAAATTGCGGAATTAATCTTTAAGTATCGAGTTGTCTCCCACAAGTCGTTGAGATCTGCCCTTAAAATGCTCCAAATAGTAAATTGCAACAAGAAATTAAAAAGGCTTGATTCTAACGTAAGGTTAGAACTAGCAAAAGTACACAATAATTTGCGGTGTGAAAACTGTTGTGAGAAAATATTTTACTGCGGAAAGAAATAAAACTACGGACTAAAACTAGTAATTGGAAACTAAAACTAGAAATAAAAGTACGGCGGAGAGAAAATAATATTGTAACGGAAACGAGCGAAAGAGAGAAAAAGAGAGAGCTGAAATCAGGCTAGTCGGCCTCTATTTATAGAGTGAGAGCTTTGCCGAGAAGTAAGAGCGATTTACGTGACACTCATTACTCTTTTGGATTTCTGCTTGAGAAAATATAGTCGTGGTTGTCGCTAGGGTTGCGTAACAGTCGTTATGGCTTTGCTTGTGAGAGAATCCCACCTATGAACCCGTGGCGACCGTTAGGGATTACGTGTGAGGGTGTGACGGTCATCACATCCTGTTGGGCTTGTGAGCGCGTGTCTTCATGGGTTGGGCTTGCGCACTTGTTCCATTTCTTTTCTTCAATGTATCACCTTTCATTTTGCTAACACACCCCCATGTTATTCATTTTACTCCTTTTTGTGGTTTTAAATCGATTCTTCTCCATTTTTGCGACTTTCTTCGTACATGCCTTGTAAGTAGTAAATACCTAAAAACATAGAAAATACCGGCATAATACGAATAAAAAATATTTTAATTAAAATAAAATAGAGACATAATTCATATAAATTGAGTCAAATGTACGATACATTTTTGAATTTTCATATTTTTAGTGGATCTAGATTTTTTGTTTCATCTTTTCTTTAAAAACCCCAATTCCTTTTCAGGAATGTAATCAATGTCATGGTCATCATCATTTCCTATTTCACTCATATTTACCATTTCACTCGTATTTACAATCTCCAAGAGAGCTTGAGTATGGTGCTCTAAATTTATGTTTGTCATAGCATTTTCTTGAGGGACCTTAATTTATGCTTTTGTTAAATCTCAAGAACTTTTTCAACTCTCTCATTAGAGCTAGAATTGTTTTTTTACAATATTTTATTATTTCATTAATTAACTAAAATTTATCTTTAACAAACTTTTATAGTTTACTTCACTAAACAACATTCATTTCCTTAACATGATTCTTATTTATCCTTCCCATTATATTTAATTATTTATTATAAATTTTAGATATTTTATATAGGTCATGCTGAAATATTTGTTACTTAATTTATAAAATACATTATAACACATTATTATGACACATTATTTTAGATATTTTATATAATTCACTAAACAACATTCATTTCCTTAACATGATTCTTATTTATCCTTTCCATTATATTTAATTATTTATTATAAATTTTAGTTATTTTATATAGGTCATACTTAAATATTTGTTACTTAATTTATAAAATACATTATAACACATTCTTATTAATTAGATTATTATCATTTTACCCTCTGACATACAAATTATTTTTAATTTAATTTATAAAAAAATTTAAAAATAATTTTATCATTTCAAAAAATTAACAATTTAATGGTTAAATTATGTGTCTTTTTGAACCGATGTGAACCGATCAAAACCAGTGTAATAAAACCGAGAAAACCGACAATTTTTTAAAAACCAATAATTCAATTGCATTTTAAATTTTTTAAAATTTAAAAATCAAAATCACTAATCTTTTTAATTAATTAATAAATTTTTTAAATAAAAATAAAATAAAATTATGATTTTATTGACGAAAAATAAGTTGTAGATATAATTAATTATAATTTTGATATTGAAGGAGATATCAAAGTTAAAATAATTTATCCTCTTTACAACTAAATAGAATAGATAATGAAATTATTTTGTTATAAACTATTTTATTAAATTATGTTACCATTAGACTCTAATCATTATATTTTTTTAGAGACAGAATCATTAAATTTGACAAGTTGGTTTATTCAAACGAATTAACAATGACCAATAAACCAATGATTTAGTGACCCAATTTCGACCAATAAACCATGACTTAATATATATCCAATTCAATTTTTAAATTCAATTTTTAAAACACTGTATGTCCGGAAGTTATAGTAGGAATAACACTCATTAATTTCTTACAATAAATAAAGTAAGTTCAAAGGTTATGGTTCGACTAAAGAGGAAAAAAAAAAATAACAAAGACAATCCATTAGAGATAATAATTTAAATTAAATATAAAAATTAAAAAAAAAATCAAAAGTATAATAAATGGGTGAAAGAAATAGAAAAACCTATGATGATTTTAAAATAAAAAATTGATAAATCACTCTACCAATCAAAGAGATATCAGCAATCTCAGCCGAAAGATGGTGATTTTTGTGTAATAATCACATATCAATCATATATTAAATGAAAAATGTCATCCCTGATTGCAGAACATTTTCAAACGCTATACCAGAACATTAAGTAATGAAACAAAAACCTTGACCAAAACATTTTACGAAACAAAAACACTAAAGAAAATAATAATAATATTAAATCAAATATATAAACAAATTCAGAAGAGATTGCATGTGGTAATCATCATTCAAGGGCAGTATTTATGGATAATTATGATCACATCTCAATCATTTTTTTTATAGTAAAAAAAAGAAAAAACTCTGAAATTATAAAATCGAATAAATCATGAAATTGAATTTGTATGTAGAAGAAGATCAGATATAAAAGTCATTCACCATGTTACACCATTGTGGTGCAAATTAAGACTGGGGCGACAATCACTATCATCATTTCAAATCATAGAAAATGAAAACAATAATCTAAACAAAAATAAAAAAATATAATGTAAACTTGAGAATACGATCTAAACGCAAACCAGAATTATTATTTTTGCAGAACTAGGGTTTTCCAGGAGGATGAGAAAGCGGTGTTTGAAGCTCAAACTTTATAAGACAAGATTGGGATGAAATGGGTGTAGGGTTTTTTATTCTGTGGGCTGGGCTGGGCTTGGCTTGGCTGGGCCTCTGTTTATTGTGTTATACTGTTTAGCCCAACTAACTGAATTTTATCTGGCACCTAAATGTTAAATCTGACACCTCCACTTTTTAATATTGATAAAAATATTTTTTTAATTATTTAACGGAAAAATAACCAAGTATTATGGTTATTATTAAAATATCAAATATTTAATTTAATTATTAATTTTTATTGTTACAAAAAATTATGCATTTAAAAAATAGAGTTTTTATGTGTAGGTGTGGGTGAGGAAACCAGTTCCACATTGGAGGTCAGTGTGGGTGGTCAATTGGTATCTATAACTAGGGGCGGGGCGGGGTTGATACTGTTTAAACTCGTCCTCGCCTTGAATCCACTATTATCTTGAGTGTTGGTTTGCTTAAAGATTAAGAGGAATTGTTATATTATTTGTAGGCTTTCACATAATAATATCAAAGTCAATCTTGAAAGAAGAATCTTCTTCTTTTTCATTGGAATTGTCAAAATCTATCACAACCTTTGATAACACGAAAATGTATCGTATATTTGACTTGATTTACATAGGTTATATCTTTATTTTATCTTAATTATGTTGCTTTATATTCGTATTATGCTGGTATTTTCTATGTTTTCAGGTTTTTACTATTTACAAGGCATATATGAAGAAAGTCGCAAAAATGAAGAAGAATCGAGTTTAAAACCACAAAAAATGAATAAATAAATAGCATGGGGTGTATGAGAAGCAAGAAGTGTAGAAAATAAATGGGTCATTGCGCAAGGCCCAGTCCATGAAGAATTCTCACACGCCCTATAAGGTGTGACGGTCGTCACACCCCTTCAACCAAACCCTAAAGGTCGCCACACATCACAAGGCGGAGATTTCTCACCAAGAAAGTTGTGACGACCGTCATGGCCCAAAATGGCCAAGGAGACTTTTTCTCCTTACTTGTAGCGAACGACACGGAAGGTTACATGAAGCTCCTATATTTTCTCCAACCATCCTATATTCTCTCATCAAGCCGAGTCTCCCGTAATACTCTCTCCAAGAGGCAATTACTCATATTTTCTCTCCACAGAAGCGTTATAAATAGGAGGCACTGAACACATGCAGAGGACACTCTCTCACTCTTCCTCTCTCGTCCATTTTCCACCACTTTTCATTCATAGCTTTTTCTTAGAATGTAAAAGTAATAGTTCTCCACATCGGAGGACTATTACCGAATTAGTTTTAGGATTTATTTATATCGTTCTATTTATGTATTAGATTCAAACTGGTCTGCGTATTTCAATTCAAGTTCTCTTTGTTTCCATTTTCTGCATTTACAGGTTCTTCATTTTACCGCTTTATTATAATTATCATTGTTATTCCTTTTATTACATTAGTTATTATTATTATTATTTTGTTTGTCAAATTAATGTCTATGTCGTCTTTCATCGTAACTATAATTATTTATGTGTTTTTAATTAGTAACATGTCAGGCTAAATAGTCTTGAGTCCAATGTATGAGGATCGTTGTTACCAACGGGACTCGATAGAAAATAATAGGTGCGAATTTATGATTAGAATTCTGTTTTGGTTTTAATTTCCAATTCTAATTTAAATAGCTTTGTCACGAGAATGAGAGGTTATTTAACACGATTTTATCACGAGAGTGAGAAATCAATTAAGATTAGAGTTGGCATTGCGAGAGCGTGAGGATCAAACCGGATAGTGGAAATTAGGCAACAAATCTAAATAGAGCGAGAGCACTTTAGATACATTTAGGATATTATTGAATTACAAAATATATTTCTTAGTTATCGGGCGAGTGAGAGCAAAATCTTTGGATTAGGAAGTATGGTTTTAGTTAATACCGCGAGAGCGTGAGGCGGAGTCTTTAAGTTAGTATATTCTACAGAACTAGGTTATAGTCATAATTAGTACATGTTTTCTATTAGTCCTTTAGGAACGCGGAAATCATATCCCAATCTCATTTTAGTATTATTTTCTAAGTTCATTTATTTCAGTTTTAGTTCTTTGTTTCCCCAAAATTCAATTATTCATTACGAAAATGAGTTGGCTTGCATGCAAAATTAATTTGATATTTCTGTACATGATCTTAATCATCCATAACTCATTCATTACACATGGCCTTCACCATCTTTATTTTTCCTCACACGTGACCTTCAAAATCCTAATTTCCTTACACATGGATTTATTCCCACTTATTTCACCATGCATTGGTTTGACCTCTACTAAATTGCAAACACCAAACAATTAATACTAGTGCCATGTTAATACTAACATGTGTTACTAAAAATGACAAGTGTGTAACTATTCAAGACAATTTTATCCATTATAGACAAATGTATTCTAGTAAAACAAATGTAATTTATTATGTCAATTTTCATCTAATTATGACAATGTAATTCCCTAAATAATGACTTAATTCTTCTATATCATAATTTCTTCTTGCTAATCCTCTTGGTCGCATATGGTATACAACGAATTAAGGCTTGAAAATATGAGATTATTAAGCAACTTAACTCATACTTAACTTGACTTGTAGAATTGTACTTCCAACCATGTGATAATAAATATCATCCTTGTTCTTGTCCCCTATACATACCTTTTACATTTAACCATAAATACATAAAAAAATCAATCATTCATAATCTATCACAAACTTATCATTAACATGTTTCATAAAAAAATTGACATCTTTTTATTTTCAGCCACATTCATCATCATCATCTTGTTTTTTGAAACTTCAAATGCTGCCTCTATCAATGTAGTTAGCTATGGTGCAAAACCTGATGGCAAACAAGACTCAACCAAGCATTTTCTAAGTGCATGGTCTTCAGCATGCAAATCAAATGAAGCAACCACAATTTATGTTCCTCAAGGAAGTTTCATGTTAAAACAAGTCACATTTTGGGGTCCTTGCATGAACAAGATTGATTTTAAAATTGATGGGACTATAGTTGCACCTTCAAATTATGGTTCACTAGATAGTTCAGGATATTGGATCTTGTTTATGAAGGTTAATAAGGTTTCAATTTATGGTGGGACTATTGATGGAAAGGGTGGTGACTATTGGGATTGTAGAAAAGCTGGAAAGAGTTGTCCTCCTGGAGCAAGGGTATGTCCTATATGTTTTAAGTGTATGAAATTTATTTATTTATTTATTGAAAACTAGTATAGGACTATTTAAAGCCAGAGCTATGAACATCTAGTGAGATTTGAATCTGAGACATTGAGAGGAGTACAATCTGAAGACTCAGGTCTTGTAACATGCAATTTCATTATTTTGCAGTCTATATCATTTAGTTGGTCCAAGAATGTGCTGATTAGTGGATTAACATCATTAAACAGCAAGTCAATACACATAGCAGTGGACCATTGCAAAAATGTTGTGATAAAAGATGTGAATATCAAAGCTCCTAGTAGAAGCCCAAACACAGATGGAATAAATGTGCAATTTTCAACTCTAGTTACCATCAGCCATGCTACCATAATGACTGGTGATGATTGCATAAGCATAAATCAAGGTACAACTCATGTGTGGATTGAGCGAATTGCTTGCGGGCCTGGTCATGGCATTAGGTAAGTCACTCGTTACCATCATTTTTATATAGACCAGATACATGGACCATTCAATGAAGCAGAACCAAGGTTCCAATTTCGATTAAGACAAGTACTCGTGTTTAAGACTTGACATTTCTCACTTTTGGCTTTATATAAATGCAGCATTGGAAGTTTGGGCAGCTATTCAAATGAAGCTGGAGTTGAGAATGTAACAGTGACAGATTCAGTGTTTGCCAAAACGGATAATGGTGTTAGGATAAAATCGTGGGCGAAACCAAGCAATGGATATGCAAGAGACATTGAGTTTAGGAACCTCATCATGCAAAATGTTTACAATCCAATCATTATTGATCAAAGATATTGTTCCAAAAAGGAATGTCCTCACCAGGTTCATTACTTTCTCTACATATAGGCTTATTACAATAAGCAATTTATTATTTTTCAATGCAAGCAACTAACCTAGGACTAGTTACAAAGGTTAATTCTAACTAACCTACTACCAGAGATGTTTAGATTAAACATACAAACCATAGACAAAATAGTAATCAATGACTGCTTAACTTTAGCTAGATCACACACTCCAAATCTTGCTCTCAATTTGGTCATCACATCAGCAAGTTGTTCTTCAAAGCCACAATGAGACAGTTCTATTAGACCATTCTTTGTGATATCCTTTGAGACAGTTCTATTAGACCATTCTTTGTGATATCCTTTAGGAAGTAAATTCTGACATCAATATGTTTGCATCTGCCATGCATTATATAAGAGAGTATCATTATGCACTCCCTTTGTGTAATCTAATGACAAAATAGCCCTAATAGTATTTGACCTTGCAACATATGCAAAGACTTCATTGTAGTCTATACCATATTTTTGTGAATAATTCTTCTCAATTGACCGAAATCTATTAATCCATTTTCTGTTATTAACTATAACTTTATTTGTTGTGTGTAAAATATATTTGAAAACAGAGTTCTGGAGTGAAAATTAGTGGAGTATCCTATGAACACATAAAAGGAACTTCAGCAAGTCCAATAGCTATCAAATTTGATTGCAGTCAAAGCAACCCATGCCAGAATCTCAAACTTAAAGATATAAAGCTCGTTTATGTAAGAGGATCTGGAACATCATCTTGTAAAAATGTTGATGGAAGCAGCACTGGAGTGGTCATTCCAAAGAGTTGCCTTTGAATAATTTTTTTGAAAAATACACACACAAAAAGTGATGAATATAACTTCAAATTTAAAACAGTCATTGTTAAAAGCTTCTTTTCATTATTGTGAATACCATAACTATTGTTCTATATATAAAAATTGTAATAATGGGTTAGTTCCTCATAAACATTTATATGATTCATCAATATTGGATTTGTTTATATATTATTTTTATTTACTGAAAGTTATATTAGGCAATTTCTTCTTGCCCAACACGTGAATTTCTTAAAATGCTCCTAGGAACCGGAAGTATATTTCTGAATATCATAAAAATCACGTCGAACAGGGTTGAGTGTAAATCAGAAGTATACTTCCAATTTTAAACCATGTGTAATATTTAAGACTACAATTATTGATCATAATTTTGTCTGATTTTTTAAGAGTAAAACATACAGTAAATTTTTTATCTGTATAAATTAAATCTTAATATTTGGTTTTATTTTACAGATAAAATAAAGTGTGTATGTGAGACTGAATTGAGAATAATTTCTCAATGTTTTGTTATTTAGTTTGGAACCGAAAATATACTTCTGGTTTTAACCCAAATATTTTAAAATATAGTGCGTACCGGAAGTATACTTCCGGTTTTGAAAGGCATTTTGAGAAACGCATAGGGTTTAATTCCACCCATCAAATAAGATAAAAGTTATTATTTTTAGCTCATTCGCACATATGAATGCTCGAAAAAAATTGAAATGTTTTTACCATCAAGAAACTGTAAAATTATATTCCACCGTATGACACAATGTCAAGGGATAATTAAGACCTGAAAAATGATTTTCTTGTGTGATTCTCTTTCTTACAATGGTAATACCTATTTATCAAGTGAGATTCGAACTCATGACCTACAAACCTTACACAATGGTAATACCTAATTGTATGAGTATCACCACCATAAGATTTATGATTTTTAACCATTTTCTTAAATCCACTATCTTTCTTCAAAATATTTCCCTTAATGGACAAAACCATCACTAACAAACAATGATTTATGCTTCTTCCTCTTGTTCAAATTCTTTAAGTACATGGAAGATTGAACTTCTTTAAAGGTCAGATATTCTCTTCCATACAAGAGATTTTCTTTGAAGTGAGCATAAGACTTAGGTAAAGAACTCATCAATAATGATGCTTGATCTTCATCATCTATATTATTTCTCCAGATCAACAATCAGCTTGTTGAACATATCCAACTACTCAACCATAACTTTGTCTTCATTGATCTTGAATGAATACATAGCTTACTTAAAAACGATTTACGAAGGATTAAGTCATGTATAATCGTTCAAGTTTAGTCCACACACTCGCCGCCGTCTTCTCCTTCAAAATATTCTGCAGAACCTTATCACCAAGCCTCAATATGATGGCGTTGTAGGCTTTCTCAGTCATATCTTCTTCTTCTTCTCCGTTAGGGCAACATCCATAACTTCGACTCCCTTCAACTCTTCTAGCAAATCTTGTTGAACAAGAAGGGCTCGCATCTTCAAGTACCATAAGTCCAAATCATTCACTCCGATGAATTTCTCAATCTCAAACTTTATTGACGACGTCTTTTCCACCAGTTTGTTGTAATGGAGTGTCGTCAAGAACAAACCAAAACTACGAGAAAGATTGAGTTTTCTAACAAACACAAAAAAACCATATTAGGTTTTGTGAAAGAGAGGGAAGGTCAAAGAAGAAGAAGAAAATCAGGATTTATTATAACTACTTTGCTATTCATTTACTCAAAATAACAACAATCAATCTCTCTCAACAACCTGAGAGAAATAGTCTATTTTTAAACTACTAAGTTAACTAAACAATTGGACTAAACAAACATGCCTAATTTAATATGCTAACAATTCTAACATTTCGACTACTACATGCTTGAGTGTACGACTACAGCATGCAGGACTTCAACATCAGCATGTGAACAGACTTCGATAACTTGCTTAATCTCTATCAAACCAAGAAGTTATCTTTGTCGAGACTAGAGTTCGATCTAAAATTTCACACATACATTTTTCTCCACATGAATGACATCAAGACAATGTGTTACATCGAATCTAGACCAATATAGAAGATCAAAGAACATCAACATTTTTTTCCAAATATTTTTCTCCACTGGACCTTTTTTAGTTCTTTTCAAAGACATCACTAATGTTTTTTTTTTGTCTTTTATAAACATTATTCACGGTTAATGACTTTGGAGCGATATCAAACTTCTAATTTTCATTAAAAGCCTTCCACAATATATGGTATAGATGATTAGGTCTTATAAATTTTTGATGCCCAATGTAAATAGTATTTTTTTTCATTTTTTAACTGGTAGAGAAGCATATATTATCTTCACATATTGGACACGCTTTATGTCCCTTGACGTTGTACCTAAAAAAATTACTATATGCAAGAAAGTCATTGATTGTACAAAATAATTTGGCACGCAGCTTAAATTTATCACTTGTATACACATCATCGACATCAATGTCTTGCTCCCACAAGTTTTTTAAATATTCAATCAATGGTGTTTAATAAACATATATGCCATTCCCTAGTTATTTTGAATCTGAAATCATCATTGATAACATCATATATGTGCGCTTCATGGACAACCACAAAAATATGTTGTAAATTATGAGAAGAGTGTGCCATTAAGTATGGTTAGTGATCAAATTACCAAAAAAATTCATTTCGTCAATGGCAAGTCCAAGCCTAAGGTTCCTTGCCTCAAGGGAAAAAATTAGAATTAGCATATCAATTTTCTTTCATTGCAATGAATCAACTACATACGGATTTTTTATCACATAATATTTCATATGCATGTAATTTAGTATTCTTTGTGTCATTTGCATTAGCAAACAATCTCTTGAACCTTTGAATTATTGATAGGTACCACATCACTTTAGAAGGAAAATTCTTTCTAATCACACCATCATCGTCTTCAACATCATTATCCTTCTTCTTATAGCGTGACTCCCCACATATTGGTCACTCTTTCAAGTTTTCATACTTTTTTCATATATAATATGCAATTATTATGACATAAATATATTTTGACATAGTCCAAATCTATTGGATACAATGTCTTCTCGGCCTCATAAATATGGTTCAACAACGTGTTATCATATTTATGGACAAGAGTGCCTATTACATGGATGTGATTTATCTCAAATACTTTACTGGCTTGGAGCAAATTCATAAGTACAAATGTGAGTTATTTGTTTGATTTACTTGTACTCCAAGTCAACTAAAAGTTGTCTTTGAAAGATCATACAGATGATAGGTAGTTACACACTATTGATGGTAATATATTTGCATTCTTTACTATTTTTGTACAATTTTTATAACACTTGTGCTATGTCGTTACTAATAATTAATATGTACCATTTTTAGGCATGGATCCTCCAACACTTTTCACGCAACTTTGGTTGGTCAGATGTTGATGGCTATACTGAGAATATGTCATGCGCTTGTGCATTTGTCTCGTTCAGGAAAAATTAGTTGACTTGTCCCTTTAGAGTATTTTTAACCGCATAACAACAGATGACATACACATCCGGCCATACGACAGTCACCATCTAGCACATCTCATGGATGACATAGCCTTTTATTCTTGATGGTTGACTTGTCGATCAGGTTTGATGTATCCATATCTGCCTAAATGAGTCATGTGCCTGTTTAGATATATGCATGTTGTTCCAAGGGAACCCTTTTGTCTAGTCCTTCTGTTTTGGCCTACGGAGATGTAGATGTCATGTATGATAATTTCCTTAATCATCTAATATTAGATGAAACACGAGACATCATAGCTCCTAGAGAATGAAAATGTGTTCGACTACATCAATGGTATCAAAGTATCACATCCTTACATGATATCAATTATTGAGAGAGAACCGCTTAAACAAACTCATCAAGAGATATTATAGGAGTAAGAAATAAAAAATCATATCGTTCATGTGTTACCTACATGTCGTCGTATTATGAATCTTGCACAGACAACATATATAGAGGAAACTTTTCAAAAGACATTTATGAGAAGGCCATGGTAGATGTCATTCTAACTAAGGGGTGAATGACAATGTAGTACAGAAAACAACGAAAGAACATATAAGTCCAATATACGTAGTAGTATAGTATTTATATTAAAGACTATGGACAATGTTATTATTTGTAATTTATTATTTTGACTATTTATAAATTCAAAATTGATTCATTTATGTACGGTATTTTCATAAGGGTGAGAAAATAAATACAATTTTTATTGAATTACATAGATCGTCAAGATCAATCCAACATTTTTTGGTGATATTTTCATGTTTTTGTAATAATGAGTTTTTAAAAATAATTTTACACCCACAAAAACGGATAAAATGACAAGTGTTTATTTTAATTTATTCAAAGATTATGAAAACTAATTTATCCTTAACAATGTAACAACATTAAATCTCTTAATTTATTCAAAGATTATGAAAACTAATTTATCCTTAACAATGTAACAACATTAAATCTCTTAAACCAAATTGTCCATATTATAATTCTTTCCTAAAAAATTAATGTATAGCCTTGCAATTCGTAAAAGAAGATAAATTGACTTCTAAACTATTTGTCCATTTAGTTTTTGTTGGTGCACAAGAATCAAAGATGATAGGAATAATGAGAGAATGATAAGAAAATGACGGATACAAAGAGGAGAAAGAAATAAGGATTGTTGTTATATATGACATCTACCACTAGTCTATTTATACAAGGAGAAAATTGTCACATAGGCCCTAAAGTAAATTTAATGACCAAGATAAAAGGTATATAAATAGAAAATACTAAATTACCCTTCAATACTATCCCTTAATTTATATTTCTAAACAAAACTAACTACACCAATTCCATCCTTTTAGAGGAGAAATTGGTCCGTCTTGATTGCCTTCGTCAGAACATCTACCAACTGCTTATGGGTGCTACAGTGCACAACTTCTAATGTTCCATTCTGGACTTGACTTCTCAAAAAGTGATACTTAGTCTTAATATGCTTGCTTCTCCCGTGCAGCACAGGGTTTCTGGCAAGATTAATTGCAGACGTTATCAATCATAAGCTTCAGAGGCTTCTTTACTTTAATCTTCAGATCTTGCAATAAATTCAGAAGCCACACAGTTTGACATGTAGCTACATCGCCTGCAATATACTCAACTTCACACGTTGATAGAGCAACAACATCTTGCTTCTTGGAACTCCAAGAAATAGGATCTCCCAGAAACTTGAATAAGTATCTAGAAGTACTTCTTCAATCAACTCTATCTCCACACCAATCAGAGTCATGGTAGCTCATCAACTCTGATTCTGCCTTTCTTCCAGAAGGAATAATACTCCAAACTTTAGAGTTCCCTTGATATACCTCAGAATTATGACAGCAACTTGATAATGGGACTACTTTACTCATGAACCTACTAACAATCCAACTGCATAGGAAATATCAAGTATAGTATTACACAAATACCTCAAAGAACCAACCAGCTGTTTGAAGATCGTAGCATCCATATCTTCACCCTCAGAATCATAATCCAATTTATGATTGGTTTCTGACGGTGTAACAACAACCTTGCAATTCTCCAGCTTAAACTTCTTCAGAAGTTCTAGTCCATACTTCAGCTGATGCAAAATGATACCCTCCTCTGAGTACAGAATCTCCATCCCTAGAAAATATAACATATTTTCCAGATCAATCATCTCAAATTCATTCATCAACACCTTCTTGAACTTGATTATATCTTTTGCACAACTCCTTGTAAGCAATATGTCATCAACATAAAGACACACCAGAATCATATTGCTTCCAGAATGTTGCACGTAAACTCCATATTCCATCTCACACTTCTGAAACCTTTGCTTCTTGAAAAATGAATGAATCTTCTGATTTCAAGCTCTGGGTGCTTGCTTCAATCCATACAGAGTTTTATGTAACTTGTCACCATCTCTTCCTGATTCTTTTTCACAAAGTCAGGAGGTTGTGACACGTATACATCTTCTTGTAATGGACCGTTCAGAAATGTTGACTTCACATCCAAATGCATCAGAGGCCAATTTCTATTTGCAGCTAAAGCAATCACCAGTTTGATTATTTCATGTCTAACTACAGGTGCAAGCACCTCAAAGTAATCTAGCCCAGGTTTCTGAAAAAAACCTCTGGCCACTAGCCTTGATTTGTGCTTACCAACTGATCCATCTGGCTTAAACTTCACCTTGAAAACCCATTTGATGCTGATGGCTTTCTTCTTCTTCAAAAGCTTAGTCAACTCCCAAGTTTTGTTTCTTTCTATAGCCTCAAGTTCTTCTTTCATGGCATTAAGCCAGACTTTCTTCTTGAGTGCTTCTTCAATACCCAATGGTTCAGAATCTACTAACATGGCACACTGAATGACTTCTCCTTCTGAGTCAACTTTAGTGTCTTGCAACATGTCAAAATCTACAAACCTTCTAGGTATAGTTCTGATTCTTAGTGGCCTCTGAACTTGTTCTGATTATTCTCTGAAACTTGGAGCAACATTAGCTTCTAGACCTTGTCCAGAGATTCTATCTTCAAAATTACCACCTTCAAAAACATGATCATCTCCAGAAACTTGTCCTCCAAAACCTACGTCTTCAGAGTTTTCCCTTCTAGAAGCATGACCACCACCAGATTTTGAATCATCATCAAAATATGGATCAAAATCAGATTCATCGTCTTCATCTTTAGAGTCTTCAGAATCATCTTCTAACTCTGATTCTTCTTCCGAACTTACAACTTCAGACTCATCTTTAGAAGTTATCTCTACATCAGAAGTGAGTTGAGACTTACTCCAATCCCAAACTTCTGACTCTTTCACAATAACGTCTCTGTTGACTTCAACTTTCTTAGTTTCTGAACAATAAAGCTTGTTATGTGGTACCCCACCAGTAACATCACTTTGCTTATATCATCCAGCTTCTGAAACGTGTTTGTAACACACATAACCAAAAACCTTCAGATGACTAACACTTTGCTTCTCTCGAGTCCACTTCTCTAAAGGAACAATTCCGCCCGACCTGCGTTGGACACCTATTGAGCACATATGTTGCAGTAGCAACAGCTTCTCCCCATAAGTTGTGAGGAAGCTTCTTCTCTTTTACCATACTTCTCGTCATATCAAACAAAGTACGTTTTCTTCGTTCAGCAAGACCATTATGTTGAGGAGTACAAGAAGCAGTAACCTCATACTCAATTCCATTATCATCACAGAACTTCTGAAATTCTATAGAGTTATACTCACCTCCACCATCCGTTCTGAGAATCTTTAACTTCTGACCACTTTGATTCTCAGCCTTCACCTTGAACTTTTGAAATTCTGTAAACACCTCATTCTTAAACTTGATGAGTGTTACCCACGTCATCCTTGTGAACTCATCCACAAAAGACACAAAATAACTATTTCCTTCAAGTGAAGGTTCTGGAAATGGTGCACACACGTCAGAATATACTACTCCCAGAGCATGTTTTGCTCTTGGGGCTACTTCTAATACAAATAGCAATTTGGGTTGCTTGCCTTTCATGCATACCTCACATGACTTCTCAGGCTTCACAATCTTCGGAATGCCACGTACGAGCTTCTTTAGAACTTAGATGCCCTAAGCTTCTATAATTCGGATGCCCCAATCTCTTGTGTCACAGCTTACTATCTCCTTCAGAGCCTTCTACACTAAGATACTCTGTTTCAGTTGTTTCTACATTCACCTTGAATGTTCTGTTGCTTCCCTGTTCATATTGCATAATCAACTTCTGATTGGAATCATACAACTTCAAGAGATTGTTCTTCATAATAACTGAGAAACCTTTTCAATGAGCTGACCCACACTCATCATATTGCTTTTGATTCTAAGAACATAACAAACATCCTTGATCAGAACATTTTTCCCATTCTTCACTTTAACTTTGACATTTCTCATACTTTTTGCATTAAGGTACTTTTCATCAGCACATTTGATCTTTGTCCTCCTTCTGGAGTCAAAATCTATCAGCCATTGTTTGTTTCCAGTCAAGTGATTTGAACAGCCAGTGTCCATATACCACCAATCTTCCAAACATCTTCCATCAGACTCAGAAGCCATCAATAACACAGGTTCATCATCTAAATCTCCTTTGGCTATTTCCGCTTCTTCTTTGTTTGATCAATAATCTCTAGCAAAGTGGTCAAACTGCTTACAACAGTAACATTGAATCATCCTCTTGTCATACTTTCCTTTCCCTTCTGATGTCTCTTTTCATCAAAATAAAAGACTTCTGACTTCTGAGACCTACCATGTTTTTTCAGCTTCTGGTCCTTCTTGACAAAAGAAACCTTCAGAGCCTGCACAACTTCCCTCTCAAAAGTTCTTTCAGTCAGACGCAACTCATACGCTTCTAGACTACTTTGCAGCTCTTCTATTCTCATGGTTTACAAATCTTTAGAATGTTCAATTTCTACAACAATGTAATCAAATTGAGGAGTAAGTGACCTCAATACCTTCTCTATGATTACTTGTTAAAAAGGGTTTCTCCACAAGCCTTCATCTCATTAGTGATCAAAATCACTCTAGAGATATACTCTGAAACCTTCTCATTGTTCTTCATGTTGAGATTCTCATATTGCGTTCTCAAGGACTCAAGCTTTACCTTCTTCACTGATGCGTCACCACCGTAACATCTAACCAGTGTGTCCCACGCCTCCTTTGATGTCATCGAATCAACAATTTTCTCAAACACGTTCACATCCACACACTGATAGATGAAGAACAACGCCTTCTAATCTTTCTTCCTCTTGTTTCTCTGTGCATCTCTCTCTCTTCTTCTATCGCATCTTCTGCAACCGGAATATACCCATCAGTAACAAGCTCAAGAACATCTTAAGCCTCAAATAACATGCGCATCTGAATCATCCATCTGTTCCAGTTCTTGCCATCAAAAACTGGAAATTTGGTACTCATATTGTCGTTTCCGTTCATCTTTAACCTTGTACAATACACTCAGATCTTCACTCACACAGTGTTTCTTAAAGAATCAGAAAATGTGACTCTGTTTCAATTTTGTTCAAAGATTCAACACGAACCTAGAAACAAAATCAATCACACAACACAAACTCACGTTCATTCGTGTTTCCCTGTGTTTCGAACCGGAGCTCTAGATACCAATTTGTTGGTGCACAAGAATCAAAGATGATAGGAATAATGGAAGAATAATAAGAGAATGACGGTTACACAAAAGGAAAAAGAAATAAGGATTGTTGTTATATATGACATCTACCACTAGTCTATTTATATACAAGGAGAAAATTGTCACATAGACCCTAAAGTAAACTTAATGACCAAGATAAAAGATACATAAATAAAAAATACTAAATTACCCTTCAATAGTTTTTATTGTATTTAGTTTTTTGACCCCCAAAATATTCTCCCGTAAAAAAAATTCTATAAATTCAGGAAGGCAAAAACCATTTTCTTAGATGTTTCTTAGATGTTTTTAATAGACATGCGCTGATAGTTAACATTGTGAAATAGTTTTTGGTTAGTGTGCTTTGTAATTACCTGAACCAAATTTTTAACACGGGCAAGAGGAAGATGCGAATCATTTGTATTTCTCTTCACAATCATGACAAATTGTAAATCACAATAAAAAATGGCCTAAAATTGAAAACAAGTAGGAAAAGAGAATTAACAATGATTGAAACACTTCAGATAGGCATTTACAATTTTTGTACCAACTTGTTTATGATTTTGAAGATGAAAGATGTATAAGAAACTCCCAAGACTAAGTTATCAAAATTTACATACATATTGAACAGCCAGGGATAATCTAATTAAAAAAAATTCTTCACAGACCTGCAACAATGGATGCAAAATCATGAAAGAATATGATAGCAAGAACTAGTAGACAATAATAAAACAGAGATAGCCGGCTATTTATGCAGCAGCATCATCGCATGTTTTATCCTTGTAGCACAACAACATACCTTTGTATACTTCGATTTGCTCATACGTCACAATTCTAAGTTTCATATTAATGTGCAGGTCTAATCAAATTAGTCAACAATACTAACTATGTCACCAGAGAGACACAGTGATCAGCAAAGATAAAAGTTTATTGATAGTAAAGAATATAGCAGTATAGCCAGTATAACAATCTAGACTGTTTATAGAATTATAATCTCTTTCCCCCTGTGCCAACCATTTCCTGAACTTATTCCTAAACCAGACCTCAGAAAGGATAATCTTGAATAGAGAATTTATTATGTTGTCAATAGCATGCTATAGCGTAATAGCATAGGGGATTTAGGGTTCAGCGCAATGTTATTGGTCTGCGAGCCTGTCAACAATAGCGGTTATAGCAACCCGAAACCACTATTGCGTTTGCTATTAAAATTTTGGAGATAAATTCCCCAAATTCTCTTTTTAACTGTTGTCTTTTTTTAGGGTATAAACTCCAGTCTGAACACTTTGAAGAGTAATGTTATGTTCTTGCTCACAAATAATTGTTCTTTTATTCTTCCTACTTTTAGTACAATTATGTATTATTATTCTTCTCTGTTTAAGTTTTATTACTCTATACTTTAGGTTTCTTAACTATCAAGTATAATGATAACTTCAATTTTGTGTATCAGTCTAGTTGAATATTTACTTTGTTTCTTGGATTTTAGTCTTTGCAATAATGGTTATCTTGCTTTAGCATTTTGGGGGTCAGTGCTGCACAAAGCTATCCGAGATTAACAACATGGGATTTGATAACTAGTTAGTTTGTTCAAAGTTTAAGAAAGAAGTTAAAGCAAAAGAGGCTAGTTTATTACCTCTCAGAAATTGATAGCTCAATAGAAATTATTGAGGAAGACTTCCAACTCGGACATGATAGATGGCCAATCTACTTTATGAATACAAAAGGTGATGAAAACCAGTTTGTGGATTTATACCATATCACACGAAAATGTGCTTAAACATTACTAATGTAAAATATATATATCATTCATGTTTCTCAGTGCAGCATGGTTTTCATGTCAAATATGTAGGCCTTTTATTGAACACATGTACAAATAAAAGTATTCCAGAGCACAAGTCATGAATGTTAACCTAGGTTTTTCAGGTATCTATAGATATTAGGAGACAGCTATTATTCAAGTTATGTGACAGATTTATATTAGGATATGATGAGAAGCCTTGAAAACATAAAAAATTATTGTCTATCCCTTTTCAAGATTCAAATAAATAAAATTTATCCATCGATCAGTAGAGCTCATTGAGGATGTATTAAGAAGATTACCAGATTAAGAAAGCACATTATCTAGCTTGCTTCATTGCAACTACCTAGTGTTTGCTTAATTGAAGCCTCCAACACTTTAACTCTGGGGTATGATTGAAGTATATTGAGTTAGGCGGCCAAAGTAGTTTTTATAAGACTTTACATAATCCTCACCCCTTGAGCTAGTTTTTAGAGTTGAGTTAGGCCTAACCTAAAATTTGAAACATGATATTAGACCTCTATGACCAAATCGTTTAGAGCTTTATCCTTATCGCCCACATTCTAATAATAAAAGTAGATTAGTTTCAGTACCAAGGTAAGTGGGCCCGTGCATTGTTCATGCATCAAGACCAAGTGCACTTTTCATAAGGGATGTTGGAAATTCCGCCTTCGTTATGGTCTGTCCTAGCCGCCTAAATTATTGCATTCGGGTTACCTTCACTGAACTCACTAACACATTAGTCGCGTTAGGTGTAAAGGGGTGAATTTAGTACCACGTTGCTTAGAGATATGACCTATGTAGTGTTTATAAAGTTTTGGCATGCCTCACCTCACAAGTCACTTTTGTAAGGTTGAGTTTGGCTCACCCACAAATTCTAAGAAGGGAGTATTTATATAGTACAAAACCTATTTGTTTGTCTTCACTTAACAACTCAACAACTCAAACTTTTGGCATAGTTGGTTTATATTTAGATTCTGAATGTAACCAATTTCATATTCTTTCTTCTGAAATCTCTTTTATACATGCACCAGGAAAGCTGAAACCTAAAATGAAATAAGACTTTCATTAAGAAAATCCTCATTATTACTACCTTATTCGGTTATTTTCATAAACATGTTGATGTTTCATACCTATGACTATGATCATATATTTCATTGCAGTGCTTAACATTTCAAATTTGCTACTATGGATGATAATTACTATTTTCAAGACTATTCAATCTTATCCATGCAACTATTAGCTTGATTTTTGTAATTTTAGTTATCTTATAGACTCCCCCTTCAATTTGTTGTACTTTTTCCTAGTATTTTTACAATTGTTGAACATGTTCAAAATTTTCTAGGGCGGTTAGCTAATTTTTGCCTCCTTGACCATGCATGCATTAATGATACACATAATAATACTTGGATCAAAATTCTATATGATTGTTGAGAAAAATGTCAATAGCAACAATCAATAAAGTGAAATATGCAAGATAGAAAATGAAATATGTAACTTTCTGAACTATATTCCATAATATGATAAGTTTCAAGTACACCAGCACATAATATTCAAACTTCAACTGTACAATGACTAGAAAGAAAAAGAAAAAGAAAAGGAGATGGTTGCTACAACTACCTTTCAAGAGAAACAGAGAACTCCAGATCTGCCAACTGAGAAGAAAAGCGACCAACTGTGGACTCAACAATAACACAACCAATAGTTTATTGTATAGGTTAATGCATCTCAACTCGAATGGAAAGGGGCATTTAGCAACTATTTAGAGGCTAAATTTCCTAAACCTAGAGAAAGTAGAAAAGATGCTAAATTTGTTCTAAGGAAAAACCTTATTCTTTGTTACCGTATCTCTTTGCAATGATAGGACGCACATCATCAGCATTAGCCAATGTCTCTAGAAAGGGAAGTAATGACATTAGTGCACAATCTGATGGATCATCAAACCAACTCTTTATGGGAATACCATTATTCACTTGCAACCGGAAAACCTGAAATGTGTTGAAAAAGAAAGGATTAAACATCAAATGCAGATAACATATTTCTTCCCCTCCCCTATCTAGGTCAGACAATAGCCTATGGATGACTTGAAGAGAGTCAAAGCCGAATGCTCATTGGGGAAAAAAACAAGTAACCAGAGATTCAAATTTCAAAATAACATTGTCATGAAACATCAATATAATACTTAACAGTAACTGAAAACTGCTTAAAATTAAGGAATAAAAGAAAGATTGAGACCTGAACCAACAAAAGATAGTGATAGATTGTTTACCTGAGGTGAATTATCAATTATGACAACTTTTGAAAGATCAACACCCAATATGGTAAGATCTTTTGTATAATTTCCATCTGAAAACAGGCATGATTCTCGATACACACGGCGAGAAATAAATTTTTCATCTGGATCCAATACATCAAGTAGTTGCTTTGCATATATGCTTTGGCTGGCCGTAAAAATAACTACTTCAAACATCTCTGATACTCTCTCCAAGAATGTGTGGAGGAAAGGCCTCTGTTTTACGTATACTGTGTAATCTTTCATATTGAAAAAAATGTTAAAAGTGAAATCTGCATTATCACAATGTTCCAGCGTAGAATGAACAAGGGTCTCTGCACAGAAGAAAGCACGGCAGACGGCTATGGTGAATACGATTTTCGACTGTAAATAATTCAGAAATAAAACATCTAGAAAAAAGTGACAAATCTAGGTATCAATGAAACAATGTTATATCATACTGCAGAGATGTTCAAAGTTAGTTAAACCAAGTGAGTTTTAAATTAATCCAATGAATTCAATGAAATTTTGTTGTATCAACTTGGTAATTTTTTCCCATCTAGACAGACAGATATTGTAGCAAAAACACACTTTAATATTCAACACAAGTTAATACAGCTAGCTGATTTCATATCATGCTATTACAAGTCTTCATTCGCATTTCTAGGATACACTATAAGATCAACATATTATGAAATATTTCAATATATGGTAACAAATTCAAATGTTTTGCAGATTCAAAATTCACTACTACAACAACTGCTTCAGAGCAATTAATATCAGCAATTTGTATTGACTTTTCTCAATTTCTTTCTTACGGATATGAACGCCGAATAAATATCCATGAATAGCAAAAGCATCAGATTCTTATATAACTTTTACTTGGTACCATTATTATGAACTTAATTTTTGAAATAACTGAAACAGCAATAGTTTTAGAAATACCAAGCTATGGATTGAAAAATGCATACATGTATCTTTATTTTAGATAAACACCAAAAAACTGGAAGATAAATCATCTAAAATTTATGCCAATACTATATTAAGTAATTATAGATAGATTACTAGTAATCAGTGGTAAACAAGTATCATAATTACTTACCATCTAAATCAAGCACAAGGGTTACCGATTTTCCTCTTGGAGATTGCTTAGGACATAGTGTGGGCTGGTCATTTAATTCTACTTCTGATAGTTCTGGTAAACTCTTGATAAATGATTGCGGATCGAAACACTCTTCCTTATCCAAGTCATCTTTGACATCGGACTCCTGGTTGCAGGATCTTATCTGAGCTATAGCAGAATACAAGCTAGAACTTTCACAAACCACAATACCTTCTCCACATGACATGATATCTGGAGTACAACCAACTTTAGCATCATCTTCACGAGCAGGCAGGGTCGTGTACTGTTCAGAAGCACAAACCACGGATGGCTCGGTGGATCCAAAATCAGATAGGTAGTTGGTTTCACCGGCATCATCGTCCAATGAATTTCCACAAAAGGGTAAGCTTGTAATGATCATGTCAGAAATGTAGAAGTCTGATACATCACATGTTTCAAAGCCGCATATGTTTCTTCCCTCACCAGCTCCAACTCCTTCCATGTTAGTATCACCAAAGCTCCCTATAAGACAGTCGAAGTTGTCAGAATATAAATAATAACGATGAGATAGCTATAAAGTAACTGTACATTGCAATGCAGTCAATTCGATCAAAACGACCCTGGAATGAACCCCCAATTGTAAAAACTTACGTTATTACGTGAAACATCGAACACGTGAGTGGTTTTATATCTAGCACGGCGCCTAATGTGTGATCCCTTTGGACTTAAATCATGGACAATGCACAGACCACTCAAGCTTGTGCTGAAATTTAACTTTTACTAGGTTATAGGCTTTGATACCGTGTTATGAACCCAACCAACTAGCCTAAAAGTCTAAGCTATTAGGTGAAAGCAACTGAATGGTTTTATATCTAGCAGTCATGAGTTTGAAAACCAAACATATTAATTTGTCTACTAGGAATATTAGGCTGGATTGTAAATCCCATTACTTCAAAATTTAGATATTTTATTAAAAATAATTCATATTTTTAATCTTAAATGGCACTTTACTATTTATCTATTAGGCTCTTAAAGTCAAATTTATTAATAATAATTCATATTTTTAATCTTAAATGGTACTTCACTATTTATCCATTAGGCTCTTAAAGTCAAATTTCAGTCAAGTACAGAGCTTTGAAAGCTAATTCGTCCCAGTTTTTCATTGCTAATTTTGTTCATTATTCATTTACTACTTAGGTTGAGTTTAAGACTATTTGTTCCTACGTTTTGACAAGTCATATTTTAAAAGATGACAATCAGCTCATAGATCCACAACCACTAAGTGAGTTTCATCAAACTTAGGAAAGAAATTCATACAGTGCAAGGTAGTGAGACAGCTGAACTCACATAAGTTATTAGGAAACAATAGATTTGCATGATAAATCTTGTTTTCCAAATTAAAAAACAAATAAGAAAACATTACATTCATGTTCTTTCAGAGTGTCACGGATAAATTACAGTCAAGCAAAGAACACACACAAATAACAGAGTTTTCATACCTGTACCTTTTTCAGTATAATGTTGTGAATGGACTTCGATGGGCTCAAAAGCAGGAGAAAAAATTGTTTCTAAGTTCTCTGTACAGGGATTCGTTAGTTCCTATAAAAGAAAAAAGAGTTATGGCAATCATGCATTACAGAAGAGTTTAGATGTGTCATGGAAACAAGTATAGAGTTATAATAACGCTTCAACAGAAAACTAAACTAAAACTTGAAGCATCTACAAGCATCCATCTAGTTGGGAAATGGAGAATTTCCTTTTATCTGGGAAAGGATAACTCATTGGTATGTTTATCAGTGTATGTCCCAAATTAGTTGACAATGGGGTTTGGCAACCTTCAAAAGGCAGATAAACTGTGTACAATTGGCTGGTTTTAAAATCCAGGTTTTAGATATTTCTTAATATTAGATTCTTATTGAATTAATTTAAAATTCAAACATCAACTATCATTCTTAATTTTTATACTTAATTCTAACATTAACTAACATTCTTAATTTGTGTGCAATTAGTAATTTTTGCTTAAAGTTCAAAAGGAGTACTTCAATAAGAATAAGTTATGGGCCATTTAAGAAAGGCATGCTTAACAAATTGTGAATGCATTATCTCCAGGATAACATTTAGAGAGTGCCATACTAAACAAAACTCCTCTATTTGAAACTAATGTTAGTTGTCGTGATCATTGAAGTAACTAATACCAAGGTATTAGCAGGACAAAAGAAAATGTAAACTTCCAATAAATAAATATCTAATCAAATACAACATAACTTTAGCATTCTTCCCAGGATAGAGGAACATACTGAAAATTGGTGTTGGGAGTCAGAGTTTTCATAATCCAGATGTTCTTTGCCATCATTAGATTGATCAGTTGCAATGTCTTTGGGCAGCATCCTTGAAGAAACTACAGAAAAATAGCAAAATTTATCAAACGCGTAGAATCAAAATAATGCAATTTAAACACACCCGTAAACTAAGGAAGATTGTATGTGATAGAAAGTGATACTATCTACTGTCACATAATTGACATGAGTTTTATCAAGAAAATTAAATGGCAAAAATTTTTAAAAAATAAAGGAACCTGGCCACTTTGTATCATACCTGGCCACTCTACTCAATTAAAAAATTAAGCATTAGTGTTTTTTATGATAAACACCAAATAAAGATTTAACAACTGCAATTCAATCATATTTTGGAAACCTGGTCCGGATATTCTGATACTGGGCAGCTAAATCTTAGCTCCTGTTATTTTAACTGTGAAAGAATAACAGAACCCTATAGAAACCTTAAGGCTACAGATTCAGAACTACCTTAAAGTTCAGAGCAGAAACCAAATTTGAAAGTTCAACTCGGTCATAAATTCATAATTACATCTCACATTTCAGTCAGCTCTTTTACGTTCTCTTCTAATTGGCTCCAAAGCCTCAACTAACCTGACCAAGGCAAAGACTGATAAACCAATTTGTCTAAGCAAGGATTTTATTATTTTATTTTATTTTAACATGCTTTCTATATTTTTCTCTCTGTCCCGGGATGTGTGTCGTGTTATGAGAGGTTGACATTAAGACCTATAGAACAATTTGTGAGCAAGTGTAAGGTGCGGCAACCTATGCAGGAGAATCTTGACATAACATGGTCATCTGAGAAGATTCAGATTCCTAAAAAACATGCATAAGTATATACATGATGATAAATTTACTTTTCCTAGTAAGAAAAAAATTACGTAGATGCGTCGACGTAAACATCAAAGAAAGATTAAATTTAAACCATCTCAAGTAGCTTCTTACCATCTATACAATTTTGAATAGTTGTGTCAATCTCTACCTCTTGAGCAGAAATCACGATTTTAGAACACGTGTTTTTGGAAATTACTTTCGATTTCGGACAGATTTGAAGATCATTTCTCTCTGCTAAACAGCTCACACTTACTTTGCTCTTCATATTTAGGGATGGCATTTGACTTGCACTTATAATCAGTACAACAATCTTGCTTTCGGCACATTTGTGGGGGAACCAACGTCCCTCTTGACACTTAAAGCAAGCAGCAGAAGAGTCTGTTGCACAAAAATACCAAATTATGAATTATATAATCAGTAAAACATAAAATAGTTTTAGAAAAAATTATAGGTAATATTATTTAGACATACAGACAACGAGTTGCGCTGCTACTTTTTTGGATGGCAAAATCAATACTCTTATAAACAACGAGTTGCGCTGCTACTTTTTTGGATGGCAAAATCAATACTCTTATAAACAAATTTATGATTTATAAATATCAACAACTAGATGAATTCTAAATCAGTCGTTTATACTCATTTAACTCAACTAGCACACACCAAATCTAGAGTCAACCTAGAAAGTTATCCTAACAAACGGAACAAGAAACTAGTATAAAAATAAATGAATAAACTAGCAAGATTAAGTTGCAATTACGCAGCAGAATAAGCTATTATTACTATAACTAACAATTATCACAAACAGTTAAAAGATCAAAGAAACGGTAATTTTATGTAAAATTCGATAAGAAGACAGTGAAATTGAATAAGAGATTGATTACCTCTGCTAAAAACGGAACCTAACAACTTTCTCTCTCTACTTTCTCTCTCTAGAAATCCATTGATTTACAGTTGCGCGAGTCAGAGAGGAGTGAGAAAGATCCATGGTTAGTCTATCTATGCGCTGTTTGGTGATGCTTTTGACGGCTGGGATGATATCTATTGATTCAGCCATTTGAGAACTGACACGTGGCAAAGTGGAACCAGCTAAGGAAGACGCGTCGACACGTGCTGCTTCGCGGAAAGAGAGGTAGTTTTGATTACAATCAAGGATGGGGCGCTGTCATACGCGCGTTGTGAAGTGCGTGGGGATCACTCTCGGTTTGTTTTCAGCTTGGTGTGCTTTTGACCTTTGAAGTCTAAGGCTCGGTTTTTTTTGTTGTTCTTTGGTGGCTGTTAGTGAAGTTTGAGGTCCACTTCTTTCAACATTTGTCAATCTATTATAAACTTATAAAACCCAAAACTACCATTAACTTATCATAATATTTTAATTAATAAATTGTAATTTAATTTTAAATTAAAGATAAATACATAATTTCTTTAAATACTTGTAGCACATTCATTTGGTATTAAATTAAATTTTGTTATGTGTCATATTAAAGTTTTTTTGCCAATTTATATTTTTTTTATTCAAACTACCAAACCAATTTAAGAGACCATATTAATTTTGTTGATGTGTTACACTATTGTTTTATCCTGTTATTTTAGGTTTTTTAATTCACACACTCATTGCATTTAAACCCATGTCCGTCCATTTATTTTATCGGTTTGAACGGGTTGGGTTAGAACGGGTTGCGGGTTAATATGAACGGTTTAATCGGTTTAATAGGTTTTTTATTTTTGACTCCAACAACACATTTTGAGGTATACATTATTATAATTTTTTTTGACAGTGTATTATTATAACTTAAACTCAACATAAATTAAAATTAACAATCCAAATTACTAGGTATTCAAATTCAACATAAACCAATGGCCTATCATTCATTGTTCTATCAATGGCCTTAAAAGAAATCCAACATTAATTCAAATTAGAACAACTAAATTCAGCATCAGCATAAATGTAAATTACAGCAAATTACTAAAGTTTAAATACTAATAGAATTATAACTACATCAATGGCCTTCAAAAATTAATTCCAATCAACTTTTCCATGGGCAAGTTGTTCTTTCTTTTTGTGTGATTTTGGTTAAGATCTTGTACAGAGTAGCATCATAGCACTTGCAAAGCTGTATAGAAATTGAAACAGAATAGTTTACAATTAGCACTTAGCATTTAAAAAGAATTTTGATACAGTGATAAAAGAATAAGAGATTTAGGCATTTAAAGTGTCTCACCTATGGCCTCTAATATGCTACAAAACAAGCAGAATCCAAGTTGTCGTGCTTCTAAAATCCATCAAATGTTATCCTTCCAATGTATATTGCAGCAAGATATTAAGGTTGCAGCCAAATGTTATCCTTCCAATGTATACTGCAGCAAGAGATTAAGATTAAAACCATATATATTTGCAATTAAGCTGCAAACCCGGACATTGAAAAACCCTTAGAAATATAATACCACACAATGCAAAACCCTTAGAAATAGAGTTTGCAGTTAAGCTGCAAACCTGGAAATTACAACATATATTGCTAGTAGAAGAATCAAAATATGAACAAATTCTAACAAACTTAACTCTATTTAATGCTATACAGATTGAACTAGCCTATTACAGATGAAGAAAAGTTTACCATAACCTAGTCCAAACTCATATGCAATTAAACGGAAAAATAAGAAGATAAGAGAAAGAGCAGTTGGGATTTACAGTGATTTCTGGTAAACAACCGCTAGTCCTCCAAACTATCAAATAATCTTAATGATTGTTATTTAATCTCTCTGGTAACTTGCAGGATCGACTAGATTGATCTTATGGGGTATTGGTCGTTTGGATAAATCTACTAGTAAAACTGGTATTCATAGTTAAGATTTTATTTAAAGTGTTTTAGAAACATCCAACTTACTTCGATTGCCATACTAAAGGAATTTAATGACATAATTAAACAGATCAATGTAAAATTGGACTAAATGACTAAAGATTCGAATGTAAAAGAAACGTTTAAATGCAGAAAAGAATAAATGACTTTAATGTAAAAGCATGAATATAAATGTTTCAGTGTAAAGACATGAATGTAAAAGGTTTCTGAGATGTGTAACAGATTCGAATAGAAGAACAACGTTTAAATGCAAGAAATAAGTAAATGACTTTGAATGTAAAAGTATTTGAATGACATTGACATGAAAATGGAAGATAAACTGGAAAAGATAAAGAGTTTCTTGAATTATAAATGTTTGGTGTTATCATACGTACATTGTTCGAGCATTCGTTTCCTATCCATGTGGTATTTTGAATGTTTACTGAATTTTGTACAATAGATATGACACACGAAATCCTAACACTAAGACTTCTATTTATACTACTTCGACCATAACGGTCTTGCTTATAAGATTCTGCCACGTTCGGAGCATGCAGAGCATTGCTTTTCTCTAGCCTCCACGCGTCTTCGAACGCTCCAGCGCATATATATTTGATTTCCAATATCCCGCTCACGTTTGAATTTCAAATACCTTGGTATCTTTCGCTTCGAATCCGTTTCACAAACTTCACAGACACAATCTCGTTACCACTTGGAAGCTTCTTTTTAAATATATCTTCTGTTGTCATTCAAGCTCAGAGCCTTGATATTTCTATTAGAAGAACCATTTCTACCATTCGAACCGTAACGTTTGCTTTATCAACGAACGTCAATATCGTTTATTTGAACTACATGTATCAAAATCTTGACCAACAAAATGCCCTTTAAAATATGTATTTGAATCTTTTGAGAAATACTTATTTTAAACATAGTTACAAGATTTTGATGTGACTTTTGAGTAATCATGATATTTCCTGTGTATGACTTCAACCACGTCAATCAAGACGCCTCTTGGATTTCTTAACCGTATTGAACTAGTAATCACGGCATGGCGGTTTCAAAAGTAATGATTATGTTTAATCATGCTTATTACCAATATCGACTTTTACGCCACCTCCATCGAATCCAACCCGACTCCACGTATCCTAGTCTTACTTAGTGGATGTTTAAACTTCCACACTATAAAACTAATCAACTTAGTCTTTTATTCTTTTTTCCACATTCTGAAACTTCTTCTTCCTCTACTCTCACTAAAACCCTAAAACTTCCAACAATCTTCAACAATGTCTTCAACAACATCATCCCAACTGAAGAAAACTTCTAAGAAGAAGAACAAGAACACGGAACAATCATGGAAGTAAGGTAGGCACTTACAGGTCATCTGTGTTTATCACTCAAATGATCTCAAGGAAAAGGAAATGTTGTCGCCTCTCGGTATTGATTCCAACTAACGCTGGAAAGAGGTTTGCTTTAATGGGTCCTCTTACGTTTTGAAATCTTGAAAGATACTAGGAAAATCTTCCACATGCATTACAATTTCAAACCCTTGTTTAATAAAATGGATATCCCTAAGATAGGAACTGAAAATATAGGCGAGTCTTCTGATTTGAAAGCCATAGAAACTCCAACCATTCCCCCAAAAGATCCCTTTGTGTTAGATTATGTGAAGAGTAACTTTAAGCCATTTCGATCCTGCCCTACCTCTGACATAGCTTACCAAAACTGGCTCACCAAAGTAGAAGCCAAGAAATCCCATCAATGGGAGGAATTAGGAATCTATAATCTGATTAAGTTGTCGAAACCAGGTTTCACCTATAGTCATCCATTGCTATTTGCCTCACTATACTTTTGGGATAGTACCTACAATACCTTCCATCTCCCTGGCGGAATGATATCGCCCACCTTTTTCGATATAGCTGCCATCACTGGTCTTTCACCAGTGGGAGAAACTTACATCCCTGATAATGAAGAACATTCCAGTATTATTGACTTCGATGTCAAATTAGCCAGTTTTTCCAAATTCATTAGTCATTACCACACTGAAGGAGATAGCGTTTCGGACGTAGAACACATTGCCTTTCTAACTTTATGGTTGTCAAGATATGTATTTTGTAGCAGATCCTTGCAAGTAGCAAGCAGGTTCATCCCCTTAGCTAGGGACTTACATGAGAATAGGAGAGTATATTTGCGCGAACTGTTACTTGTTGACCTTTATGAAAGCTTAAGATCAGCTGTTTCGAGTTTGAAATCTCATACTCCCAAAAACATCCTTCTAGCTGGCCTTTTCTGGTTGCTCCAATTATGGCTCAATGCCATGTTCGAATCCTCCTTATCAACCGCTGACACCGTTGTCGAACAAGATCCGGAGATAGCGGATATAATTATTGAAGGTACAAGGCTGCGAAAACTCACCCCGAATGATGACAAAGATGACTTCAAAGTCCTTTTCTCGCAGTATATCATGATTTTCTCCAAGAGACACAAATTTGAAGAGACCATGGCACCCTTCGCTTCAAGGACTCATGGACCATCATGGTTCACCATGTCTCTTTCAGAAGCTGTTAAAAGTAAAGAAAATCAAGATATTTGGAAAGCCTTTTTGCTCCATAGATTAATTTCCTCACGAATCACTCTCTCCAAGAATCAAATCTTCCTCTTTGCCTATCAACCTAACTTTGTCTCCAGACAATTTGGCCTGTGTCATTTAATCCCTGAGCCTCTGTTCCAAACACAGAGTGCCATCACTTCTGGTCGAACCTTTAAAGCAAGAGAAGCCAAGCTGCAACAAGAACAGTATCAAGACTTCGCTTAGTTCGAACTACTACCCTTTGAACCCGCACACTTCACAGCGAAAGGATTTCTGGAATGGTGGACTAAGTTCTACCAATCTTATATGTTCGACACACTCATCATTCAACAGAAACTAACTGATGCGTTCGATGTGCAGGTACACTCCAAGAAAGGTATGTTCACTCACGCCAAAGAGATTAGGGCTTTTCAAGAATTATTTCGAAACTACTTATGATCCTACGCGCCTGGAAACCACTGTGTATCGAGCATCCGAAACCTTGAAGGAAAAATTTAAAGAAAAAATTTCTAAGTTCAAACTTCCTTCAGGGTTGTCACCTGAGGATAGGTATAGGTTGGCACTCGAAATGCATCCACCTAAATTTCCTAGATTGCCTACCTCAGAACTGGCTCTGGCTTGGTTTCCTCCATACCCTTGGTGGTTGACTTGCAAAGAGATGTTCAAATATCAATCTCAAAAGAAACTAAAGCCATCTGAGACTGTGACATGGGCTCGTCACTGGCTTCATAATTTCCTAGGACACCTTCGCTATGACCTTTCTGCCATGTCGATTATTTCTAATCAAGGCGCAGGTGCGAATGCTTGGGAAAATCCCAAATGTTTCTTACTTTCTTTATTTTTAACATTCTACTTTAATTGTTTCGATTTTCAGCCATCAGGGTAAAGACCGTCGCTTTGAAGTCTAAGGAAGGAAGCACCTCCCAACGATCTGTCGAAACCAATGATGATGTGCCTCAAGCCATACCGACAGCAACTACTATAACAACAACAACAACACCAGCAATAGCAACTGTTCCAACTCCAAAGGTAATCAATTAACCCTGATGTTTCGAATGAACTAAAATTTATGATTTAGATCTAACTCATGTCTAAACCCTTTCAGACTAACAAACTTCCACCAACCACTCCGAAGAAAAGGAAACCCAGCACCACTGGAAAGAATCCCAAAATTGGTGAAAATTCCCCAACAGCTTCGAAGAAGAAGCAAAAGAAAGAAGTTTCTAAAAGCGTTGTACCTACTAGCATTTCTGGACTTGATTCCAGAGATGTTGCTCCCTCAACAAAATCCAAAATTCCACCTTCGACCTCCAATGTAATGTTGGAACATATAGATAGTAACCTTTCTTCTGACAATCCACAGGTAAATTGAATTTGAATCCTTAACAAAATAGTTATTCGTACCTTGGTGCATGCTCTTAATTTTCTTTGTTTATGTAGGATACTTCGAACCCAAATCCCACTACTTCGACTCCTCCATCAAAGACTGCTGCTCCAATCAACTCTTCTCCTCATGGGGACTCCAGTAATCTTGTGCAGAACAAAGGATCCTCCAACATGGTGATTCCGACTGGAGCTTCAGAGGCACAAGACGACCAAGGCACATCCCCTCCTCTAAAAGAAACAAACAAAGCAACGTCTCATAAATCTGCAGAAATTTTACCAGAGACTTCCCCTCCAAAGTCTCCTGAAGAGGAAAAGGCTAATTCTTCCCAAGAGATTGAAGAATCTGCAGAAGAAGGATCTGGGGAAGACGAAGCCCAGAGCGGTTCGAGCGACGGAACAGAGTCTGATGCTAACAGCAGTGAAACTAATTCGATCGAAGTGGTGGATCTGGTTGATGAAGGAGAAGACAACGAGCAGGACAAGAGTGAAGGTGATGGTGACCAGACTAATGAGCCTATGGAGGTCGACATGGATGTGACTCCCTTGCGTATGGAAATTCCCCACTCTCAAATGACTGAAGAAGAGTTAGCTCTCCTAAGGCGTAATGACCCAATTGGGTATATGAAAGCTAAATTAGCTCAAAGGGATACTCCTCTTGCTAGGGCTGGAAATAGTTCGACCAATAACCCGTTGCCCTCAGATGATAGAGCCATACTTTTAAACAAAGTCAGGAGGACAATCCTTGATGTGGACTTGTTCGAAGTTCTTACAAAGGATAGTACGGCCTGTTACACCATGAAGGAGCTTCTTTCGCTTTCGCAAGTTAACCTCGCAACCTGCTCTTTGCCAGTCAGCACCATATTATTCGATCTTCAAGCCTTGTTGGATAACGTGACTAGGTGTCTTCTTCAAGACGAATTTGATGCTACTAAGGTCCAAGAGAAGCGAAACGCTATGGATGCTGCCTATGAGTATGCTTCAAAGCTTTCTAAAGAAGCTGAAGACCAAGCCATGCACTTAAAACAAGCCAAAACTGACTATGAAGCTCGAGCTCAGTCTATCCTCCTCTGGGAAAAGCAAATTCAAGAGCCCCAACAAAAGGTTAAGGAGGCTCAACAACAACAATTGGCATATGAAACCAATACTGCTGGCAATCAGTTTGAAGAACTTCTCAACAAAGGACTTGCCGAAATGGAAGCAGCAGAGCAACTTAAAGGAGAAGTAGCTACCCTGGAAGGAGCAAGGCGCTTCACTCAACAAAGGCTTGAGTCCTTTCGAAGTACTTTTGAAAGATTGAGGAACAATGCGTATTTTTAAATTTTTGTTTGTTTAGTTAATCTTGAATTTTGGTTGAATTTTGGTCTGTAATATCCAAACAACGCCATTTTGGCAATATATATTACCATTTTGGCATTCCTTTATAATGTTTCGATTATGTTGTTATTATTCGAATCTCCTGCAGGCGTGGCTTATATTTCTTTAAATATTTCCCATTAACCTTTAAGATTCGGTTATCATCAGCCAACTCTTTGATTTCATATGCATTGTTTGAAAATATCTTAACTATTCGAAAAGGTCCTTCCCAATGAGGTGACCATTTACCTAATGTTTTATTTTTCTTGTCCATGGGCAATATGACTTTCCAGACTAAGTCATTAATAGTGAATGTTTTACCTTTCACCCTTTTGTTATATGCCCTGGCTACTCTTTCCTTTTGCCTCATTATGATTTCCAATGCATGCAATCTAACTTCGTTTAACTCAACTAACTCATTCATCATCATCTCCCAATATAATGCAGATGGGATCTCATTTTGTCTTTGAATTCGAACTGATTGTAGATGAATTTCTACTGGTAGAACTGCATCATGACCAAATGTTAGTTGGAAAGGCGTGGTGTTAGTAGCTTCTTTAGGAGATGTTCTACAGGGCCCATAGTATCTGGTCTAAAGTCTTGTGCCAGTTCCTTGACTTTTTACCAACATGTTTCTTAATTAACCCTATTATCACTTTATTGGCTGCTTCGACCTGACCATTGGCTTGAGCATAATATGGTGTTGATGTTAGTAATCTAAACCCCATCTCTTGAGCAAATTCTTGCATCTTCCTACCAGTAAACACAGAACCTTGGTCTGTGGTTATGCTCTCTGGCAATCCGAACCTATAGATAATCTGTTTCTGTATGAACTCAATAATAGCCTCTTGATCAGCAGCTATTAATGGTACTGCTTCGATCCACTTGATAAAATAATCTATTCCTACCAAAATATATTTTTGTCCTTTAGACGAAGCAGGATTGATTTCTCCTATTAAATCTAATGCCCATCCTCTAAAGGGCCATGGTTTAATGATCGAATGCAACTCACTTGCAAGAGCATGTTGAATCCCTGCATGTTTCTGGCATTCTTCACAGCCTTTAGCAAAATCTATACAATCTTTGAGCATGTTGGGCCAATACATACCATATCGAAATAACAACCATTTCAGTTTATGGCCTGCTTGATGTGCCCCACATGCCCCATTGTGGACTTCTGACAATGCTAAGTATGCCTCACTTTCTCCTAGGCATTTCGATGTCGCCTTCGGGTCTTTTGAACAGTTCATTCCCCATGAGGACATATGATAATGCTCTATATTTTATTTTCCTATCAACATTCAATGTTGGATTTTTTAAGTAACTCACAAGTGGACTTCGTGATCTGCGGTGATAAGGTGTCTATGGCTAGTACTTGAATCCTTTTATCAGCCAACCTAATTTTATATTTTCTAAATCGATGGTATCGATCTAGTAGCCATAACCCTACCTCTTATTTCGACCAAATCCTCAAAGTTTTTGGTAGAAACTTTATACAAGCCAAGTGCTAGGTCATTTGCTTCTTGATTTTCTATTTTGGTATATATTTAATATCCATGTATTGAATTTTTGAGTAGCTTTTAACTATGAAGTATGTCATGATTTTCCTTTATGCATTTGTATTCCTTTGTTATTTGCTTGACCACTAATACCGAATCACCTTTAATTTCGACTCTAGTTGCCCCAATTCCAACAAAGCTTGAGTCCAACAATAAGCGCCTCGACCGTTGTTCGAGCAACGAGGACCATCTAACTTATACTTGAATTTTGTTGGAATTCCTTTAGGAGAAATTATAAGAACTCCAACACCACTACCATCCTTATGGGTCGAACAATCAAAGTATAGTTTCCAAGGTTGCATTTCAATGTAACCCATGACAGTCTTTTCGACCAGTGAATGGTCCACAATAAAATCAGAAATTACTTGACCTTTCACAGCTCTTAAAGGCATGAAAGTCAAAGAATATTTTGTTAAAGCCAAAGCCCATTTACCAACTCTGCTATGCATTATTGGTTTCGAAAGCATGTGTTTGATAACATCGAAATGAGATGAAACATAAACATCAACAGGCTTTATATAATACTTAAGTTTCATACAAGAAAAGTTCAAACAGAGATATAACTTTTCTATATTGCTATATCTAGTTTCTGCATCATTCAATACCCTACTTAAATAGTATATGGCTCTTTCGATGCCATTGCTATCTTCTTGTGCTAACATACTACCTATGCTAACTTCAGAGGCAGAAATGTACAATCTCATGGGCTTTCCCCATGAAGGTGGAGAAAAGATAGGAGACTGAGAGAGATATCTTTTTATCTTGTCAAATGCCTCCTGATGTGCTTCGTCCCACTCGAAGTAACGAAGAGAATGACTGGGTTCTTCCACTTAGATTCGAAATGAATCTTCTTAGAAAGTTAATCTTCCCTAGCAAAGATTGCAGCTCCCTTTTTGATGTAGGTGTTTTCGTCTCCATAATGGCTTTGGTCTTATTTTGGTTGATCTCGATTCCTTTCTTATGAACCACAAAGCCAAGGAAATCTCCAGCCTGCACAAAAAATGCACACTTAAGGGGGTTCATTTTTAAGCCATGTTTTCTCATTCTTTCGAATGATTGGCTCAAATGATGCAAATGGGTTTTTTGCAGATATGGATTTGATGACTATATCATCAATATACACCTGCATAAGTGTCTCAATAAAATCATGGAAAATTGAATTCATTGCCCTTTGATAAGTTGCCCCGGCGTTTTTTAAACCAAAAGGCATCACTACCCATTCGTAGGTGCCTAAGGCTCTTGGGCAACAAAATTCTATCTTGGCAACATCTTCTTCAGCAATAAAAATCTGATTATACCCAGAGTATCCATCTAACATACTTAAGTATTCGAATCCTGCAGCAGAGTCTATTAACATTTCTGCCACAGGCATGGAGTACTCATCTTTAGGGGTAGCAGTATTTAAATCCCTAAAATCTATGCAAATTCTCAGAGAGCCATTTTTCTTAATAACAGATACTATATTTGCTAACCATTCGACATACCTTGTGGTTCTGATGAATCTGCAGCGCAACAACCTTTCGACCTCAGCTTTAATCTTTGTGAGAACTGCTGGTGCGAATCTTCTAGGAGTTTGCTTGATGGGCTTCTTGCCATCCTTAATTGGAAGTATGTGCTCCACTAACTCTCTCTTCAAACCAAGCATTTCATCATAGTCTCATGCGAAGCAATCTTTGTTTCTCTTGAGAACTTTGATCACTTCCTGCTTGAGGCTTGGATTGAGTCTTGCGCTTATGTAAGTTATTCTTTTTGTATTGTCGTTCCCCAAATTCACCTCTTCGAGTGGATCCTGTGCTAACATTTTAGCACCTGAGTCTGTGGGGTTCTTCTCGAAGCCTAAGGGTTCTTTATCATAGATGGCATCTAGCCTTTGATCTATTTCGTGTTCTTCCAAGGGTGAGTCTTTCGAGCTATCCCCATCTATTTCGTTCACTTCTACAGCCATATTATCTACTTCAGCCTCTTAGGCCGCTTTCCATTCGTTTTCAGCCATATAGGCCGAAATCCTTTCGAAGAAGGAGGACTCAATCAGGAGCAAGGTTGTTGAACTCTCAGCCTGCTGGTCGTCTTTGCGTAGTGCCTTCAACTTCTTCGTATCCTTTAATTATCTTCCTATCCCAATACATGCCATCATGGCGAAGGGTCATGTAATAGTGTGTGTTCCTGGTTTCGTTGATCTCGTCACTTGGGGTACAAGGAGCTATTTTGGCTAGATATTTGTCATAATTTCTCTTATTAACTAAGTTAACTGCTGTCATGAAATAACTCGGATCTGCTTCGATGTTCTCCACAATACCATCCTCTCTCCATAAAACTAACCTCTGATGCATTGATGAAGGGACTTCTCCAACGCCATGGATCCATTCTCTTCCCAACAGCAAGTTATAGTTGGCTTTGGCTTCAATCACCATGAACATGGTGGGTCTGCAACTTGATCCCACTGTCAACTCTACTTGGACCACTCCCAATGTTTGGCCTACTTTTCCTTCATAATTGGATAGTACCATGTTGTGTGGTTTGATGTCGACCTCTTGTATTCCTAACTTCTTCAGTATGAAATGGGGCATTAAGTTGACTGCAGCGCCTCCATCCACCAAGACTTTATTTACACCATGTGCACCAACTTTGGCTCGAATGAACAATGGCTTCAGAAGATTTTTCATAGCCGGCTCTGGGTGTTCGAAGAAAGCATTCTGCTCTTCGACTGCTCCGTTATCCATCACGTAATAGCACACTGGCCTATGCTTCATCAGATATATTGTATCATCCTCCTCATGCTCTCCGATTTCAGTTTCCTGTCCAAATTCACAAGGTAATACAGATACCACGTTGCAATTGATGTTGAGTGAAGACTCCCCCTCTGATTCGAAGTTGTCAGTTAGCATATCATCATCTTCTTCTGGACTTGGTGTGTACTCCTTCGATTCATTTTGTTGTGTTTCAGAGAAGAGTCTCCTGCTAACTGGGGGTTTGCCCTCAGGTTGATTATTTGGTGTAGGTTTGTTGATGCTTGATTCTTCTTTGTTTTTGATCGAAGTTGCTCCTTTATCTGCCATAGCTTCCCTTTCAGCCTTTTGAATTCTCTGTTGCCTGCGCCATTGTGATCTTGACATAGGGTTTCTTCCTTTGTAGTTTTCTAACCTCACTTCTTCCCTCTTTTCCGTATTGAACTGCCTTCTATATGTCATGGTGTGGCGTGCATTTCGTTCATTGCTTCTCCATTTATCCTTCCCCTTGTCAGTTTTGACTTGCAGCCACTTGTCTGTTGGTACTTCAGCAGGGATTTTGAACGTCACCCTTCGAGCGCCTTTAGGATAAGGGCTGTCAGGCCTTCGTTGAGTGTAGTTGCTCTCAAAATGTTGGCTCATCTGACCAGTTTCTTTGTGGTTCCAGCATGGGGCGAAAGGAATTGTTTCGAAGGCTCTGGCCACATTTTGATCATACACTGCAGAACACCTTGGGCATACTAGACACTTGGTTGCCCCTTTGTGACAACGAACTAAAAACTCCAATAAACTCTCTCCAGCTTTAGGGTAACATCTGAATAGCTGGTTATCCTGGCGCCAGTTGATGCCAATTCGTGCCCTTTGTTTCCTCTCGAAGTCTGCAGCAATTCTCTGGTTGCAGATGATGCTGCATCTGGGACATAGTATCATTTCAGCATTTCCTTTGTGGCACAGCATGAGGTAGTCTTTAAGACTGGCATCCCTAACATAACTATCCTCCATCTTGTACTTCTCTTTCTCTAAATATCTTTCCATTTCCTCCATTTCAGAACGAGGTCTCTCCATATCTACCATGTTAACATCCACATCTTCCCCCTTTATGTCAGCATCTCCCCATCCTGTGGGTTTGATATCTTCGATTGGGGTTTTTGAACTTTCTGGAGCAGAATATTTCACCAGATAGTCGAACTTTCCGCTGGGTTCCCCCAAAGTATCCCAGATTTCTTTCTGGGGAAGAACTGGCGTTGTAATCTGGACCTTTTCTAACTTTAGCCTCAGGCCTTCAGTAGCCTGTGTCAATTCTTGCTTTCGATTCTCCTGGCCTTCAGTAGCCTGGATCTCTTTCGAAGCAGCCAAAGGCGCTACTTCAATCGAAGCGTCATGTTCGTTATGGACGTCCTCAGTAACCTCCTTTTTGACTTCAACTAACACACAATTTTTATTCTCAGTGTTTTCCTCTCCTGATGGAGTGTCATCTTGATCTGCCTCCACCATATTGATTTCTCCAATGTATGCAGGCTCGGAGTAATTGGTGTCTGCAACATCCAAAGGGTCTTCATCTACTTTCATTTTTGGTTTGTCAGCGAATTTCAATCTGCCATCCTTAATCGCATTTTGAATCAGATCCCTGAAAAGAAAACACTGTGAGGTTTTATGGCCTTGGAAACTATGATACTTACAAAATCCTCTTTTCTTTCTTTGATCTAAAGGAGGTATTTTGACATTCGATGGCACAATTATTTGGCCATCTTTGACAAGCAAATCAAAAGTCTCGTCACACTTTGTTACATCGAAGGTATACACCTTCTTTGGGAATTTGTCACTTTTCTCATTTTCAACAATTTCTTTCCCTTTTGTGGGAACTAATAGTTTACAAGAGTAAGGTGGAGCCTGCTTTAATTCAGCAAGATCAATTTCGACCTCTTCGAATTCAGGATAGTCTTCAACTTCCTTGGTTTCGACATAGGAAATTCTTTCTTTCTTATTACTTTTAAAAGCCCTGGCCTTTTCGGCCTTTAGTCTTTCGACTTGTCGAACCCTATCTGCTAGTTGAGCCATGTCCCTCAAGTATTGTGTGTCTAATTTATTTCGAATAGAATAGTCCAGGCCACCAGCGGCCATTTCGACTAGCTCATGTTCAGGAACTACTGTGAAGCATCTAGATTTCAAGAGTCTGAACCTATTTAGATAATCATCTATGGATTCAGTAAATTTCCTCTTAACACTAGCTAGCTCCTTCAGACTTATTTTAGATTGTCCCATGTAGAACTGTTCATGGATAATCTCTCTAAGAGGGTCTAAGTATCTATGGACCCAGGAGGCAATATGGTGAACCATGTAAAAGCATTCTTAGTCAGGGAACTTGGGAAATATTTAATCATAAGGTTCTCATTATTTGCTATGTCTCCTGCTTCGGTCAGATACCTGGCTATGTGTTCGACTGTTGATTCATTGGTATCTCCAGCAAACTTCGTAAACTTAGGGACCTTATATCCCCTTGGTAAATCAGTGTGCATTACATAATCTGCTATAGGAAAGACATAATTTGGCCTTCTAATTCCTGTATTAAGACCGTTTTGGGCCATAATCCTTTCTATCATGGTGGTTAAATTATTTTCTGCCAAGATGTTGTCGTTTCGAATTCTATGAACGACTGCATCAGCATCTTGATTTCGACCCACCATGACAACTCCTCTAGGTTGTTCTTCTCGAAACGCTGGGACTTCTAGCCTTTCGACCCTTGCCCCTGGTTCCATAACTCCCCTTTGTGGTTCCTCTCGAATCACTGGGGCATCTAACCTTTCGATCCTTGCCGCTGGCTCTATAAATCCCCTTTGTGCCCTTGCCCCCAAATTAATCCCCTCTCTGACTGGTCTATAGGGTGGGTCATCAGCAATTTGTTCTATGATGGGTACGTTTGTTCGAACCAATGCCTGATTCTGTCTACGCCTTTCTGGCAGAGCGAAAAAATCTGCTATTCGACTCATGTTATCCGCGTTTTCTCTGTTTGTCACAGTTACATTTTGTACTATTGGGGCGAAGATCTCTTGCATAGTTTGTGCTAACACTCCTATCATATTATGGTTACTATCATCCATTAATTGCCTAAAAGCCATCTGATTTTCTGTGGTTAAGATAGGCAATGTACTATAACCTACTGACCCTTGGTTATTTGTCATAAGTTGATTGGCCCTAGATCCAGACCCAAATTGTGGTGACGAATTCGACGTCGAAGTATGCAAACCTGCCATAAAAGATGTTGGCATCCCATAGAGGGGTTTCTGGGCCTATTTCCATCGAAACTGGGTGCTCTAGTTGGTGGTGGGGTGGCGAAATGGGTTTGTGCCCCTGATGGTGGGACAAATCCCCCAGGATACCCAGTGGTTCCTGTATTTCCTAGGATCGAACTGTTAGTTAACATGCCACTTGCTCCATTCGTGGCCACACTACTGGTAGAAGATGCAACAGACTGTGTGTTCGAAGGGATCGCGTTAGACGTTCCCGTCGAAGCAGACGCATTAGTTCCTGTTCCATGTGGGGCATTTTGTTCCCCTTGTTGATTGTTTGGATTAGACATCCTATTATTACGTTTTCTTTTGGGTAAGGGTTGGTTGTTATTGGTTATTCTACCACTTCTAAGGTTCATATAACAACGAACTTGACACTCAGAAAAGAACTTTTACAATGATTATATCCTAACAATCTTTATTTTGTTTTAAATTTCGTAACGACCAATGACTGTCCCACTGGGCGTGCCAATTTGTTTACAGTGATTTCTGGTAAATAACCGCTAGTCCTCCAAACTATCAAATAATCTTAATGACTGTTATTTAATCTCTCTGGTAACTTGCAGGATCGACTAGATTGATCCTATGGGGTATTGGTCATTTGGATAAATCTACTAGTAAAACTGGTATTCATAGTTAAGATTTTATTTAAAGTGTTTTAGAAACATCCAACTTACTTCGATTGCCATACTAAAGGAATTTAATGACATAATTAAACAGATCAATGTAAAATTGGACTAAATGACTAAAGATTCGAATGTAAAAGAAACGTTTAAATGCATAAAAGAATAAATGACTTTAATGTAAAGACTTTAATGTAAAAGTATGAATATAAATGTTTTAGTGTAAAGACATGAATGTAAAAGGTTTCTGAGATGTGTAACAGATTCGAATAGAAGAACAACGTTTAAATGCAAGAAATAAGTAAATGACTTTGAATGTAAAAGTATTTGAATGACATTGTCATGAAAATGGAAGATAAACTGGAAAAGATAAAGAGTTTTACTGAATTATAAATGTTTGGTGTTATCATACGTACATTGTTCGAGCATTCGTTTCCCTATCCATGTGGTATTTTGAATGTTTACTGAATTTTGTACAATAGATATGACACACGAAATCCTAACACTAAGACTTCTATTTATACTACTTCGACCATAACGGTCTTGCTTATAAGATTCTGCCACGTTCGGAGCATGCAGAGCATTGCTTTTCTCTAGCCTCCACGCGTCTTCGAACGCTCCAGCGCATATATATTTGATTTCCAATATCCCGCTCACGTTTGAATTTCAAACACCTTGGTATCTTTCGCTTCGAATCCGTTTCACAAACTTCACAGACACAATCTCGTTACCACTTCGAAGCTTCTTTTTAAATATATCTTCACAACTGTCATTCGAAGCTCCGAGCCTTGATATTTCTATTCGAAGAACCATTTCTACCATTCCGAACCGTAACGTTTGCTTTATCCCAACGAAACGTCAATATCGTTTTATTTCGAATTACATGTATCAAAATCTTCAGCCAACAGGTAGCTGCGTGAATGTAGTCGAAATAATTTTAAAGGATTAAGATCTCAATCATGTTCGTAGACATTTGCAATCTTGGCATTTTGAGGGTTTACTTACCTCTATTGATAACATCTATTGCTAACACTGACAGATGTTGTCGTTCTAATTTGCTACACTCCCGTGTAATATCAAACATGTATTAAGCCTTCAACTGGTCTGATTAAACTGCTTCGGTGGGTGTATAAATGGAGTAATTTCATGCAAGACCTGCTGCTGTTGATTTGCAACTCATAAGAGAACAAATGAGCTTAGCAGAATGGCCACTGAACGACTATAGAAGGGAATGTTGGATCACATATTGCTGTGTAGTTAAATGATGCTAATTAGTAGAAGCTTTGGTGGTTGTTAGTCAAATTAAGTGTAAAAGGTAATTGATGTATCAAAAATAGGTATGAATGTGTGAAATTATTTTTTGTATATGCTGAAGGCATCAATGGTGTCATATTTTATTTTGGGCTCTAATTATTGTTTGGGTTCTATTTAATTTTTACTCACTTAAAGTCTATATATTATGACATATTTTTACTTTGAAATTCTTAGCCAATTTCTTTTCATATTATTATGTATGAAGCAAATATTTATCCAAAGTGAAGCAATATTCATGTTTGTAAAAAGATCCATATTAAAGTAATTGTTTATATATAAAATTATATAAATTAATTTTATAATAATTAATAAAACCGCATTATATTATTTATTGATACGCCTTAAGCTATTTTAATAAATTATCTTATTTAAATTATTAAAATAAATTGTAATTTTTTTATCAAATATCAGAAATTACTTTTAATCTATAATTAAATCACTCAAATATATGTTTCGAATTGTATTTTTAAATTATTGAGTGACTATTTGGATAATTAATTAGGAAAATAAAACAAATTTTTATCCTTATTTATATATTTTTTATTTGTATTATTTATATAAAATATTATTTTATAGATACTAGATTAAATTTGTTTTATTAATATTATATATTAACATAAACAAATTATACCTCACAAAATTATGTGTTTATTCGATAAACACAATTTTCATTTATACTCATTTTTAATGTTAACCTTGATTAAGATTAATTAAATATTTTTAATACCTTAATGATCATTTTAATTCAATGCTTTAGATTTTTATTTATTGTTCTTCTATTTTTAATAATTATGAAAAAGTAGAGTTTTGGCTAATTTGAATACATTGTTCAATAATTATCATAAAAGAAATTCACATTTTAATGACATTTATGTTATATTTTTTATGAATAAAGAAAATTAACAGATTAAAATACATATTTAAAGAAATAACTATTGTACTATATTTAAAAAATAATTAAAAAATCTATTTAATACATAAAATTAGAATGAGTTCTTTGGCAAGTTTGCCAAGTGTCATTCTGACTTCTTCTATTTTTATTTTGGCTATAAATGAAATTTTTTATAAATATAATTCTATTATTTTAATTTTAACTTTTTATGTCTCTCATGAATATCAAGACAGATACAACGTTTTGTACAAGATAGCCTTGTTTTAATTTTAATTTTTTATGTCTCTCATGAATATCAAGACAGAGATACAACGGTCTGTACATGGATAGCCACTATTCACTTCCTTTCCTCTTCGTTTTTAAAACCTAAGTGTCATGGATGAACAACAGCGTCCAATGGAATTGATTCATCTATTCTCCGTTTTTAAAACCTAAGTGTCATGGATGAACAGCGTCCAATGGAATTTCATGACTGAAGAGGAGAGTAAAAACCCAGATCGGTAAGTTTCCAGGTAACTGTAACATTTTCATTCTCATTTATATGTGATTCAGTTATATTTTGATTGAAAATATGTCCAATCCAATAATAATAAATCAATAAATCAATCATAGAATATAATAAAACAATATGAGTTCTTTCAATCAATCATATAATAAATCATTTTAATTAGCTGTTTTTTTAAACTTATTTTCTTGGTTTACATTACGCAGAATCAACAATTTGATTAGTCTACGATATCAATTTCATCATTTGAAATCCATGTCTGTTGTTCTGTCAGATTATAGAAAATAATAGAATTGGTAATTTTGTTAGGTGTTGACTCTTAAATTCCAATTTTGGAACTTGCTGAAGAAAATCTTGCAATTTAGACAAGATGTAATCCACGACTAAATTTAAGTTGTAAATATTCAACTAGATGGGGCGGTAGCTGGGCGAATGTAGTCAAAATAATTTGAAAGGATTAAGATCTCAATCATGTTCGTAGACATTTGTAATCAGGGCATTTTGAGGGTTTACTTACTTCTATTGATAACATCTATTGATAACACTTAGAGATGTTGTCGTTCTAATTTGCTAGACTCCCGCGTAATATTAAACATGTATTAAGCCTTCAACTGGTCTGATTACACTGCTTCAGTGGCATATATATGGAGTAATTTCATGCAAGGCTTGCTGCTGTTGATTTGCAACTTATAAGAGAACAAATGAGCTTAGCAAAATGACCATTGAACTTACAGAAGGGAATGTTGGATCCGGTGGTTGGATCCCATATTAGTAGAAGCTTTGGTGGTTGTTAGTCAAATTAAGTGAAAAAGGTAATTGTTGTATCAAAAATAGGTATGAATGTGTGAAATTATTTTTTGTATATGCTGAAGGCATCAATGGTGTCATTTATTATTTTGGGCTCTAATTATTGTTTGAGTTCTATTTAATTTTTACACACTTAAAGTTTATTATTATGTATGAAGCAAATATTTATCCAAAGTGAAGCAATATTCATGTTTGTAAAAAGATGCATATTAAAGTAAATGTTTATATATAAAATTATATAAATTAATTTTATAATAATTAATAAAACCGCATTATATTATTTATTGATACGCCTTAAGCTATTTTAATAAATTATCTTATTTAAATTATTAAAATAAATTGTAAAATTTGTATCAAATATCACAAATTACTTTTAATCTTTAATTAAATCACTCAAATATATTTTTGGAATTGTATTTTTAAATTATTGAGTGACTATTTGGATATTTAATTAGGAAAATAAAACAAATTTTTATCCTTATTTATACATTTTTTATTTGTATTATTTGTATAAAATATTCTTTTATAGATACTAGATTATATTATTTTAATTAATATTATATATTAACATAAACAAATTATACCTCACACAATTATGATTATTTTAATTCAATGCTTTTTGATTTTTATTTATTGTTCTTCTATTTTTAATAATTATAAAAAGGTAGAGTTTGGGCTAATTTGTATACATTGTTCAATAATTATCATAAAAGAAATTCACATTTTAATGACATTTAATTATCATAAAAGAAATTCACATTTTAATGACGTTAGATTGAGTTCTTTGACAAGTTTGTCAAGTGTCATTCTCTCATGACTAAAAACCCAGGAGAGTAAAAACCCAGATAATTGTAACATTTTAATTCTCATTTATATGTGATTCATTTTAATTCTCATTTATATGTGATTCAGTTATATTTTGATTGAAAATATGTCCAATCCAATAATAATAAATCAATCATAGAATATAATAAAACAATATGAGTTCTTTCAATCAATCATATAATATATGTATCATCATTCATATGTTGGTTGATACACAGTAGATTTTAATTAGCTATTTTTTTAACAATTTGATTAGTCTACGATAGCAAATTCTTTCATCATTTTAACTGTCAGATTATAGAAAATAGAATTGGTAATTTTGTTAGGTGTTGATCCCTGCTTTTAGACAACGGTTTTTACAACCAAAAAAAACATTGTCAAAACCAGCTAAAACCGTTGCCAAAACTCAGGAAAGACTAAAAATGAAACTTCAATATTTATAAGGACCACAAATTTATTTAACCCACATAACAATAATAGAGGTCTTCTGCAGCATAATAAACAGCATGATCAACTGCATCGACTTGTCCAAATGATATAATCCTAGCTGATCTTAAGCCAAATGATTCTCGTTCAAGCAATATCCACGTGCTTCTTCATTTGTTATCATATCTCATTATCTCATAGACCATCAATTGCTAAAATAACACTCTTTTACTGACTTTTGGGTTGTGGAATTATCCATGGTTTCAAGTATCTATCACCTGATGGTAGACAAAAACAAGTTACACTTCAACGGAGATAACAAGAAATTAAATATGGATGATAAACATCAAGTAAAAACACTCAGCTTTACTCAGTAAAGGAGAGAATATGATAAGAGGGAAAAAGTTTATTGCATTATTATATATAAACTTGATTAGAAAAAAAATTGTGTTTAATCTAAAGATCCGGAATTGGTCATGAATTTTGTAACTGTAAAATTGAACTAACAATTTAGAAACAATGTGATATTTGCAGACTTTAAGACTAAGCAAGAGTTTCTTTCATTACTGTATCTTCCACCATTACCTTCATGAACTACGCCAAACTCATCATCTAATTCTGAAAGCAACTCATAAATACTTACTTGCTTTCATCTTCAATCTCATGTCCATCACAAAAGAAGCCATGCTCTGCACTGACTCATTCAACCTTGGTGGTATTTGGTGAGTACTGAATTCACTTCATTAAACTTAGTCCTCAAAATTGCAGATACCTCCATACAAGGATGGCTTCTGTTGGTAGGTAACTAACAGGCAAATTGAGAGCATGGATTATGTATACCCTGAAAAATCCTAAGCTAACTTGAATTGATTTTCATTTCTTCTCCGATTATGCCTTTCAGTGGAGAGGGCCCCATTACTGTCGCCAGTTACTTCCGTTGTAAACCATCCTTAAGCCTCTTCCTCTAAACAAATAAAACACCTAGAAGACCACTCAGAGATTAAATGATCTTGGATCCGGTCGCCTCAGAAACAGTAAACTACACCACTGCAAAAAAAAAAAACAAATTAGAGGCATCAAAATCAAAAGTTAGTTTCAAACAACCAATAAACTTTTCACTTGCGTGTAGTTTTGGTATTGCAGAGACTAAAAATCTACAATTAAGGAGATAGGAATGAATTAGACAAAACCCCAAAGGGTACAACAAAATTTAAGAAAGTGTATCAATTTTGGGCTATGTTGTAAGCAAGCAGTACACAGATATAACCTAAACAGAAGAACAACCTTTCAACAAATTTAAAAAAAAAAAAAACATATAACAGAGTAATGAATACATAGAAATAAACCTAAATAGAGCAACTGAGAATGAAGAGAAGCACAGAAGTCAGACCACAGAAGTAGTGAACAAAGGGTAGAAAAGTTACAGAAGTACTGAACAAAGAACAGAAGAACACAACAGAGCAAGAGAAGAAATACAAACCTTGGTAGACAAACAGAGCGTCAAAAGAACAAGGAAAGAACACACATACGCAGAGGTAGCAGTCAGAGAATTCACGGGAAAAAGAAAACGAGAAAAACACAGAACACGCCGAAGAATTGTGGACGAACGGAGAAACGTAGGTTAAAATAGTAGGTCACTTAATGAGGTGCAAATGTGCCAATTTACATCAACAAATATAATTATTGTTAAAAAATAAGGAACTTTGGGGAATTTCCCCCAGAAACCTAACAAGAGCCGTCATAATGCTATTCAACCACTATAACCACAACTCTGTTAGGCAGGTAGCAGACAAATGGCATGGCAATGAAAGGCTGCTCTGCCATGCTATGTCAATATAGCAGCGTATAGACAACATAGACTTTGAGCAAGTTATAGTTATTAATAGTAGTATAGCAACATATAAATCAGGCTGGCAATGAGGAAGATTTGATTTGAAATATTGATTCATTGATTTATAATCTAAATAAATTGAATAGATATTAACAAATTAATAAAGTTAATTCTACTGCAATGGCAATTAATGGCCGGTGCAAGAGGCATCATTTGAGCCATTTTCAAAATTGGGAAATTTAAATACGGTGCTTCTGTGCATAACAAATGCAAGAGGCACCACTCAAATCGAAGCCATAATTGGGATTTTAAAATTGAAGGCATAAAGAACCTGCCAACAATAAGCTTAAAATCAAATACAAACAATATGCATCAAAGAAATATTATAATGCCTCAGAGACAAAATAGGTAAACAATGTGAATAAATCCACTAAAACATAGAGAAAAAATGAATACCTGCAGATTATTTGCAATGGTAAACCCGCTGAAGAAGTTCATTTTCAAAAAAAAAAAAATCTAATAGAAACACCATGTACAACCATAATTAAAGAATTTCCTTGAATGCAATCCAATCATCAAATATATTCTCAACGAGCTGCATGCCCCTTTGCTTGGCAAATGTAATGAACTTCTTCACTTTTATCTACTGAATGTGCTTATAGCTACAGTTGTGACATGTGATGGACCTCAGCAATATAAATCATGATGGAAATGCGTCATTGGGAATTGTATAACCATGCTTGAACATTTGTCCCAATATTTTCAAAACCATGGATTTCTGACCTGAACTCAAGTAAGCTTTGTACATTATCCACAATGTTCTCTTGTTGCGATTTATGTTGATATCATCCATCTCCTCAAGGACATTTTGTATTTTACTAAGGTCCTTCTGTGAGCTATACATGACCAGCTTACAATGATACAAGGAGTGGCAGATTCTCCACCCCGCAAATACAGAACGTCTAATGAAATTTTCAAGATTTTCTATCGCGTTGCACCGAAAATAAGCTGTAACTATGCACTTGATAATGCCTGCAGTTGTAACAGTGGTTTTGTGCTCAAATGCCTCGTTTATTGCAGTCTCCATTTTCTCTAACAAGTTTTCCCTGGCATAAAGCTTAATCAACAAAACGTTTAACCAGGGCCTGTATTCTTTTTCAGGGATCAACTTTAACAAAGCCTCTACTTTATCCATCTTATCTGCATCAGAACTTTTACAATAGGCACATATCATAATCCTAAGAATCACCATTTCATTTTCATTTACATGATCCCTTACCAATGAATATATCTCTTCCATCTTCTCCAGATTACCAAGATGCGCATACCCACGGATCATTAATAGGTAGGTTTTCATATTAGGCGCAACAGGGCCTGACTTTAGCACTTGATAAACTTTTTCCATATCATCCCACATCCAGGTGGAGATATATCCACCAATTAAGTAATTATAAGTGGATACATTAGGCGAGAGGCGTAACTCACTCATCTCTTTAAACGTTGCTTCCATGGGATCAATTAGCATCAAGCGACCAAAAACAGATATAACAATATTGTACGTAACAACAGACGGAGAGCAAACTGGATCCCTTTTCATGTCAAGAAACAAAGAGTGGCATTTACCCGCAAGACCATTGAACATAAAAGCACCCATTAGTGCATTGTAAGTGCCGGTTATCTTCACACCCTTCCTTTCAGCTTCCTTAAAAAGCTCAACAGCAAGATCAATATTCTTAGCTCTTCCGGCCGCTTTGATACCCTTGGAATATTCATGTGCATTCATGGAATTCCTACAAGCATCAATTGCAGAAACATGTCTCTTCCTTCTCCAATTAAACACCTGAATGACCATTATTTGAACAATACAATAAACACAAAGGGTAAGTAAATGCTATTTGCTTTGAAACAGTATTGTCAAATAGCTTACTGAAATTAATTAGAATAACAATACCTCTAGTAAAAGAGAAGGGTTTGAATTCAATTGATTCAAAAGTTCAAGAAAAACGGGATGAGAGCGGATCAAGGATTCAGCATTATCTTCCAAAATGGTTGCAACCCTAACGGAATCAGAAGCTTCGTGAAGCAATTTGTTCTTCAAAACCGCGACTTCACGGAGATGTTTTTCGTAAGGTGGAGTGGATACTTTGAACATTGAGACGAGGTCGAGCACCTGATTTGGGTGTTGCGGGGAGGTTGTCCGGCGTTGGCGTTGGGTGAATTTGGCGGTGTGGAGAATGGGAATGGATTCGGGATTTGAGCGGTGGAGTGGTTCGTTGAATCTGGAAGCTTGTGCTGCTTCTGAAGTGAATCGCCAAACGCGTTTCATTGTGAATGGGGCTGAAGTTTTCTAGGGTTTGAGAGAGAGAGAGAGAGAGAGAGAGAGAGAGAGAGAGAGAGAAACCCCAAAAGGATTGTGAGAAAAGAGTTGAATTGTGTTGTGAGTGGCGACAAGGCGGGTGGTCGTGTCTACCGAATTTTTGGTTTCGGGTTAGGTTTAGTATTGTGGGCCAGCTAATTATCACTCCACCCCTAAATTATATATGTCACCTCTTTCTTTCTTTTTTTAATTATATCTATAGAGTTATAAATAAATTTTGGGATGAAAATTTTCGGTAAAATCATTAAAAATTTTGGTACACACAAAATTTCTGATATATTCTTGCAAAAAATTTGGTGGATGTAAATTTTTGATAGTGTATTTGAAATTTTTGATATTTCAAAAATTTTAAATTTATTATGCAGTACTGAAAACTTTAATTATACTAAAAATTTTGGTAGGTCATGTACAAGTTTTTTTAACGGTTGAGATTTTGCTGACATCTTTGGAGGGTTCATATTTCACCGAAAAATTTGTGTAGTCTAGAATGCATCGCCATTTGTATAAATAGGGTATATGTTATAGAAAGAAAAAAACATCTAAAAAATGTCTCTTCCTCAGTATTTGTTTAATGTATAAGTGTATTACAACGGATGCAACCCTATTGTTGAATTCGATATTCCAAACAGCTTTAAATCCCTTTCCACGTTGAATGATTTATTGTTTGATTCCGATAATAGAAGGGTGACAATGATCGAGTTCCGGGAGGATTGGATTGATGCAAATGGAATGATGAAATACAACATGATTGAGTTGAAGAATGATGGAGATATGAAAGCCACGTGGAAATTATTTTGTCGTAGAATAACTAAAGGTCTGCTTGAGTTGGATGCGAAGATCCGAAGATTCGTCGACGATATAATCAAGATGTTGAAACATCCAAAAACATCTGATAGTGTCTAGCTAAACTTGTATATATCTCACCATCAGGATTTACCAAACCCATGAGGTTATCTAAATGAACTACAATAAATTGTAGATGACTATCTTGATCACTTGTGGGAAGTGGAGGTGGTGGAGGAGGCTCGGCAAAAACTTGAGCACCTGAAGGCCCTTGAACATCAGATGCTGCAGTAGGTGGTAAGACTCGAGGGTGTGACACTGAAATCACTCTAGATATACATCATCGCACTAGGATGGATAGTGAACCACAACTGTTATATCCATGATCTCACAGGGAGAGCTGATGATATGACTCTAAAACCATCTATCAATGCCACCAATTAGAGTCTCTAGAACTAGACGAGGGATGCCCTATACATAACGATACTTGTATAGACACCTCTCAGGAAAGTGTCTGGCCACATGGTTCTCCCATCTAATATGCCTTGAATACAAAATAGACTCCTTAAATGCACGATGAGGCTGATGAGATGTATATGGTGTCAAGATGACATCCTCTATGGTTAGCGCATCGAGCCTCATTGTGTACTCCATAACATCTTCTGGATGGGCTTGCTTGCCCTTCCATCTCCTCGCACATGGAATAATAGTGGGACATACTGGATCTTCAACTCACAGATGTGAGGGAAGTGCTCGTGTATCCAATACTGCATAAATAAAAACCATCGTATAAATACACCAAAATAATTAATAAAATGCATCAAATAAATTATAGTATACCTATAAAAGGTTAAGGTAACCAGCAAGTTGTCTGGTCTCAAACTGAGAAGCAACGTCAAGTGTCGTGTACAACATGGTCAACACGGCCACTCCCTAAGCCCAACATGGAGTATCAAGTGATCTAAACAGAGACAATTAGCAAACATATATGTAAACTCTAGACTTGTATGCAAAGAGGGTACATGCCATCAGATGTAGCATGTACGTCCTAGCGATAGCCTAATACCTATGGTCCTCCACGAGCTCAACGTATAATTTCCTCAACCAAGTCATCCGAAGGTGAAATCCCCAGTTAAATCCAAACTCCTCTAGCACCCTCACCTCAGATACCTCCAAATTCCATAACCATGTGATTCACTGTCGCATAGTTAATATGAGGAGGTGTGAAGAATGTACCAGTGATCAGGATGTGATTCACTATTTCAAGAATTAATTTAATTATTTTCTAAACTCCTAAAACATGTTTTAATTTTAGATTTAGGTTTCAAAAACCTTTATTTAATTTTTGACACAAAAACATTTTCTTTTTCTTCATATTTAAATCATTTTTCTAATTAAACATTTATTAAGTAGAATTAGGTTTTGCAAAAACTCCAAAAATAATTTCTCTTTTAGTAATTAAGGTTACTAACCTAAAAAGCATTTTCCTACTAATTTCCAAAATATTTTCACTAACATTTTCTTATTATTCTGGCTATTTACATTATTTCGCATTTACAATTCTAGAATAGATGTATAGGTCGCAAAGTTTTATTCTGTAATAGCGTAGATTTATATTTTTTGCCTTTACTTTCCGCACTCCTATTATGTATCTGCCCCAAAGCCATGTAATAGTGTAGGATTTACGTTTCCGCACTATTACTTTCCGCACTTTATTTTTCTGTACATATATCTAACTGCTAGTAATTAGGGTTTGGATGCTAAGACTAAAATCAACCCTAAATCACTTCTAATCTCAAGATTAACATATCTGAATACAACACACTCTTCATACTTGCACACCCCTTAGGGTATCCTCTCTTGTTGCCTTTACGAATAAACAATGGTCATGTCCCTCGAACGTAGGGGTACCATTAGCAAAGATGCTTATGAATAACATCATCATAGTCCCTTCGATACAAAGATCATAGTCCCTCAATGACCCTCGATGTTGCCTACGAATATATGATCTCGTCCCCTCGATTGTTGCCTACAAAAAGTGATGATCGTCTCTACGAACTTTATAAGGTATCCCTACATGTTGCCTTCTATGACCAAACGATGACCCTTCGATTGTCCCTTCACATCCAAACGAATAAACTTACCTACCAACTAATGGTATGGATAGCCTTATTCTAAAGGAGAAGGAAAATAACATGGAAACGACCATTCTGAGTAGGTAATAGACTCCTAGTTGCTTGCTCAATCAAAATACTTTTCACACCTCACACTTTTCAAAAAGTTTTCAAACACTTTGTATACATTCCAGCGAGAATCATTACAAAGTTAAACATTTTCCAAACAAAAATTTCCAAACACTTCGTATACATTCCAACGAGAATCATTACAAAGTCAAAACGAAATTCCTTTACAAACTACACAAACACAGAAAGCAAATATTTTTCAAAGTGAGCTAAGCAACTAAGAGCCCGTAGATAACTACAGATGGAAAGGATGCTAATACCTTCCCTTTTCATAACTGCCTCCCGTACTCAGAATCTAACGAAGGTCTTTTCCTGTTCTTTTCACCTTCCCTTTATTGGATAAAAGTAAAGTCAGTGGCGACTCTTGCTATCCACAACATTTGCGATCAAACGCAAAACAAGCAAGTCAGTTCTTTCACCGTGTTACAGAACTGGCGACCCTGCCGGGGATACTACCTAAAGAGAGGCTACCTTAGGGCTATAAGATCACTTTTATTGCTTTCTGTTTGACTTGTCTGCTTTATTTTCAAAGGGTTGCTTGGGTATTATATTTGTGGGGGATCCTACAACCGGATCCAAGTTTCCTTAGGTAAGAAGCAATAAATCATCGCGACTGTTAGGTTTAACACCCTTCTAAAATATCCCGCGATTATTATAATATATTCAGAGTTAACATGTATTAAAGGGCATCACAATTCAATAAAAATAAATTTCTCAAATAGATGTCATGCTTTATTGGGGAACATAATTTCAATCAATGATTAATCAACACATGTTTAACACAGCAGAATTATTTATTCAAAACTTGGATAATTCAAAACCAAATAAATACCATCAAAGGTCAATGCCTTAATCCATAGAAATAATTATCCAACTAAAACAAATAAACAAATTGAGAGTTTAATCGTAACTCTAAAGACAATTGTTCCCCAGTGTTACAAGACCAGAGCATGACACCGACACGTGACAAAATAAATAGCATAGCTCTACGAGTCATCCTCACCAACTCCTAAGCTGCTAAACTTCAATTTGAAATCATAAAAGTAAGGGTGAAACTTCATCATAATTAAAATGCATTATAAATTCATAAACAACAGAATTTCATAAGTTATTATTTCACCCTATTTAGCATAATCAGATTCAGTCATTCATCCCACACAAAGCACAAGTCATGAACATGCTTCAAAACACAACAACCAAATTATAACACTGGAAATCATCCTATCATGTTATAATTCATACAAATGCAATGTAAGAATCTATGCATGTGGTACCAAACGTGAACTAAGTCACACACTGATCCATAATCACCCAGATACAGTTACATCGATTTGTTCATAATCACCCGGACATGAATCTAGCCTCACCACCCATAATCACCCGGGAACGGTTATTGGCAATACTCACTAATTCCACACAATGGGCATTATCTACCTGTCATACCCCAAAATTTCCGCTCCTACTTCTCAAGACATTTCATACATCCATACTCAAGGATTTCACAAGGGTTGACCAGACAAACCCTCTCCTAGACAATCAACCCAAACTAGGGTTTGGAAATTCTCAAATCAAGGTGGTTCCCAACATCTCCAATGGTCATCATGCCTCCTCATATGCTTCAAAGAATCCCCATGTCAAGTTTCAAGCCTTACAAGTCAGGTTTCCTCAGACAATTGCTCAAATGGTTGAAAATCAGTTGTATTGGTCAAAAAGTCAACTGTGGTCAACATATAGTCAAACTTCATGATCTTTGGTCAACAACCATATTTTGAAGTGACATTCATCATTTGATCAAGGGTTGATCATGATTCATCAAGAAAACTCAAGATTTGATCAAAAGTCAAACTTTCCAAATTAGGGTTTTCTAAGGAAAAGTCAACTGAACTTTGACTGAGCATAACTTTCTCATACTTTATCTGAAATTTTTCCACCACCTCTCATTTTGAAGAGAATTCAATTCTCTACAACTTCATGTCTCACAAGAAAAGTCAGAAAATGCTTCATTTTGAAGATATGGATCAAAACATTACAGGTCCTTTTCAAAGTCAACAAAAAGTCAACTTTTTGTAAAGAAGTGTTATTGAGCATGGAAACTCCAATTGAGACGAAACCAAAGAGATTGTTTAAAGGACATCTAGAGATTTCTAAAAAGTCCAAGAACACTCAAAAATGATAAAAATTGAGCAAAATACACCTTGCACAAGTTGGGCATTTTTGAAGAATTGCACAAAGGAAAATATTTGACAAAATCCAATTTTTTCCAAATGGGTCTATAATTTTATGATCCAAACTTGATCATAATATTATTTATGACCTCTTGATGCCTTGCCACGACCTCTTTCTATTTTTTTGATTTATTTTTGAATTTAAAAACATTTAATTCAAATTTAAATTAAATAAAATATGAAAACAAGTTGGAAAACAAGTTGGGTTGGATTTCTATCAAACTTGAGGACCAAGGAAGCCCACAAGACATGCCAAATTCGTGCTAGCTCATGCAAGGAAGAGAAAATCAAATTTTGGAAAGATTTGATTAAAATTGAAAGAGAAATATTTTTGCATTCAAAGCTATATCTTTTTTCATTCTTTTTGCTTCAAACTCTTGCTCTATAAATACCTAATGCATTCACAAAGATCAAGGACGAAACCCTAACCTCTTGGAGCAACCCTATTCTCTCAAATTTTTTCACAAAGTTGCAATTTTTGAATTCCATCCTCCAGCCGTTTTCAATTCAATTTAAGCACACCATTGTGCTCCTGAGGTATCATTGAGTAAGTCCAGGCCAAGAACCATGGTTAAACACAGCAATCGTGCCATACATGAACATACATATGCATATTTTTCTTGAATTCATATTTTTAATATTTGCGTGTTTTAATTGAAACTAACCATTCTAACACGATCATGAGGTATCATAGGCGGATCGGGCCATCGTTCATGAGATTGAGCGTCCAAATCACGTTATACCATGGTTAGGGCTTCAAATCGGAGGAGCTTGAACCGGTTGATACATGCCGTTTTAGTCCAAACAAACACCACCATTGAACTCGAGGGTCGATTTAGGGGGTAGCATTAACCCAAGCTTTGATTTTTAGTTTTTGCGGTTCGGAAAAATCGTCGGAGAAGATGGCCGGAGCTAGGGCTCGCGACTCGAAGACCGGTGACGTATGCGTGGCAATTCCTTGCGTTCTGATTCGTTCACGCGTTACACCTGGACCCCACATGTTGACTGTGTTTGAAAAAACCAAATATGACACGTTGCTTTGCTTATAACCCATTGTTTGCGATTCTGACCACCAAGCACACTTGGTTGGTTGCAGCGTGTGGTGATTTCCCGGAGGGTCCGGGTTCGATCTGGCTCCACGATTTTCTTTTTTATCACTTTTCCATAACTAACATATTTTCTATTTTTCTTTTAATATTTTCATTCTAATTTAATTAATCTTCAATTAATTTTCTCATGCATTTAAAAATCACCAAAAATATTTTCTTTTTGCATTTTAATTAGAAAAATGTTTATTTAATTTTTGGCATTAAAATTAATATTTTTGCATGCATATTTTAATTAATTGTTAATTAACCATTATATTGACTTTTAATTGCTTTTAACTATCAAAATCGATCCAAAAAATTCCCAAAAATTTCTATATCATCTAATCGGCATGACTAACCTAAAATCTTTTCCTCATTCAAAAATCTTATTTTTACTAACCCTTTTTCTCTTATGCGAATTTCTCATATTTTCCGATTATGTATCTGTTCACAGGTTGTAATGTTTCGGACTATTTTTCTCGCTTTTCTTTTCAAAATTATGTAACTGCTCATGGGATGTAATAGTTTAATTAGGACTTTTACTTTCCGCACTCCTATTATGTAACTGCCCCAAAGCCATGTAATAGCGTAGGATATTTACTTTTCCGCACTTTACTTTCCGCAATTTACTTTCTGCACCCTATAAACTGCTAGTAACTAGGCGTGTATGGCAAGATAAAAACGGACGTAGATCACCTATAATTTGCAAGATAATATATCTGAAATTAACGCACTTTTTTCACACATGCACCCCTTAGGGTAATTCTCTCTCGTTGCCTTTCGATTAAATGGTCAAGTCCCTCGAACGTAGAGGTATCCTAGCACCGTTGCCTACAAACATATCATCATAGTCCCTTCGATACAAAGATCTTAGACCCACGATGTCGCCTATGAATACATGATCTCGTCCCTCGATTGTTGCCTACGAAAAGTGATGATCGTCCCTTCGAATGTGCTAGGATACTTCCTACAAGTTGCCTTCTATGACCATCCGATGTCCCTTCGAATGTCCCTTCTACATCCAACGAATTGGGTTACTTACCAACTAATGGTATGGATAACACTATTCTAAAGGAACGTAAAACAACACGAAAACGACCATTCTGATTAGGTAATAAGACTTTTAGTTGCTTGCTCAAACAAAATATTTTTCACACCTCACACTTTTGTCAAAGTTCAAACACTTTTCAAAACGAAACATTTCCGAACACTTTGTATACACTCCTACATGAATCATTACAAAGTCAAAGCGAAATGCCTTTTCAAAACATTTTCAAACACACGAAAGCACTTTTAAAATGAGCTAGAAGCAACTAAGAGCCGTAGATAACTACGGATGAAAAGGGTGCTAATACCTTCCCTTTTCATAACCTTCTCCTTACTCGAGAATCTAACGAAGGTCTTTTACATTCTTTTCACCTTCCTTAATTGGATAAAAGAAAAGTCGGTGGCGACTCTTACTATCCGCAACATTTTTTGCGATCAAAAGCAAAACAAATTCTCAAAGTCAGTTCACCGTATTACAGAACTGGCGACTCTGCTGGGGAGACATCCTAAAGAGAGAATGCCTTAAGGATTTTTAGATCACTTTTACTGCTTTTTGTTTGACTTGCTTGCTTTACTTTAATGGTTGCTTGGGTATTATATTTGTGGGAGATCCTACACCTGGATCCAGGTTTCCTTAGGTAAGTAGCAATAGATCGTCGCGACCGTTAGGCGTATACCGAAACGGTCAACATGATGGCTACGTTAGTGTGACACTTTGGATGTCCTGATACTCTTCATTTCCAAGTTGAGGATAGCATTTGGCTTCTGCGTGGTGTCATCAGCACTAACTCAACTTTTAGAACCTTAATTGACCCATCTTGGCCATTAGAAGGTAGTGAGATGGCGGCTTTGTCGACTAAGGTTGGGCGATACTCGATGCTACGCTTATTAAGATCGGACTTTGGGATATTTTCGGTCGACCACTTGGTAGTCGTATTGAAATAAGCGCCTACGAGAAAGATCAATGATATGAGATTCCTAGAACCCGGTTACTATTATAGGACAGGATGAACCAACTCAAACTTTTGGTAGGGTAAACACCTATACCTCATGCAAGCCTTAAACCTAGGGCTATTGTGTGAATTGTTTGTGCTTGCTAAACATGACATTATGACATCATCGCATTGCATATCATTTCTAACTATTTCAAGGACCTAGAGATTTATCTTTGCTCTGTTTTGTAGGGATTATGGCTTCTAGAAAGACTATCCGAATCAACTTCATAGGTATACCTTCTCAATTCAAATAATTGGTTTCAGAAATCCCCGATCATGCTCAGTTCATCAAAAGACATGGTTATCTACTTGACTTGGTTATCTCCGGTTTTGAAGAAGATATGATGCACGTCTTATTCCAGTTCTTTAATCCGAAACACCATTGCTTTACATTCCCAGATTATCAGTTGGTTCCTACCTTGGAAGAATTCTCTAAGCTACTTAGGATTGTTGTACCCCAAAATTTACCCTCTTCTTTCCCGCGTTATTTTTTGGCTTATAATCCCATTGCATATAAATACATGTCACAATCATGCATAGCATTCATCATAAGGAATATCAGGTTCCAAGTATTCTGAATGGCTCCCAAAAAGAGTTCATTTCTCAATAAAAAGGATTTCGGGTTTCGGCGCATTTTGGGCACTCCAGAAGGCGTATCTCTCATCTCCTTGAGTATTTTCTGTTGATTTTCGACTGGCATTTCCCCATCATGATTATCTACAACTTTCGTTTGAAAGCCGAGAACGAATTTTGTGAGGAAGGCTCCCAAAGGAGTCGTTTTCCCCGGCATGTCAAGCTGATTTTTGTGCTGAACCGTGTGTTTTGACTCACCGAAAGGGCTTTATTTTCTAGCTGGAAGCTCGGAATTGAGCGGGACCGATTTCTAAAATTCCGTATCGAGGTCCTCTACAACTTCCATTTGCAACTCGAGAGCTAATTTCCAACCGATCGGTACCGGAATTTTGATCTCTGAGTTTAATTTTTGGGCTGAACCGAGCAGTTTTCATCTGATACGCGAAGTTCGAAAAAATCATATCTCACTCGATTTTCATCGAAACGGGACGGGACCGGTGCCAAAAGTTCACAAATCTTGTTAGCTTCAAATGTCCCAGAGATACGCATGTGCAAATTCTGATCAGAGGATCCTCGTCTGAGGCATTTTCCCCACAGAGCGCAAATGAAATTCTGCACGTGTCAGTGGTTCAAAACTAGTGCTGAAACTTCAGAAATTTCGATTTCCTTGACCATTCATCGAATCAAGTCGGGATTTTGATTCACGCAAGCAAAATTGCATTCCGGACGCTTTTCGTTTACATTCCGACTCCGAATTTCGTATGGATTTGGCTGTTTTGGATTAATTACGAAAATTATTCGGATAATCATGATTAGCTTGTTGATTAAGGATCCAAAGCTATAAATAGATTTTCCTCTTCACAAATTACAACAACACATTCATTTGCTAAATTTTCCACTACCATCCACACTTCAATTCTCTCAAATCCCAAAGCACAAAAACTCAAAAAAGTTCAAACTTCAACTTTCCCTCCAAGCAACCACCGCGGCCACGGACCTCCGTACCAAAGCTTCTCTCACGGACCGCTAAGTCGCCTTCCGCTAAGCGCCCTGCGAATCTGGTTTTCTCGTTCTGCTTCTCCTACTTCAATCTACATCATCTTCTCCTCCTTCTATTCACATCCGACATGGAAGGAACGGTTTGATCTCGATTTTCTCCTCAGTTTCAAGATTCAAGAGTTTCTCTTCATCTTTCTTCAATTTTTCGTTGGTCTTCAAGTTTTTTTTCAAGGATTCAAGCTTAATTCTGAAGATTATCAACAATTCCTCATTGATTTGGTATTTTCTTTGATGAGCACAAGGAATTCCTCTTCAATTTGACTCAAACTTCAAGTGCAAGTAAGTGTTAGGTTCAAATAAGCACTTATTTTAAGCTGTTTTTGGTTTTCAACTTTTTCTTGAAATTGAATACTGAAATCACATGCAAATTCAATGTAGATTCTGATTTTAGGATTCGTGTTCTTGAATTCCTTGATTTGAATCAATTTTTGCCGCCTTATTTGTGTCGGAGTTTGGATTTTGGTTCATAGCATGCATATACACTTGTGCATTTGTTTTCTCTTTGTTCATAAGACATAAACTCATACACTTTGCATCATCCATTGCGTGTTCATGCATTGGTGAGTGATGAGCTTAATCGATTTCATTGATTCATGATGATGTGAAGCGTAACTTGCATTCAACATGTAGATATTCAAGCATCTAGTGCATTGTGCATGAACTTGTTGCATGTGCACTCTAAGTGTTTATGGTAATGTTTGACCTAAATTCTTTGAAAGAGAACTTCAAAATGTCAAGGCTAGCTCGCATCATTGCACACATGAACATTGGAATTATCATTTTGATTTGCATTCCTTGCATGTTCATGCATTCAATTTCATAAATGAACATTGGAATTATCATTTTGATTTGCATTCCTTGCATGTTCATGCATTCAATTTCATAAATGAACATTGGAATTATCATTTTGATTTGCATTCCTTGCATGTTCATGCATTCAATTTCATAAATGAACATTGTAATTATCATTTTGATTTGCATTCCTTGCATGTTCGTACATTAAACTTGTCATATGAACATTGGGATTATCATTTTGATTTGAATTCCTTGCATGTTCATACATTTAACTTGTCATATGAACATTGGGATTACCATTTTGATTTGCATTCTTTGCATGTCCATACATTACTTTGCAATGAGCATTGGTTTTACCGTTCGATTTGCATCCCTCGCATGTTCATTCATCACTTTTGACATGAACATTGGTTTTATCACTCGATTCACATTCCTCGCATGTTCATGCATTGCTACTTGTTATGAACATTGGTTTTATCGCTCGATTCGCGTTCCTTGCATGTTCATGCATTGCTACTTGTTATGAACATTGGTTTTATCGATCGATTCGCATTCCATGCATGTTCATTTAGCCATCCTTCACTGCTGGATTTGTGCCTAACGATACAGATTGGATTGTTGCATGAAAATATCATAAGCAGTGGTGCGGTGCAAAATCGATTTTTTGCGGGTTGCGGTCGCGCTTAGCGGTCGCGCTAAGCGTAAAAGTTTTGACTTTTTGGGTTGCATGGCGCGCTTAGCGCGGTATACCGCGCTAAGCGCGGTCATCTGGTTTATTTTTTCTGATTTTTTCGATTCTAATGATGAACAGCAGTCACCTTAGCCATGCTTGGCTACTGTTTGCACTCCATTTCTTGCAGGGATACACGATGCATGCATATGCGGCTCGTTTTCTCCGATATTTGCACACTTTTCCGTTATTTGCTTTTTGGGTCTAACTCCCTTCTTGCAGGTTTTGGTTGAGTTTGTACACCCACGTGTACATCATTTCTATCTTGTGTTGCTTGTCTTACCCCGTTCTTGCAGGCATTGTCGCTTCGGATGCGTATCGACACGTATTCCGCTTGTTTCGATGCTTTGAGCGATTCTCACCGGTTTACTTTTGTTGCATGACTGCAGTACTAGAAGTATTCCGGAGTAGTTCATTAGCTTGCGTTGCTCTTCGGATTCTATATCCGTTCGGTACTCGCTACACTGTTTATTGCATTCTCTTACAGCTTTCCTAGATATCATGAGAAGTAGGGCTTTACGGCTTCCTTTTGCCATGAGAAGTAGGAATAGAGATGCATGATGGGGCTTCCGTAGCTAGAGCATGTTCAGGAACCCCTCTGGTTTATTTAAAGACCCGTTTAGGGCAATTCTACTTGTGATCTGTGCGTATTTGTTTATTTGTCTGCTTTTCTCCAGGAGCTTGGTTAGGATTGGTTCTTTAGCCTAGACATTAGGATTAACATCCTTTGCATGTCAACATAGGTAGAGATTCCCTTGCGTCCTAAACCATAGGTCTAACCTTTTGCTTTTACTAGTTTCTTTTTGCATGTTGCATGTGATTAAAACTAAAACTTGCTTTTCCTTTCAAACTCAAAACACTTAATAATGGTTTAATTTCCTTTCTCAAGGTAAAAATAACCAACCAACACCAACACTTTTTCGCCTTTGCGCGCTTTCTTTCTTTTGTGTTTAAAACCTTTTTCACAAGTAAAAAACACAAAACACACCAAAACAAGTGAGCTGAACTACGGCGCTCTGACTTTCCCATTGCACGCGGGAATACGTAGGCATCTTGTCACGGGGCTCGATCGAGCAAACTTTGTAAATAATTCCTTCTTTTCCCTGTGGTTTCTTATTTTCTCTTTTCTTCTGCATGCATGATTAGCGATTAAGCATAGATATAACACACCCTTTAGCTAGAATTAGAAAGTGGATACCGTAGAGTACTACGGGCGTGTGGGGTGCTTATCCCTTCCCCTTGCGTAACTAACTCCCTTACCTAGATTCTCTCGATTTCACGGTTATAGGACCGCGATTTCTCCCCCAGGTTTACTCGATGTTTTCCTTTCTCCCTCGTGAGATAAAAGACGTTCGATGGCGACTCTATTTAATACTAGTTATCTTGTCGGAGGTTCCGCCGGTGTTTTCAACTGTACCTATTCTTGACCAAATGCCATTCACCGGTTTAGAAAAGGTTCCTAAGTACGAAGACATCGCATCAGCATTACACCTAAAGCGCTCAGACATTGAAGCCAATTGGGAAACCAGAAGTGGAGTTAAGGGTTTACTTGCCAAGTTCCTGATAAAGAAAGCCCGAGAATTCCTCAAAGCTATGAGTTTCCATGCATTTGAAGACATCGTGGCCTTGCTAATCTATGGTTTGGTTCTATTTCCTAACTCGGATCAATTCATAGATGTGAACGCCATCAAATTATTCCTCACTCGTAATCCCGTGCCTACTTTGCTTGGAGACATCCTACATTCTCTCCACACTCGTACCATCAAAAGACAAGGAACTCTCATGTGTTGCGTACCGTTACTTTCTAGGTGGTTTATTTCGCACCTTTCTCCATCAGTATTGAAGAACGAACAAAGATTGAAGTGGTCTCAAAGACTAATGTCACTCTCTCATTCAGATATCCGTTGGTGTCTTTTCTCTCAAAAGGACTTCACATTCATTGAGCGTTGTGGAGAATTCCCTAATGTACCACTCCTTGGCATAAGAGGAGGTATTACTTACAACCCTTCTCTAGCTCTACGTCAGTTTGGTTATGCTCGAAGAGATGGTCCTCCTGATATGCTTCTCCAAGATATTGTGTTCGACTACAATCATGATCTCCAAAATTACCGACGAAGGTTCATACACGCTTGGGGCATGGTAAAGAAGACTGATACCAAGACTTTGGGACACCAAAACTTCGTTCCTTGGGAACCTTACCTCAAATGGGTGCGAGCTCGAGCTCAAAACCTCATGATGCCATTCACGCCTGTTCTACCAGTAATTATGGAACCTGTTGCTATAGGTGACATACCCTATACTGTTCTCCATCCCGACATGCCTACTAATTTTGAAGACTTGAAGAGATCCTGGATTCAACTAAAAGAAGAAAGGGATACATTTGAAGATCAGTGCTATGCAAGCGAGAAGAAAGTACTAGAGTTGACCAAGCTACTTCACGAGGAGCGGAACATCAACGCCTACCTCAACACCAAGAGGAAGCGCCCATGAGAGACTTAGAGCTTTAGGATTTTGTTCTTTTACTTTTCTGAATTATCTTTTGTACTTAAAAAGAGAAAGAGAATAAAAAGAAACTAATGAAGTTTGTTCATGCTTGTTTAACAAATTTAAATTCCTAAGGTCCTTGAAAACATTGCATTGCATTGCATAAACATCGCATATCATAGCATAACATTGCATAACAGGTACATTGAAGATTGGTTTTCTCATTTTCTCGCTATTTATTTTAGAAGAAATGGCTCTTGAACATACTGTCAAAGATCTTCAGGCTCAAAATGCTCAGTTCCAGGAAATGTTCACCAGCTTGGTCCAAGGCCAAGAAAATTTGAAGAAGCTCATCAACAAAAAGAAGAAGGTCATTGGTGTTCTCAACATGGGCAGACGTCACAAAGGTGGTCCTAGAGTGGTCAGCCGGATAGAACTCTCAAAAAGTGTCAAAACTGAGGGTAGTGTCAAGGGAAACGAAGAAGACCAGCGTGAGCCTGAGAAGAAGGAAGAAGACTATGAGAATGATCAGTACTCTTATGAGGATGACAAATACAAGCAACTTGAAGACCGTCTGAATACTGTGGAAAATCTGAAGATGTCAGGGCTGAATTTTGATGATCTGAGTCTTGTTCTTGGTGTGGTGATTCCTCACAAGTTCAAGGTTCCTACTTTTGCCAAGTATGATGGCATTTCTTGTCCGAAGCTGCATTTGAAGTCCTATGTTCAGAAGATCAACCCCCACACTGATGACAGAAAGTTGTGGATTCATTATTTCCAAGAGAGTTTGGTCGGAACTCGGTTGGAGTGGTATTATCGACTATAGGTGACCACATTCGTACAGGTGACTTAGCAGATGCTTTCTACAAACAATATGAGTACAATGCTGAATTGGCACCCACTCGCATGCAACTACAAAGCATGTCTATGGGTCGCGATGAGAAGTTCAAAGAGTATGCTCAGAAATAGAGAGATCTAGCAGGTATAGTTCAACCACCCTTGTCCAATAGGGAGTTAGTTGATATGTTTATGGGAACCCTGACAGGCCCATTCTTCAATCATCTGATTGGAAATTCTTCATCCAGATTCACCGAGTTGATATTGACAGGAGAACGCATTGAAGCTGGTATCAAGAGCGGAAAGATTCAGATAGAATCATCCTCAAATGCTGCGAAGAGATCTTTTGGCAGTAAGAAAGAAACCAATGTTGTGTATGGTCAAAAATGCCGAGCCAAGACCGACCGCGCTCAATTTGTGGGGGCAGTTGTGATCTCGATCCTACATCGGATAACCTCGGTGAGACAACGGCGTAACGTAACGCGCCACGAAGGCTTTACAAAGATCAACATGCCATTATCGCAAGCCTTGCAACACATGTTGAAAGCAGAGCTGATTACCTTGAGGGATCCTCCTCAAAACATCAACACTTCCTCTACGAGATACAATCCTAATGCTAAGTGTGCTTATCACTCCAACAGCCCAGGACATAACACTGATGATTGTTGGGCTCTGAAGAATAAGATTCAAGACATGATTGAAGCTAAGGAAATTGAGTTTGATCCTCCTGTCGAGACTCCGAATGTGATCAACGCACCAATGCCTAACCACGGCAAAAGTTCCAATGCTATTAACAAGAACTCTTATGTTTTTAATATAGATGACCTGACTATTCCTCTGATGACTGTTAAGAAGAACTTGCTGCAAGCCGGTGTCAATCCAGGATGCCTAGAGAATTATCGTTGGTGCCCTTTAGCACCTGACGGATGTGCTTGGTTGAGAAGACGTCTTCAATGCATGATGGATAACCGAAAAGTGTTATTCCTAAAACCTTCGCCTGTGGAGAATCTGTGTGAAGACATGTCTAAGAATCTGAAGATCGAAGATGTGAGCGAAACTGTACCAGAAGTATGGGATACCTTGGGGCAACCAAGTGGGAAGTTTGACTACATGGTAAAGTATATTGTTCCTGAAAGCTACAAAATTCCTATTGAAGATGTTAAGGCGATCGGATGGGGAGACGATTTCCCAGAAGACTATGCTGATGTTAACACAATAAGGATTTCCTCTGCCGATCCTACACCTAGAGTGACACCTCTCACCATTACTTCTCCTAGGACAGTTCCATATTCCTCTGACAAATCTATACCTTGGAACTATGGAGCTGAAGTTTATTATCATGGCGTCAAGCAAGGCCCTCTGACCATTGAGGATATTACAGTTGAAACTACCATTCCTGACATTGACAACATCACCGGATCAAGTAAGGTGACCAGAACCAGAAGAGTGTTTTCTCCAGAGATCTCTCTTCCAAAAAGACACTGCGACTCCAGCTCGCATTCCAGCTATTGAACCAATTCCCGAGGCGCGAGGGAAAGAACCAGTAACTCATCCTGCTCAGACAGAAGTACCAAAGGAAGTTACTGAGGACACCTCCAAACAAGAAATGGAGGAAATTCTGAAGATCATCAAGAAGAGTGACTACAATATTGTGGAACAGTTGGGACAGACTCCGTCCAAGATCTCCATGCTTGCTCTGATGTTGTGCTCTGAGGCTCATGCTAAGGCCTTAGTGAAGTTTCTGAAGAATGCTCACGTACCGCAAGACACTACTACTGATCAATTTGAAGTTTGTATTGCTAGCCTGGCTGCCAACAACGACCTAGGTTTCTCTGACGCTGATTTGACTTCTGCCGGAAGGAAACACAACAAAGCCTTGCACATCTCTGTTGAATGCAAGGGCGTTACATTGTCTCATGTTTTGGTAGATACCGGTTCTGCTCTGAATATCCTACCGAAGAGTGCTTTTGACCGACTCGATGTTGAAGGATTGGTGTTGAAGCCCAGTGACATAATTATGAGAGCTTTTGATGGTTCTAAACGAACAGTACTTGGAGAGCTCATTCTGCCTGTTAAAGTCGGTTCCCAGACTTTTGACTCTACTTTCTTTGTCATGGACATCCGTCCAGCTTACTCTTGCCTACTTGGACGCCCTTGGATACATGGGACAGGAGCTATTACCTCTACCTTGCATCAGAAGTTGACGTACCCAGTGAAGGGGAAGGTTGTTACAGTATGTGGTGAAGAGGAATACATGGTCAGTCATCTGCAATCATTCCGATATCTCGAGATGGAAGGTGAATTCTTCGAGACTCCCTGCCAAGCTTTCGAAACAGTTCCAAGAGTCATGCCTGTTGACTCTCCTATTACTCCTGAAGTTACACAAACTCCACCGAGGATGTCCTCGCTGAAGGATGCTCAAGCCGCAGTTGAAGAAGGAGGTAGTACTATTTGGGGTCATACCAATCTCCTTTAGACAGGAGTAATTACTTTTGATTTCTATTTTGCTTTTCGTTTTTACGCTTTGAACAATAAACTTTAAAGCCTAGTGCCTTTCCCGGGGCATCATGGCTCGTTTGTGAGGGTTATTATCTGTCATTTTTGCATATTGTTCGCGTTAAAAAGTGACGCGCTAGCGAATCGAATATGAATTCAGATCCTCTGGCTCGAAACGATTTACTCTTTTGATTTGTTTATAAAGATGTCGCGAGCATCAAGCTTTATTATTTTCAACACAAGAAATTATGATTATGAAAAAGGGGAAAGCTGTTAATACCCTCAATTGATTTTGATATGCGTAAAGACTAGCGCAAACTAAACGCAACGCATTGGGGAGTATTCTGGGTAAGGGGGTTTATTATATAAAGGGAATAGATGGAGCACCCTAAATATATATAGTTATCTATAGCTTTATATATGAATATGTTTGATATGTTTGTGTGTTTTAATTGCTATTTCTATGATTGGGAAAGTTTCTCCTTTGGGATTTTAAGAAGGATAGATTAGGTGAGATCCTAGTGTTTGTTATTATTGTGCTCGCAAAGATCTGTGGATCTTCTGCATACATATCCCCTAATGGGAATCAGAGCATTTGTAGCTCGGATCTAAAGGGATCTATGGTTTGTTTGGTTTGAGGGAGAAAGAAATTTGCTCGGCAAGGAGGAGACCTTGTGCCTACGTATTCTCAAAAGGATGTTGAGAAAGTCAGAGCAATCGTAGTTCCCACTTATGCTAGTGGAAAGCAACGGGATGTTAGTAAGAGACACAGACGAATGTCATCTTAATGAAAAATGTATCTAATCTATTTCATCACATACATTTGAAAAGGTTTGATTGATTAAAATCTTTCGTCGTAAGTTACAGGTATTTTGCTTGAGTATACAAGCGTTACCACTTATATGTTTAAGAAAGATGTTTGAAAAAGGTGATTGAATCTTTTAACTGTAATCATTGGGTGTTTTGCTTGAGTGTACAAGCGTTACCACTTACAATTAAGAGATTTTTTTTTGTTTGAAAGTAGTTTGAAAAGAGTTTGATTGTATGTGATGTGATAGATAAGATATTTCTTCCATAGAGATGATAAACGTCTAAATCTCGAGGAGAAATTGATTGGATTAAAGGGATGCTTTTAAGAAGCCCATGGGTCCTTGTATTGTTAGCCCAAGAGGAGGCATTCTGAGGGTCATCGAGGGTCCTTGTATGAAGCTCAAGAGGAAGCTATAGGGTATGGCTGGCTTTGGCTTTAAAAGGGATTTCACCGGGAAACCATCCTTTTGGAAATAAGAGCAATTTCACCGGGAAATTATACTCTCAGGGTTTTATCTTAGCGCGGGTGATTCTTTGTATTGGAAGCCCAATAGGAGGCTGTTAAGAGATTTTGTGGTCTCTTTCATTGTATGATGCCCAAGAGAAGGCTAAACTCAATGAGGAGTTCTTTTGAACGAAGCCCAAGAGAAGGCTGATTCAACAGGGGAGTGTTGTCTTATATGAAGCCTAAGCGGAGGCTAAACTCAGATGAATGAGTTTTCTTATATGAAGCCTAAGAGGAGGATGAACTCAGTTGAAATGAGTTACCTTGTACAAATCCCAAGAGGAGGCTAACTCTGTGGGGAGAGTTATCTTGTATAAAGCCCAAGAGGAGGCTAACTGTGGGGAATCTATTGGTTAGACTAGTTGTTATGTTATAACTAGACAGTTGTATAAACAAGTGCGTGTGTGTGATATGTATTCACAGGAGTTTATGAAGGAAATATAAACAATGCATGATGTTTATTTACAAGAGTTTATGAAGGAAATATAAACAAGTGTATGTGAAACAGACGTTTAAAACGAGCATAACTTGATTATTTACAAGTTTGAATGTGTACAAGGAAGTAAGTATGTACACGAACGAGTATTTATATACAGAGAAGGATGTGGATGTACATAGGAGGGTTGGGACTTACACCATGATGGTGGACCATTGGTTTAAAAGCAGTTTCACCGGGAATAATGCTCCTTTCAATACCAATGGTATTCAATATATATACAGACGAAACGGAAAACAAACGATCGAAGTTTATCTGTGTTTGAGTCTTTACAGAAGTGTCTGTATTATGTACAGGTAAAAATTTGTATGTATATGAAAAGAATTTGATATGTACAAGGAAAATATGTATGTACATAAAGAATGTTGGTTGGGACTTACACCATAAGGGAGGCCCATGATCGGTTAAGAAAAACGAGAGCAAACGAATTCAGTTTTATCGTTTAATCGGATCGATCATGGAAAAAGATGCAAATTTAATGAAAAGTTTTGAAGAATGTTATTTGGAAGTTGTTGAAATGTGAAGTTTAATTGTAAGAAGTTTTGAAAAGAATCGGGATTTGAAAGTTTGAAAAATTCACTTTTTAAAGTGGTTTTGAAAAGTGCTCAAAGTGTCGTTTTCGGCTTGATCAAAATATAATCGGATGAAAGTTTTTTTCTGAAAATTTTTGCACTATCAGAAAATAGATACATTTATTGACAAGTGTACAAAAAATCACCTCAAAATGAGGAGTTTTGATTGGTTTTAAAAAATGTCAAAGTTTGTAAAAAAATATGGAAAAAATCACAAAGTTTGAAAAAAAATGGTCCCAAGGAGGCTTGAACCCGGGACCTGTTAGGCAATACGTGGCATAGTGACTTAAGAGTGAGTTGGCAACCGCTGGGGCGGCAATACATCTGTGTATTGAAGTCAAACCACGTGTTAATATTATATTGGGATTTTTGAATTTGAAAAACAACAAGAACACGCGCGAACTCCATCTTCGTCTTCTTCAATCCTTGTTCAAACCTAGATTCTTTGTTTCTCAATGAAAATGGATGATGTAAACATCAAACTTGCACGAATTTTAACAAGGAACATGATGGTAGTGGTTAATTTCATTTATTTTTGGTTTAACATGGTTGAATTTCTGATGAACACGAAGAACCCTAAAACTGAAAATTCTAATTGAAATCACGTATGGTTGATGATTTATTCAATTGATGGAGGGTTAATGATCGTGAATGGTGCAGAAAACAAATGGCCAAGAGTTTTTTTCAATTGAATCAAAGAATCATGGAGTTGAAGTTCAAGCTCTTACCTGTTGAAGCTAGAATTGAATTCGATGAATGAGTGTTTCCAGTCGTGTTTTGAGGATTGTTTGAGCACCAACGACCTATGTGGAAGGTGTTTGATCACCTTGCTTGCTCTGGAATGATCTGAAACTCTCCACCCAAGTCGACCTGCATAAGCTCAAAATAGAAACTGGAAATCTTGGTTAGGAGTGTTCTGATTGTTGTTTATGATCTGCATCATCTCTATGATGTATGTTGATGATGTTTGAATGATTAGAACTCAAATTACTCAAGCCAAGCTATGAATTCGAATCTTAAGGCAGTTTTGGCAAGCTTATGTGCATAGAATGCAAAATCTGTTTTCCAGCTTGATTAGTGTTGATTTTATGTTATAGACCAATTACATATGCTATTTACAACATGTTAGACACCAAACATTCTATGTTTCTTCACAAATTTTCAAAAGTGCAAGATTTCTCAATTTTCACAATGTTACTTGAATTTTAAGAAAGTAAAGAGAAAGCATGTACTTGCATGGCTTTGGTGTAGTTTGAATGGAAAGCAAGACCTCTATTTATAGGCCATGAGTTCTGAAAATAATTGAGAAAGTTTGGCCATTGGTAAATTTGACTTGCCTTAGCGGGCAAGGAAGTCATTTTTGCATTAAATGCAAAAGAAAACTTCCTTTTTAACCATGGTTAATTTCCAACTTTGATCCTATCTCATCATAATTATCTCCATCTGATTTTTATCAGTTCTTATCTCATTTTGGCAAGGTGGCATGCTTCTAGAAAGAAGAAAATGCAAAATGACCTATAATCTTGAAGTTTTGAACTTGAAATCCATGGTTATGGAGCCTTATGTTTCAAAATCAAAAGTATAGCTAGACACCATGGATTTGAGAGTTCTTGGACATTTTGGAAAGCTTGTTTCAAGGGCTACAACTTTCATGTTTTGAGTTTTTTCCAATTCAAAGTGGAACTATGTGAAAAAATGCCATGAAGTTTGGAAAAAGTACAAAATTTTAACACTTGAAAATTTTTCTAAGTGTTAGAAATTTTGACTTTTTATTGACTTTTCCAAATTCTTTGATTTTTTATGATCAATATGGATCATTTGAAGTATTTTGATGATGGAAAAAGTTTTGTTTTGAAAAAGTTGACCAAAAGTCAAAGTTTGACTTTTCTGTGCAGATGAAATTTCATCAGATGTTTCAGAAATGGACTGATGAAGTCTGTGAACTTCTGTGATGTTTTAAATCCAGAAATTAGGTCAAGATGTTGTATCTAAGATATGAAGATCACTCTCTAACCAAAAAAGTCATTCATTGATCAGAAAATCAGAGATTACTCATGCTCGACCAAAACCCTAATTGGTCGATCCTCGATTGATCAATGAGAAAAGTTGGATATCTGAAGCTCAGAGGTTGATGATTTGATCAAGATAGATCAAATGAGGTGAGTAAAACTCAAGCCATAATTGGTTGCCTCTTGAATCAGATGAAAATTTGGTGAAACCCTGATTTTGACTTGTGAATGCTACAAGATTAATTACTCGATCGTAGTGATGCAATGATGCAAATGTAAGGTGGTATATTAGGTCAAAAATTGGGGTATGACAGATGCCCCTATTTAAGTTTCTTCAACCTGAGATATGAAGATGAATATCTTCGTTTTGATAGGTGTGAAGAGACTTAAATATCAGAATATGCAAATTTTGGACCTAAGATACCAAAAGATGCGAGTGATGCAAAATGATTGTAAAAGTTTTTACCCAGATGATATCAAAGAAAATGACATGGTGGGGAAAAATTTGTGAGGATGAATCGATCTGTTTAAGAAAAGAGGATCCTGTTTGTTGGGAAAACATGCAATATGTCCCTGTTGGGGAAAAGGAGATTCATAAAACATGTGAATATCTGTTTCGCTTTGGGAAACAAAGAGATTACCTTCTGTCAGCCTTGTGAAAATGTTTAAGGTAAGCGGAGATGATATTACCAATTATCAGCCTTGTGATAGTTTATGGTAATGAATTCTGAAGATGTTACCAATTATCAGCGAAGTGATAACTATAACAAGGTAAATCTTTTGAGAAAAATTTACTGAGTATTCAGCCTTGTGAATAACAGACAAATGATGGAAACGGATCTCAAACGAGTTTTGAAGATATTACCAATTATCAGCGAAGTGATAACTATAACAAGGTAAATCTTGAGATATATTACTGAGTATTCAGCCTTGTGAATAACAGACAATGATGGAAACAGATCTCAAATGAGTCCTATTTTCACAACTACAATCTTGCCGAGGATCTCTCTCTTGAGAGGATGCGGGCATTTTGATTGAAAGACACAGGTTTTCTTTTAGACAGAAAGACAGCTGCGGAACTTTTTGAACTGTCATGATTTGAATTTGTTGAGAAGAACAATTGTTTTATGACAAGTTTAAAGATGAAAAGGAAATAAGCGGCTCGGATGACGAGGCTATTGCTTATTGTTTTGTTGATTAGAGACAGGGTTCTATCCAGGAATGAACTGGAAAGAAACGGTAAATCAAGACTTTGTTCCTAATGAGGAATAATCTCAGTTGGGAACATGATAGAGAAAAGATGTATTTCTTTGCTTGGGGATAATCTGCTGGGGATATAATCGTACCTACATGAGTAAGTGTGATTTAAGCCAGTGATATGGAAGCAAACATTTTGAGGAATGCAAAAAACGCATGAATGATGCTTATTATGTATGAATGTCATGAATGTTATATGCATGCTGACCATACTTTGACTAAGACAACAAAAAGATACTTGGGAAAAGGACCACGTCACAGTTCGAACAAATACTCGGTGAAATCTGCAGCAATGGCGTAGACGTTGCTGATGAAGGATCTGAGTTGCATGCTTTAAACTTTTGGAGAAAGGCATTTCATTGGAAACTTTGCTGGGAATTCCTTCCGGATAAGAATACCGTCCTTTGATAATTTCTGCTGAGGAGAAGACTTCTGTAGCAGCCATTCTATCTTTCAGAGATCGAAACACTTATGGAGAAAACTGTTGAAGTTCTTTCTGTGTTCAGAGTTCAAAGGAAAATTTCACTTTTGTTTCAAGATTTTGAAGTAAAAATTCATTTAAAACTTTTTAGTTTCAAAAAGTGATTCTCACAATAAAAGCGTTATTTTGCAAAATAGAATAAAGCAGGAATTTGCAAACAAAAGGGCACAAAGGCTCAAATTTATTGATAGAATGGTAATCAGCCAAAGGCGTGATTCCATAAGCTATTTACAAAAGTTGGAAATGATAATTTATTGGGAAAAGGCTACATTGAAAACAATAACCACTATTATCCCTAACAACTTTGAATTCCAACTGTGCTTGTTATTTCAGAAGATTTGATTGAAGATCCGTTGATGGAAGATTCTTCAGACTGACGAAGTACGGACTGATTTGCAGTTACTTTGTCATTTTTTGTATCCTTTACTTTTGCATAGATTGCCTTTTCAGGTTTTCAATCTATCAGGATAATTTCTGTTTATTGTTTCTAATTTTTGCCTGGACCGCCCTTTCAGGTTTTTAGTCCACCGAGACGGTCTTTTTTGCCTAAGCCGCCCTTTTTGGGTTTTCGACTTACCGAGCTGTTCTTTTGTTTTTTTTTAGACAAAGTATTTCTTGACTGCGTCAGCATTCACAGGATGCGGGAGTTCATCACCGTCCATGGTTATGAGAGTCATAGCACCGCCAGAAAAGCTTCTTTTGACGATGTATGGGCCTTCGTAATTAGGAGTCCATTTACCCCTAGAATCTGGTTGAAAAGACAGAATCTTTTTAAGCACGAGGTCGCCTTCTCGGAATTCACGAGGTCAGACCTTTTTGTCGAATGCTTTCTTCATTCTTCTTTGGTACAATTGTCCATGACACAAAGCCGTCAGGCGCTTTTCTTCGATTAAGTTCAACTGGTCGTATTTGCTTTGACACCATTCAGCCTCAGATAACTTAGTTTCCATGAGAACTCTTATTGACGGAATCTCAACTTCTACGGGGAGCATTGCTTCCATGCCATATACTAGAGAAAAAGGAGTTGCCCCTGTTGAAGTGCGTACTGAAGTACGATACCCATGCAGAGCAAATGGCAGCATTTCGTGCCAGTCTTTGTAAGTGATGACCATTTTCTGGACGATCTTTTTGATGTTCTTGTTGGCAGCTTCAACGACGCCGTTCATCTTTGGCCGGTAAGGAGATGAGTTATGATGCTCGATCTTGAATTCCTCACACAGTTCTTTCATCATCTTGTTGTTCAAGTTTGATCCATTGTCTGTAATGATCTTGCTTGGAACTCCATATCGGCATATGAGGTTGTTCTTGATGAACCTCACAACCACTTGTCTTGTAACGTTGGCGTAAGACGCTGCTTCGACCCATTTGGTGAAGTAATCAATAGCTACTAAAATGAAGCGATGTCCGTTGGACGCTTTTGGTTCGATCATCCCGATCATGTCAATGCCCCACATGGAGAAAGGCCACGGAGAGGAGAGAACGTTGAGTAGAGTCGGTGGCACATGGATCTTATCTGCGTAGATCTGGCACTTGTGACATCTCTTGACGTGTTTACAGTAATCAGATTCCATTGTTATCCAATAGTATCCTGCTCTCAAGATTTTTCTGGACATTGCATGCCCATTTGAATGGGTTCCAAAGGACCCTTCATCCACTTAATGGATGATTGTGTCCGCTTCTTGTCTGCCGACGCATCTGAGCAGGACCATGTCGAAGTTTCTTTTGTATAGCACATCCTTATTTAAGAAGAAATTTCTAGAAAGCCCCCTTAGAGTTTTCTTATCCTTGTACGACGTCCCGAGTGGGTACTCTCGTGTTTGAAGGAAATGTTTAATGTCGTGGAACCACGGTTTATCGTCGAAGACTGCTTCAGTTGCGAATATATATGCAAGTCTTTCAAGGCGTCTGATACGGATTTTAGGCACATTGTTCCAATGGTTGACTTTGAACATGGAAGATAGAGTAGCCAAGGCGTCTGCCATTCGATTTTGATCTCGAGGGATATGATGCAGTTCAACTTTGTTGAAGAAAGTCAACAAACGTCTTGCATAATCTCTGTAAGGAATCAAACCAAGATGATGAGTTTCATACTTGTCCTTGATTTTATTGATCACAAGGGCTGAATCTCCATATATGTCAAGAATCTTGATCCTTAAGTCGATGGCTTCTTCGATACCCATGATGCAAGCTTCGTATTCCGCGATGTTGTTGGTGCAATCAAATAGCAATCTGGCGGAAAACGGGATATGAGAACCTTCAGGAGTAATGATGAATGCCCCAATTCCATTGCCAAAAACATTAACTGCTCCATCAAAAATTAGGCCCCATCTAGATTCTGGATCTGGACCTTCTTCGGGTAGCAGTTCGTCACAATCTTTCATCTTTAAGTACATAACATCCTCGTCAGGAGGGAAGTCAAACTTGAGAGATTGGTATTCGTTGAGCGGCTGATAAGCCAAGTGATCGGCGAGAATGCTTCCTTTGACCGCTTTTTGAGCACGGTACTGGATGTCATATTCTGATAACATCATCTGCCATCGAGCAATTCTTCCCGTTAAGGCAGGCTTCTCAAATACGTACTTGATCGGATCCATTTTGGAGATTAACCAAGTCGTATGATTGATCATGTACTGGCGGAGACGTTTTGAAGCCCACACCAAAGCGCAACATGTTTTCTCGAGCATGGAGTAACGAGTTTCACAGTCTGTGAACTTTTTACTCAGGTAGTAAATGGCATGCTCCTTCTTACCGGTTTCATCTTGCTGTCCAAGCATGCAGCCCATGGAATCTTCTAGCACGGTAAGGTACATGATTAATGGTCTTCCTTCGACTGGAGGAATCAATATTGGTGGTTCTGACAGGTATTCCTTGATACTGTCAAACGCTTTTTGGCAATCTTCTGTCCACACAACCTCTTGATTTTTGCGGAGAAGTTTGAATATCGGCCCACAGGTAGCAGTCATTTGAGAGATAAATCTGGAGATGTAATTCAACCGTCTGAGAAATCCTCTTACTTGCTTTTTTGTATGTGGCGTAGGCATTTCTTGAATAGCCTTGACTTTGTCAGGGTCCACTTCAATACCTCTTTGACTGACGATGAAACCTAGGAGTTTTCCGGATCTTACCCCAAAGGTGCATTTGTTAGGATTCAGGCGAAGCTGAAATTTCCTTAGTCACTGAAACAACTTCAAGAGATATTCTATATGCTCTTCTTCAGTGTCAGACTTTGCTATCATGTCGTCTACATAGACTTTGATCTCTTTGTGCATCATGTCATGAAAGAGAGTAGTCATTGCCCTTTGGTAAGTTGCGCCTGCATTCTTTAATTAAAACGACATTACTTTTGTAGCAGAAAGTGCCCCATGGCGTGATGAAAGATGTCTTCTCCATGTCTTCGGGAGCCATTCTGATCTGATTGTAGCCAGAGAAACCATCCATGAAGGAAAAGACATTGAACTTTGCAGTACTATCCACTAGCATGTCGATATGCGGTAGTGGGAAATCATCTTTTGGACTTGCTTTGTTCAAGTCCCGGTAGTCAACACACATTCTGATCTTTCCATCTTTCTTAGAGACAGGTACTATGTTGGCTAGCCATTGAGGATACTCAGAAGTGACGAGGAAACCTGCGTCGAGCTGTTTTTGAACTTCCTTTTTGATTTTGTTGGCCATTTCAGGGTGAACTCTCCTCAGTCTTTGTTTAACTGGTGGACACTCTGGTCTTAATGGAAAATGATGCTCCACGATGTTGGTATCTAAACCTGGCATGTCCTAGTAGGACCAAGCGAACACATCAACATATTCTTTGAGAAGATCTATCAGTTTGCTCTTGACGTCACTGTCGAGTGAAGCTCCGATGTTTACTTCTTTTTTGTCTTCTTCAGAACCCAAGTTGATTGCTTCTAGAGGTTCTTTGTGAGGCTGAATGATTCTTTCCTCGTGCTTAAGTAATCGAGAAATCTCATCTGGGATCTCTTCTTCAACTTCTCCCTCGGCGACTTCACAGGGGATTTCAAAGTTGGGAAAGAGCATAGAGTTATTGCTTTCAATGGATTTGTCCATCTGTTAATCTGCATGTTTTGATATATGTTTGATTAATTAACTCTTTTTTATCATTTTTTTTTGAAAAAGTCAATGTGAAAGTGTATGCAGATTATTATATTTATTTTTTGAAGATTTTTATTTTATTGTGTTTTTTAGGACTATCATTTCCAGGAAAGGGTAAAAATGAAAATAAACACAAAGTGTGGAATCAAAACAACGCGTTTTATTTATGATTCACAATATGAAACAGGGCCCTAAAATACAAACTCATTCGTCTTGGGCAAGACAAAGAGAAATTATTTAAAAGCTAAGCCCTATAAAACATCTCTTCGCTTTGGGCGAAGCGAGAGTTCAAACAAAAGCAAAGTAAACTACTTAGAACTATGAACATTAGTCCGAACTTCAACAGGTTTCCAGTAGTGGCGAACTCCTTGAAAGTCGAGGTACTCTGGTAGTTTTCCATTTGGTTTAACCCTTGAGTAGACTTTGGTCGTTGGCCGAGCAAGCTTTGAAGATTCTGGATGACGGATTTTGCCTTTTGTGCTGCTAAAGAAATCTTCTTCGGCTTGATGAATAGATTAGGAAGTATGGGATACAGCATATGTGCTTCTTGTTGGCCTCTGTGTTGAATTCTGGGGATGTACCCTCCAATCTTCAGAGTGAAGAGACTCATTGTCGGCGACACTTTCTAATTCGTATCCCGAATCATACCCTTGATCTTCAGCGATCACGTTGATGTAGTGGTAATCAAGATCTGGTTTAGCAAATTCTGCGGGCGCATTAAAGCAGAGATCTTCATTGGGGATCTCGATTTGTTGATGAGATCGAGAAGATGTATATTCTTCCTCTGGTTGACTAGGATACTCAAAAGAATCACCCCATCCAGTGGGCTGGATGTCTTCAATTCTGATTTTTGAGCTTTCTGGCGCAGTATATTTTACCATATAATCAAACTTGCCACTTGGTTCCCCCAAGGTGTCCCAAACTTCAGAAGGGACAGGTGAATTTTTAATCTGCTGCAGGGATATACCTTTGAATTGATCAGTTGGAGGATAGTACGATGCGTACAATTCTTCTTGAGACATATATTCAGGGCTGTTTAAATAAGTGCTCCACTCTTCAGATCTAGAGAGATCATCTTCATCGCTTTCAATGGTAACAACGTTAACTTCTTGAAGAACGGGGTTTAAGAAACCCCCACTATGAAATACTTCCTTGATCGGACGAAGCGCTTCATCTTTTTGCTTGTCTTTGGAGAATACGGGTGCAAATCCGAGTCCGGCTTTTGTCTCGTTGTTGACAGGTTTGATTACTTGTCCCCATCCTTCAGCATTGCCATCTTTCACTATCTGCGCTGCTTCTTTATAAGAAGAGATAGATGATCTGCTTTTGCTAGTAGATTCATCTTCTAACGGATGTCCTGGGAGATGTGTCCCTTCAACGTCGTTGGCTGTGATGAAAGAGAAACTGGACAAATGGCTTATAAGCAAAGCTTGTTCACCGATGATGGTCACCAACTTCCCATTTACTGTGAATTTCTGTTTTTGATGGAGAGTAGATGTCACTGCTCCTGCCTCGTGTATCCATGGTCTTCCTAGCAAGCAACTATAAGCAGCTGGCACGTCCATGACCTGGAAAGTGATTTGGAAAGTATGCGGACCGATTGTCATCGGGAGGTCAACTTCCCCAATAACTGACTTCCTTGACCCGTCAAAAGCTCTTACTACTATGTCATTGAACTTCATCGGTGTCCCTTTGTAAGCCAAACGAGCGAGTGTCGTTTTTGGCATTACGTTCAAAGATGAACCAGTATCTACCAATACATTGGACAAAGAATCTGATTGGCAAATCATCAAGATGTGCAAGGCCAAGTTGTGATCTTTCCCTTCTTCTGGAAGTTCCTCATCACTGAAACTTAGATTATTACAAGCCGTTATGTTGGCGACAATACCTCCAAACTGGTCTGTGGTCACATTATGGTCTACATAAGCTTGGTCTAATACCTTCATTAAAGCCTCTTGGTGAGCTTCGGAGTTCAATAGTAGAGACAGTATTGAAATCTTGGAGGGAGTCTGCATCAGCTGATCCACGACACGGTATTCGCTCTTTTTGATTAACTTCAGTATCTCATCAAAATCTGTGTTGACATTGGTTCTATCAGGAGGACCAACATTTGTGCTTGGATTAACAGCGGGAATCATTGTGGGATTCTCGGGAGATATGTTAACTGGATTTTGCCTAACAACAGGAACGACAGCTGGCATTGGTGGCAACGAACGGAGTATGTACTCGTCCACTTCGCGTTACTCGTCTTATCTCAGTTATGTTGACATTAGCTGGAAGAGTTGGCATGGGTTTCTCCTTTCCATCCTCTATCACAGTTGCATTGTATTGATAGGGAATTGCTTTGCTAGAACTGTATGAAACAGGACCGAGTAAGCAAATCACCAAGGGAGACTCTGGAATGTTTGAACCATCGTATTCAATCCCCACATTCTTGGGCATGTTGAAACAGGGGATGATAACGTTTACTTCGGGATTTTCCGAGTTGATATCTGAGACTAAAAGCTCATGCGGAAAATGCCCTACTGTATTTACATCATAGTCATCTCTATTTCTGTAGATCTGTATGTCACCAATGTCTAGCAATCGTTGAATGTCTGCTCTTATGGTAGAACATCCTTGACGATTCTTGAAGCAGATGTTGCAAGCTGCGTAATCGTGTTTAGTGAAGGCACCCATTACGCTATATGTATCATGGAGATGTACTAAGTTTCCCCTGATCAGATTCACATCTGTGACGAGATACCTATCTGTATTTCTTAGTATTAAACTCACTGTATGTCCACTGTGACTGGGAAGTGGATTTGCTTGCACGTTCGGATTCGTATTTCTAAAAGAAAGAAGATTAGATTTCACTAATCTCTTGCACTTCTGCTTTCAACGCTATGCAATGTTCAAGATCGTGGCCTGGTGCCCCTTGGTGAAAAGGGCAAGATACGTCCACTTTGTACCACCATGGCAATTTTTCTGGGACCGGAGGTGGTGATCTTGTCTGTACCAGACTCCTTTCTATTAATGCAGGGTATAGTTCTGTGTACGTCATCGGAATTGGGTCGAATTGCGAGATCCGAGGCGCACGGTTTTGATTGTTAAACTGCTGAGCCTGTTGACGAGGCTGTTGAGTTTGTTGGAACTGCGGAGCAATTCCTGTGTTTGGACTTGTGTTAACAGCGGGTGTTATGGCAGCTACCTGTCACTGTTGACTGACATTTTTTCGCGGTTTCCCTCGGGATACCATTCCTATGTCGTGTTCTTTTTTCTTTGGAAAACTGGTTCCGATCTTCCTAGTTCCACTAGAAGATCCTGCTTCCTTGGTTAGGTGTCCGGTTCAAACTCCTTCCTCTAACCGCATTCCCATGCTTACCATCTCGGTGAAATCTCCGGGAGCGCTAGCGATCATTCGTTCGTAGTAGAGTGAGCCAAGAGTGTTTAGGAATACCTTGGTCATCTCTTTCTCTTCTAATGGTGGGTTAACTTGGGCAGCAATTTCCCTCCATCGTTGAGCGTATTCCTTGAATGTCTCTCTTTCCTTTTGAGACATGGAGTGGAGTTGATCCCGATCCGGGGCCATATCCAAGTTGAACTTATATTGTTGTACGAAAGCTTCACCTAAGTCATTGAAGGTTTGGATACTTGCGCTGTCTAATCCCATGTACCACTTCAGTGCGGCACCGGTAAGACTGTCTTGGAAGTAATGGATTAACAACTGGTGATCGTCGTTGTATGTAGACATTTTCCTGGCATACATCGTGAGATGACTTTGAGGACAGGAGTTTCCTTTGTACTTTTCAAAATCGGGGACTTTGAATTTTGCAGGTATCCTTACACGAGGAACTAAGCAAAGATCCTGGGCGTTTTTCCCAAACAGTTCTTTTCCACGGATCGTTTTAATTTCAAGCTGCATTTTGAGGAGTTGTTCCTGGAGATTCTCCATCGAACCACATGAATTCACGTTATTGCCCGGAATATGATGAACTTCTTCGTCTATGGTAGTGTGCACTACGGAAGTTGAGTTCGTCATGATTGGTTGAGAAACCGTCATTGTTACTTGTGGAAGAGTTACTCCACTTGCAGAGTAAGTGTTGAGTTCTGCTGCAAAGTAGGTACTTCAAGCGTGGTTGTTTGTACTTGAGAAGTCGGTTGGTGAAATTCGATGCCAAAATTGAAAGGCATGCCCCATGGATAACCTTCTGGCATACTGAAGAGTGAACTACTGGCAGCAACAGTTGAAACTGGAGTAGTAGTGTCTTCTGAAATCGCTGCTTGATTTTGACTGCTCGAGGCTGCTTGTTGACTTTGCGCTGCTGCCAATGAATTGACCAAAGAAGTGAGTCTCTCCACCTCTTCTTGCAGTGTTGTTACTGTGCTATGAAGCTCAACATTTTCTTGCTCAAATCCTTCCATTACTTTTCTTCTTTTTGAACGTGTATTATATGTTCGAGTTGGCTGTGGACGTGGTCGAGAAACTCTAAGACGCGACAGCTTGGCGATCTTTTCCTATCTGTTGGAAAAAATTCCAAAAGATCATACTCTAGACAATAGACTCAATATGCAAAGTATGATGCATGATTATGAATGTAAAGAAAGATTTCCAAAGAATTTATGCTAAAAGAGAAATTTCTTGCAAATATTTGGATGGAAAACACACATTTATTGATTATTGAAAGAAGATTACAACAATTTTGTTTTTGAGCATTGCTCACACAAATGATAAAATAAATGATAAAATATTACAAACTAAACTAATTAATCGTCCTCGTCGGATGAAGATCCAAAGGCTTGATGCAGCTTCAACTTCAGGATTTCCTTTCCATAGTGAGCTTTTAGTTCAGCTTTCTTGGCTTTTAGCTTGCTAATGACTTTCTTCCACTCGTCGGGAGCAGGATCGCTGGTTGTCATTTCCTCAAGCTTTCTCTTCCTTTCTTTGATGTATCTTTTGATCGCGTTATCCTTCTGGCGAATCTTCTCATCTTTCTCCATGAGCCATTCATCCCGAAGTAAAGCGTCTTTTCATGTTCTTTGACCTGCTTCTTAAGCTTCTCATTCTCGAGATCAGTCTTAAGGAATTTGTTTTCCAAAGCTTCTTTCTCAAGCCTCATCTTGGCCAAAGCTTCTTGGTATTCTCCCATAGTTTTGACGGGAAAAATTGTTGATTTGGAAGCTGTTGAGAACATAGGTTCTTCATAAGCGTAAGGCATTCGGAATTCCTTCGCTCTTTTCTTTACCCAAGAAGTGTAGATTTCCATGGCTACACAATTCTTTGCTTTCCCTTTTTCCTTCCTCCGGATGTGATGCCAAGCTCTGATCATTCTGGCTTTCAAATCTTGGGAATCCTCTCCTTCATGATAGAAGTAGCTCTCTAATGTAAAACCAAGAGGTTTACTAGAGTTTGCATACCCGAGTTGACGTCTCGCCAGGAATGGGTTGTAGTTGATTCCTCCTTTAGTACCAATGAGAGGTACGTTGGCAAATTCTCCACAGCTCTCAATGATTTCCATCTCATTGTCTACCAAGGTATACCAATGGATATCGTCGTTTGTAAGAGACATGAGTCTTCTTGACCAATGCCAATCGTCTTTGTTTTCGCGAAAGATAGGAGATTTAGGCAGGTGTGAGACAATCCATTTGAAAAACAGAGGTACACAACACACGATAGTTCCATCTCCTTGACGATTCCTATGATGAATAGAGAAGTACGTGTCACCAAGCAGAGTGGGAACAGGATTTCCAATCAGAAAGATCCTTATGGCGTTGATATCAACGAAATTTGGGACGTTGGGAAACAACACCAATCCATATAGGAGTAAAGCTAAAATAGCTTCAAAGGCTACCATACTACCTCGAGAATTTAAGAGCCTTCTCCATTAGGAACTTTGAAGTTAGTCCTAAGAGTTTTCCTCTGGTAGTTAGGTTTTTGTCTATCTCAGATTTCTTTAAATGAGTCATCGTTGCAATGACTGGTGACTTAGGAATGGCTTCCAAACCATTGAAAGACACTTTGTACATCGAGATACCTAGTATGTGTGCGTACTCTTCCAAAGTAGGCATCAACTGATAGTCAGGGAAAGTGAAACAACGATAGACTGGATCGTAAAACTAAACGAAAGTTTTGAGAAGTCCTTCATCAACGTTAGTGTTTAGAATAGTTAAAAGAGTTCCATAGCGTTTTCTGAAATCCAAGGGATCTTCTACCAAGGATGCTAACTCTTTTTAACTTTCCTACGTCAGGAATTCTAAAATTGTATCTCTTGGTGAATCTTCCTCTGACGTCCATCGCTCTAACCTAAAATAAAGAAAAATCTCTAAATTCTTTGGAAATGGGAAGAGAAATGAAGTTTTTGAATGAATGCATGAATGAATGTTGCAAACATGGTTAGTAGTTATACACACGGTCAAGCGTTCGAAGTCACGAGCATGAGGCCAACGATAAGAATCAAACGTGGTTATGTTCTATGGGCTTATTCATCTATGAAACGGGTTCTACTGATAAAACAGGCTCAACACTCCTCTTTGAAATATTATCGGATTTGTTGAATACTCGATGGTCCAATAATATTTTTCAAGAGAAACTCGCCTGATCGTAGTCTCGCATGACAATTATTCTAGGCTTAGAATAATCTCGCACTACATCCTAAATGGCGGGATGGGTTATGTGTTCTCTGACCACTCGACCAGCAAGTTCCTTGAAAGCAAAATGTCTTTGCAAATACTTGCTAAACACAAATACCCCAAGACAACCTCCAGAGAGGGATCTCAAATTAACTCCGTAAATCTGAGACTTCTCACAAGTTAATAGGACTATACCCCACCTAGATCTTAAAATGTTTCTTAAATTCGGGTTAGGATTTCTTTCCATCAGATGAACTCGCGAAAACACACAATAAAAAAAAACAGACATATGCACATACGAAAGCTTAACCCCTTTTTTTTCTTTTTGAAAACAAAAAAGCTTGGTGCTCTTGAGCAGAGTCACATTTTTTTGAAAATCAAAATTTTGACGTACTCCAGTGATCGCCATTTTCTGTTCGCGTTAAAAAGTGACGCGCTAGCGAATCGAATATGAATTCAGATCCTCTGGCTCGAAACGATTTACTCTTTTGATTTGTTTATAAAGATGTCGCGAGCATCAAGCTTTATTATTTTCAACACAAGAAATTATGATTATGAAAAAGGGGAAAGCTGTTAATACCCTCAATTGATTTTGATATGCGTAAAGACTAGCGCAAACTAAACGCAACGCATTGGGGAGTATTCTGGGTAAGGGGGTTTATTATATAAAGGGAATAGATGGAGCACCCTAAATATATATAGTTATCTATAGCTTTATATATGAATATGTTTGATATGTTTGTGTGTTTTAATTGCTATTTCTATGATTGGGAAAGTTTCTCCTTTGGGATTTTAAGAAGGATAGATTAGGTGAGATCCTAGTGTTTGTTATTATTGTGCTCGCAAAGATCTGTGGATCTTCTGCATACATATCCCCTAATGGGAATCAGAGCATTTGTAGCTCGGATCTAAAGGGATCTATGGTTTGTTTGGTTTGAGGGATAAAGAAATTTGCTCGGCAAGGATGAGACCTTGTGCCTACGTATTCTCAAAAGGATGTTGAGAAAGTCAGAGCAATCGTAGTTCCCACTTATGCTAGTGGAAAGCAACGGGATGTTAGTAAGAGACACAGACGAATGTCATCTTAATGAAAAATGTATCTAATCTATTTCATCACATACATTTGAAAAGGTTTGATTGATTAAAATCTTTCGTCGTAAGTTACAGGTATTTTGCTTGAGTATACAAGCGTTACCACTTATATGTTTAAGAAAGATGTTTGAAAAAGGTGATTGAATCTTTTAACTGTAATCATTGGGTGTTTTGCTTGAGTGTACAAGCGTTACCACTTACAATTAAGAGATTTTTTTTTGTTTGAAAGTAGTTTGAAAAGAGTTTGATTGTATGTGATGTGATAGATAAGATATTTCTTCCATAGAGATGATAAACGTCTAAATCTCGAGGAGAAATTGATTGGATTAAAGGGATGCTTTTAAGAAGCCCATGGGTCCTTGTATTGTTAGCCCAAGAGGAGGCATTCTGAGGGTCATCGAGGGTCCTTGTATGAAGCTCAAGAGGAAGCTATAGGGTATGGCTGGCTTTGGCTTTAAAAGGGATTTCACCGGGAAACCATCCTTTTGGAAATAAGAGCAATTTCACCGGGAAATTATACTCTCAGGGTTTTATCTTAGCTCGGGTGATTCTTTGTATTGGAAGCCCAATAGGAGGCTGTTAAGAGATTTTGTGGTCTCTTTCATTGTATGATGCCCAAGAGAAGGCTAAACTCAATGAGGAGTTCTTTTGAACGAAGCCCAAGAGAAGGCTGATTCAACAGGGGAGTGTTGTCTTATATGAAGCCTAAGCGGAGGCTAAACTCAGATGAATGAGTTTTCTTATATGAAGCCTAAGAGGAGGATGAACTCAGTTGAAATGAGTTACCTTGTACAAAGCCCAAGAGGAAGCTAACTCTGTGGGGAGAGTTATCTTGTATAAAGCCCAAGAGGAGGCTAACTGTGGGGAATCTATTGGTTAGACTAGTTGTTATGTTATAACTAGACAGTTGTATAAACAAGTGCGTGTGTGTGATATGTATTCACAGGAGTTTATGAAGGAAATATAAACAATGCATGATGTTTATTTACAAGAGTTTATGAAGGAAATATAAACAAGTGTATGTGAAACAGACGTTTAAAACGAGCATAACTTGATTATTTACAAGTTTGAATGTGTACAAGGAAGTAAGTATGTACACGAATGAGTATTTATGTACAGAGAAGGATGTGGATGTACATAAGAGGGTTGGGACTTACACCATGATGGTGGACCATTGGTTTAAAAGCAGTTTCACCGGGAATAATGCTCCTTTCAATACCAATGGTATTCAGTATATATACAGACGAAACGGAAAACAAACGGTCGAAGTTTATCTGTGTTTGAGTCTTTACAGAAGTGTCTGTATTATGTACAGGTAAAAATTTGTATGTATATGAAAAGAATTTGATATGTACAAGGAAAATATGTATGTACATAAAGAATGTTGGTTGGGACTTACACCATAAGGGAGGCCCATGATCGGTTAAGAAAAACGAGAGCAAACGAATTCAGTTTTATCGTTTAATCGGATCGATCATGGAAAAAGATGCAAGTTTAATGAAAAGTTTTGAAGAATGTTATTTGGAAGTTGTTGAAATGTGAAGTTTAATTGTAAGAAGTTTTGAAAAGAATCGGGATTTGAAAGTTTGAAAAATTCACTTTTTAAAGTGGTTTTGAAAAGTGCTCAAAGTGTCGTTTTCGGCTCGATCAAAATATAATCGGATGAAAGTTTTTTTCTGAAAATTTTTGCACTATCATAAAATAGATACATTTATTGACAAGTGTACAAAAAATCACCTCAAAATGAGGAGTTTTGATTGGTTTTAAAAAATGTCAAAGTTTGTAAAACAATATGAAAAAATCACAAAGTTTGAAAAAAAATGGTCCCAAGGAGGCTTGAACCCGGGACCTGTTAGGCAATACGTGGCATAGTGACTTAAGAGTGAGTTGGCAACCGCTGGGGCGGCAATACATCTGTGTATTGAAGTCAAACCACGTGTTAATATTATATTGGGATTTTTGAATTTGAAAAACAACAAGAACACGCGCGAACTCCATCTTCGTCTTCTTCAATCCTTGTTCAAACCTAGATTCTTTGTTTCTCAATGAAAATGGATGATGTAAACATCAAACTTGCACGAATTTTAACAAGGAACATGATGGTAGTGGTTAATTTCATTTATTTTTGGTTTAACATGGTTGAATTTCTGATGAACACGAAGAACCCTAAAACTGAAAATTCTAATTGAAATCACGTATGGTTGATGATTTATTCAATTGATGGAGGGTTAATGATCGTGAATGGTGCAGAAAACAAATGGCCAAGAGTTTTTTTCAATTGAATCAAAGAATCGTGGAGTTGAAGTTCGAGCTCTTACCTGTTGAAGCTGGAATCGAATTCAATGAATGAGTGTTTCCAGTCGTGTTTTGAGGATTGTTTGAGCACCAACGACCTATGTGGAAGGTGTTTGATCACCTTGCTTGCTCTGGAATGATCTGAAACTCTCCACCCAAGTCGACCTGCATAAGCTCAAAATAGAAACTGGAAATCTTGGTTAGGAGTGTTACAGATTGTTGTTTATGATCTGCATCATCTCTATGATGTATGTTGATGGTGTTTGAATGATTAGAACTCAAATTACTCAAGCCAAGCTATGAATTCGAATCTTAAGGCAGTTTTGGCAAGCTTATGTGCATAGAATGCAAAATCTGTTTTCCAGCTTGATTAGTGTTGATTTTATGTTATAAACCAATTACATATGCTATTTACAACATGTTAGACACCAAACATTCTATGTTTCTTCACAAATTTTCAAAAGTGCAAGATTTCTCAATTTTCACAATGTTACTTGAATTTTAAGAAAGTAAAGAGAAAGCATGTACTTGCATGGCTTTGGTGTAGTTTGAATGGCAAGCAAGACCTCTATTTATAGGCCATGAGTTCTGAAAATAATTGAGGAAGTTTGGCCATTGGTAAATTTGACTTGCCTTAGAGGGCAAGGAAGTCATTTTTGCATTAAATGCAAAAGAAAACTTCCTTTTTAACCATGGTTAATTTCCAACTTTGATCCTATCTCATCATAATTATCTCCATCTGATTTTTATCAGTTCTTATCTCATTTTGGCAAGGTGGCATGCTTCTAGAAAGAAGAAAATGCAAAATGACCTATAATCTTGAAGTTTTGAACTTGAAATCCATGGTTATGGAGCCTTATGTTTCAAAATCAAAAGTATAGCTAGACACCATGGATTTGAGAGTTCTTGGAAATTTTGGAAATCTTGTTTCAAGGGCTACAACTTTCATGTTTTGAGTTTTTTCCAATTCAAAGTGGAACTATGTGAAAAAAATGCCATGAAGTTTGGAAAAAGTACAAAATTTTAACACTTGAAATTTTTTCTAAGTGTTAGAAATTTTGACTTTTTATTGACTTTTCCAAATTCTTTGATTTTTATGATCAAGATGGATCATTTGAAGTATTTTGATGATGGAAAAGTTTTGTTTTGAAAAGTTGACCAAAAGTCAAAGTTTGACTTTTCTGCGATGAAATTTCATCGATGTTTTGAAATGGACCGATGAAGTCGTGAACTTGTGATGTTTTGAATCCAGAAATTAGGTCAAGATGTTGTATCTAAGATATGAAGATCACTCTCTAACCAAAAAAAGTCATTCATTGATCAGAAAATCAGAGATTACTCATGCTCGACCAAAACCCTAATTGGTCGATCCTCGATTGATCAATGAGAAAAGTTGGATATCTGAAGCTCAGAGGTTGATGATTTGATCAAGATAGATCAAATGAGGTGAGTAAAACTCAAGCCCTAATTGGTTGCCTCTTGAACCAGATGAAAATTTGGTGAAACCCTAATTTTGACTTGTGAATGCTACACCCGATTAATTCTGTTCTGAACTGTTAGTGATGCAATGATGCAAATGTAAGGTGGTATATTAGGTCAAAATTTGGGGTATGACACATATTTTCATTCAATAAAATCGTTGGAATTTTGCATTTAAATGTTGTTCTCTTTCTTTTACTTTATCACCCCTTCAAAAAGCTATGTGTTCTTACACCCACCCACGTGATACACTGCAGAATCACTCCGAATCTCGTTGATAACAACTATGCTATTGCTAAATATGACTTCAATAATCCGATCTACCAAGCCGAAGACGAAGGTGAGGAAGATTGTGATGTGCCAGGAGAACTTGTTAGACTGCTACAGCAAGAAGAGCGAGTTATACAGCCACACAAACAGTCAGTTGAGGTTGTGAATTTGGGTACTGTTGAAGACAGAAAAGAGATCAAGATAGGAGCGGGTCTTGAGAAAAGTGTCAAAAAAAGATTGATTCAGATGCTACGAGACTATATTGAGGTTTTTGCTTGGTCCTACGAAGACATGCCAGGTTTAGACATTGACATTGTGGTACACTGATTGCCAACAAAAGAAGGTTTTCTCCCAGTGAAACAGAAGGTTCGTCGCATGCGTCCTGAGATGTCAGAGAAAATCAAAGCTGAAGTTATGAAGCAGTTCAACACCGGTTTCTTAGCTGTTACTTCTTACCCACAATGGGTTGCAAACGTGGTACCCGTACCTAAGAAGGATGGCAAAGTACGAATGTGTGTGGATTACAGAGATCTGAACAGAGCGAGTCCGAAAGACGATTTTCCACTTCCTCATATTGATGTTTTAGTTGACAACACCGCTCAACACAAGGTTTTCTCCTTCATGGGTGGTTTCTCCGGTTACAATCAGATCAAAATGGCTCCTAAGGACATGGAGAAGACTACTTTCATTACATAGTGGTGAACTTTCTGCTACAAAGTCATGTCGTTCGGCCTGAAGAACGCGGGCGCCACTTATCAGCGTGCCATGGTGGCATTATTTCATGACATGATTCATCACGAGATAGAGGTCTATGTCGACAACATGATAGCTCGATCACAGACTGAAGAAGAGCATCTCGATCATTTGCAGAAACTGTTTGATAGATTGAAGAAGTACAGACTAAGACTCAATCCCAATAAGTGCACCTTTAGAGTCAGACCCGGTAAACTCCTAGGGTTTGTTGTCAGTGGTAAAGGTATTGAAGTTGACCCCGCCAAGGTTAAAGCTATTTAGGAAATGCCAGCTCCCCGCACCGAGAAGGAAGTCAGAGGTTTCTTGGGACGATTGAACTACATTGCCAGATTCATTACACATCTAACTGCTACTTGTGAGCCAATCTTCAAAAGTTACTGAAGAAAGATCAAGTAGTGGAGTGGAACGACGATTGCCAGATTGCTTTTGACAAAATCAAGGAGTACCTACAGAATCCTCCTATCCTGATGCCGGCTGCCGAAGGAAGACCTCTTATCATGTACTTGACAGTATTAGGGTGTGTGTTGGGGCAACATGACGAGTCTGGTCGAAAAGAGTATGCAATATACTACCTTAGCAAAAAGTTTACCGACTGTGAAACAAGATACTCACAGCTCGAGAAAACTTGCAGCGCTTTGGCTTGGGCTGCTCGCCGACTAAGACAGTATATGTTGACTCACACTACCTTGTTGATATCCAAAATGGATCCGATAAAATACATATTTGAGAAACCAACTCTCTCCGGAAGAATAACAAGATGGCAAATGATCTTGACCGAATACGACATCCAGTATACTTCTCAGAAAGCGATCAAGGGAAGTGTAGTAGCCGATCATTTGGCTCATCAAGCCGTAGATGACTATCAGTCTATGCAGTTCGAGTTTCCAGACGAAGATGTTTTGTTAGTTATTGATTGCGAAGAACCAGGACCAGGCGAAGGACCTGAACAAGGATCCTGATGGACCATGGTCTTTGATGGAGCCTCAAACGCACTTGGCAATGGCATTGGCGCCATCATTACATCCCCTGCAGGCGGACACACTCCTTTCACTGCCAGATTATGTTTCAGTTGCACTAACAACATGGCCGAATACAAAGCGTGCATCATGGGTATTAAAGCTGCTATTAACTTAAGAATCAAATTCTTGCAAGTGTACGGAGACTCAACTTTAGTGATCAGTCAGATTAAAGGCGAGTGGGATACGAAGCATCCGAATCTCATTCCATATCGAGAGCATGTTCTAAGTTTGATCCCCTACTTTGAAGAGATTACTTTTGATCATATTCCACGAGAAGAGAATCAGTTGGCAGACACATTGGCTACTATGTCGTCTATGTTCAAGGTCAGATGGGACAATGAGGCTCCCCAAATCATCATTGAAAGGTTTGACGAACCAACATACTGTTGTGAACTTGATACAGAAGAGAAACCTTGGTTCTACGAAGTGAAGAGGTATCTTGAGACTCAGGAATATCCCGCAGGGGCATCTGTCAACGATAAGAAGTTCTTGAGAAGATTTGCATCCAAATTCTTCCTCAGCAACGACATCTTATATAAACGCAACCACGATTTGTGCTTACTCCGCTGTGTAGATCGAAAACTGCGGAACGAATCATGGAAGAGTTACACGAAGGCGCATTTGGTACCCAGTCCAGTGGGCATACCATGGCTAAGAAGATTTTGAGAACAGGTTACTATTGGTCCACCATGGAAGCTGATTGTCACCACTATGCTCGGTCTTGTCACAAATGCCAGATATATGCAGACAAAGTGCACGTACCTCCAGTACCGTTGAATGTTATGACCGCTCATTGGCCTTTCGCAATGTGGGGCATTGACATGATTGGAGAAATCAAGCCCACATCTTCCAACAGACATCGTTTCATCCTTGTGGCAATTGATTATTTCACCAATTTGGTAGAAGCAGCCTCGTTTGCATCTGTTACCAAGAATGTTGTGGCTCGATTCATCAAGCATAATCTTATCTGTCGGTATGGCACTCCCGAAAGGATTATCACAGATAACGGCTCTAATCTCAACAACAAAATGATCGCCCGAACTCTGCACGCAGTTCAAGATCAAGCATCACAACTCTTCTCCTTATCGGCCTAAGATGAATGGCACAGTGGAAGCCGCCAACAAAAATATCAAGAAGATCATACAGAAGATGACAGTGACTTACAAAGATTGGCATGAGATGTTGCCATTCGCTCTTCATGGTTATTGCACTACAGTACGAACATCAACAGGGGCAACCCCCTTCTCTCTTGTATACGGTATGGAAGCAGTCCTACCAATCGAGGTTCAGATACCCTCAACCAGAGTCCTCCAGGATGCAGAGCTAGGCGAAGATGATTGGATCCAGACTCGCCTCGATCAGATTAACTTGATTGACGAGAAGCGGCTCGCGTCCATCTGCCATGGACAAATCTATCAGAAGCGAATGATCAGAGCATTCAACAAGAAAGTCAAGCACCGAGTTTACCAAGTCGATGATCTAGTAGTCAAGCGCATCATTCTTCCACAAGGTGATCCCAGGGGCAAATGGACTCCCACCTACGAGGGACCGTTTGTAGCCAAGACAGTATTTTCCGGTGGAGCTATGATACTTAGCACCATGGATGGAGAAGACTTCCCACACCCTGTGAACGCGGACATAGTCAAAAAATACTGCGCATAAACGAGACCCGCTAGGTCGACTGACTTAGATAAAAATAAGGGCATCCTGGCGAACCGAAAGGGTTCGGGCAAAAATTAAGGATATATGCACACACACAAAAAGTGTACACCCGACAAGTCGAAAACCTGCAAAGGCAGCTTGGGCAAAAAAGGGTATCCCAATAGACTGAAAACCCGAAAGGGCGGTCTAGGCAAAAGTTAGGGATTTAAGCGTACGACTATGTCTTGTCCAGATCATCCATCTACTACTACTATCAGCATTCAAGATTCAAATGGCGAAATCAATTCACTCACTTTCTACTGACAGCAAGGGGATGAGATAGTCGAAATATATGAGTACTAGCATAGTTGAAACTCGACGAGATTGTTTCCACATAGTTTTTTACTTTCCTTGTACACAAACTACTTGGCCATACGCCACCTTTCAAATTAATACAAGTTCTTTCTTTTTACAGTCTTCACTATTGTTATTTTTGCATAAAGTCCAATGATTGCTTTGAATGATTATATGCATCTGACAATAAATATCTATTTACAAACATGCGAAAAGCGAACGAACAAGGCCAATTACTACAGGCTTTAGGAATTGAGATGACGACGAAAGTCACCAACACGTTCCCCTGCAGAGTACAATCCCCACAGAGCCATCGCTCACTACAAACCTTCCCCAGCGAAGTACACATCTTCTTCCGCTAGTTCCAACATTCCAAGTTTTATCGCGTTAGTCCCTGAGCAGCGATCCCAGTCAACAGTCTTCGAGCAGTAACATTTCATCTCCAACAGAGGTATTTATCACCACCATAATATCTCTCAACAATTACCATTTCCCCAGGCAGCAGCAATATGTAGACTCGAAACTTGGTCAGATAGTGCATCGGAGGAAAACTACATCTCTTACTCCTCAGCCAGGTCCACGTGCAAGATCCCCAGTGGAGTGTCTTCCAACTTCCACCATCTATGCACAAGGTCCCCAGTGGAATATCTCCCGGTTTTATTCCCCAACAGTAATCCCCAGACTTGAAACTTGGTCAGATAGTGCATCGGAGGAATCAAAGGCGCCTATTCTCATTTCGAGTCAAGGTTTCACGGTTTTTATCCTCAAGCAGAAGCCAGAAATCCCCGAGCAGAGTGTCCGCATCTTCTTCAAGATGGATATGTTTTGAAATACTAACATCCACATTCATACATTATCCATAAAAATCATAACATACGCATATATCATTCATACACATTATCATGCATCATAATTTGCATAAGTCTAACTATATCCTGTCAAAATTTCTTCTGTTTTTCTCCCCAGCAGGTAGAAATCAATTCTAAACAAAAGTCAAAGATTAATACCCGAAACAAGATGGGAAACCTATCTGAACGACTATAACAACAGGTCCAGGATTAATACCCGAAACAAGACGGGAAATCTTATCCGAACGACTACTCGAGTTGTTCTCCGACAACAGGTGTTGGATCAACACCGGAAGCACAACAGGGAAACTATCCACATTTTGCCGCCTATTATCCCCTCAGAATAATCAAGACGAAGATTTATTCTGACACGTTCTTATTATCAATAGCAACTACAGAGTCTGGCGTACGACTCAGTTGCCCTGGATGGCATCTTAAGCCCATCTTCGACTATTGGTCGACATCTCTCCACTTTCAGAATGCTGCATATTTGGTTAAAAACCAATACAAACCAATAACTTCATTCAAAGACGAGCGTGAAGTCTAACATACGACTTTCTCCGGATGGCATCTTAAGCCCATCTCCGTGCTCCCTTCTACTTTCAGGAATATCTGCAGAGCCTAGCGTACGACTCGTTCCCCGGCATCAGTCTCTCCAGATGGCATCTTAAGCCCATCTCCGACGTTTCTCCTATTCAGACGACATCCTTGAGTCTAGCGTATGACTCATTCCCCAATGAAGTCTCTAGCTTCTCCAAATGGCATCTGTAAGCCCATTCCCGCATCGTCAATCAACAGCGAGTGCATATTTTCAGGTGTAATCGAGTGTTCAATCATCTTCTTCCTTCAGGTCACGAAAGGCACGCATACCAATCTAACCCTTCCAGTACAAGAAGATTAAACAGGGGCAACTGTCATACCCCAAAATTTTCCCTCCTACTTCTCAAGACATTTTATACATCCATACTCAAGGATTTCACAAGGGTTGACCAGACAAACCCTCTCCTAGACAATCAACCCAAACTAGGGTTTGGAAATTCTCAGATCAAGGTGGTTCCCAACATCTCCAATGGTCATCATGGCTCCTCATATGCTTCAAATAATCCCCATGTCAAGTTTCAAGCCTTACAAGTCAGGTTTCCTCAAACAATTGCTCAGATGGTTGAAAATTAGTTGTATTGGTCAAAAAGTCAACTGTGGTCAACATACAGTCAAACTTCATGATCTTTGGTCAACAACCATATTTTGAAGTGAAAGTTATTATTTGATCAAGGGTTGATCATGATTCATCAAGAAAACTCAAGATTTGATCAAAAGTCAAACTTTCCAAATTAGGGTTTTCTAAGGAAAAGTTAACTGAACTTTGACTGAGCATAACTTTCTCATACTTTATCAGAAAGTTTTCCACCACCTCTCATTTTGAAGATAATTCAATTCTCTACAACTTCATGTCTCACAAGAAAAGTCAGAAAATGCTTCATTTTGAAGATATGGATCAAAACATTACAGGTCCTTTTCAAAGTCAACAAAAAGTCAACTTTTTGTAAAGAAGTGTTATTGAGCATGGAAACTCAAATTGAGATGAAACCAAAGAGGTTGTTTAGAGAACATCTAGATATTTCTAAAAAGTCCAAGAACACTCAAAAATGATAAAAATTGAGCAAAATACACCTTGCACAAGTTGGGCATTTTTGAAGAATTGCACAAAGGAAAATATTTGACAAAATCCAATTTTTTCCAAATGGGCCTATAATTTTATGATCCAAACTTGATCATAATATTATTTATGACCTCTTGATACCTTGCCACAACCTCTTTCTATTTTTTTGATTTATTTTTGAATTTAAAAACATTTAATTCAAATTTAAATTAAATAAAATATGAAAACAAGTTGGGTTGGATTTCTATCAAACTTGAGGACCAAGGAAGCCCACAAGACATTCCAAATTCGTGCTAGCTCATGCAAGGAAGAGAAAATCAAATTTTGGAAAGATTTGATTAAAATTGAAAGAGAAATATTTTTGCATTCAAAGCTATATCTTTTTTCATTCTTTTTGCTTCAAACTCTTGCTTTATAAATACCTAATGCATTCACAAAGATTAAGGACGAAACCCTAACCTCTTGGAGCAACCCTATTCTCTCAAATTTTTTCACAAAGTTGCAATTTTTGAATTCCATCCTCCAGCCGTTTTCAATTCAATTTAAGCACACCATTGTGCTCCTAAGGTATCATTGAGTAAGTCCAGGCCAAGAACCATGGTTAAACCTGCTTGAATCGTGCCATACATGAACATACATATGCATATTTTTCTTGAATTCATATTTTTAATATCTGCGTGTTTTAATTGAAACTAACCATTCTAACACGATCATGAGGTATCATAGACAGGATCTGGGCCATCGTTCATGAGATTGAACGTCCAAATCACGTTATACCATGGTTAGGGCTTCAAATCGGAGGAGCTTCGAACCGGTTGATACATGCCGTTTTAGTCCAAACAAACACCACCATTGAACTCGCAAGGGTCGATTTAGGGGGGTAACATTAACCACAAGCTTTGATTTTCAGTTTTTTGCAGGTTCCAGAAAAATCATCACTGGAGAAGATGACCTGAGCTAGGGCTCCGGCACTGACTCAGGCGAAGACCGGTTGACTGTATGCGTGGCAATTCCTTGCGTTCTGATTCGTTCACGTGTTACACCTGGACCCCACATGTTGACTGTGTTTGAAAAAACCAAATATGACACGTTGCTTTGCTTATAACCCATTGTTTGCAGATTACAACCACCAAGCACACTTGGTTCAGTTGGCAACGCGTGTGGTGATTTCCCCAGAGGATCCTGGGTTCGATCCTGGCTCCCTGATTTTCTTTTTTATCACTTTTCCATAACTAACATATTTTCTATTTTTCTTTTAATATTTTCATTCTAATTTAATTAATCTTCAATTAATTTTCTCATGCATTTAAAAATCACCAAAAATATTTTCTTTTTGCATTTTAATTAGAAAAATATTTATTTAATTTTTGGCATTAAAATTAATATTTTTGCATGCATATTTTAATTAATTGTTAATTAACCATTATATTGACTTTTAATTGCTTTTAACTATCAAAATCGATCCAAAAAATTCCCAAAAAATTTCTATATCATCTAATCAGCATGACTAACCTAAAATCTTTTTCCTCATTCAAAAATCTTATTTTTACTAACCCTTTTTCTCTTATGCGAATTTCTCATATTTTCCGATTAGGTATCTGTTCACAGGTTGTAATGTTTCGGACTATTTTTCTCGCTTTTCTTTTTAAAATTATGTAACTGCTCATGGGATGTAATAGTTTAATTAGGACTTTTACTTTCCGCACTCCTATTATGTAACTGCCCCAAAGCCATGTAATAGCGTAGGATATTTACTTTTCCGCACTTTACTTTCTGCAATTTACTTTCTGCACCCTATAAACTGCTAGTAACTAGGCGTATATGGCAAGATAAAAACGGACGTAGATCACCTATAATTTGCAAGATAATATATCTGAAATTAACGCACTCTTTTCACACATGCACCCCTTAGGGTAATTCTCTCTCGTTGCCTTTCGATTAAATGGTCAAGTCCTTCGAACGTAGAGGTATCCTAGCATCGTTGCCTACAAACATATCATCATAGTCCCTTCGATACAAAGATCATAGACCCACGATGTCGCCTACGAATACAAGATCTCGTCCCTCGATTGTTGCCTACGAAAAGTGATGATCGTCCCTTCGAATGTGCTAGGATACTTCCTACAAGTTGCCTTCTATGACCATCCGATGTCCCTTCGAATGTCCCTTCTACATCCAACGAATAGGGTTACTTACCAACTAATGGTATGGATAACACTATTCTAAAGGAACGTAAAACAACACGAAAACGACCATTCTGAGTAGGTAATAAGACTTTTAGTTACTTGCTCAAACAAAATACTTTTCACACCTCACACTTTTGTCAAAGTTTAAACACTTTTCAAAACGAAACATTTCCGAACACTTTGTATACATTCCTACATGAATCATTACAAAGTCAAAGCGAAATGCCTTTTCAAAACATTTTCGTCAAACACACAGAAAGCACTTTTAAAAATGAGCTAGAAGCAACTAAGAGCCCGTAGATAACTACGGATGAAAAGGGGTGCTAATACCTTCCCTTTTCATAACCTTCTCCCTTACTCAGAATCTAACGAAGGTCTTTTTCTGTTCTTTTCACCTTCCCTTAATTGGATAAAAGAAAAGTCGGTGGCGACTCTTGCTATCCGCAACATTTTTTGCGATCAAAAGCAAAACAAATTCTCAAAGTCAGTTCACCGTATTACACTACCACCAGAATATATATGCATGCACATCATAAACGCATGCAACATTCAATACAGGTTATGATAACATAATACATCATAAACCATCATCAATCCAAAACATGATATCATCATTTATCATGAACATTGTCAAATAGCATAACATGCATAAGCAATTACACATCAATCCGTAATGCTATCACCAACATATGAATACGGCCACCAGTATGCACTTATACATCATCACACAACTTCAACATAACATTGCACATACATCAAATATGCACATAATAATAATCCGCATAATCGGAAAGTCAATGCTTTTCAAAATAAAATCAAGCTACTGTTATTTTCTTCATTTAATAAAATAGAGTATTTAATTTAAGAAATAATGTCCAAAACGGCGATTAAAACGGACTTATAGTTTGAAAGTTATGAATTTTCAAAGTTCAATATTTTTCAAAAAGTAACATTGGTAACCGGTTCCTCCTGGGGAGTAACCGGTTCCCACTATCATAGTGAAAACGTGCTACTGAAAATTGTAACAGGAACTCGGTTCCTCCCACCAGGTAACCGGTTCCCCAGACACAAAATTGTCACCTTGCTGAAAAATACACTAGGAACTCGGTTCCTCCCAGAGGATAACCGGTTCCAACGACCCCTGTAGCAGAAAACTTGAATTTCATAGCATGTTATTTTCCCAACTCAATTCAATCATCCAAATACGAACCAAAACACAAATTATCACCAAAATCATTCAATAAACAACATTATGATGCACAACAACACAATTCTTCCATACCTAACAATCTTGTAACATGTGATTAATTCAAATTCACGCAAACATACAATTTAGGGTCAAATTCCATAAACCTAGAAAATTCTAAATTGGGATTCCTAACTACTTAATCAACCCTATCATTCCCAAAATCTATAAGACATAATAACTAGAGAAAATCATGTAACACCCTGAAAAAATACCCCACGATTATATAATAAATTCAGAGTTTAACATGTACAAAAGGGCATCACAATTCATTAAAATAAAATTCCATATACTGTCATGCTTTACTGAAGAATATAATTTAAATAATCATGAAAGTAACATGTTCTACACAGCGGAATTATTCTCAAAACTTGGATAATTCAAACCAACTAAATATCATAAGGTCAACGCCTTAGATCACTAAACAATTATCCAAAACAATTTTAATTAAATCAACAGAGTTTAATCATAACTCTAAACCAAACGTTCCCCAGTGTTACAAGACCAGAGCATGACACTGACACGCGAATAACATAAAAGCATAACTCTACGAGCCATCCTCACCAACTCCTAAGCCGCTATAGCCTCAATCTGAAATCATCAAAGTAAGGGTGAGACTTCATCATAATTAAAATGCATTATAAATTCAGCAAAATACAGAATTTCACAAGTTATTAGTCCACCCTATTCAGCATAATCAAATTTATTGCACAATCCAAGTCATAACGTACATCATGCACAACAACAAGATTATAACATTGGAAACCATCCTATCATGTTATAATCCATACAAAAAGCGATGCAAGACTCTATGCATGTGGTACCGATAGTGAACTAAATTCACATACTGTTCCATTCCAACTCGGACACAACATTAACATCTATTCCATTCCAACTCGGACATAGATAAAACATCACCGCCCATTCCAACTCGGCAACAGATATTGGCCAACTCACTAATTCCACACAATGGGAATTAGCTATCACCAAATGTATATGCATGCACATCAACAACAACACATGATATCAACAACCACCATGAATATCCAACATCAACAACAACACATGATACCAACAACATATCATGAATAAACAACATCAACAACAACACATGATATCTACAACATATCATGAATAAACAACAGAAAGATAGCATGCAAGCATCAATCCACATTCAACTCATCAGTACAATCATATACTAGTTTCATCCACCAATCACATTGAGTACAATTATCCACAATTCGGAAAAACCAACACTTTCCAAAATAAACCGATTAATTATTATTTTCTTTATTTCATAAAATAGATTATTTAATTTAAAGAATAATGTCCAAAACGGAAATTAAGACGAACTTACGGTTTGAAAGATATAATTTTTCAAAGTTTGGTATTTTTCAAAATGTTACAGTGGTAACCGGTTCCTCCCAGGGAGAACTCGGTTCCGACATTCTTAGTGAAAACACGCTCCTGGATTTTGTACTGGGAACCCGGTTCCTCCCACCAGGGAACCGATTCCTAAGACTCATAGAAAATCACCCCCTGAAAAATGTACCAGGAACTCGGTTCCTCCTAGGAGGTAACCGGTTCTTGCGTTTAAAAATAGTTTTCTTTGAAAATTTACACTGGGAACCCAATTCCTCCCAGGGAGTAACCGGTTCCTCAGACACATAATTTCCTCCTCCCTGGAAATTATACCAGGAACCCGGTTCCTCCCACACAGGAACCGGTTCCTGCGACGTCTGTAGCAGAAAACTTAGTTTTGACAACTTGCTTAATTCCAACATTCAATTACGAACCACAACACCAAATATCACTACAATCATCCAATAAATCGCAACCTAATGCCAAATAACACAATCCAACCATACCTAATAATCTTATAACAATTGAGGATCGGAAGTTGAAACAGTTGTGAGATAAAGAGATAGCTTTGGTTAAAGTAGGTTGGGGAGGACCAGCAGGTGGAAATGTTACTTGGGAACTGGAAAGCCAGATGAAAGACTCTTATCCCGAACTTTTCGTCTCAGGTATGCTTTCGAGGACGAAAACTCTTTTAGTGGGGGAGAGTTGTGACACCCCAAATAATTCAATTATTAAATAATTAGAATTTTAATTATTAATTTAATTAAAAGTTTAATTATTAGTATTTTTGGATTATTGGATTTAATTAATTAATTAAAAGAATGGAAGAGTTGGTGGTCTGAGGAGTAAAATACTCTACTCATACTAATTATTATTTTATTTTTATTTATTGGAATAATAAAAGGAATAAATATAAGAAAAGAAGGAAAAGGGAAAAAGAAGAGGAATAGAAGGTTTTTCATCATTCGTAACATTGGAGAAGAGAAGAGAAAGAGGAAAAGAGTGAAAGTTACCGGAATTCGAAGAACCCACAAGGTAAGAGGTGATTTCGATTAATTAACATGTATTATCGGTTTTGATTTTAATAAAATTGATCGTAGTATGTCAAGCATCTCAATTTAGTAATTCTAGGTTTTTATAGAATTATCCTAATTTGTGTCGGATTGTGTAGAATTGAGTAATTTGTATGTAATAGAATCATTTGGAATGATCAAAGTATGTTATATTGCATGTTACTGCTGTTGGATTATGCAATTATATGGTGTTTGAATGTTGGATTCGTGTGGGATTGATAGGAAGTGATTGGGTATGCTTAGTGCTGTCAAAACTGCATAATTTTGGTTCTGCAGGTCGCGGAAACCGGTTCCCATGTGGGAGGAACCGGGTTCCCAGTTCATTTTTTTCAAAGAAAACTGATTTTTCAGCTGGGAACCGGGTTCCTGTCTGGGTGATCCGGGTTCCCCATACATTTTTCCAGGGGGCGTGTTTTTGAACTTTGTGAGAACCGGGTTCTCCCTGGGATGATCCGGGTTCCACTGTTACTTTTTGAAAAATTCCAAACTTTAAAAATTCATAACTTTCAAACCGTAAGTCCGTTTTGAGCGCCGTTTTGGACGTTGTTTCTTAAATTTAATGCTCTATTTTATAAAATGAAGGGAATTCCTATAACTTGAAATTATTTTGAAAATGTGTCGAATTCCGAATTAAGTGGTTTGTTATTTAATGCATACTTGGTGTATATGCGGTAGTATACCTGTGGCAATTGATTGTATCAGGATTTTGTGAATGGAATGCATGTTTATGCTGTTTGGTGTGTGCATGATCGTTGAGGATATCATGTTTTGGTTTTGATTCGATTTATGATAATTGGTGTATTCATGATTGTATTAATATCATGTGTTTTTGTTGGTGTTGTATATACCTGGTAGTTGTTGATCTTAGTTGTTGTTGTTGTGGTATATACTGGTGATAGTCTTACCAATTGAAGGGTAAGCGTTTAGCATATTTATGCTTTGTGATGATTTATTTCATGATAGGTGATGATATCATGTTGTGGTTGATGATGGTTTATGATGTCTGATGTGGTCATAACCTGTGTTGAATGTTGCATGCTGGTGTTGTGCATGCATATGCATTCTGGTGAAGTTAATTCTCATTGTGTGGAATTTGACTTGTATTGCCAATAACCGTACCCGGGTGATGATGGGTGGTGAGGCTGGATTCGTGTCCGGGTGATTATGGACGAATCACGATTCAGATCCGGGTGATGATGGATCAGTGTGTGTGACTTGGTCACGTTTTGGTACCACATGCATTGAGTCTGCATTTGTATTTGCATGGGATCGTAACATGTTAGGATGGTTTCCAGTGTTACAATTCTGTTGTTGTTGTTGTTGTGCATAATGAAATGTGTGGTTGTAATTGTGTGTTGAAATCTAAATTATGCTGGAATGGGTGGATTAATATACTTGTGATATTATGTTGTCTGAGGAACTTATAATGCATATTAACTATGAAGAAATCTCACCCTTACTTTAATGATTTCAGATTAAAGTTAGCAGCTCAGGAGTTGGTGAGGATGGCTCTAGAGCTATGTTATTTTGTGTCCGCGTGTCAGTGTCATGCTCGATAGGTTGTAACCGGGAACGTTGAGAAATTATTTAGTATTCAATTGTTATTTGAGTTATTTTGGGAATAATTATGAATTGGTTTTATTCCATTTTGGTTTTGTGGTACTTTTCCGCTGTGTAAAACGTGATATCAATTTGATTGATTATTTTGATAAGTCCTTCAGTGAAGCATGGCTACTGTTCATTGAGGTTTTATTTTATTCTAAATTGTGACATCCCTTGTTTTCCATGTTAACTCTGATTTAATGATTATATTCGCGGGGTATTTTAGAAGGGGTGTTACAGGTTCGAGCCCCACCTTTTGCTATTCTTTTTCATAAACTCTGATTTTCTGCATGTAACACATATATATTTTTAGGGCAAGCATGATAACACCACATGTAGTGTGGTTTAGTGGTAAAGTTTTGAACCCAAGACCACAAGATCACGAGTTCCCAACCTCAGCAAGGCCATTCCCTTTTTTAACACTTATTTCCTTTGCATTTTTCTTATTTCTTTACAATTTTCAAACTTATTTTAATTTCCTTTCAAGAATTAATTTAACTATTTTCCAAAATCCTAAAAAATGTTTTAATTTTAGATTTAGATTTCAAAAACCTTTATTTAATTTTTGACACAAAAACATTTTCTTTTTCTTCATATTTAAATCATTTTTCTAATTAAACATTAATTAAGTAGAATTAGGTTTTACAAAAACTCCAAAAATAATTTCTCTTTTAGTAATTAGGGTTACTAACCTAAAAAGCATTTTCCTACTAATTTCCAAAACATTTTCACTAACATTTTCTTATTATTCTGGCTATTTACACTATTCCGCATTTACAATTCTAGAAAAGATGTATAGGTCGCAAAGTTTTATTCTGTAATAGCGTAGATTTACATTTTCTGGCTTTACTTTCCACACTCCTATTATGTATCTGCCCCAAAGCCATGTAATAGCGTAAGATTTATGTTTCTGCACTTTATTTTTTTGTACATATATCTAACTGCTAGTAATTAGGGTTTTCATGCTAAGACTAAAATCAACCCTAGATCACTTCTAATCTCAAGATTAACATATCTAAATACAACACACTCTTCACACTTGCACACCCCTTAGGGTATCCTCTCTTGTTGCCTTTACGAATAAACAATGGTCATGTCCCTCGAACGTAGGGGTACCATTAGCAAAGACGCTTATGAATAACATCATCATAGTCCCTTCGATACAAAGATCATAACCCCTCGATGACCCTCGATGTTGCCTACGAATATATGATCTCATCCCTCGATTGTTGCCTACGAAAAGTGATGATCGTCCCTACGAACTTGCTAAGGTATCCCTACATGTTGCCTTTTATGACCAAACGATGACCCTTCGATTGCCCCTTCACATCCAAACGAATAAAGTTACCTACCAACTAATGGTATGGATAGCCTTATTCTAAAGGAGAAGGAAAATAACATGGAAACGACCATTCTGAGTAGGTAATAGACTCCTAGTTTCTTGCTCAATCAAAATACTTTTCACACCTCACACTTTTCAAAAAGTTTTCAAACACTTTGTATACGTTCCCGCGAGAATCATTACAAAGTTAAACATTTTCCAAACAAACATTTCCAAACACTTCGTATACATTCCAACGAGAATCATTACGAAGTCAAAAGGAAATGCCCATCATGGCGGAGGCTCAGTGTGCCCTGTTATATAGGAGACTGCAGAGGGATGCCTCGATGGTGACAGGCCGACGCATTATCTGCCATACTGTTACCTTAAAAATATTTAAGGTATATTCGTTTCATATAAATAAAGGTAGTCCTTTGAAATAAGGATTGTAAGGAAATTAAAGTCAAGATGGTTGAAATTTGGTTTTATCAAACTAAAGAATTTAATGTTCAATAGAAATATTAAGCCAAAATGTCGAAATTGGGACTTGTCGACTAAAAGGAGAGAGGTTGATATAAATGGCAAGCAAGATGGTCGAAATTGGTTTTGTCGGCCAAAAGGAATCCAAGACTTAGAAGAATTTGTATTTTTTGGTTATGTTAGTGATGAAATTCTGGCAGCAGATACTTAATGTCACAGTGAATGTTATGACACCGTATCTGACAAACTGTTAACAATTCACACAGTAATTTAAAAGCAGTAAAGAACACAATCAATTGTTAACCCAGTTCAGTGTGTAACTACACCTATATCTGGGGGCTACCAAGCCAGGGAGGAAATCCACTATAAGTAGTATTAATTCAGGAATAAACCAACTAGTTTATCTCCTTCACTTAAGACCTACCCAATGCAACTTCAATCTAAGTCCTACTTAGACCTGAGTTCCTACTCACTCCCCCTCAATCACAGCAGTGATACCAACCTATTGATTAATAGAATTATGAAGACATTCTTCAATAAACATACTTGATTTTGCTTCAAAACTTTAATCAAGAGACACAACACTCGTGCTTCAAAGCTTTGAGTGATAAACTACCCTTACAACCAAATCCTACTCCAAGGCCCTTATCACAAGATAATTGCTTGGCTCACAAGAATTACTAAAACAAAAATTACAGTCTGCTTCTTGTTCTTCTCAGAAAAGGCGCAGCTCACGGTATAAGGGTTTCTTTGATAATATAGAAGCAGTAAAGTCTTCAACTTGGGCTTCCACAATTATAGCTAGGGTTAACCAAAGTTAACCTAAGGACTTGGTCTTTACAACATAACAATTAGGGTTAAACAAGGTTAACCACCAATCCACGTGAGCATATGATCCAACATAATAGTCCATAATAAAACAGCTCAACAGAATCCTGAAAACTCTCAGGAAAAGTAAATTTGCATAACAATATATGTTGCACAGAATGTTATTGGTCATGACATCAGTCATTCTTCTTGCAGATTTCCAGCATAACAGTTCATAACCAAACTGAGTTGTACCTGTATAATTCTTCTTCTACAGAATTTATCTTCAACTCAGAATGTCATGACATCAGTCAAGACATTGACATAAACTGGTTTTACCAAAAGTTAAAGCCAACATGAAAACACTTACAAACTCCCCCTTTGGAAAAAATTTGTACAGATGTTTCTCTTCCCTTATTAAGTCCATCTTCACCCGATGGCCCCTTTGTTGTTTATGTTCGCCTTCTCCCGGCGTTCTTCATATTATTAAGTCCATCATCACCCGATGGCCTCTTTGTTGTTTGCGTTCGCCTTCTCCCGGCGTTCTTCATATTATTAAGTCCATCTTCACCCGATGGCCTCCTTGTTGTTTGTGTTCGCCTTCTCCTGGCGTTCTTCATATTATTAAGTCCATCTTCACCCGATGGCCTCCTTGTTGTTTGTGTTCGCCTTCTCCTGGCGTTCTTCATATTATTAAGTCCATCTTCACCGATGGCCTCTTTGTTGTTTGTATCCGCCTTCTCTAGCGTTTTTCCTATGATTTAGTTCATCTTCACCCGATGTTCTCTTTGTTGTTAGGGTTCGCCTTCACCCGACGTTCTTCCTATTTCTTGAGTTCACCTTCTCCCGGTGCTCTCTTTGGAAAGTCTTGCCTTCTCCCGACACTATTTCTATGGGTAGCTCGTCTTCTCCCGACGTCTTACCCTCTGTCGAGTTCACCTTCACCCGGTGCTCGTTTTTGAGAGTCTTGTCTTCTCCTGACGTCTCTCTTTGGTGTAGATTTCACCTTCTCCCGGTGGTTTCTTCTCCAGTTAGTTCACCTTCACCCGGTGTTCGACCTTTTAGAGTCTTGTCTTCTCCGACATTCTCTTGGGTAAAGTATCACCTTCTCCCAGTGGTATTTTCTAGACAGGTTCGTCTTCTCCCGACATTCCTTCTAGTTTGTCAGGTAATCATCGTCTCCTGATGTTTATATCCTTGACAGCTGAGTTCGCCTTCTCCTGGTGTTCTCTTTGAGAATTTCGTCTTCTCCCGACGTTTCTCTTTGGTTGAAGTTCACCTTCTCCCGGTGGTTTCTTCTCCAGTTAGTTCACCTTCACCCGGTGTTCGCCCTTTTTAGAGTTTTGTCTTCTCCGACATTCTCTTGGGTAAAGTATCACCTTCTCTCGGTGGTATTTTCTAGATAGGTTCATCTTCTCCCGATATTCCTTCTAGTTTGTCAGGTAATCATCATCTCCCGATGTTTTTATCCTTGACAGTTGAGTTCTCCTTCTCCCGGTGTTCTCTTTGAGAATTTCGTCTTCTCCCGACGTTTTCTCTTTGGTTGAATTTCACCTTCTCCCGGTGATTTCCTCCTCCGATTGGCTCGTCTTCTCTCGACGTCCAATTATTTTGTTGAGTTCGCCTTCTCCCGGTGTTCTCTTTGAGAATTTTGTCTTCTCCCAACGTTTTCTCTTTGGTTGAATTTCACCTTCTCCCGGTGATTTCCTCCTCCGGTTGGCTCGTCTTCTCCCGACGTCCAATTCTTTTGTTGAGGTCGCATGTATACATTTGCCCTCTTCATATCTCTATACATCATCCTGGATGGGTCATTTCAATACAATTGTTCTCGTGAGCGGAATGCCCGAGTTCGTTCGTATGAATTTGTCTCCTTTATTTCCCATCCACATTGAGTCGCTCTTTCGTGGGTGTCTCTCTTCATCATCCCTGGTGGGTCGCTTCAATACAAATGTTCTCGTGAGCAGAATGCCCGAGTTCGATGGTATAAGTGTGTCCTCCTTATGTCTCTCCAGTGTATATGTTCAAACAGGAAATCCAAAATATAATAATTCTCTGCCCGCATTCAGAGCGCGAATTTTACGGTTCATTTAAGTATTCAATCCTCTCCCACCTTGAGTGTTCGAAAGGCTTGCGCCAATCTCACCCTTTGGTCGAAGAAGATTGAATATGGGCAGCTGTGGTACCCCAAAATCCGCCCTCTTCTTTTATGTATTTTTGGATTATAATTCGATTGCATAAGCATACATGTAGGTGCATGCATATCATTGATCATGGGGTTACCAGGTTCAAAACATCCCAAGTACGAAAGAAACAGTGTGCTTTTAGCTATCTCTGATCATTTTGAGCCAAGAATCAGTGTTTCTCGGTTCGTACAGCTATTTGCAAGATTTTTGGTCAGGAATCTATTTTGGCTTGGTTCCACAATATCTGAAATCATATCAATATATCCTCCAGTTTATTTGTTCAGGTTGGAGGTCATTTCGTCAAGAAAAAATGAATTTATTCGCTTATTTCTCAATAAAGTGGATTTTGGGTTTTTAGTGTGTTTCGGGCACTCCAGAGAGCATATCTCACAGCTCGTCAGGTATTTTCTGATGAATTTTGACTGGCATGTCCCTCTCATTTTTATCTACAACTTTTGTTTGAAATACGGAAGCAAATTATGTGAAGAAGGTCCCCGGAAAATTCAATATCTCAAGAGGATTAAACTGAATTTTAGTCCTGAACTGTGTGTTCTGCCCACTAAAAGGTTCATATCTCTTAGCTGGAAACTTGAAATTGAGTGGGACTGATTTCTAAAATTCCGTATCGAACCCTTCTACAACTTTCATTTATAACTCGGGATCTGATTCCTCATCATTTAGGACCAGTATTTTATTCTTCGGACATAATTTTGAGCTGAACCGAACAATTTTCATCTGGTACACGAACTTCAAAAAATCATATCTCGCTTGTTTTTTATCGAAACGAGATGGGCCCAGTGCCAAAAGTTCACAAATTTTGTTAGCTTCGGTTATCTTAGAAACACTCCCTTGCAAATTTTGATCAGAAGACCCTCGTTCGAGGCATTTTCTCCGAAGAGCGCATTGAGAATTTGCATCGTTGGGCCATGAAATTTCAAAAATTCATATCACCTTGACCGCTCATCCGATCGCGTCGAAATTTTGATTCAAGCAAGAAAAATCATGTTCCGGACATTTTTCGTTTACATTCCGACTTCAAATTCTGCACGGATTAGACTATTTTGGACTGTGTACGAAAATCATTTTGATAATCGCGATTAGGACTTAATTGTGGATCCGAGACACTCCAAAGCCCAATTTTTCATATTATAAATATATTTTACCACTCACAAAATTGGTAGAGAGAATCATTTATTAAATTTGACCCAAGAGCTCTCACTTTTCTCTTTCAATTTTCTCTCAACTCAAAGTTGCACAACCACCTCAAACCACCAACAACCACCTCAAACCATCAACAACCACCACTGGAATTCCAAAACCACCGCGGCGAAAAACTTTTTCTTATTTTTTTCCTCCTTCTCTCCTTCTCCGGTACAACTCCATACTCTTCTATTCCCTTTCAATTCTCAAGGATTAAATCAAGTTTTTCATCAATCAAGAACATTGAAGAGCGTTTATGGTGTCGAGGTGAAGAGTTGAAGTTTTCCTCTTCATTAATTCTCCAAGGATTCAAGATTCTCCTCTCTTATTATCATCAATTCAACTTTGATTTGGTATTTTCTTGGAGAATTACAAGATTTTCCTCATCAATTTCAACTCAAAGGTTCAAGTACAATTTACTCGAAGTTTTCCGGAGTATTTCTTAGTTCGCAGTGCTCTTCGGATTATTATCCGTTTGGTATTTATTTTACTTTGTTTACCGCATTTCTTTATCGATTTTCTAGAGAGCATGAGAAGTAGGGTTTTACCGCTTTCCTTGCCATGAGAAGTAGGAATAGAGATGTATGAAGGGGCTTCCGTAGTTGGAGCATGTTCAGGAACCCCTCTGGTTTATTTAAAGACCCGTTTAGGGCGCTTCTGTTTGCTAATTATGTTTGGTTTGTTTAAAATCCTCCATCTGCATAGGGAGGTAATTCTCAGTAAGTGTTTATATTTGTGCTTGCATAGGTCAAGAGTGGTTAGGACACCCGACGTGGCACCACCAAGCAAAGTCCCGCTTTTTATATTTCCTGCTATCGAGTCATGATGATATGATGGGCAAGCGGAAAGGGTCCTGATCGACCACACGGTTCTAGTGCAGGTCATTTCGACACCGAATTGTGTTGCTTCCTTTATCGAGTCAATAATAAAAGTGGCAAGAGTTCCCTATTCTGACTCTCCACGCTTTCCCGGGGTTCGCATTTATTGCAGAGCTCGCATTATTTGCTCTTCACACTTGACAATTCATGTCATGCGATGATACTATTCACAGGAATCAGATGTGTCGGCTCCTGGTTGACTCACGGTATGCTCGTTACTGTTCGAGGCTATGGGACTTCCTCCTTTTCCTACGCTTGTGTGCCATTTGTTTATTTGCATTGCATTGTTTGTGTACTTCTGCCAAAGCACTTGTTTACTTCATCCCTTTTGTCGTCTTCGACTCTACTTTAGTTAGTGATTCAAGATGGATATAGGCTTAGGTTTTAAACCTTTTCCATCCCTTTTTTGTCATCTTCGACTCTACTTTAGTTAGCGATTCGAGATAGACATAGATTTAGGTTGTAAACCATTTGCATGTTCCCTTAGGATTCTCTTGAATCTACTTTAGGTAGTGATTCGAGTTAGACCTTAGGTTGTAATCCATGCATGATAACATTAGGGATAGAGTTAGATAGTTTCCCTTGTTTGTTTTCTAGTTTCTTTCGCATCCTTGCATGTAATAAAACTAAAACTTGTTTTCTTTTTCTTTTGCAAATTAAAACACTTAATAATGGTTCAAACTCATTTTTTAAGGTAAAAACAACCAACCAATGCAAACTTTTTTTGCCTACGGGTTTTCTTTTTGTGTTTAAAATTCTTTTGTATAAGTAAAAAACACATAACCCATCAAAACATGTGAGCCAAACTACGGCGCTCTGACTTTCCCATTGCACGCGGGAATATATAGGCATCTTGTCACGGGGCTCGATCGAGCAAACTTTGTAAATACTTCCTTCTTTTCCCCGTGTTTTCTTTATTTTCTTTTCTTTCACATGCATTCTCTTTTAGCATACAGATATAGCAATTAAGCAGTAAATAGATATAAACACACTCATTAGATAGAAAATAGAAGTGGATACCATAGAGTACTACGGACGTGTGGGGTGCTAATACCTTCCCTTCGCGTAATAGATTCCCTTACCCTATCTCTCGGTCGCAAGACCGTGTCTTATCCCTTTTAGGTTTTCGCGATGCGTTTACCTTTCTCCTTTTGTGAGATAAAAAACGTTCGATGGCGACTTCATTGATATAGTTATCGGATGATGTTCAGCCGGTTGTTCCAATGATGATGTGATGATTATATTGATGTTATTAATAAATTCTTCCGATTTGTGAATGCATGATTTTTGATGATGATGAATTATATGTGACGTTTTGCATAATGCAAATATAATGCGATGATATATTTATCTTGATTTGGATAAATTATGGCGATGTGGGCTTTATGCCAATTTTGATAAACGATGATGATGTTTTTGTGTTGTGTTGTTTATTGTCGAGTCACATACATTGCATTGGCGACGATGGGCTTTTATGCCAAGCGACGAGGCTTTTATGCCAAGTGTTCCTAATTATGGACAAAGCGACGGGTACCACATGCATAACATAGTCGTGTCTCATGGAGTCGGTTATGTTTATGTTTGGGTTGTTTGCCGTTGAGTTTTAATTGATGGAAGATGTTGAATTGCGATGATATACGATGCTTTGTTTGGTGATGATCTTTGTGATGAATATGAAATGAATATAACTTGATAGTTTCATAATAACTAGGTGATGAGTATAAATAATGAGTTTTGCGATGATTTAACTTTGATGAAATGCTTAATGCAAATATGATGTGATGATGTTTTGTGACGATGGGCTTTTATGCCAAAAGCGACGATGGGCTTTAGCCAATTTGTGATGATTTCATTTATGATGCTTAAGTTATTAGTATGGTTTGATGTTGTTGTTTATAATTGCCGTATTGGTTAGTGACGTATTAACTTGTGATGATTTCGTGGTGATGGAAGTTTATGTGTTGTTGTGACGATTTATGCCAATGAGGTTAGGGCGATAAAGTGTAGGATTATACACATTAGTATGGCGATTAAAGTAAGTGAGTTTTGATTATGTGTTCGAATTACACTTATTAATCTATACCCTATATAATTCCGAAACTATATATATATATATATATATATATATATATATATATATATTTTATCATGCCTTTAACTATATGTTTTGGATTATCTCACCCTTTACTTGTTTCGCCATTACCTTTATATTGGTAACGTGCAGGTTATGAAGAAGGAGTTTATAGCCGCTGTTAGTCGAGTCGGTGTCGCTCTGATACATAGCACTCGGGGGGAATATTTATGTCGTCTTGTTGTTGTTCTTTTATTATTATTCCTTGAAATTCCTGGCAGCAGATACGTGATGTCACAGAGAATGTTATGACACACTATCTGACACTCTGTTAACAATTCACACAATAAATTTAAACAGTAGTAAAGAACACAATAAATTGTTTACCCAGTTCAGTGTCTAACTACACCTACATCTGGGGGCTACCAAGCCAGGGGAAATTCACTATTAGTAGAATTAATTCAGGAATAAACCAACCAGTTTATCTCCTTCATTTAAAACCTACCCAATGCAACTTCAATCTAAGTCCTACTTAGACACGAGTTCTACTCACTCCCCTCAATCACGGCAGTGATATCAACCTATTGAATAATTGAATTGTGAAGACACACTTCAATAAACTATCTTGATCTTGCTTCAAAGCTTTAATCAAGAGACAAACACTCGTGCTTCAAAGCTTTGAGTGATAAACTATCCTTACAAACAAATCCTAGTCCAAGGCACTTATCAATTGATAGTTGCTTGGCTCACAAGAGAAACTAGAATTACACAAAATACAACTGCTAAATCTCCTAACAGTACAAAAGGCGCAACAACAGTGTAAGGGTTGTGTTCCTTTTATAGAAGCAGTCCTGAAACTTCAGTTTTGGGCTTCCATAAAGATAGCTAGGGTTCACTTAATTTAATCCTAAAAACATGGTCTTTTCAACAACCAATTTAGGTTTAACTAAGATTAACCTAGCAGCCACGTGAGCATGCAATTTAACAATAGAGAAACATAATATAGCAGCTCAACAAACTTCCTGAAAAGTCTCAGGAAAAAACAGATTCTGCAGAACAGAATGTCACACTGAATGTCATAACATCAGTTATGACATCGGACTTTCTAGAATTCCAGCCGACTTTAGCTTCGTTCGAGCTTTACTTTAAACATCCTTGTCAAGTAGGATTTATCTTCAATCTCTGAATGTCATGACCTTTATCAAGACATTGCCATAGCCTAGTTTTACCAAAATTAATGCCAACTTAAAACACTAACAAACTCCCCCTTTGGCACATTTTTGGCTAAAACTACTTAAGTTATCAGAGTACCTATGCAGCAGAAGACAAACTAGTTCTAAGCTATCCTAAGCTTAAAGAAACTAGAACCTAGAGATAAGATAAATTCTACCCATACAAAAATCCCACAATTCCCACAATTGCCCACATAAAAATTCATACAGTTTCCCAAAATTCCCAATACAGTTTCCCACAATAGATCTTCTCCCCCTTTTTAGCCACAAAGGGCCAAAGGAATCAGTACAAGTGCCCCAATCATTCATTCATATATGAAGAAAAGTACCAGCACAATGTTTACAGTTATAGCTCAGTCAGAGGATTACAATTCTGCCAACAAAAATGATTACAATCTTCCAGAATACAAACCGGAAAAAATACAGTGCAGGAAACAGGATTTAAATAACAAGGCATTAGACAACAATGGACAGGCTTCCATCTCAAGTGCTTTCTTCACCAGAAGGAACACTATGAAAGGAAGCATCTTCTGAACTCCCTTCAGCTCCAGCCATCTGAACATCCTCATTTTCAGCATCACCAACAGCCTCATCAGCAGCTATCCCTTCATCCTCAACCTCTGTGTCCTGCTCTAGTTGAGAGATCACAACCTCTGTGTCCTGCTCTAGTTGAGAGATCAGCTCTTCAAGGATTTGCTTCCTTGCCTCAAGCTCTTTGCAAGTAGCTTTTAGCACACCTAGGACTGTTGCCTTTTGAGAAGTTGTCTTGACATTAGATGTCTCACCAGATGTCATGACAATGTCTGGAACATGTCTGCCTTGAAAAAGTTTGTAGTGGAATCCAGAGCGGGGCTCTTTGCGGCGTATCTCTTTCAGCTAGAATATCAGGAAATTGGTCAGTGATAATTCCACACAGCAGGGAGGGAAAGGCTATGGGTCCTTTGATAGCATAGCTTTCAGCATGCTTGAGTGCCTTTCAAATATATAGGATCCATAGTCAAATTTAGCACGAGTGCCTCTCATATATGAATCTTCCAGTCCAATAGAGATGGTGGATTTGTGATTGGTTGGGACCGATTAGCAACACCAATCTTATACGGGATGGCAAATTTCACACTCAACTTTCTTCTTGAGAGTTTTCCCTTCAGAGGCCATTGCCTTACTTGTTTGGCAGTGAGGGTTTGACAGATCTTGTTGTCAGTTTCCTCCAGCTCTGGCTGAGCATCATCAGATCTACCGAGAATCTGTTGATCACACTTGGAGAAAACGACTTTCCTCCCCTCACATATCTGATCTTGTAGTCGGCAGACCTCCCATCCCACAACCACTTGACAAATTGACTATAAACTCTTTCACCAAAACTTCATGCAGTTTGAGAAACTCTGTTGTTTTCATCGAACCGACCTCTTTGATCAAATCAACAATTTCCTTGCACTCAAGTGCACTTTTATTCAACTCTCTTTCCAGAGCCACCCTCTTTAAGCAAACATACTTCCATCTTCCAGCATTCTCAGGATGATGGAATGAAATGTTATCAATGGCCACTTCAGGCACCTTGGGCAGTTTCCCAAGAGTTTGCTTCTTTCTGGGATGAATGTCTGTGACATTCTCCTCAACATCAAAATCAAAGTCTTGATCTGACTCTGAGAGTTCAGGTTCCTTTCTCTTTTTCACAATTTGGGTTCTCTTTGGTCTAGAGACACCACCAACAGTTTTTACTCTACATCTCTTTGTAGAGGGTCCAGCCTTGGGATACTTCTCAGTCTTGCACACATCTTCAACACCCTTTTCTTTAGCAGGGCTCTGTGAGACAGCCTGTTTTCCCTTCCTTTTCATCATCCTCTTTGCAATGCTTGGATTGACATTGGCAATGAGGTCATTGTCTGAGTACACTTCATCCAAGTCAATGACTGGAGGTTCCGTTAAATGATCAGACCCTTGAACTGGAGACTCTTCAAGATTATCACCACTTGGTTTTTCTGGTGTCTCTTCTAAGATACTGTCAGAAATGTAGTCAGCAGGGGCTTTATCAGAGGCACATTTTGCTGGGGATTCCTCAAGAATACTATCACAAATCACATCTTCCTTATCAGCAGGGGTTTCATTACAAACATCATCAATAACGTACTTCAGAATCTTTAACTGAAGGATCAACATCATTCTTGACAGGGGAAGCATCATGATCACCAGATGTCTCGACATCCTCAGTGACATCTGGATCAACTGCTAAACTAGGGCTAGCAGACTTATAGTTTAGAGGGATTGAAACCCCAGGAACAGATTGATCTTCGTTTAGGATCCTGGTTACTAATCTAGCAATGGCTATATGCACAGACCTAGACCCCTCTCTGTTCACTATTTCTGGGGGAACTGAAGATGATGGAACAGAAGTCTTACCAGAAGGAGATGCTTGAGACCTTCTTGCATTCCTTGTGCGTAATTTCTTGAATTTTTATGGGTCATTGGCAATTGCACGCAGCGGAGTAACCCTCAGTGCTTCAGCTTGCATGGCTTCAGCATTTGCCCTAACTTCAGCCATGGAGGGAGATGAAGAGCCTGATTCTTGAGATGATGAAGATGATGAAGACATATTTTGCTGATGGCTTTTGAGAGAATGAGAGCGAGAATGGCAGAGGGTTTCAAGGTTTCTTTTGGATGAAGAAAAAGTGATACTACTTTCAAATGAAGAAACTATTATATGTGGGAGTCTCTTCCTATTCTTGGACCTTTTAAAAATAAGATGAAAATAATTAAATAACCCATTTATAAATAATTGAAGTAAAAGGTCCCTTCCATCCCTTGTTGTAGGCACAGTTAATTGTTACAACTCCTCATATTGACAAATACCCAATATGCCCCTTAAAGACTTAAACTGACTAGCCTCAAGAGTTTTGGTAAGAATGTCACAGTACAATGTCATGACATCCTATATGACATTATACTCAGTCAGCATCTGCTTCATCCAGATCATCTGAGAGCAATTTCTATCAGCTACTATGTATTCAGCTTCAACATTGTATAGGAGCACACAGTTTTGCTTCTTGCTGAACCAAGGAATAAGATTGTTTCTCAAGAAGACACATCCATCAAAAGAGCTTTTACACAAGCTTTGATCAACACTTTCTCCACTTGTTTTCTTGGACAACTTCAAATGTGTGGGAGCAGGAGTCCTTTTATGGAAGCCATTCTTCATTCCAAATTTCTTGACAAAATTCCTTGCATACTTGCTCTGTGGAAGGAGTGTTGAGTCTTCCATTTGTGAGACTTACAGTCCAAGAAAATGAATCAACTCTCCAATGAAGCTCATCCCAGATTCAGCTTGCATTTGGTTGTCAAAATGTCTCACCATTGTGTCAGGCATTCCTCCAAATACTATGTTATTAACATAAATTTGAAGCACCATGATCTCTCCTCCTTTGACAAGAGGTTTTATCCAAGACTCCTCTCTATATCCTTTGACATGGGTGCTTGGTTAGCCTTTCATGCGGATCCTAGTACTTTGCTTGATGCTTTAGGAGTGGTCGGATGTCTAGACATTGAGTGTGACATTCGATTTCTGTCCTTATACTTACCACAGATTCTCCCTTTATCAATGTGAAATCTTGGTATCCTTCCTCCCTCTATGGGCCGATCCTTTTCATTCCTCTACGAGATGTGGATGACGAGGTTCTTGTTGCCCCAATTTTACTTCCTCTTCATCTTTGTCATAGAGCACACATGAGATAGAGTGGTGTTCTCGATTCCCACATGTGTGATTGTCCTTTGATCGACTCCTCTAATCACTTCTTGTTTATTATTGATTACAAGACATTCGGACTTAGTGAAGTTGACTATGAATCCCATATCACATTCGACTTATCTTGATGAGATTGGCGGTCAAACCTTTTAATGACACCCATTTAGGTTTGGAACTCCAGACGGTTTGAGTTTCAATACCTTTGATTTCTCCTTTAGCTCCATCTCCAAAAGTAACAAAACTGGTAGAATGAGGTTTAACATCATTGAGGAGATTTCTGTCTCCAGTCATATGCTTAGAACATCCACTGTCAAAGTACCAATCTTCATTGGCAGACACTCTAAGAGAAGTGTGAGCTACCAGAGCTACAGTCTTATTCTTCCATTGTTGAGTGTATGATACCCTGTTGGTCTTAGGCTTCTTATAAGAACCTTGGTTAGGATATCCATGTAGCCTAAAGCAAAAAGGCTTTATGTGACCAAACCTTCCACAATAATGACATCTCCATCTTTGAAACTTTTTGTTCAAGTTTCTATGATTTTGATGTTGAACCCAATATTGTGACATCTGTTTTGACATTGGTTTCCCATGTCTCTTCTTCTTAATGTCACCAACAAGTTTCTTTTCAGCCACATATCCTAGACCATGCTTATTTCCTGCATTTTGTCCAAGTGAAGAATTTCTTCCAACTTATCGCCGGATGTCAACATTTTGTGATTTAGACATCGATCAAGTTTGGAGTTCAACATTATAATATCATTATTGAGGTGATTTATAGTGGTGTGTTTTCCTTTTCTCGACCTCAACTTCACATTCTCGACTTCAACTTCTCAATCGCTTTTTCTGTTTCTCATTTTTGACATACTTCACCATTTTTATACACGACTTCTGTAGGTTTAAAAGCTCTTCAAATGTCATTTCCTCATCACTAGAATCCATATCGAATTGTACACTCGGAGAGAGCGGTGACAAGTTTGGTGCTTATTCCTCGATTCACTTCACGAATCACCATCGGACCAAGTGACGATCATCCCTTTCCTTTGCTTCTTTAGAAAGGTGGGACATTCACTCTAATATGCCCATATCCTTCACAACCATGACCTTTGGATTTCTGCTTTGACTTCCTTTTCTTGACTTGGATCTTCTGGAGTCATAAGATACGCCAATTCGGATGAAATGTCCTTGACATTGGGCCTTGACTTTGGATCAACCCTCTTGATGAGTCTGTTGAACTGCCTTCAAGCATAGCTATAGCTTGGATATCTTCTCTTCATCATCCACCTTGCATCCCTCTTGATATTGGACACAAGTGCTATGCTCTTGTTCTTCATCAACAGTTCACCGATTCCCATCTCAAAAGTCATCGAGATCCAATAAGTTCTTCAACTTTCGGTCTTGATGTCACGAGCCTCCTCTATTGCGTCACTTTCATTGCAAATCTTTTAGGCAAGGATCTAAGAATCTTTCTCACCGACTTTTCTTGACATCTTTTCACCAAGTGCTCTGAGGTGTTGGCAATTTCAAGATATTCATGTGAAACTCATGAATAGTCTCATCTTCTTTCATCTTCAAATTCTCAAATTTGGTAGTGAGCATCTGAAGTCTTGACAAATTCACCTTGGATGTCCCTCATGAGTAGTTTTGAGAGTGTCCTAAACATCCTTGGCCACTCACATTGATGAACTAGTCGAAGATATTTACATCAATACCATTGAATAGGGCATTCAATGCTTTAGAGTTTCGAGCTAGCTCCTCTTCCTCTTTGCTCCATTCTTCCTCAGGTTTCAAGACAGTAGTCCCATCTTTCTCAAGCTTGGTGGGATGTTTCCATCCTTTGTCGTGACTCTCAAGCTTTAATATCTATTGATCTTAAGAAGGCAACCATACGAGGTTTCGGTAATCATAATTAGACCCATCCGAATAGGTGGTCTACCTCCAAATCCTCCTTCCTTATCCATTCGCGAAACTATTATCCTAGATCTCACCCGAAATAACAGGCGGGGTGCACTCGATGCCAATTGAAATTCACGGCGGATCGTGATGTCACGAGAGAATGTTATGACACCTATCGACACTCATTAACAATTCACACAATAAATTTAAACAGTAGTAAAGAACACAATAAATTGTTTACCCAGTTCAGTGTCTAACTACACCTACATCTGGGGGCTACCAAGCTAGGGAGGAAATTCACTATTAGTAGAATTAATTCAGGAATAAACCAACCAGTTTATCTCCTTCACTTAAAACCTACCCAATGCAACTTCAATCTAAGTCCTACTTAGACCTGAGTTCCTACTCACTCCCCCTCAATCACAACAGTGATATCAACCTATTGAATAATTGAATTGTGAAGACACACTTCAATAAACTATCTTGATCTTGCTTCAAAGCTTTAATCAAGAGACAAACACTCGTGCTTCAAAGCTTTGAGTGATAAACTACCCTTACAAACAAATCCTAGTCCAAGGCACTTATCAATTGATAGTTGCTTGGATCACAAGAGAAACTAGAATTACACAAAATACAACTGCTAAATCTCCTAACAGTACAAAAGGCACAACAACGATTGTAAGGTTGTGTTCCTTTTATAAAGCGATCTGAAACTTGATTTTGGGCTTCCATAAAGATAGCTAGGGTTCACTTAATTTAATCCTAAAAACATGGTCTTTTCAACAACCAATTTAGGTTTAACTAAGATTAACCTAGCAGCCACGTGAGCATGCAATTTAACAATAGAGAAACATAATATAGCAGCTCAACAAACTTCCTGAAAAGTCTCAGGAAAAAGCAGTTGAGCAGAATGTCTGCTGAATGTCATAACATACATTATGACATCGGACTATTCTGAAATTCGGCCTGACTTTAGCTTCGATTCGAGCTTTACTTTAAACATCCTTGTCAAGTAGGATTTATCTTCAATCTCTGAATGTCATGACCTTTATCAAGACATTGCCATAGCCTAGTTTTACCAAAATTAATGCCAACTTAAAACACTAACATTCCTTTTGTGAATAAGAACCATAAATTATGAAAACATGATTTTGATGAGGAAGTTAATAAAGAATTTTTTTTGATTTTTATGAATCAATTTATGTTTTCCGACGATGCTATGTATCCGAGATTTACTTTAAAGCAAACTATTTAAAGTGATTTGGTTTGATGATGTGACGCCTCAGTATTTAATTTATGAAATTTTTAATTACTCTGATTTTTGTATATAAAACCTTGGGTAAATTTGGGGTGTTACACTAGTGGTATCAGAGCAGGTCGGTTTGTCGGCCAGGTTATTAATGTGTTTGACCCTATTGTATGCGACATGTGTATGAATCACTGTTGGTACTTGCTTGTTTCTATTTGTTAGTCTGCAGAGATGAGTTTGAAACAAGTGGGGGAAAAGTTTTACTTCTTGGTGGAGCTTGTGGCTTAGAGATGAAGCCTCAAGTAGGGTTACGCTTGGGTAACTTGAAGCGTAAGTTTGAAGACACTGTTGTAGTTTGGTGAAGATGGTTTATGTCACCATCATGATTGTCGAATGTCTATTGACAACTTAAGGAACTGATCACCCTTAATCTCTTGTTGATAGTAGTCGGGATTTATGTTGGTTGGGATAGATTGTCTTTCCAGCTTAATAGTGTATGAAGCAAATGTGTTTGCACAAGGAGGTGCATGGTTACTTGAGTTATGAGAGAATTTGGATTTTTGGTGAGAAATAAGATTTTGGCAAGCGAGCTTCTTGTTGTGATTCTTCCGAAGCCTTTGTGGAGATGTGAGTGAATTGCCGCAGTAGCACGAGGAGAAGTTTTGATGGATTTAGTTTCTGGAACTAGTTGTGATTCGAAGTATCCTTAAGGGATGTTTGTGTCTGAGTTAGAGTTGAAGAGTCAACTTGAGAATTGGTTTGAGCAGAGTTTGTTTATTCGAGCGGGTCACCGTGGAGTGTTATCGTTGTGTTGTACGATAAGAGCAAAGGTTGCCCGAGTTGGTGTGTCGTTTGCAGTCAAGGAACGAAGTGGATATTGAGGACAAGTGTTTACTTCCAAGGACTAATGTTGGATAGATCAGTCATTTTGAGCTTTTGTGTTTAGTGAGATCGATGTGAAGTCTGGCTGTCTACGGATTAGTGTGTGAGAACTGAAGATGTTTAGACAATGCTTTTCAAGATAGCGTATGGTCCGGGCGAATATTTGTTGATGTCATTAGTGTGACTAATGCGTCAGGTGTGATTTTGGAATGTTCAGACAGTACTCTCATGAGTAGCTGTAAGAGTTATTTCTTGTTCATAGATATTATTTAGTTCACATCAAGTTAAGGGATTGTGGCAAGCATCCGAGCGTTGTGTTATCAGTAGTGAAGTTAGATCGGTGCATGTCGAGCACTCTAAAGAAGGAGTTTTGGAACTGTTGGACGTGAGTGTCTTAAGTAAGCGACTTAGACGGTGATATTGTCGATATCAGGATTAACAACTTCAAAAACACCATCTTCAATTGCCAATGGCTCCTGTTTGACGCCATGGTAGTAAACTTTGGCTCCATAATTCCAAGGTAAGGCTTTGTCAGAGGAATATGGAACTGGTCTAGGAAAGGTGATAGGTGATCCTTATTGCATTTACATCGGCACGTTCTTTGGGATAGTCGTCATCTCCTCATCTAGTTGCTTTGATATCTTCAATTGAAATCTTGGAGCTTTTAAGGGCGGTATATTTCACCATGAAATCAAATTTCTGATTCGGCTGCCCAGAGTATCCCAGGCTTCTGGTATGGTTTCTTCTACATCTACATCTTTAATCTTCAGGATTTTGGAAACATCTTCGTACAAACCCTCCACAGACGGAGCTTTCATGAATAATACTTCTCGGTTATTCATCAGGCGCTGAATACCTCCCTTCAATCAGACACAACCATTGGATTCAGATGCACAATAACATCAATTGTCGAAGCATCTTGGAAATAAACCGACTTGTAAAAGATTCTTCTTGACAGTCATCAGAGGAGTGGTCAACTCACTCACAGCAAAAACATAGAAGTCATCATCAATGGCATTGGCACTCTTTCCATGATTAGGAATTGGTGCGGTGATCACATTCGAAGTTTCGACAGGAGGGTCGAATTCAATCTCCTGAGCTTCAATCATATCCTGGATCTTGTTCTTCAGGGCCCAACAATTGTTCGTGTTATGTCTAGGGCTATTAGAGTGGTATGCACACCTTGCATTGGGATTATACTTTAGAGAGTATGTGTTAACATGCTGAGGCGGATCCCTCAAAGTAATCAGCTCTACTTTTAACATATGTTTCAATGCTTGGGACAACAACATGTTAATCTTCATGAACTGTCTTCTTGGCCCGTTCTGTCTACGTGTATTGTCTTGCTGAGGTTTCACCAGCACGAGATTGGAGATCAAGACTTCCCCCACAAATTGATGGCGATCATTTTCATCACAGCTCTTCTGGTCGTACACAACATTGGCTTCTTTCTTCCCACCAAAAGAACTCTTCGCAACACTTGAAGATGTCTCGACTTGAATCTTCCCAATCTTGATTCTAGCTTCAATACGTTCTCCTATCAATATCAGCTCGGTAAATCCGGCCAAATATTTTCCAATCAGATGATTGAAGAATGGACCTGTCAACATTCCCATGAACATGTCAACCAATTCCCTATTAGACAAGGGTGGCTTGACTCTGCCTGCTAGATCTCTCCATTTCTGAGCGTACTCTTTAAACTTTTCGTCACGGCCCATAGACATACTCTGTAACTGCATACGGATTGGTGCTAATTCAGCGTTATACTGGTATTGTTTGTAGAAAGCATCTTCCAAATCATTCCACATATGAATGTGGGTATTTTCCAACTGATAATACCACTCCAACTGTGCTCCAGACAAACTCTCTTGAAAAAATGCATCCACAACTTCCTATTAGTAGTGTGTGGTTGAATGTTCTAAATATAGGACTTCAGATGAAGATTTGGGCAGGAAATGCCATCATACTTAGCAAAAATAGGAACTTTGAACTTGAGAGGAATCATCACTCCAGGAACCATGCTTAGATCATCAAAGTTCAACCCTAATATTGTTAGATTTTCCACAGCATTCAGGCAATCTTCAAGTTGCTTATACTTCTTGTCATCAGGAGGATATTGCTCACTCATATAGTCTTCTTCTTCCTCTTCTTTAGACCCATGATTGCTTCCTTCATTGGCCTTGACACTTCCTTCAATTTCACCGTTTTTTTTGAGAACTCAAGCGGCCTGGCTGTCTTGATTGGACTTCTGAATCTTCTTCCCATATTGAGAATACCAAATATCTTCTTCTTCTTACTCTTGGTAATGAGCTCTTTCAGGTCTTCCTGCCCTTTGGCCAAGTTAGTGAACATCTCTTGGGCCGGCGTTACGAGCACGGAGATCTTTGACGATCTGTCGAGAGCCATTCTCTGAAATAAGCAGTGGAGAATAAGAAATTCGATCTTCGGAGTACCTGTTATGAAATGATATGCTATGATATGATATGCAATGTTTTCAAGGACCTTAGGAAATTTAAATTTGGTAAACAAAAAGGAAAACTTTTCATTAGTAAATTAGTAAATACAAAGGAAAGTTCAAGCATAAAGTAAAACTCCTAGTGCTTAAGCCTCCCATGGACGCTTCCTCTTTGTGTTGACATAGGTGTTAATGCTCTGTTCCTCGTGAAGTAGCTTCGTCAACTCCAATACTCTTTTCTTGCTTACGTAGCACGGAGCTTCAAAGGTGTCCCTTTATTCTTTGAGTTGAATCTAGGATCTCTTAAATTCTTCGAAATCGGTGGGCATGTCTGGATGGAGAATAGTGTAAGACTCGTTGCCTTCAACAGCAGGTTCCACAATTACTGGTAGGATAGAAGCATATGGCATCATAAGACTTTAAGAACGAGCTCGTACCTATTTGAGGTAAGTTTCCCAAGGAATGGAGTTTTTATGCCCCAAAGTCTTGGTATCAATCTTCTTCACCATGCCCCAAGCATGCACAAATCTTCGACGATAACTATGGAGATCGTTGTCATAGTCAAATACAATGCCTTGGATAAGCATGCCATGAGGACCATCTCTTCGAGAGCATAACCAAACTGCCATAACGCTAAAGAAGGATTGTAAGTGATACCTTCCCTTATTCCAAGGAGTGGCACATTAGGGAATTTCCCTAAACTATCAATGAAAGTGATATTTTTTTGAGAGTAGAGACACCAACGGATATCTGAGTGAGAGAGTGACATCAACCTTTGAGACCATTTTATACCTTATTCATTCTTCGTTACTGATCGGGGAAGGTGCGAAATAAACCACCTGGATAGTAAAGGTATGCAACACATGAGAGTTCCTTGTCTCTTCATAGTACGAGTGTGAAGAGAATGCAGAATATCTCTAAGAAAGGTAGGCACAGGATTATGGGTGAGAAATATCTCGATGGTGTTCACGTCTATGAATTGATCTGGATGAGGAAATAACACCAAACCATAGATTAGCAAATCCAAAGTATCCTCAAAAGCGTGGAAACTCATAGCCTTTAAGAATTATCGAGCCTTCTTTATCAGAAACTTAGCAAGCAAACTCTTAACTCCACTTCTTATTTCCCAATTAGCTTTAATGTCTGGCCGTTTTAGGTGTAAAGTTGCTGCAATGTCTTCAAACCTCAAAACTTTTTCTAGAACGGTGAAAGGTATCTGATCAAGAATGGGTACCCCAATTAGCTTAGAGAATTCTTCCATTGTAAGTACGAACTGATAGTATGGGAAGGTAAAGCAGTGATGTTTCAGATCGAAGAACTGGAATACGATGCTCATCATATCTTCTTCAAAACCGGAGATAATCAAGACAAGTAGATAACCATGCCTTTTGATGAACTGAGAGTGATCAGGAACTTTTAAAACTAACTCCTTGAGTTGAGAAGGTATCCCCACAAAGTTGATTCAGATAGTCTTCCTGGAAGCCATAACCCTACAACACAAAGCAAAAGTAAAGCCCTAAGTCCTTGAAATGGTTAGAAATATGATGTTATGATGTCATGTTTAGGTAGCAAACACAAACAAGTCACACAATAGACCTAGTTTTAAGGCTTGCATGAGGTATATGTGTCTATCCTTCACCGGAGTTTAAGTTGGTTCAACCTGTCCTACAATAGTAACCGGGTTCTAGGAATCTCATATCACTGATCTTTATCGCATGCTTTATTTTAGTACAACTACCAAATGGCCGACCAAAACATCCTGAAAGTCGAATCTCAATGAGCGCAACATCGAGTATCAACCATGCTCAGTCTGCACCGAAGCCGGCTATCTCACTACCTTCTAATGGCTAAGATGGGTCAATTAGGGTTCTAAAATTTTAGTTAGTGTTTGATGACACCACGCAGATGCCAAATATTTCCTCAATTGAATATGAGGAACATCAGGACATCCAAAGTGTCACACTAACCGTAGCCATCATTTTAACCGTGTCGGTCTACACCGGACAGTCGCGATGATCTATTGCTATTTACCTAAGGAAACTTGGATCCGGGTGTAGGATCCTTACAAGCAATAATACCCAAGCAAAACCCTTAAAAGTAAATCAGACAAGTCAAACAATTAAATCAAGTAAAGGTGATCTAAAGCCCTAAGGTAACCCCTGTTTAGGTAGTCTCCCCAACAGAGTCGCCAGTTCTATAACACAGTGGAAGAACTGACTTGTTTGTTTTGCGTTTTATTGCAATTGTTGCGGTTAGCAAGAGTCACGACCGAATTTTATTTTATCCAATAAAGGAAAGGTGAAAAGAACAAGAAAAACCTTTTATCGATTCTGAGTATGGGGGTAATTATGAAAAGGGAAGGTGTTAACACCCTTTTCTTCCGTAGTTATCTAAGGGCTCTTAATTGTTTAGCTCATATTTTTTGAAAACTTGCTTTGTGTGTGTGTGATTTATTTGAAATTTTTTTGACTTTGACTTTGTAATGATTCTTGTATCAGTCCTCAAGAATGTCTACGAAGTGTTTGAAAATATTTGTTTGAAAATGTGAGGTGTGAAAATTATTTTATTTAATTGATCAAGAAATCAAGAGTTATTACCCACTCAGAAGGTCGTTCTTGTTATTTTCCTTCTCATTTAGAAATAGTGCTATCCATACCATTAGTTAGTAGGTAGCCCTATCCATTGGACGTGAAGGGACAGGCGCAGGGTCATCGTATGGTCATTGAAGGCAACATTGTAAGGATACCTTAACAATTTGAAGGGACGATCATCACTTATTTGTAGGCAACAACCGAGGGACAAGATCATATATTTGTACGCAACATCGAGGATCATCGAGGGACTATGATCTTTGTATCAAAGGGACTATGATGATGTTATTCGTAGGCAACTTTGCTAATGGTATCCCTACGTTCGAGGGACATGACCATATTTTTCTGAAGGCAACAAGAGAGATTACCCTAGAGGTGCAAATGTGCAATTGATTCAATTCAGATATTTATTTTTGATTAGGATTATCTAAGTTCGTTTTAGATCTTGTCATACAATCCTAATTAGCATACATCTAAGAAGTTAATATTTACGGGAAAGTAAAGGTGCGAAAAGTAAATATCCCACGCTATTACATGGCTTTGGGGCAGTTACATAATAGGAGGTGGGGAAAAGAAAATTACCTAAACTATTACATCCCATGAGCAGATACATAATAATAAAAAAGTGCGAGAAAAGTAAATCTACGCTAATACATAAAAAACTTGCAACCTATGCACCAATTTCTAGAATTTAAATGAGAATAAAATATGAATAAATAAGAGGAAAAATATTTTATTGAAAAACATAAGTGTTCTAAACCGTAATTTAAAAAAGAAAATATTATTGGTATTTTTTGGAATCGATTTTAATTAAATAAACCTAATTCTAAGTTAATTTGAAATTAATTAAGTAAAATATTTTTAATGATGGAAAAATTAAAATGTTTTTGTATCAAAAATTAAATAAAGATTTTTAAAACCTAAATATGAAATCAAAACATTTTTTAGGGTTTTAGAAAATAATTTAAACAATTTTTGAAAAGAAATTAAATAAGAAAAGAAATTAAAAAAAGGGTTAGAAAAATATGAAAGGAAAAGTGCTAAAAAATGAGGATGGCCTTGGAGAGTGTTGAACTTGTGACCTTGGGGTCAAGGGTTCGAAAGTTAACCACTAGACCACATGCATGTGGTGTGAAGATCTCGCCTCCAATTGTTTATTTATGATAACCTGGAAAAATCAGAAAAATAAGACAATTTTGCAAAAGGCTGGGATCAAACCCACGCCTTGAAGAACAAGAGGACTAAGTGCACGCGTTCTACCGCTGGGGCGGCCATACATCCATTTATTATCACACAACCATTAATATGTATGCAATAACAATTTTAGAAATTTCAAATAAAACACAAACACGCCAAGGTGGGTCCCCAGGGTCTAAAATGGACAAATCAAAACATGCCACGCCTGCCTCCCTGAAGTCTTCGCCAGTCAACCGCCCTAGGTGGCATTTCCGGTCATCTTCTTCGACAAGGAGAGAATCGAAACCTGCAAAGTAACGATAATAAAAACAAAAGAAAGACCCTATCCCCCCAAGTCGACCCTTGGGAATTCAATGGTGGTGTTAGTTTGATCTAAATCAGCATGTATCTAGGGTTTCAAAGTTCCATACTTTGCATGCCCTAACAATGGAGGAACTTGATTCCTGTGTCAAAACTCATGCACGATGGTTCTAAACATTCACAAACATTAGTATGAACATGAATACATGCATCGAAATCATTTATATTGCATAAAATGAAGGTTTGAGATTCAAGAAACCTTACCAATCGGTGCAACTGAATGAGTGAGTTATGGGATGCTTTGGAACAATGTAAAGGTTTGGATCGATTACTGGGAGGCTCAAGATGATGAATGAATGACTCGTTTGGCTTGAGAACGACTGGAAATTGGAAATCGAACTTGCCCTAAAACTTTGAATTTTTGGAGAATTTCGTGTAGGGTTTTGAGTGCAGCAAACCTTGTTTTTCTCATCTGGTCTTATTGTGCTTATATAGAGGGACAAACTAGGTCAACAAATAAGAGAAAAAATCTTGTATCGAATGTGAAATATATCTGATTGCCAATTTGTTAATTTTGTACTAAAAGCTTCCAGTTTTGATTCAATCACATGCCATGCATTTTTTTCTAGCTTGCTTGGACTTCCTTGGACCTCAAGATCTCTGAATAACAAGCCCATACGCCTGATATCTTGTCTTGGTATTTTATTTTAATTAAAAATGAATTTAAATGAATTAATTCAAAATAAATAAAATAAATGGCAAAGGAGCGTGTAATTGGACTTAGAGCGTGTAATTGGAAACAAGTTTATATCATAAAAACCTAGGCCCATTTGGAAAATTTTCAAGATTGATCAATGTTTTCTTCATACACTTCTTCAAAATTTCCAAACTTGCTCAAACCATAAGTTGCTCAATTATTACCATTTGAGGGTGATCTTGGACTTTTTATAAATCTTAAGATGTTCTCTAAAATCTATATTTGGTTTCATCTTCATTGAAGCTTCCATGTTCATGTACACTTCTTTGGAAAAAGATGACTTTTTGTTGACTTTTGAAAGGACCTGTAATGTCTTGACCCATATCTCTCAAATGAAGCATTTTTGGGGAAGCCTTTTGAGAGACAAGGTTATATAGAACTGAATTCCCTTTAAAATGAGCTTTGGTGGAAATTTTTTTGATGAAGTATGTGAAAGTCATGCTTGGTCAAAGTTCTGTTGACTTTTCCTTAAGAAAACCCTTATTTAGAAACTTTTGACTTTTGACCACTTCTTGAATTTTCTTGATGAATCATGATCAACACTTGATCAAATGATGAATGTGATCTCAAAATATTGATGGTGACCAAAAATGATGAAAGTTTGACTGCATGTTGACCATAATTGACTTTTTGTCCAATACAACTGATTTTCAACCATTTGAGCAATTGATTGAGCAAAATTGGTCTATGAGGCTTGAAACTTAACATGGTGATATTTTAAAGCATATGAGGAGGCATGATATCCACTTGATCCATTAGAGATCACTTATGACTTGAGAAAAACAAAACTAGTTGTGGGTTGATTGCTTAGGAGAGGGTTTGTTTGATCAATCCTTGTGTAATTCTTGAGTATGGAGATGTATCTTGATCTCAAAAATAGGAGGAAATTTTATGGGGTATAATAAGAGAGAAGTTGGAAGAAGTTTGAAATGATGAAGAAAAGGGTTTTTATAAACTCTAAAAAAGAAGAAAAATAATAAAGAAAAAATGATTGATTTTCTAGGTCAAGGCCGTGTCACTTCTGCATACACGTGGAGAGAGAGGGTAGCGAGGTAGTGAGTCACGTCTCCCTCTGAAAAGTGCAATGATGGAGGAATTAAATGTTGCACGTCTCGAGAATTAAAGCATGATATACTATCAAGATTACATGACGTCACGACAAAAGTGGAACAATTACGTCAACTAAGGAAGAAGTGGAAGTGATTTGGTCGATGAGTGATGGTCGACACTTCAAAGATGCCATTATTTCGTATGGGTCGAATTTGAAAATGACATCTCTGGGAGGCATTTTGTTACCTTAAAAAATCTTTAAGGTATATTTGTTTCCTATAAATAAAGGTAGTCCTTTGAAATAAGGATTGTAAGGAAATTAAAGTCAAGATGGTTGAAATTTGGTTTTATCAAACTAAAGAATTTAATGTTCAATGGAAATATTAAGCCAAAATATCGAAATTGGGACCTGTCGACCAAAAGGAGAGAGGTTGATATAAATGGCCAGCAAGATGGTCGAAATTGGTTTTGTCGGCCAAAGAGAATCCAAGACTTAGAAGAATTTGGATTTTTTTATTATGTTAGTGACAAGTGTCTAAGCAAGTCCAGAAGCGGGAGGATTTAAATTTTGAAGTTACCAGCGGTTGCAAGCAGTTCTATTCTGATTGAGCGCCAAATAGGTGGCGAAATCTTGAGGAGCAGTTGTCTTAGGCTAAAATACGTGTCAAGTAGATAGTGTGCATAGGAAGTTATGTTGTAATCATTATAAATAAAAGGGTCTAGTGTAGGATTTTGAGTGTTCATTTGTACTAAAATCACTTGTCAAACTCTATTATTCCAAGCGTAAGGAAGCAAAGAGTGCATAAGTGTGATGTACGTGAATCACCATATTTATTTCAATGCAAATCTTTTACTTTTCACTTGTTCCTTTTGAACCTTTTACTTTCTTTCTATTTACTTTTGAACAATCCCTTTACGTTATCATTTTGCTTCGTATAAACGCCTTCTGTCGGTCACGAGTCACCCAGTTGGTTGAATCAAATTGTCACTTATTTCGTTTAAACGTCCTCTGTCGGTCATGAGTCACCGGTCAGCTGGATGAATTATAGTGTGGAAACTTCATTTATACTTGTTCCTTTATTTATAGAAAACAGTTTCTCATAGTAAGGATTTTGACGGAACAAGTAGTTTTCGATCTCTTAGCACATGTCTTAAGATCAACTAGTCGAACTTCCAAGTAACCCTTAGTTTTTAGGGCTTTGGGAAGACTAGCGGTTGTTTACCATTTTCCACAGTAAACACATACCTAGTAGTTTAGGTTGATCATCCACTTGTATTTTGATTTTAGTTTTTTGATTTTGTATTGTATCGAATTTGTGTTTTGGATAACATTACCATTATTATGAAATGTATTTTGGATAACATTTTTGGTCTTTTGTTCGATTTATAAATTGTATAATTTGTTAAATTTCTAATTTGTATAACTTTTCTAATTAATGCTTTTGTTAAAGTTTTCTGCTAACTGTCATGCCCAAAATCGAAAATATACATCTGGTATAAAACCGTAAGTATACTTTCGATTTTAACTCAAATATTTTTAAAAATAATGCACATTAAAAGTATACTTTCAATTTTTGAAGGGACATTTTCGAAAATGTATAGGATTTAATTCTATCTCATGGGATGGATTAAGAAATCCATGCTCTTAGTTGTCTCAAATTCATGGTCCATTGAACAAGTAGTTTTTATTTATTTATAAAAAATAACAACATATATTTTCATTAAATGTCTAGGAAATTGGGAAAGGAATAAAAATAAAGAAAATAATAAAGAAAATTAACTATGTACAAAAAATTAATCAAAAAATATTAACATAATTATGTTTTTGGTCCTTAACTCATTCTTAAAGATCAAGTTTATCCTTTAATTTAAAACAATATATAATTGGTTCTTCAACTTTACTATAATAGCAAGACAGAATTATAGTCAATTTTCTTCAACTTGAAGTTGTTTTATACTCGATAATAGTAATAAAAAAAAATAAAAAAACAATAAAAAAAATGAATGAGTTGAATTTTCTCAATTGTTGATTATGTTTGATCTTTGAATAAAAAGGGTTTCTCTCTTAATTGTTTTCATTATCGCACTTCCTTCTCGATCAGTGAAACTTGTTGTTTCTCTTCCAACTACACTTTTCTTTCATTCTCTCTCTTTCCTCTTTCTATAACAGGTAAGTCATTTTTTCTTCTCATAATTCTTATAATTTACTTCAATAGTTTTTTTCTCGGGTCTTATACTTCAATATTGCCCTAATTGGAAGATCTTCTTGATTGCTTTATGAACAAGTTTTCCACTTTTCCTTTTGGTTTGGTACACGGATACTAATATTATTCGTAACATATTGAAATTTGATGAATTTTAAAGCACAAGTAATATGTTAGAATATCCCTAGGGTTGGTAACTTCATTTTCAATTTGATGAATTTTAAAGCACACGTAATATATGTTGAGGTGTTCCAAAATTTGGTGAAACAAGTATTTTTAGTGTTGTTTGACCAGCTTGAGACTTAAATGTGACTTTATTTCTTGTACAGATTCCCAGTATGGAAGAGACTTTTGATTTGAGAAATGATGTAGAATTGGTAACATCAGTCTCTGATATGCATCGTGATCTTTTGAGGCCATCTGCTCGAAGCTATTCAATTTTTAGAGGTACTCACTGTCAACAATATACCTGAAACACAGAAATTGTTTTACTTTCTTTCCTTATTTTTCATGCTTTATTTGCTTGGATAGTTTAGTTTTAGAACATGTTTTGTTGGTTCTAATCAAGTTGCTCCATTTTCCATTTCAATTGTTTCATTATAAATAACTGTTTCTCTTTGTACTGGTTGAAGGTAGTACTCTTCATTGCTCATGTTTTCATAAGCTATTCTAGAGAGCTTATGGAAATAAGTTGAAAACATTTTATGGACATATCAAGAAGCAGTTTTTTTGAGATCTTTCGAACAGTGTCGAAAGTGCTTATGACAGAATAAATTCAAATAATTTGGTTTAAACAGACCTTAAAAATAACATGCTTGTAATAATGTTTCGACTAAGCATTGACATTTATTTCTATGGCCATGACAGGTCAGGCAGCAGATGCTTCTGATCATGATAGAGGCAAGTATGCTCTAATTCGAGACCCAGAGGACCTCCAAACTGGACTTTATGACAAACCCCTTCCGTGTTTTGGATGCGGAATTGGATGGTTCTCGTAAGTAATTTACCTACATTCTTCCCCTATTTCTTTTCCACCTCTAAATGGTTTTGTGACTTTTGTTTGTTCCATTTCATTGAAGATTTCTTGTTGGATTTCTATGTCCACCTCTGTGGTACTATGCAACTATTCTCTATTTTGGAAATTACTATATGAAAGATCCTAGAGAACGCGCAGGATTGGGAGCATCTGCAATTGCTGTAATATTTTTCTCTAATCCTTCGCTTGCTCTCTATCCTCAACTTGTTTATCTGTTTGTGTGTGCGTGTGCACACACAAACATGTTCATGTACTGCAAATATTGTGTTATTGTAGCTCGCATTTATAATTCATTTTTGAATGCTGTGGCGATCTTTGCAGGCTTTAATATCCTCTGTGGCATTGGTTATCATAGGAGCTATTCTTCTGTTGCATTCCCTCTAATACTGTGAAAGTATAGAGGCAGATATCTGAAAAGTGCATACATATATTTCAACTTTTAAAGGGAAGAAATGATTGTGGATTATTGGTGGAGTAAATATCTGTAAATTGAGAGAAAGATGATATATATGTCTTTTAAATAGTACATTTCACATTTGTGTAAACAAACGAAGTCTCACATGTTTTTTACAGTGTTTTTTACAGTATTTTTTCCAACCAAGATATTTATATGTTGAAGAAAACTTTGAACTTCAATTTTAATACAAATACAAACAAGACATACAAGTAATCAATCATTTTCACAGTTTAGTTCTTGACAACAACTAAACTGAACCAAAAATATAGTTCAGGAAAACCGAACTGAACTGGTTCATTCCAAACAAAGCTAAATGGTCCGAGGTTTTAGTTTTCAAATGTTTTTTTTTGTTTTTTTGCTTAATTAATAAGAACTCCATTTCTCGGAGTCCAATCTAATCACTCTCTCCCTTGGACCTATATTGGAGACTTTAATGCTATAATTGGAGGAAAATGAGCACTGAGTTACTCACTTACTAACCAAGATTCCTATGAATTTTTTTTATTTATATTAGTTTGAGGCCAATAACCTTTTGCACCTTCCTACTTAAGGAGGCATCTATTGAGAGAAAGAATGTTCATTGTAATGAAAAAAAAATGCTTGTCAGGGTGAGCATTGAGAAGGCATTTTGGCAAGAAAAGGCTAGGATCAAGTGGCGCAAGTGGCGCTCAGAAGGTGATTGAAACACATCATTTTTTCACAGAACTGCCAAAATCAAACAGACCTGCAAGAAGCTATATTCTCTTAGGGTCAATGGTATTGCCATCACAGCTTAAAGGCAAATTGTTGATCATGTTATTGTTGGAAATCCATCAAATATCTATGATGAATTTCTATCAATCTTGATGAACAAGATTGATATCACCATACAATGAATAATTAAAGAAAAGAAGAAGAAGAAAAAAGAATTATTTTCTGCAGAGTAACTCTCTGCCCACAAACTGAGGAAAACTTTTTATTCACTTTATGAATACAACTTTTTTTAAAATAGGGGTTACTCCCTCTATTTATAAATTTAGGTTAGCTTGCTCCATAAGGCAAAGTCCAAAACTATAAAAACCCAAAATATTTATTTGGAACTAAATCCCATCTATTATATTCTAGTTCTAAATCAAAACTAAATCTAAATCTAAAACAAATCAAATCTGCGTCGAATCTGAATAGCCTGCGTCGAACCACAAGCTCTTCGACTGGGCAACCTCCCTTCGACACACACACACACAATTTCGACACAATCGAATTACAATTTAACACACCACCTAATTCGTTGTGTCTAAACTATCTACATTCATCATTGCTCTTAGTCTTCGAAATACTTCGACCTGCACACCCTTTGTCTTGATATCTGCAATCTGATTCTCAGTTCTGCAGTGTTCCAAGTTCATCTTCCCATCCGCTACATGCTCTCGAAGATAGTGGAACCTCATTTCGATGTGCTTGCTTCGACCATGAGCTATCGGGTTCTTCGCCAGGTTTATAGCTGACATGATGTCGATCTTCATGGTAATTGCTCCATGATCTTTACCCATAATTTCTTCGACCAAATTCACCATCCAAGTTGCTTGACATGTACAAAGAGAAGCAGCTATGTATTCTGCTTCGCATGATGATAATGCCACAACTGGTTTCTTTCTCAAACTCCAAGCAACTGGCGCACCACCTAACATAAACACATATCCTGGTGTGGATTTTTTGATCCTCAGCATCACTACACCAGCTCGAATATGTGTACTCCACTAACTTGCATTCTTTTCCTTTATCAGTTGCTGGAAATAAAATGCCATAGTCAAGAGTACCTTTCAAATACCTCAATATCCTCTTTGTTGCTGCTAGGTGTGATACCTTTGGCTTCTACATGAATATACTCACCATACCCACACTGTATGCTAAGTCATGCCTCATATGAGAAAGGTATCTTACGGACCCAATAAGTCTTCTATGTTAGGTTGGGTCGACATCATCTTCCTCTAAGTCTTTTGACAGTTGCAGTCTTGGTTCTGCAGGTGTCGAAATCAAATTACATTCTTTCATCTCAAATCTCTTGAGAATTTCACCTGCATATCTTCTTTGATGCATCATCAAACCTCTACTAGTCTTGTAGAATTCGATGCCAAGGAAACATGAAATATCACCCAGATTAGACATTTCAAATTCCTTGTTGAGATCAGCTTGAAGTCTTCAATCTCCTTCTTGCAGCTACCTGTTATCAACAAGTCATCGACATAGAGACATAATATAAGAAATTCACTATTGCTTCTTCTTACATATACTCCATGTTCAGTTGTGCACTTCACAAATTCCTTCTCCCTTAGAAAACTGTCAATCTTCTTGTTCCAAGATCTTGGAGCTTGTTTCAATCCATACAGGGATTTATGAAGTCTGTACACCATTCTCTCTTTGTTATGTTTTACAAACCCAACTGGCTGTTTAACATAAACTTCTTCGTCTAAGGGTTAATTCAGGAATGCACACTTCACAACCATCTGACATATGTGCCAGCTGTTTATTTATGCTAAACAAACAACCAACCTAATTGTTTCGATCCTAGCCACATGTTCAAAAACCTCATCGAAGTCAATTCCTTATTTCTGGAGAAATCCTTTTGCCACTAGCCTTGCTTTGTGTCGATTTACTTCCCCTTTAGGATTTCATCTTCACTTTGTATACCCACTTGAAATCAATTACCTTCTTACCTTGTGGCAATTTGATAAGTGACCAAGTGTTGTTGTCTTCGATGGATTTTACTTCTTCATTCATTGCTTTCACCCACTTCGAATCTTTCAATGCTTCAACTGCATTGATAGGTTCGACATCTGCATAGAAAGCATAATGCACCAGCTCAACTTCCTTATCAACCACATCATCTGATGTAACCACACAATCTTGCAATCTTGCAGGCATGTGTCTTGTTCTTTGAGGTCTGTTTGTACTTGTACTTGGTTGATCTATGACTGCTGGTTCCTCTTGTTGAACTTCTCTTTCGACTTGAGTTTCTGGTTCTTCAAGTAAAATTCTAACTGAATCTTTCTTGGCATTTCAAATTCAGTCACACTCTTTAAGCTCATCCATGATCAAGTCCCTGCTGATCACAACATGCTTGTTCAATGGATCGAATAACTTATAACCTCCTGTCGAATGATATCCCACTAGAATCACTTGACTCTACTTGTCATCAAGTTTTCTTCTCAACTGATCTGGCACATGTCTATGTGCAATAGATCCAAATACCTTTAGATGACCCAATGTAGGTTTTACACCAGACCAACATTCTTCTGGAGTAATTCTGTCCAGCTTCTTTGTCGGACATCTGTTCAAAATATATGTTGCAGTCGACGCAGCTTCACCCTAAAACTCTTTAGGTAAATTCTTGACTTTCAACATACTTTGAGCCATATTCATGACGGTTCGATTCTTCCTTTCTGTAGTACCATTCTACTGTGGAGTGTAGGGTGGCACCACCTCATGCACAATAACTTCCTTTTCACATAACCAGTCGAAGTCTTTCAACACATACTCTCCACCACCACCAGTTCTTAAATCTTTGAGCTTTCGACCACTTTATCTTTCGACCATAGACTTAAACTTGGAAAATACTTCGATCACTTCACTTTTCTTCTTGATCAGGTAAGTCCATAATTTTCGACTGAAATCATCTATGAACGTGACAAAGTATTTATTACCTCCAAACGAATCCACCTGGATTGGTCCACATACATCAGAGTATATGACTTCGAGAATAGCCTTCGACTTGCTTCCTGCATCCTTGCTGAAGCTATTCTTGTGTTGCTTCACTTGCATGCATTCTTCACACACTTTGTTTGGTATGTCAATTTCTGGAAATCCTGAAACCATATTTTTCCTCTTTAAATCTCTAATGTCTCTGAAGTTGAGATGGCATAGTCAATAGTGTCATATTCATTTGTCTCTGCTTGCTGTAGTCGAAAGGCACTTGTGGTCCATCACATTGAGTTCGATCTTCAAGGTTCTATTCTGGGACATAGGGGTCTTCAAGATTAATCTTCCATTCGCGTTGACGACTCTTATCATCTTGTTTTCGACAGTCACCTTGTAATTCTTTTCGACCAACTGCCCTATACTAAGCAAGTTAATCTTCATGCCTGGAATGTATAGTACATTCGAAATTACTGACCTTTTGCTATCTTTCCTCATGATCATAACATCTCCAATACCTTCATCTGCTAGAGTATTGTGATTTGCAAATTTCACCACGTTCTTCATTGAGGGCTTTAGATTAACAAACCAATCTTTCCTTCCAGACATATGTGATAAGCATCCTGAACCCAAGTACCATTGATCCTTGAATTTTTCTTCATCTCTTGTTGTGACCATCAACGTCATCTTTTCTTCTTCATACTTAGCGAACTTTGCATCACTTTATTGATTCTTTCGCTTATCTGGACAATCACTAAAATAGTGACCATATTTCTGAAAATTGTAACATTGAATGTGACTCTTGTCAGGCTTTCGACCACCACCTCTTCCTCTATTTGCAACACCACCTCTTTGGTTTCCTTGATATGGCCTTCTGTGATTCGACACGTTTCCTTCATTCTGGTTTCCTCTGCTAGTCGAATTCTTGTAGCCACTTCTACCTTTGTCGAACCATTTTTATTTTCCTTTCTTGTCTTTTGCTGATTGAGCCTGCAGAGCCACATCACTCTTTGATTTGCCTGCAACTCTTTCATTCATCATTTGTTCATGAGATTCAAGTGTCCCTTGAAGCTCTTCTTTTGTCAATTTCAACAAATCTTTCACTTCTTCTATACCCACCACCACGTGGTCGAACTTAGGGGCCAAATATCTCAAAATATTTGAAACAACTGCTCTTGTTGTTAATGTTTCTCCACAAGTGTTGATTTGATTCACTAGCTTTGTAACCCTAGTGAAGAAATCAGATATGCTTTTATTGTCTTCCTTCTGAAGCAATTCATACGTTCTCTTGTGAGTTTGTAACCTCACCTCTTTCACATTTACAATGCCTCCAAAAGATTTCTCAAGGAACTCCCAAGCTTCTTTTGCAGATTCTAAATCGCTGACCTTTTCGAAGTTTTCTGGACTCAAACATTGATGAATTATAAAGAGAGCTTTATAACTCTTCTTCTCCAATTATGTGTGTTCTTGCTTTTCTTCTTCTGAAGCGTCTTCTTCAAGCTCTTTTACTCTATCATTTACAAGACCCCACAGACCTTGACAATGGAATAAAACCTTCATCTTCTTGCACCAATTCTCATAGTTATCTACTTTTAAAATTGGTAGACTTGCTGGATAATTCACATTCCCATAACTCACTGCCATCGTGAATTCTTCTTATATGACCGTTCTTGATTATTCTTCCCTTGAATCGATTAACCGGAGCTCTTGATACCAGATGCTGGAAATCCACCAAATATATATATGATGACTTTCTAGAAATATTGATGAACAAGATTGATATCACCACACAATGACAATGAAAAATTAAAGAAAAGAAGAAGAAGAAGAAGAAGAAGAAGAAGAAAGAATTATTTTCTGCAGAGTAACTCTCTGCCCACAAACTATGGAAAAATTCTTATTCACTTTGCAACTGCAAAATTCTGTGAATACAAATTTTTTTAAAATAGGGGTTACTCCATCTATTTATAGATTTACGTTAGCTTGCTCCCTAAGCCAAAGCCCAAAACTATAAAAGCCCAAAATATCTATTTGGAACTAAGTCCCATATATTATATTCTATATCTAAATCAAAACTAAATCAAAATCTAAAACAAATCAAATATCGGTCGAATCTAAATAGGCTGAGTCGAACCACAAGCTCTTCAACTAGGCAACCTCCCTTCGACATACACACACAATTCTAACACAATCGAATTACAATTTAACAGTTATTTCCCACTTTAAATCAATCTTCACCAGTAACAATGAGATCCTTGATAATGTCTTAATAGAAGATGTTATTCCCAATTTAATACATGACATCATATCAATAACCTTCTCACCGTAATAACCCAATTTTGAACTCTGCTGGCTTCAGGACCTTCTTCCTTCAACAATACTTGGAAATCTTCAAAGAAGATGTCACTAATATCCTTGCCGATTGTAAGTACAAGTTATTTTGTGGGATGCACTGTTTTTCCTCTACATTTTATACAGTGCAGTGGTTTTTAATAAGACCCCTCGCTTGAAAGTTTAGATTATTAAGTTTGTTATTGTGAAACTTGCACTATTGTCACCAACTCACACCAGTTTTTATTTTCTATTTTTGTATTTTATTTAGTTATTTAATTTGATTGTTTTTAGTTTTCCTACAATAAGTTATGTTAGTATATTATAGATATATAATCTATTTTGTTTAACAACTAATTTTGTTCTTTTTATTTTGAAGACACAATTTTGTACATAACATATAACATAAAAAGTATGGGTGTTTGCGGTGCGGTTTGAGCGGTTTTGACGCAAAAAATATCCGAACCGCGAGAGAAAAATGCGTGCGGTTTGGTTTGGTTCGTTTTGCTTTTAGAAAAAAACCAAATCAAATCAATGCGGTTTGGTTGGGTGCGGTTGGTTCGGTTTTTTACAAATATTTTGTTTAGTCATACATACACATATAGATGACAATATAACTTTTTATTTTGTCATTCATACACTATCAAATAACAATAAAACTCATCATATTTGGACAATAATTTTCCATTTAATATGTAAAAATTATATTAAACAAAAGTGTAATAATAAACATAGAATAATAGCATAAAATAATGTCAAAAATATTATAATGAAACAAAAAAGTAGAAGAGATGAGAGATTAGTGAAGATGAAAAAGAAAGAACATAAGAGCGAAGATATTAGAGATAAATATGTGCGATAAAACGAAATTGGAAGAGAGAACATTTGCATAAAAATTAGAAAGTGAAAAAGAAAAAATATAAGATAGTAGAGACTAGAGAAGAAGAGGCAAGATGTAAGTGGTGAAGACGGAGCAATAATGTTATGAGAGATTTAAGAAGACTTAAACTGAAACCATAAGTGTAAGGATGAGAAAATTGTCCGTAATCATAAGCTAATATATAATAGGTTTAGGTTTGAGTTACATGAGAGTTAAGTAAAATTTAGGTTGTAACAAATGCGGTTTGATTCAGTTTGGTTCGGTTTGTGAAATACAAACTGCAAACCAAACCAAACCATGCGATTTTGTTAAAAGATGGCCCAAACTAATCTGATCCAAATGCGGTTTCTTGCGGTTTCGGTTTGGTTTGGTTTGGTTTACGATTTTTATTGGGTTGGTTTGGTTGAACACCCCTAATAAAAGTATCATATTTAAGAAGGGTGTTGTACCCCAAAATGTTCCCTCCCATTTCAAGGTCAGGATATTTCTCCATGTCAAGAGCTGCTCAAAGGTTGACCAAACAAACCCTCTCTTAAGCAGTCAACCCACAACTAGGGTTTTGTTGCTCTCAAAGAAAAAATGGTTTCTATTGGCTCAAGTAGACCTTATGCTTCCCCAAATGTCTTAAAGTATCACCATGACAAGTTTCAAGCCCCATAGCCCAAGTTTGATGGTCAATTGCTCAGATGATTGAAAATCAGTTGTATTGGACAAAAAGTCAACTATGGTCAACAAACAGTCAAACCTCACAAATTTTAGTCAACATCAAGATTTTGAGATCACATTTATCATTTGATCAAGGATTGATCATGATTCATCAAGAAAATTCAAGAATTGATCAAAAGTCAAAAGTTGCAAAATTAGGGTTTCTTGATGAAAAGTCAATAGAATTTTGACTAGACATAACTTTCACATACTTCATCAGAAATTTTTCTGCAAAATCTCATTTTGAAGGGAACTCAATTCTCTACAAGTTTGTCTCTCACAAGGTTTGCCCAAAAATGTTTCATTTGAGAGATATGAGTCAAGACATTATAGGTCCTTTCAAAAGTCAACAAAAAGTCATGTTTTCTCAAAGAAGTGTACATGAACATGGAAGCTTCAATGAAGATGAAACCAAATATAGCTTTTAGAGGACATCGTAAGCTTTCTAGAAAGTCCAAGAGAACTCTTAAATGATAAAAATTGAGCAAGATATGGTTTGTGCAAGTTTGGAAATTTTGAAGAGGTGCATGAAAGAAATATTGATCAATCTTGAAATATTTCCAAATGGGCCCATATTTTCATGATCTACACTTGTTTGCAACATTATACATGACTCCTAAGCCCATCTACACTCCCTTATACCATTTATTTTATTTATTTTTGAATTATTTCGTTTAAATTCAACTTTAATTAAAATAAAATGCCAACACAAGATACAAGGCGTGTGGGCTTGTTATTCAGATATCTTGAGGTCCAAGTAAGTCATAGCAAGCTGTCCAAAACGCATGAGGGTTGATTGCATGAAGATTGGCCAATTTTGAAAAGATTTGCATTTGATTTTCAATCAAATATTCTTACAATCAATGCAATATATTTCAACATCTTTGTTAACCTAATTTGCTCCTCTATATATACACAAGAACATCAGATGCAAATGACACAGTTGGCATGCCTCAAAACCCTACACAAAATTCTCAAGAAAATCAAGTTTCTAGGGAAAACTCGAATATCACTTTCCAGCCACTCTCAAACCAAACAAAGCATCCATTAATTCTCCTGAGGTGTCCATGGATCGATCCAAGTCCTTACACGATCCCAAAACATCTCTGAATCGGCTCACTCAAGTTGGCCGATCGGTAAGAGTTTTTCAATTTCAATTTCATTGATTCATGCATCATTAACATGTTTGATATGTTTGTTCATGTTCAGAACATCATTTAGAACATGTATGACGTGTTACATGTAAGCTTCAAGACTTAAATAACATCGTGCCATTGTTAGGGCATAAATTGTTGCAAGCTTCGAATTCCTAGTTGCAGTGACTTTTAGGTCAAACTGATGTCACCATTGAACTCGCAGACCTTGGTTTATGGGGGGGGTACGCTTAATCTCCTGCTTCGATTCTTTTTATTTTGCAGGTTTGAAATTTGATCCCGTCGGAGAAGACAAAATTGACCACCCTGGACGGTGGTTTGAACATTTGACTTCGGTGGACCAGGTGTGGCTGTGCATGATTGGTCCATTCAAATATCTTGGGTCCCACACTCGTGTTTTATTTTAATTATGACTTTCTGATTTTAATTCCCCATATATATTTATAAAAGTGTGAAAATGAATGGATGTATCACCACTCCAGTGGTTAACCATGTGTGCGCTAATCCTCTCACTCTCTCAAGGCACGGGTTTGATCCTTGCCTTTTGCATTTTTTCATAATTTTTGATTTTTATAGGTTCACACACTTATACTTTTGAAGGAAGGATTCTAACACCAATGGCGTGTGGCTAAGTGGTAAGTTTTTGTGCCAGTAACCCCAGGGTCACGAGTTCAACACCCTGGGAGGCTAAAACTAATTTTTATTACTAGTTTCCTTAACATTATTCTTTTGATTTTGATTTTTTAAACTTATTTTTAATTCTTTTCACAACTTTATTTTTCACACATAAAAAACCCTAAAAATAACCTTTCTTTTAGTTTTAGGTCACAAAAATCTTTAAATTATTTCTTTTCATTTAAATTATTTCTTTTAATTAATCGTTAATTAACTTTAATTGTTTTTCTTAATTAAAATCAACCACAAAAATGCCAAAAACATTTTTCTCTTAATAATTAGGGTTTCTAACATTCTCCTAACTTTTAAAAGATTTTATTATTATTTATTTATCTGTTTCGCATTTAAATTCTAGAAATCGATGTATAGGTTGCAAGGACGATTTTGTAATAGCGTAGATTTATGTTTCCTCGCTCTTTATTTATTATCATGTAACTGCTCATGGGATGTAATAGTCTAGGTTTAAATTTCCGCACTTTACTTTCTACATCTCCTATTATATAACTGTCCCAAAGCCATGCAAATGCGTAGGACATTTACTTTCGGCACCTTTACTTTTCCGCAAATATTAACTACTTAGATGTATGTTAACTAGGGTTTGTATGGCAAGACTAAAAGCAATCTTAGAATAACCCTAAATCAAGATAAAATATCTGAATTGAACATACTATGCACACTCACACCCTTAGGGTATCCTCTCTTGTTGCCTTTCGGATAAAAATGGTCGTATTCCTCGAACGTAGGGGTACCATTAGCAAAAGTCCCTCGATTCAAAATCAGCAGGGATAATTCTCAAAATTCTCATCCAGAACAGGTGTTGATGGTTTGTATCACTTGTTTTGACTTAGTGCATATTTCAACCAATTCACAAAACCACCTGAAGCAGTTCTTATTGAAGTAACATTCCTTGATCAACACAATTGTTACAGTCTAGGTATGCCATTGTTGCTCGGGTATTTAGAGTCCTTTTTGTTTTCTTTTTCTTTTAAGTCTTTGTTTGTGTCTCTCATATCTTTCTTTCGGATATGAGTAAAGTTAAAGTCTCTATAGGTTATGTCTGTCAACTTGTGGCAAACATAGGGAAAAAGGGTAGTGTTCAGACATTGTTAAGTCGGAGATCCTTCTTTGCAGTTTTTTTTTGCAAGGATGTTAAATAGATTTCCTATTCTAAGTCAGGCATTTTTCTATATAGAGTCTTGTTTTGAGTCTTGAACACAAATTTTGTCTTGTGTTCTGAATTATCCAATATAGAGATATGGTTCTCTATGTCTGTAAATGGATAGTCCAAGTTTTTATATTAGTAAATTGAGTCTCCTCTTATATCTAAAAGAGGAAGTTGTATTAGTCCGTGTCATAAGTAGTTCAAATGTTGAGAGGAAGTATTTCAAATTTCCTTCTTCATACAGTGTGAATGTCCCAGAAGATGTTGAAACGTCATCCTTAAAATTCACTTAAGGATACAAACAGAAGAAATAAGTATCTGTCAGGTATCAAAAAAAGAAAAGAACTCTTCTGTTAACATAATCTGAAGCCAAATAAATCTTAACTAAGATAATTCAGATTATGGGAGCATGACTCATTCAAAAGAAGTCATGAAAATGCGGGGACATCTAGAATATTAAGCAAACAATGTCCTCGCTAGCTATTGAAGACTAGATATCATTCATAATATGGTCAAAATTTCAAAGAATGATATCTCAAAAAGAAGCAATCTGGATTGGTGAAAGAAGAGGTAGAAATCACATGCTCATGCATGGTACATAACTTATCAGAACTAACTCATTCAAGGGAGTCTGGAAGAAGCCATTAAAGATAGTCAGAGTTTGTTTGGACACGACATATTTGTCTCTAGTGCAGTTCTTTTACCAAAGCTTGACCACAGACTAAAGATTGAAAATCCGTTGCTTCAACTATACTTATTTATAGAGAACCCCTCTACCTCTATTTTTCAAGTAAATAATTCTATCTTCAACATCAAAGTTGTTCGAATATGGGGTTGTTGTGCTTGGATTTGGTATTGTGAAGGCTTCCATTGTCAAAATTTTGCTAAAAAGGGGGAGAAAAATAGCACTGTTGCTGTTGTCTTTATGTAACTGCTTGAAATTGTACTTATTTGTTTTAGCTAAAATTTGCCAAAGGGGGAGGTTGTAAGTTCCAAATTGTATGGATTGGCTAAATTTTAATAAAACAAATAATAAGCAGGAAAAATGTTTTGTACAATAAGATTTCCAAGTTATAATCCTATCTAGAATGTCTTAACATGTTGAGTTGAAGAAATTCAACATCTGGAACAACATGTAATATGAGATGTCGAGAATCAGACATCAGGACATCATGCTACTGAACTGTCAAAGTTTGTTACGATTTTGTTTTAATTAGTGCAGAATATTTTGGGAATACTGTGCAACATAAGTGGCGTGACTTTGAAGGTATATGTGGAGGTCCAAGAGCTAAGGAGAAATATCAGTAAGGACCTTGATTGTAGCAGAAGTTATCTGCGATTTTATTTCTGCAAAAGTTTGTTTCTGCAGAAGTTTGTTATAGCTTATGATGTTATTATGAAGGCCCAAATCCAGTTGGGTAATAGGTTATAAATAAGAAGTTGTAACCTAGTTTTAGCAAGCTAGCCGATTTTAGAAATATGTAATCATTAGGGTTAGCCATTTAGGTGAACCACCCGGTTTGTTGGATGGTCACTGATTTGTACCTCGAAGCCTGTAGGTAAGAGGATTGTTTTACTCACTCAGAAACTGTGAAGCAATGAGTGTACGTATGTTCTTGGAAGAAGTTGTGAAGCAATTCCAAGTTAGTTTCTGTCACATGTGTGACTAGTTTAGATTGTGTTTGGAGTGAGGTATCTCCAAAATGTTTTAGTTGTGCTTGAAGTGAGGTATCTTCAAGTTGAGTTTAATTGGAGCCAAACAGTCGATGCAGTTGCTGGTGTGATAGTAGCCGATAGACATCACTGAGGTGATTAGAAGTGAGCGGAGGATTCTCATATCTAAGTGTGGTAACATAGGTAGAAGGGTCATTGGGTAGTCTGATTAAGTGAGGAGTGTAACTAGGGTGGCTTCCCTCCGAATTAATACTGCTGATAGTGAACTTCATTCCTGGCTTGGTATGCCCCCAGATAAAGGTTGGTTAGAACCGAACTAGGTTAACAATTCCTTGTGTTCTTTATTTTCTGCATTGTTATGTTTATGCCTACCTTGTCTGTTTTATAATGTCTGATTAGATGTCACGACATCCTAAGTCTGGCCCTAACTAGAATTTCAAAACTAACCTCGTTCTTTCAGATTAAATTCTCAAACAAGCAAAATTTATTGACAATCTTCTAGTCGGAAGGTCAAAAGGTTAATGCCTGAAACAAGACGGGAAAACTATATGTACGACTGTAATACGGTGCGAGAACTGACTTGTTTGTTTTGTGTTTGATCGCAAATGTTGCGGATAGCAAGAGTCGCCACCGACTTTTCTTTTATCCAATTAAGGGAAGGAGAAAGGAACAGGAAAAGACCTTTGTTAGATTCTGAGTAAGGGAGGAAGTTATGAAAAGGGAAGGTTTTAGCACCCTTTCCATCCGTAGTTATCTACGGGCTCTTAATTGCTTAGCTCACTTTAATTGCTTTTTGTATGTGTGTTTGAAAGGATTTTTGAAAAGGCATTTCACTTTGACTTCGTAATGTTTCACGCTGGAATGTATACGAAGTGTTTGGAAATGTTTTGTTTTGGAAAAGAACTTTGTAATTATTCACGCTGGAATGTATACAAAGTGTTTTGAAAAGAAGATTTTTACAAGTGTGAGGTGTGAAAAGTAATTTGAGCAAGCAAAAGATACTTATTACCTACTCAGAACGGTCGTTTCCGTGTTATTTTACTTTCCTTTAGAATAAGCTATCCATACCATTAGTTGATAGGTAACCTTATTCGTTGGATGTAAAAGGGACATTCGAAGGGACATCGGATGGTCATAAAAGGCAACATGTAAGGATATCTTAGCACATTCGTAGGGATGATCATCACTTTTCGTAGGCAACAATCGAGGGACGAGATCATGTATTCGTAGGCAACATCGAGGAGCTATGATCTTTGTATCTAAGGGACTATGATGATATGTTTGTAGGCAACTGTGCTAAGATATCCCTACGTTCGAGGGACATGACCATTATTCGAAAGGCAACGAGAGAGGATACCCTAAGGTGGGTGCATGTGTGAAGATAGTGTGTTGAATTCAGATATTTTATCTTGCGTTAGAAGTGATCTATGTTGATTGGATTAATCTTTCCATACACGCCTAATTACTAGTAGTTAATAGGTGCTGAAAATAAATTGCGGAAATGTAAAGTGCGGAAAGATAAGACCTACGCTATTACATGGCTTTGGGGCAGTTACATAATTGAGGAGTGCGGAAAGTAAACCCTAATTAAACTATTACATCCCATGAGCAGTTACATAATATTGAAAAAGAAAATGCGAGAAAATAGACCTAACTATTACAACTTGTGAACAGTTACAATAATCGAAAAAAGGATCGAATTGCAAATAAGAGAAAATAATGTTAGTGAAAAAAGATTTTTGAGTTAGGAAAATTTTTTAAGGTTAGTAAACCTAATTAGATGAGAACATATTTTTTTGGGAATTTTTTGGATTAATTTTAGTATAGAAAAAACAATTAAAAGTTAATTTTTTGATTAGTTAACAATTAATTAAAATATGAATGAAAAATATTATTTTTTTATGTTAAAAGTTAAATAAACATTTTTCTGACCTCACACGTGCGCGCCTCCTGCCAACTGAACCAGCTTGTTTTTGTGTTAGTAGAATGAACCAGAATGAATATAAGGGAAAATAGTTCCTAAAAACCAATCAAAACAGAACGCGCACGAAGATCATCTTCTTCGTTTGAAATGTCCAGACCTATACCAACGGATTTCGTTCGTTGCTATATCCTTTGCCTACGGATTTTGATTCGTAGCTATAGCACCTACAAATTAATGCTTGACAAATACCAAAGATAAATTAGATGTCAGACCATAGATCGATTGGAATCGATCCACTGAACACGGCCATGCCTTTAGTTTGGTCTAGTTTTGGATAAATTAGAGAACCCCAATTTGAAGGTCAAAAGCCTAACAATGGCAGATCTTGGTTCTGGTACCTAAACTTAAATCAAACTATCCCAGCAGCTTCGAAACATTATTCTAAACACAAACAAGCAATCAAATCATGTTAAATATACATGTATGATCAAAATCGAATTTGAAATATATAAGTGCAAACCGTGATGGTGATTTTACGATTCTGGATGCTTGGATGGCTGGTAATGATTGGAAAAGCTTCAGAGAGTATTAAGGAATGTGTTGGAATACTTTGTTTGGCTTGAATCGATCCAAAATCCTGGATGCAAGTGACTTGTAATGCACGGTTGTTTTGAAGTTTTTTAGGGTTCTTGAGGCATGAATTTTTGTCCTTGTGGCATCTGGAATCAGTGTGTATAATACTAGAGTGAATTAGGTCAAGAATCATGAAGAAATTATATGTCAATCAATGAGAAAATATTTGATTTGGAATGAAACCAAATATTTCCTTTTTTGATCAAATTTCAATCAATTCTCTTGTCAATCTCAATAATTTCGAAAATGATAGCTTGTATGGCTTGCTTGGACCTCAAGAATGAGAAAAAATCAATCTTGCATTTAAAATTTTGATTTTATATCTTTTATTTTAATTAAATTGGTTTTAAATGAATAAAAATCCAAAATAAACAAAAATAAAAGATAAAAAACGTGGCCTTGGGCTTGGAGGTTCCAATTCAGATAAGGAACAAGTTTGAATCAAGAAAAGTTAGGCCCATTTAGAAATTTTTTGACTTTCTCAAGTATTTCTCTTTATGCACCTGCTCAAAAATGCTCAACTTGCACAACTTGTATCTTTCTCAATTTTTAACATTTTTGGGTGTTCTTAGAATTTTTAGAAAGCTCAAGATGTCTTCTAAACAACCCTTTTGGTTTCATCTTCGTTGAAGTTTCCATGCTCATGAACACTTCTTTTCAAAAAGATGACTTTTTGTTGACTTTTAAAAAGGACCTGTAATGTTTCGATCCATAACTTCAAAATGAAGCATTTCTAGCCCAAGATTGTGAGACATGAAGTTGTAGAGAATTGGATTTCCTTTAAAATGAGCTTTGGTGGAAAAATTTCTGATAAAGTATGTGAAAGTTATGCCTGGTCAAAGTTCTGTTGACTTTTTGTTCAAAAAACCGTAATTTAGAAACTTTGACTTTTGATAAAATCTTGACTTTTCTTGATGAATCATGATCAACCCTTTATCAAATGATGAATATCACTTCAAAATATTGAGGTTGACCAAAAATTATGAAATTTGACTGTATGTTGACCACAGTTGACTTTTTGTCCAATACAACTAATTTTCAACCATCTGAGCAACTGGATGAGTAATTTTTGACTTGTAAGGCTTGAAACTTGACATGGTAATCCCTTGAAGCATATGATGAGGTATGATAACCATTTGAAGTATTAGAAATCCATATTGACTTGAGAGGAGCAAAATCGTAGTTTGGATTGATTGCTTAAGAGGGGGTTTGTCTGATCAACCCTTGTGAAATCCTTGAGTATGGAGTTGTGGATTGTATTGAGAAGTAGGAGGGAAAACTTTGGGGTATAACAGTTTCCCCTGTTCAATCTTCTTGTACTAGAAGGGTTAGATTGGTATGCTTGCCTTTCGTAACCTGAAGGTAGAAGATGATTGAACACTCGAGTACACCTGAAAATTTACACTCGTCATTGTATGGAATGGGATCGTCAGTTGACGATGCGTTGGAATGGGCTTATAGATTCCATTTGGAAAAGCTGATGCTGGGGAGTGAGTCGTACGCTAGACTCTTTATTCGTCTTTTGGATGAAAGAGAAAAATCGGAGATGGGCTTGAGATGCCATCTGGGGTGGTTGATAATGAGAGAGAGTCAGAATAAACTTTCGTCTTAGCTATTTCTGAGATGAATATTTGTCAGAATGTAGATAGTTTTCCTGTCTTGTTTCAGGTGTTAATATATGATTTGTTGTCGGGAGATAACGTGCATGATCATTCAGATAGTTTTCCCGTCTTGTTTCGGGTATTAATCTTTGACTTTCCGTTTGGAAAAATAGCTGTTACCTGCTGGGGAAATAAAATCTTGACAGGATATGGTTAGTCCTATGCAGATTATGATGCATGCGAGTATATGACAAAGTCATGAACAATGTTGTTATGATACATGCACATGTTATGACTTTTATGAATAATGTATGAATGTAGAGGTTGTGGTATTTCAAAACATATCCATCTTGAAGAAGATATGAGTGTTCTACTGGAGATTTTGACGTCTGCTTGAGGATGAGGTTGTTGAAAACCCTGGCTGGGGAATAAGAAAAATGTGAATTCCTCTGATGCACTATCTGACCAATTTCCGAGTCTAGATATTACTGCTGTTGGGAGAATAATAATGATTAAGAGATACTCAGTCGGGGATCTTCTATGTAGATCTTGCTGTGGGTGATTACATTGTCCATGGACCCTGTTGGGGGACAAAATGATATGGCATAACATGTCACTGCTCGGGGACTAACGTGATGAAATTGATAAGATCACTGCTCGGGAACTGACGTGATGAAGTTTGATAGGATCATTGCTCGGGGACTGGTGTGATGAAATTTGATAGGATCACTACTCGGGGACTGACGTGATGAAGTTTGTAGCTGATGTAGCTGATAGGATCACTGCTCGGGGACTAACGTGATGAGGTTTTATAGGATCACTGCTCGGGGACTAACGTCATAAAATTGATAGGATCACTGCTCGGGGACTAACATGATGATATTGATAGGATCACTGCTCGGGGACTAACGTGATGAAGTTGATAGGATCATTGCTTGGGGACTAACACGATGAAGTTGGAAGTGTTGGAACACTGTTGGGAGGAGATTAGTACTTCTTCGGAGAAGATTTGTCTTTGTAGGGACAGTGTCATACCCCAATTTTTGACCTAAGATACCACATCATATCATTCACATATGCATCACTAACAATTTCAGAACAAGATAGATCGTGCGTATGCCCCTAGAGCCAAATTAGGGTTTTATCAAAATTTCATCTATTTAAGATATGATCAATTAGGGTTTGAGTCTCCACTAACCTCAATTGATCTATCTTAATCAATCATCAACATTTGATCTTCAAATTCCCTAACTTTTTCTCATGGTCTACCTTGAATCGACCAATTAGGGTTTTAATCGAAGATAGTGAATCATTTACTTTCTGCTCAATGAATGACCTATTTGCTTGGATATTGATCTTAACATCATCAATGCAAGATCTTGACCTAATTTCTTGGTTCAAAACATTCCAAAATCCATATTTCTTCATTAGACAAATTCTGAATCATCTGATGAAAATTCAACTATTCAAAAAGTCAAACTTTGACTTTTGGTCATTTTTTTCAAATCCAAATTTTTTAAATCATAAAATCATTTCAAATTATCCATCATGATCATAAAAAATCAAGAAATGTGAAAAAGTCAACAAAAAGTCAAGATTGAAATTTTTCTAAACACTTAGAAAAATTTTCAAGTGTTAAAAAACATGGTTTTTCCTTACTTTCATGGCCATTTTCCACCTAGATCCATTTTGATTAAAGAAAAACTCAAAACATGAAAGTTTTAGATCTTGTTACAAGCTTTCCAAAATGTCCAAGAACTTTCAAAAACACTTTGTGTATGGTTTTGATCTTGAAACATAGAGCTCCATAGTCATGAATTTTCGAAATCATTCATCAAAATTACAAGTCTTTTTGCAATTTTCCCCTTCTAGAAGCCTTGTAACCAAATGTGATAGGATTTAAGGGATAAAAATATGATTAGCAATGATTAGGAAAGGATAGAAGTACTTGAGTTTTTTACCATGGTAAAGAAAGATTCCATTTGCATTTAATGAAGAATATTCCTTTCTTGCACCTAAGCTTCCAAGTTGCAAACTCTTCAAACTTATCTTGCCTTGTCATTCAGAATTCTTGGCATATAAATATAGGTCACTTCTTCATTCAAAATCACACCAAAACAATTCCAAACTTGTTTTCTCACTTATTTCTTATTTTGCAAGTTTCTAAGTTTTCAAAGAGGTTAGAATTCCAAATTGCAATTCCTGCAAGTTCTAACCAAAGGTGTCATTCAAACATCTTCTAAACACCATTTATAATTTGTTTGACACTTCAAATCATCATAAAATAAGCCAAGAGTCAGTTTGCTCAAGAAAACTCCATTTGTGCAAGTTTTGAGCCTAAACTTCCAAATTTCCATTCCACTCGTGCTTGTTCCAATTTTTCACTTCAAACACACTCTATACAACATATAGAGACTGTCCAAACACTTAAACCAGTTCTGGAACAACTCCATCGTCATCCTCCATTTCAAAACCAGCAGCCTGCAACTTGACCCGGGTAGGAGGAATCAGAGAGCTTCAAAGCAAGCTAGGTGTTGGAATACACTCAGTGATACTCAAGGAAGCTCACAGGATCATTAAACAACAACTGGGAACACTCCAACAACGAATTCGATTTCAGCTTCAAGAGGTAAGTGACTTCAACTTTGAACTCTTTGATTTTTGAATTCCAACTTAAATATTGCTTGGCCATCTTGTTTCTGCACATACGAGGATCATAAACCCTCAATCAATTGCTTTAATTGTTGCACAAACACGATTTCACAATCAATTTTCAAAACTAGGGTTCATCTGATTTCGTTCAAAATCAGTCACCCTACACTTAAAATAAATGGAATTAATTGCCCCCATCATGTTCCTGGTGAAAATCCGAGCAAGTTTGATGTTTCGATCGTGTAATTTCATTGAGAAATGAAGAATCCACAGATCAAAGAAGGATGAAGGAAGAAGATGAGCTGCGCGCATTTTCTGACCTTTCTGGAAATTTCAAATCACGTTTTCTAACATATATTTATGGTTAGAGTTAAGTTAACGGATGTATTACCGCCCCAGCGGTTGCCAGCACGCTCTTAAGTCTCTTGCCTCGCCTCAAGGCCTAGGGTTCGAATCCCCCTGGGACCTTTTTTTAATAAAAAGCTCATTCCTTCATAAGCATCCCCTTCTGAAGCTCATTCCTTCAGAAGCATCCCCCCTTCTAAAGCTCGTTCCTTCAGAAGCATCCCCTTCTGACGCTCACTCCTTCAGAAGCATTAGCTTCTGACTCCCTTCAGAAGTATCAGCTTCTGACTCCTTTAGAACTTCAACTTCTGACTTCCTTCAGAAGCTCAACTTCTGACTCCCTTCAGAACTTCAACTTCTGACCCTTTTCTTCAAAACTTCATTTTTACTCGTTTTCAAATATTTTTCAAAACTTCTTTAAAACAAGGTGATTAAATGACAAGTCAAGCACATGGCTCAGTGGTAAAACTTTTCACTTCTAAGCCAAGAATCCTAGGTTCAAACCTCCTTAGGACCAAAACTCTCTTTTTATCACTAATTTTCTCAAGTTTTTTAACAAACTTCAACATTTTCAAAAACCAATCAAAACTTCTCATTTTGAGATGACTTTTTGCACACTTGTCATTTAATATACCTATTTTATGATTATGTCAAAAAAATCCAAAAAAATCTTCTTTTTGATTATATTTTAGTTAGGTTAAAAATGAGACGTTTTAAGTATTTTTAATACTTTTCAATAATGTTTTCTTTCCAATTTTCAAACCTAATCTTTTTTCAAAACATCTTGTGAATATCCTTCACTTTTCAAAATCATTTTCAAAACCTTTTCAAAAACCTTTCAATAAACTTACACACCTTTTTTCCATGATTAATTCAATTTGAAGATAAACCGAACCAGGTTTTTCCTTGAATTTCTTTCAAATTGATCATGGGCCTCCCTCACGGTGTAAATTCCAACCCCTAGCATTGGGGGGTTTAGCTACTCATAATATTGTTCAAAAGAATTTTAGATAATATGAATGTAAACATTATAATTGATATTGAACTTTGGATCTTTAATGGCTTCCGCTAAAGAAATATCTTTCATCCTCAAGAATTGCATAAGCTTCACTCTCCTATTCTCTAGATTATTCCTGTGGCCAAAAGTCTTCTAAACCAAATAAGGGTTTTTACTACTAACTCACACTGGGTCAGAAACATAAACTAGGCCCGTAAAACGATCCAAAAAAACTTAGTTTCTAAAGTCTGTAACTTCAATGAATTTTTTGAGGCATCTAAAGTTTGAATTAGCTTCTGACTTCAAAATAAAAGTTGTAGCTCTTTATCTCAGCTATATGAAAAGTACTAGAACGCGTGAATCTGATCCATGTAGCTCTAGTTATGAAGTTTTTAGTGAAAACTGATCAATTAGCGCATTTGTTGACATGACCCGTGTCAGACCTGCTGAAGCGTGTTGGAAACTTTTCCAAAACTTTGAATTTTTCATTTTTCTCCCGAATTTGTCCCGATTTATTCCTGCAAGTCTAAAAAACACTAAAACGCACAACCAATGCATAAAATGTGGTAAAATGAAATAAAATACTCGACAATTAAAAGAAAAGATAACTGAAGTTAATGGTAAATAACCCTGTAAAAACCACTGATCAAACTCCCCCAAACTTAAACTGTTGGTTGAACTCAAACAATAATTATAAGAACTCATAAAATTCACAGCAAACTGGTACTCAAACGTGGGCCTTTTGCTCAAACTGCTCAAAAGGTAGTTCATTCGGTATTTACCTGATATGAAGATTTTTTGGTAAGAACCTTTCAATCTCGAGCTTCCTCTTCGGATACCTCTCTAACTACGCTTTGTACTTAGGTCTCTTTCCAATTTTTCTCCTCTTTCATTCAGACAGTCAAATTAAGGCATTGAGAATAATGATAATCACCACATGCACAATACTAAAGAAGATTTCATGTTGTTTCGGCACCAAATGATCAAACTTTGTATTTATATATTGTCCTTTTTGGACGACGTTTAGGGATCATCTCCTTTTGGGCTGAATAACATGGTGAGGCTATCCAACTTAGCGAGCCAGTTGTCTTTTACCGTCTTTTCATCATTTGGTGTCAGCCTTCTTTATTTCTCAATCAGTCCTACCCGCATGTGAATCAAGATTATGCCAAACTGTATACATAAACTACTCAAGGAGTACTTCTCAAGATTCAAGTACGATTGTACAAATCTACACGTTAGACTCGTATCTATGTCATGTTATTCCACACTTCCTACCCTCAAACAACCATCTCTTTGTCTCTATATATTATTCCCGAACTCTATGAGAAACAAGTTCTTGAACAAAACAAAAAAAATCAGCAAAATTTGGGAAGGACTTCAACTCATAGATTTACACAACAATTAGCATAGAAGCAACAAATAATTCGAAAAGAAAAGCAAGCCCCGAACTTGAACTAAACATTGACCCCAATGTTTCAGAACAAGCTTGAGAAGGTGACTTACAAAGGGTAATGAAACATCAGTTGCTTCCTCCTAGCTTTCACCAGTAAGACTCCCTTTTTATTCCTGAAAGCAAAACAAAACAAATAACAAAAGAAAAAAAGTAAATTATTAAAACCGTGGGTTGCCTCCCACGAAGCGCTTCGTTTAACGTTGCATGGATCGACAGTTCATCACCCATGTTAGGGTGGCATATATGACACAAAGAACACATCATCTTTTTTCTTTCTTTTGTTTGGTAGCAACCCCATGAACTTAAAGTACTGATGATGTTGCTTCCAAATCATTTTCATCTTGATTTTATTGAACAAAGCATAAATGACATCCAATACTTTGTTAATTTCTTGTCTTTCATCAGCCTTGTTGTGAAAATAAATTTTAAGGAGACTCTTTTGTTGAAGATTTCCTGGTTGGATGTCCATATCATTCTTGTTTTCAGACACCCCTATTTGACTGACTGGCAAGGAAAATCTTCATAGGTGGCAGATCAACATGATTATTGCATGTGTAATTTTTTAATATTTATTTTTTTTCTTCTTTTTTATATTTATTTTTTTTACAGTTTCATAAATTATTTTATTTTTATTAACTTTTTTTTATGAACTATTATTTTTATTATTAAAATATAAAAAAAAAACCGAATTTAATTCTTCAACAACCCATTTACTAAACCCATTTTCTATTAATTGGTTTATATGTGTGACTTTCTTATAAACACTAGTGTCTCTTTACAACAAATTGATGTGGGACTATCACATATTTTCATTAATGCTACATATTTTCACAAAACATGCTTTACTGAAGGTGAAGAATAATTGTCCATGCATTCAACTCAACATAATCATTATAACCATAGCCTTTGAAAATTTGTTCCCTTGCAAGAACTAGTAGCCCTTTTGGTTCAGAAACAGAAAACTCCATGTGGTTTTTTTCCCCGTACGTTGGGCTGAATTTAAAAACAATTTTCGTGTGTAGATGTAGTCGAAACTCTGCCGAGTATCCTAGATTCATCTTCAGCAAAAGCTTTTTCCTCCCAAGAGTTGTTCTTGTGGTTATTATTCATACCTCCAAATGATGGTACTCCAGCTTCAATATCCGAGTTCAAGACTTGTTTCCTTTTCATCCATATCAATTTTGAGATTCATCCAACTTATAGTAGTGGAAGAAAAAAAAAGTGTTTAGAGGTGTGTATAAGTACAAGGTAATTAACAATTAGATCTAGTTATAGGAAACATGAGTGGTGTGAACTGTGAAGTTAAGCTTTATATAACTAGAGATTCATTTGCATGTCCTTTTGAGAACAACTTAATTAAAGAATCTATGAGAGAAAAAGATTTATAAAAAAAGAGTAGCTGGAAAGGTGTTGTTATAAGCTTCTGTATCTTGCTTTTAGTACTGATACAATGAGAGGCTTATTTGAAATTTAAACAAGAATGTATTTTCCTCATTCTAAACATAGCTTTATCTCCTGCTATTTTTATAACTTTCACTTTAGTCTACTAGTTTACAACACATTATTTATAATGCACCAATTACATTCATGTTTTTAGTTTTTTTATCTATGGCATGTGAAATTTTCATATCAGCTCGACTGTGTTCAAGAAGTTTTTAGGTATTTGTAGATTTAAATCTCATAACTATCGGGTATCCCTAGTCCTAGGTGATATCCACTATAGTCTAATCGTACAAAAATCATAATTGCGGTCCATCTTATTGTTAATCGTAAATCAATTCTAATTGATCCGATCAAGAAATCATAAGAACATTGCACGATTAAGTTAAATAATAAAAACCATGAAATTGATAACTCAGAAATTCAAAATCGTTATAGAATCAAATTAGGGACACCCCCTAGCATTGGGGGGTTTAGTTGTTCATAATATTGTTGAAAAGAATTTTAGATAATATGAATGTAAACATTACAATTGATATTGAACTTTGGATCTTCAATGGCTTCCGCTAAAGAAAGATCTTCCGTCCTCCAAGAATTGCATAAACTTCACTCTCATGTTCTCTAGATTATTCTTGTGGCCAAAAGTCTTCTAAGCCAAATAAGGGTTTTTACTACTAACTCACAATGGGTCATAAACATAAACTAGTTCTGTAAAACAACTCGAAATAACTTAATTTCTAAAGTCTGCAACTTCAATGAATTTTTTGAGGCCTCTAAAGTCCGAATCAACATCTGACTTCAAAATGAAAGTTGTAGTTCTTTCTCTCAGCTTTTCAAAAAGTACTAGAACGCATCAATTCAAATTATGTAGCTCCAGTTATGAAGTTTTTAGTGAAAACTGATCAATCAGCGCATTTACTGACATGGGAGGCCGTGTTAGACCTGCTCAGGCGTGTTGGAAACTTTTCCGAAACTCTAAATTTTGTATTTTTCGCCCGAATTTGTCTCGATTTATTCCTGTAAGTATAAAAATACTAAAACACACAACCAATGCATAAAATGTGGTAAAATGAAATACAACACTCGACAATTAAAAGAAAAGATAACTGAAATTAATGATAAATAACCCTGTAAAAACCACTGATCAATGATCATGATCAAACTCAAGTAGAAGTGTTGTATGTTGTGCTTCTACAAAAGAGTAATTATTCAGCCCATTCCCTCCTCCAGCTAACCACAATGAGTTATTGGACCATAACTCAAATGAAATCACCACATTATACTTGAACATTGCAGTGATAAATGATTTACAACCTCTCCTGCTAGAACATTGTCTATATGTGGAGTTATTCTATTAAAATCCTGAAGATGTAAGGGATTTTCTCGGTGAGTATAAGTGTTTGGACGCAGGAATATTGCAAGTTTAGTGCAGGTAAGTATATGGTTGAACTGTCGTTGGTGCCCATCTGCACCTGATGGCTGTGCTTGGTTAAGAAGACGTGTTCAGTGCATGATGGATAACCGAGAAATACTATTCCTGAAACCACCTGTGGAGAGTCTGTGTGAAGATATGTCTAAGAAACTGAAGATCGAAGATGTGAGTGAAGCTGTACCATCTGCATGGGACACCTTGGGGCAGCCAAGTGGAAAATTTGATTACATGGTGAAGTATACTGTTCCTGAGAGTTACAAGATTCCTATTGAAAATGTTGGGATGGGGTGTGACTTCCGAAGACTATCTTGATGTTAACACTATAAGGATTTTCTCTCTGCGATTGTGCCTAGAGTGGCACCTCTCATCATTACTTCTCCCAGGCCAGTTCCGTATTCCTCTGACAAGGCTATCCCTTGGAATTATGGATGTGAAGTTTACTATCATGGCGTCAAGCAAGACCCTCTGACCATTGAAGATCTTACAGTTGAAGCTATTATTCCCGACATTGACAACATCACCGGATCAAGTAAGGTGACCGAACCGGAAGAGTATTCTCTCGGATATCTCCTCCGAAGACACTGCGACTCAGCTCGCATTCCGACTATTCAATCCATTCCCAAGCTAGAGGAAAGAACCATGACTCATCCTGCGAAGTACCAAGGAAGTTATTGAAGACATCAAATGAGAAATGGAGGAAAAGATTATCAAGAAGAGTGACTACAATGTGGTGGAACAGTTGGGACAGACTCCTTCCAAGATCTCCATGCTTGCTCTGCTCTTGTGCTCCGAGGCTCATGCTAACGCCTTGGTGAAGTTTACGAAGAATGCTCACGTGCAAGACACTACTATCGATCAATTTGAAGTTTGTATTGCTAGCACTGGCTGCCAACAACGGCTTAGGCTTTCTCGATGTTGACTTTCGCCAAAAGAAACATAACAAAGCCTTGCACATCTCGTTGAATGCAAGGCGTTACATTGTCTCATGTTTTGGTGGATAGGTTCTCTCGAATATCCTACCAAGACTACTTTTGATCGACTTGATATTGAAGGTTGGTTCAAACCGGTGACATTATTGTGAGAGATTTTGGTTCTAGCGAATAGTACTTGAGAGCTCATTCGTTAAAGTCGGTTTCCGACTTTTGACTCCACTTTCTTCGTCATGGACATCACTTACTCTTGCCTACTCGGACGCCCTTGGATACATGGGCGGCGCTATTACCTCTACCCCCGATCAAGTCAAGTACCGGTGAAAGGGAAGGTTGTTATGATGTGGTGAAGAGGAATATATGGTCATCATCTCTCATTCGATATCTCGAGATGGAGGGTGAATTCTTGAGACTCCGTCAAGCTTTTGAAACAATCCCAGTCAGTCATGTTGACTCTCCTGTCACTCCTGAAGTTACACAAGTTCCGCCTAGGATGGCCTCGCTGAAAGATGCTCAAGCTGCAGTTGAAGAGGGAGGTAGTACTATTTGGGGTCAGCTCCCTGATCTTCCTTTCAAATCTGACAAGACTAGTTTAGGCTTCACCGTCAAAGGTCAGAAGATGATACGCCGCGAACGTGCCAGCCAGCTTCCTTTCCACATCATCCAGAGTGGAATCCATGCTATAGAAGACGACGAAAACGGCTTCGACATCAGCGAGTGGATCTTCCCAACTCCCGACAACGAACTCAACAATTGGAAGACTGAAGGCGTCATACCAATCTCCTTTAGACAGGAGTATTTGCTCTTGTTTTATTTTGCTTTTCGTATTTTTCTATGTTTTGAACAATAAACTCTAAAGCCTAGTGCCTTACCCGGGGCATCATGGCTCGTTTGTGAGGGTTATTATCTGTCATTTGCATATTTTCATTCAATAAAATCGTTGGACTTTTGCATTCAATTGTTGTTTTCTTTCTTTTACTTTATCACCCCTTCAAAAAGCTATGTGTTTCTTACGCACACCCACATGATACACTGCATAATCACTCTGAATCTCGTTGATAACAGCTATGCTATTGCTAAATATGACTTCAATAATCCGATCTACATAGCCGAAGACGAAAGTGAGGAAGATTGTGAAGTTCCAGGAGAACTTGTCAGACTGCTACAGCAAGAAGAATGAGTTATACAACCACACGAAGAGACAGTTGAGGTTGTGAATTTGGGTACTGATGAAGACAGAAAAGAGATCAAGATAGGAGCGGGGCTTGAGAGCAGTGTTAAAGAAAGGTTGGTTCAGATGCTACGAGACTATATTGAGGTTTTTGCTTGGTCATACGAAGACATGCCTGGTTTAGACATTGACATTGTGGTGCACCGATTGCCGACAAAAGAAGGTTTTCTCCTAGTGAAACAGAAGGTTCGTCGCATGCGTCCTGAGATGTCAGAGAAAATCAAAGCCGAAGTTATGAAACAGTTCAACGCTGGTTTCCTAGCTGTTACTTCCTATCCACAGTGGGTTGCTAATGTGGTACCCGTGCCCAAGAAGGATGGCAAGGTACGAATGTGTGTGGATTACAGAGATCTGAACAAAGCGAGTCCGAAAGACGATTTTCCACTTCCTCATATTGATGTTCTGGTTGACAACACCGCCCAACATAAGGTCTTCTCCTTCATGGATGGTTTCTCCGGTTACAATCAGATCAAGATGGCTCCTGAAGACATGGAGAAGACTACTTTCGTTACATAGTGGGGAACTTTCTGTTACAAGGTTATGCCGTTCGGACTGAAGAACGCAGGCACCACTTATCAGCGTGCTATGGTGACATTATTTCATGACATGATTCATCACGAGATAGAGGTCTATGTCGACGACATGATAGCTCGGTCACAGACTGAAGAAGAACATCTTGATCATCTACGAAAACTATTGGATAGGTTGAAGAAGTACAGACTAAGACTCAACCCTAACAAGTGCACCTTTGGAGTCAGATCCGGAAAACTCCTAGGGTTTGTTGTCAGTGGTAAAGGTATTGAAGTTGACCCCGCCAAGGTTAAAGCTATTCAAGAAATGCCAGCTCCCCGCACCGAGAAGGAAGTTATAGGTTTCTTGGGCCGATTGAATTACATTGCCAGATTCGTTGCACATCTAACTGCTACTTGTGAACCAATCTTCAAGTTACTTAAGAAAGATCAAATGGTAGAGTGGAACGACGATTGCCAGATCGCTTTTGACAAAATCAAGGAGTACCTACAGAATCCTCCCATTCTGATGCCACCCACCGAAGGAAGACCTCTTATCATGTACTTGACAATGTTAGAGAATTCAATGGGGTGTGTGTTGATGAGTCTGGTCGAAAAAGATGCAATATACTACCTTAGCAAAAGTTTATCGTGAAACAAGATATACCGAGAAAACTTGCAGACTTTGGTCAATGTCACGACTAAGAAGATATGTTGACTCACACTACCTTGTTGATTTCCAAGATGGATCCAATAAAATACATCTTTGAGAAAACTCTCTCCGAAGAATAGCAAGATGGAAAATGATCCCGACCGAATATGACAAAGATACTTTCAAAGCGGAAGTGTAGTAGCCATCATTTGGCTCATCGTAGATGACTATCGATCTATGCGCAATTTGACGAAGATGTTTTGCTAGTTCAGATTACAAGAACTGTGTGACGAAGGACACGAACAAGGATCCCGATGGACCATGGTCTTTGATGGAGCCTCAGGACTTGGTAATGGCATGGTAATGGCATCGTTACATCTTTACGGGCATATGTTTCACCGCCAGATTATGAACTGGGCGTGCATTATGGGTATTAAAGTTGCTATTGACTTAAGAATCAAATTCTTGCAAGTATATGGTGACTCAGCTTTGGTGATCAGTCAGATTAAAGGCGAGTGGGATACGAAACATCCAAATCTCATTCCGTATCGAGAGCATGTTTTGAGTTTGATCCCCTACTTTGAAGAGATTACTTTTGATCACATTCCACGAGAAGAGAATCAGTTGGCAGACGCATTAGCTACTATGTCGTCTATGTTCAAGGTTAGATGGGACAATGAGGCTCCCCAGATCATCATCGAAAAGTTTGACGAACCGGCATACTGTTGTGAGCTTGATACAGAAGAGAAACATTGGTACTACGACGTGAAGAGGTATCTTGAGACTCAGGAATATCCCGCAGGGGCATCTGTTAACAATAAGAAGTTTTTGAGAAGATTTGCATCCAAATTCTTCCTCAACAACGGCATCTTATACAAACGCAACTTGTGCAGTACCGTAAACAGCGTATTATGGAAGAGTTACACGAAGGCGCATTTGGCACCCATTCTAGTGGTCATACAATGGCTAAAAAGATTCTGAGAACAGGTTACTATTGGTCCACCATGGAAGCTGATTGTCACCGCTATGCTCGATCTTGTCACAAATGTCATATGAGACAAAGTACGTACCTTACCTCTGAATGTTTTAACTTCAATGTTTCGCAATGTGGGGCATTGACATGATCGGAGAAATCAAGCCCAAGCCTTCCAACGGACACCGTTTCATCCTTGTGGCAATTGACTATTTCACCAAGTGGGTAGGCGTCGTAGATCTACCAAGAGTGTTGTGGCCCGATTCATCAAGCATAATCTTATCTGTCGGTATGGCTCTCCTGAAAGGATTATCACAGATAACGGTTCTAATCTCAACAATAAGATGATCACCGAACTCTGCACGCAGTTCAAGATCAAACATCATAATTCTTCTCCGTATCGGCCTAAGATGAATGGCGCAGGCCAACAAGAACATTAAGAAGATTATACAGAAGATGACAATGACTTACAAGGGTTGGCACGAGATGTTACCATTCTCTCTTCATGGTTATCGCACTACAGTACGGACATCAACAGGGGCAACTCCCTTCTCTCTTGTATACGGTATGGAAGCAGTCCTACCAATCGAGGTTCAGATACCCTCAACTAGAGTCCTCCAGGACGCAGAGTTAAGAGAAGACGATTGGATTCAAACTCGCATTGACCAGATTAACTTGATTGATGAGAAACGACTCGCATCCATCTGCCATGGACAGATCTATCAGAAGCGAATGATTAGAGCATTTAACAAGAAGGTCAAGCATCGAGTCTATCAAGTCGGTGATCTAGTAGTCAAGAGCATCATTCTTCCACAAGGTGATCCCAGGGGCAAATGGACTCCCACCTACGACGGACCGTTTGTAGTCAAGACAGTATTTTCCAGTGGAGCTATGATACTTAGCACCATGGATGGTGAAGAGTTCCACACCGTGAACGCAGACATAGTCAAAAATACTACGATAAAAGAGACCCGCTAGGTCGACTGGCCTAGGCAAAAATAAGGGCATCCTGGCGAACCAAAAGGGTTCGGGCAAAAGTTAAGGATATACACAAAACATGTACACCCGGCAAGTCAAAAACCTGAAAAGGCGGCTTGGGCAAAAAAGGGTATCCCAGAGATCAAAACCGAAGGGCGGTCTAGGAAAAAATTAGGGATTTAAGCGTACAACTATGTCTCGTCCAGATCACCCACTTCCAGACTACTATCAGCATTCAAGATTCAAATGGCGAAGATCAATTCACTCACTTTCTACTGACAGCAAGGGGATGAGATAGTTGAAATATATGAGTACTAGCATAGTTGGAACTTAACGAGATTGTTTCCGCATAGCTTTTTACTTTCTCTTGTGTATAAACTACCTGGCCATACGCCATATTTCAAATAAATACAAGTTTCTTTCTCTTTACAATTTTCACTGTTGTTGTTTGCATAAAGTCCAACGGTCGCTTTGAATGATTATATGCATCTAACAATAAAAATCTATTCACAAACATGCGAAAAGTGAACGTACAAAAGCAATTACTACAGGCTCTAGGAATTGAGATGACGACGAAAGTCACCAAAACATTCCCCTGCAGAGCATGATCCCCACAGAGGTGTCACTCATAACAAACCTTCCACAGCGGAGTATATGTTAGTCCCTGAGCAATGATTCCACTCGGCTAAATCGTGGTACATCAGTCTCCAAGCAATAACAATTCATCCCCGGCCGAGGTATCCCCAGCAAAATATCTCTCAACGACTCCCCTTTTCCCCAGCATCAGTATCCAGACCTGAAACTTGGTCAGATAGTGCATCGGAGGAAACCTACATCTTTTATTCCCCAACCAGAGATTTCAATGGGCTCCAGATCCTTTTAACCCGGTCTCCCGGCAATGACCAAATGCTCTCCCGCAAGATCTACACGCAAGATCCCCAGTAGAGTACCTCCATGTTTCTCCCCAACAGGGTCTATGCACAAGATCCTCAGCGGCGCATCTTTTGATCTCTATTATCCTCAACAATATCTAGGCTCAAGACTTGGTCAGATAGTGCATCGGAGGAATCAGGGTTATTTTCTTTCTTCTCAGGGTCCCCATCCGTTCCATCCCCAAGCAGAAGTCAGAAATCCTCAAGCAGAGCATCCACATCTTCTTCAAGATGGATATGTTTTGAAATACCACAACATCTATCATTCATACATTACTCATAAAAGTCATAATTTGTGCATATGTCATTCATACACATCGTCATGCATCATACTTTGCATAAAACTAACGATGTTCTATCAAAGTTTCTCTTGTTTTTCCTAAAATAGGTGAAAATCACTTCTGAAACAGGTCCAGGATTAATGCCCAAAGCCAGACGGGAAAACTATCTGAAAGACCGCCCTAGTTGTCCTCCGACAACTGGTCCAGGATTAATGCCCGAAGCCAGACGGGAAAACTATCTGAACGACCACCTTCGTTGTCCTCCGACAACGGATCCAGGATTAACACCCGAAGCTAGACGGGAAAACTATCTGAACGATCACAAGTTATCCTCCGATAACAGGCATTGGATCAATACCCGAAGCACAACAGGGAAGATATCCACATTTTGCCAACTACTATCCTCTCAGAGTAATCAGCACGAAGATGTATTCTGACTCTCTCTTATTATCAATAGCAACTACAGAGTCCAGCGTACGACTCAGTTGCCTTGGATGGCATCTTAAGCCCATCTCGGACTACTTGTCAACATTTCTCCACTTTCAGAATGCTGCATATTTGGTTAAAAAACCAATACAAACCAATAACTTCATTCAAAGATGAGCACGAAGTCTGTGACACCCCGATTTAATTCAAATATTAAATAAGTGAGAATTAATTATTTAATTGATTAAAGTCTGAAATATTTAATTCATCTGGATTAATTGAGTTATTTATTAAAGAAAGGATTGGAGGTGTAGGAATAATTAGTGAGTATGAGGAGTAAATTACTCTACTTTACTAATTATTATTATTTTGTTTATTGGAATAATTAAAAAGGAAATATAAAAGGAAAAGAAAGGAAAAAGAGAAGGTTTTGGAAAATCATTTTCACGTAGAGTTGGAGAAAGAAGAGAAGAGAGGAAACAACCGACGCCGAGGAATTCAAGAATCATCGCGAGGTAAGGGGTGATTTTATTCGGTTAATAGGTCTTATGGGTTTTGGGAACCAATGGGATGATTGGGTATGTTAGGAATTGGAATGATAGGTTATAGTATGAAACCCTATTTGTGTCAGTGGATGGGAAATTGATCACTAGTGTGTCAGATGATAATTAGGAACGGGTAAAATATGTTAGTTGATGTCAAAATGGTGTGAAATGGTGTTAGAATGGTGTTCATGATATTATAATTCGTGTTTGAAAGTTTGGAAATGGTTATGGATGCATAAAGCTGTCAAAAATGATAAATATTGCTGTTACAAGTCGTGGGAACCGGTTCCCTGTGGGGAGGAACCGGGTTCCAGCGTTAAAATTTAATATTTTGGCATTTTTGTACATGGGAACCGGTTCCCTGTGGGGAGGAACCGGGTTCCCCATACAAAAATCCAGGGGGACTCTATTTTAAAAACCTGGGAACCGGTTCCCTGTGGGGAGGAACCGGTTCCATACATTTTCCAGAAGCGCCAGATTTTCAAATTGTGGGAACGGGTTCTCCGGTGAGGAACCGTTACCACTGTATTTTTCAAAACTTCTAAATTTTCAAAATGCATATTTTCTAAACCGTAACTCGATTCGAAAAGCCGTTTTGCGTTATTTCTTAAATTTAAAGTTCTACCTCCTAGAAAAGAAAAATATTATTTTATTGAAAATTATTTTAAAAAGAGCCGAGTCCCCGATTTTGAAAATATGGATTTAAATACGGAAGATGGTAATTAATGCGAATGGTCTGAGTACCGGATGAGAACTAATGCATACCATGTTATAATTTGATGTCCATTGTGATTTGAATGTGATGTATTGGTGAAACGACATCGTGTGATTATGTTGAATTATTATGATCAGTGGAATAATGTTGCATGCTTATATGATTGCATGCATGAACATTTGTTAATTGGTTCATTCCCATTGTGCGGAAGTGAGCTTGCAGAGCCAATAGACTGACCTGGTTAGAGGTAGTGAGGCTAGATTCTTGACCCAATGGGTGGGCGAATCATGGATTACATTGTCTTTCCACGAGTAACGGAGTGGTGAACGCGGTTCACGATTGGTACCACATGCATAGAGTTCAGATTGCATATGGAATTGTAACATGTTAGGATGGTTTCGGTGTTACAATTGCCATTGTTTGATATTTATACATGATCATTGTGTGAATTGTTTCTGTATTGTTTATGATCTGGTGTTGGTTGATGAACTAATATATTCAATTAATCTGTTGGATCTAAGAACGTATAATACATATTATATTGAATTGAAATCTGACCCTTACTTTAACAATTTCAGATCCGAAGTGATTAGCTGCTTGGAGTTGGTGAGGATAGCTCTAGATGTCGAGTTTAGTTAATCTAGTCCGCGTGTCTGTGTCGTGCTCTGGTAGATGTAACACTGGGGAAAAACGATTGCTTGAATCCTTTAACGGATAGTTGGATAGTTTTGAATTGTGTTTTGATTAAATATCTTGGAATGACTATTGATTAATGTATTCAGGATTGAATTATGTTTCATTTCCGCTGTTAAACGTAATTTTGAGTATGATTTATTTAAGGAATATTCTTCAGTGAGAGCATGATGCTGTTTGGTCAAATTTTTATGATTTAGATTGTGACGCCTTCTTGATTATGATTAAATACTCTGATTATTATTTATAAAACGCGGGTAAATAGAAGGGGGTGTTACAAAGTCTAACGTACGACTCCCTCCGGATGGCATCTTAAGCCCATCTCAGTGCTCCTTTCATTTCCAGAAACGTCCATAGAGCCTAGCGTACGGCTCACTCCCTAGCGTCGATCTTTTCAGATGGCATCTTAAGCCATCTCCGACGATTCTCCTATTCAGACGACACCTCGAGTCTAGCATACGACTCATTCCCCAGCGAAATCTCCGGCTTCTCCAAATGGCATCTGTAAGCCCATTCCCGCATCATCACCCACAACGAGTGCAAATTTTCAGGTGTACCTGAGTGTTCAATCATCTTCTACCTCCAGGTCACGAAAGGCGAGCATGCCAATCTAACCCTTCCAGCACAAGAAGATTGAACAGGGGCAGCTGTCATACCCCAAAATTTTCCCTCCTATTCCTCAAGACATTTAATACATCCATGCTCAAGGATTCCTCAAGGGTTGATCAAACAAACCCTCTCCTAGACAATCAACCCAAACTAGGGTTTGGCAATTCTCAGATCCAGATGGACTTCCAACATCTCCAATGGTCATCATGCCTCCTCATATGCTTCAAAGATTCTCCATGTCAAGTTTCAAGCTTCACAAGTCAATTTTCCTCAGACAATTGCTCAAGATGGTTGAAAATCAGTTGTATTGGATAAAAAGTCAACTGTGGTCAACATACAGTCAAACTTCCTGATTTTTGGTCAACATCCTCATTTTGAAGTTACATTCATCATTTGATCAAGGGTTGATCATGATTCATCAAGAAAACTCAAGATTTGCTCAAAGGTCAAACTTTCCAAATTAGGGTTTTTTTAGTGAAAAGTCAACTGAACTTTGACTGAGCATAACTTCTTCATACTTTCTCAGAAAATTTCTCCACCACCTCTTGTTTTGAAGGAAATTCAATTCTCTACAACTTCATGTCTCACAAGAATGTTCAAAAAATGCTTCATTTGGAAGGTATGGATCAAAACATTACAGGTCCTTTTCAAAGTCAACAAAAAGTCAACTTTTTGTTTTGGAGATTTATTGAGCATGGAAACTCCAATTGAGATGAAACCAAAGAGGTTGGTTAGAGGACACTTAGATCTTTCTAAAAAGTCTAAGAACACTAAAAAATGTGGAAAATTGAGCAAAATACACCATTCACAAGTTGGGCAATTTTGAAGAAGTGCACAAAGAGAGATGCTTGTAAAAATCAAAAATTTTGCAAATGGGCCTAGTTTTTCTTCATTCAAAATTGTTCCTTATACAATTTGGAACATCCAAGCCCAATGCCACGAATTTTAACTTTATTTTTCAGTTTAATTTGGATTTTATTCATTTAAATACAAATTAAATTCAAAAATAAGGTATAAAATCAAAATTAATTGCAAAATTGATTTTTCTCTCATTCTTGGGATCCAAGTAACTCATAAAGGCTGGCAAATTTCGAAATTATGATTGATTTGACAAGAATTTGATTGAAATTGATCAAAAAAGATAAGATTTGATTTTGTACAAAATCAAATGATCTTTGCATTGATTAACCATTATTTGTTCCTCAAATCAGCTCAATTTCCATCCATTATAAATATACAATGTGTATCACACAAGAAAGAACAGAAAAATTGCTTGGAGAAACCCTAACCTAAGTCAAAAAATCCGTGCTTCACAAGCTACTTGCAGCCACAGTTCTAGCTCGATTCAGTTGATTCCAAGCATCCCATCGCATTCCTTGACATCTCCTGAAGCAGTCCAGACCTTTACATCATCCAAAACCATCAAGAATCACGAAATCCGAATTTGGTTTGTTCATATATTTTTCAAAATCGAATTCTGTTTATCATGCACTTTTAACATGTTTTGATGTTTGATTTGTGTTTAGTTTGAAGTTTGCAAGCTATCTGGACAATCGAATTGCATTTTCATGGCCTGAATCGAAATATGCCATTGTTAGGGTTTTCTGAACCGAATTAGGGCTTCCCTAAAACGGAAAAATTGGACCAAAAGACCACCACCATCGTGTTTAGAATGTCATTTACAATCGATTCATGTACTCACAATTCATTTATATTATGTGTATGGGATTTTAGAAATTGCAGGGGCCTTAGCATCGAAGAAAGACCGACGCAAAATTCCCAGAATTCAAACGAAAACGATGAAGTTCTTGGCGCGTGATTCTGGGCAATCAGGGGGTGACAACCGTCCAAAAGCCATTCGCTCCGTTTTTTAAACACGTGTGCAAGCCAACTCAGTTGGTCAAGGCGTGTGGTTGTGAAGGCAAGGTCACCGGTTCGAGTCCCAACCATGGCAAATATTTTTCACAAGTTTGAAAACCAACATTTTCTTATATTTTCTATTTTATTTTCTTTTAATATTTTCATCCAATTTAATTTATCTTTAATAATTTTTATCATGCATTTAAAAAATACCAAAAATATTTATTTTTTGCATACTCATTAGAAAAATACTTATTTAACTTTTAAAATTAAAAATATTATTTTTGCATGCATATTTAATTTAATTTCTATTTTATCATTTAAATCACTTTTAATTGATTTTTAATTATTAAATTAACTCCAAAAATTCCCAAAAAATTATTTTAGCATATTAATGTTATTTCTAGCATGAAAACTTTTTCTCATTCAAAAATTATTATTTTTACTAACATTTTCCTCTTATGCAATTTTCTTCCGTTTCCCGATTTTTCATCTGTTCACAGGTTATACCGTTTCGGACAATTTTTATCGCTTTCTTTTCATATTATGTAATTGCCTATGGGATGTAATAGTTTAATTAGGACTTTTATTTTCCGCACTTTGAATTATGTATCTGCCCCAAAGCCATGTAATAGCGTAGGACTTTATCTTTCCGCACTTTACTTTCCGCAATTTAATTTCCGCACCCTATAAACTGCTAGTAATTAGGCGTGTATGGCAAGATAAAATTGGACATAGCTCACTCATAATTCCAAGATAAAAATATCTGAATTTGACACACTCTTTCACACATGCACCCCTTAGGGTAATTCTCTCTCGTTGCCTTACGAATTCAGAATGGTCAAGTTCCTCGAACGTAGAGGTATTCTAGCACCGTTGCCTTCAAACAAATCATCATAGTCCCTTCGATACAAAGATCATAAGACCCACGATGTCGCCTCCGAATACATGATCTTGACCCTCGATTGTCGCCTTACGAAAAATGATGATAGTCCCTTCGAATGTGCTAGGATACTTCCTACAAGTTGCCTTCTATGACCATACGATGTCCCTTCGAATGTCCCGCCTACATCCAACGAATAGGGTTACCTACCAACTAATGGTATGGATAGCACTATTCTAAAGGAAAGTAAAACAATACAAAAACGACTGATTCTGAGTAGGTAATAAGACTTTTAGTTGCCTGCTCTATCAAAATACTTTTCACACCTCACACTTTTTTTTCAAAGTTCAAACTCTTTCAAAAACGAAACATTTCCGAACACTTTGTATACATTCCTACATGAATCATTACAAAGTCAAAGCGAAATGCCTTTTTCAAAACATTTTTGTCAAACACACAGAAAGCACATTTTTTAAAGTGATCTAAGAGCAACTAAGAGCCCGTAGATAACTACGGATGGAAAGGGGTGCTAATACCTTCCCTTTTCATAACCTTCTCCCTTACTCTCAGAATCTAACGAAGGTCTTTTTCTGTACTTTTTACCTTCCCATAATTGGATAAAAGAAAAGTCGGTGGCGACTCTTGCTATCCGCACATTTGCGATACAAAATTCACAAAGTCAGTTCACCGTATTACAAGTAGTAATTGTGCATCAACATAAAATATAGCGAGAGCGCATTTAAGTTGATTAGGTCTTATTTGCTTTCAAACTCTAATTGATACAACGAGAACGCTCACTTAGGTTTGATTGTAGGATCTGAATCAATGAACACGAGAGCGTGAGAAAAGGGTTTTCAAACAAATATTTTCTACTAAAAACTATTTTAATAATCCGAGTTGAGTCAATGAGTTGCTAAATCCCCGAAGTTCGACCATTACATACTGATATTCCCCCTTGAATCTAAACTAGATTATAATCAGTTAGGTTCCCTAACCTCAAATCAATTACATTATTAGCCTTAGATATACGTAGTAACCTAAGATAGCAATAGGTCGACATTTATTCCCTTGGGATTCGATAATCTTTAAATATACATGTGATAAGACTGTATACTTGCGGTCTAGATTCTTTAAGACACACATAGTTGCGATCAATTGAGTATAATCATGTTTTTGTGTAAATATTGTATTGTTTTATATTTTTCAATTCATTTTGTAGGTATTGATGCGTAGTTGGAGCATGAGCAATAAAGTGTCGAAAACACGGCTTCAAACGTGCAATTTTGAGCAATAAAAGAGAATGCACAAAGCAAAGAATAAGATTTAACATATTTCAAATAATGAATTTGGGTGATATTTAGGCATGGTTAATAGATCATTGAATAAGTTTTCCAACCCTTCGAACCGTGCGCGAATTGGAGTTATTGTTCTCAAGTTATGGCTGAAACAGTGCTGATTTTCAAGTACCAGTCACCAGCGCCCCGAGCTCGCCCGGCGGTGCAGTGGCGCTCCAAAAACGTGAAAATGCACTAAAAATGCTGTTTTGAGCGCCGAGAGGTGCGAGTTGGGAAGAAACTCATATTTAGGTCAAAAACACATTTTTTAGGTATGAGTTGGGTAATGTTTTATCCCAAACCATCAAAGATCATTTTTTTTTGTAGATTAGCTTAGAAACACTATTTGGAGGTTGCAATTGGATGATCTGGAGTCAAATCCCTCGTCGATTGGTGTTGATAAACCAATAAATGTTTGGTTCCTCTTCTTCTCTTCTCTTTATAATATATATACTTGTTGGAGTTTGTATGTATATTTACCTTAATCATATGTATATTTGTTTATTATGGTGTTGTATAAAGCTTCCTTTACAAATTAATCTTGATATCTTCATTGATATTTTTGAATTTATTTTTGGATTTGGGTTGTTATATATATATACCTCACAAATCTTGATTAGGGATGAATATCTATTAGTTTCTATATTCCAGAGATAGATTTAGAGCTAATATTCACTTTGGGTGCTAAAGCTTAATGTTGATGTGTTGTTTTAGCGCGCAAGACATTGTCGGTAGAGTAATACGGTTGGTCTCACAACTTGGCGTTAGACATAACCTTCATTGTGGGTACACCTCTTGGTGTCCGTGATGATTTTGACGAGTATCGTAGATTGAGTGCAACTGACCAACATGTTTAAGTTTGTGATGAGTAAATTATATGCATTCTTGATAAGTTTATCCTTTTCTTTGTTTTTATTCTTTTATTTTCTGTTAATACCTTTTACAAACCAACTCATTCAAACCCCAGTCTCATTAACGAGAGATTTGTCGAACGACAGTTCAGTAAAATCAATCTCTATGGAAACGATGCGATATAATCTATATATCACCCGATAAAAATAATACTTTATTTTTTGTTTGTCGTTCTACCATTGCAGTAAGTATCTGAATTATGAATGTATGAGGTGCATATAGGATGAATATGGAAGTAATTCATCTATGGAGTTATTTCTATCAAAAAGAGATGTGTGACTCATTGACGCGTGAATTTGGTGTAAACGTGTGCGTCTAAAAATGTATTTTTGGATTTGTATAAGCATTTTATGATTTTCATAAGGTACTTCTCCATCACTTAGGGTGGGAGAAATATTCCTCTTAGATATTAATATGAATTTGATCAATCTATTAACAATCCATTAAAATCTTTAAAAAAACAAATGATACTAATTACTCCTTCGTGCATATACTCACACACCATAGCATAATACTCTTAGAAATCAGATTTTGAAATCCGAATGCACAAAGTACACAAGAATCTCTTTCTAAGACAGTTCAAATAATAGGTAAATATATGTCCACATTTGAAATCCATATTAACAACTTATGAAAATTAAAAGCCAGAGTTACGAAAATTAAAAGTCGGATACAACTCAACATACAATCCCACACACACTCTAAGACATTTGTCCACAAGAAGGTTCTACCATTATGGGACCTATGATGGACTTTAACTACAAAGACACCTAACCATAGTCAATCTATAGAAGCATAGCTACTAGATAAGAAAGAGACACGGTCCTCCGAAATATGTCCTTTTGACAAATGTCTTATTGTAGAAGGTTCGATGAGCCAAATTCCTAGAATCTCACTTTATGGTGTGTTTGGTTGTGAGAAGAAATTGTGAAGAGAATAAGAGGTGAAAAAGAATATAAGAAAAGAGAAAGAGATGAGAAATAGAGTAGATTTAGAGTATTGTTTGGTTTAAAAGAGAACGAAGAGAAATAGAAAAGAGAAGAGTGTTTCATTTTTAAAAAGACTTATTTTTCAAAAATAGTTTATTTTATGAAATCCATTTGTTTTCTTAAAAATTGTTATTATACAGTCAAATTATTTTAGATAATGTACATTTTTATTTAAAGAGAAATGCATATAGATATATTTTTCACACTAAAGTTCATATTTATATATATTAAAACCAATTAAAATATTAGAGTTTATCCAACCACCATATAAAAAATTACAATTTAAAATACTCTATTATCAATAAAAAATGATTTTGCAAAAATGAAGCAGAGAAAATTAATTAGTCATTATGAAATAGTAACGTTTTGTTAAATGTCTTCTAGTATTTTTTAAAGAGTAACATAGTTTGCTGTTTTAAAATGACTTATATTTTTTATGTTTCCTTCAAATATATACAAACAATATAATAATGTGTAAAACAATTCAATAAGACAAGGACAAAATGGAAGATTAATAAATGAATCACTTTCTCCCTTCTTTCTTCTTATGTCAGCAGAGAAATGAAAAACATGTAGGCCCCACTCATTTTGAGTCTCTCTTAGCGATTTCTCTTCCTACCAAGCAGAACAAATACAACCTATCTCTTAACTCAGTGTTGTGAAAATCGAACCAGACTGATCGGTTGGATCGGGAACCAGACTAATGATCGGTCTGGGTCACTAGTTGGATCTTCCTTGCTTTTAAACCGGATAGAACCGATGCAAATCGAGCAGAACCAGTGAAAATCGATGGTTCCCTTAAACCGTCCAGTTTAATTGTTTTTTCTGTAATTGGAAACGACGTCGTTTCTTTAGTATTTGTTTTATAAAAAAAACAATATTATCCAACCTAATTCCAAACAAACGCAGAAGCAGCCTTCGTGAAAACACAGAACCGCATCCTTCGTCTTCTACCAGAATTAACGGCCGTTCGTTCGTTCTCTCCTCCATTTTTTCCACCACCATCGATTTTTATTTCTGATTCACCAACATCATCGATCTATAATATCTCCTTCAACCACTTCTCTGATCCAGAATCCTCAACTCTCTGTTACTTTCCTCCAATTGCTACCTCAATCCGTTCCAATCTCTACCTCACTTTGTTCATCACCGTTGAACCAACATCTGTTTCTCTCCTCTCTGTATTTTCGTTTGCGCAAGAAAATTTTCTCCATCGTGAATAGCCTTACTCGATCCTTAAAATCCATCAACAACAAGTCATCTGCGACTTTCAAATCATCATCGTCCAGCTGTTGTGCCACTTCCTTCATCACCAACAGTAGCAGCTTCGATATCTTGATATTACTTCATCCAACATCACCTGCTCAAACTCTGTTCGCTCCAAAACTGCTCCATCCATCCTGATTTAGAGCTCTTAACAACGTCGCTTCGAATCGGTAAATTCGTTGTTGTTCGCGGTAAAAAGTGTTGAACGAGGGAATCGAATCGTAATTCGAATCTCCAGCTTAAAACGATTTACTCTTTTGATTTTTTTTGTTTAAAATATGACGCGGGCACCAAGCTTTATTGTTTCCAAACAAGAAAGAAGATGGAAAAAGGGAAAGCTGAAATACCCTAAATATGATATGACATGCGACTAGCGTGAACTAGACGCAACGCATTAGGGATAGACCAGGGTAATAGGGTTGGTTATAAAAAGGGAAGGTATTAGCACCCTATATATCTATATTTTTCTATAGGAACTTTTTTATGCATATTTTGTTTTGTGTGTTTTATTTGCTATGCTATTTCGGGAAAGTTTCTCCTTTGGGATTTAAGAAAGGTAGGTTAGCCAGGAACCTAAGTTTGTTTATTATTATTATGCTCGCAAGGATCATCGGGATCCTCTGCATACATATCCCCTAGTGGGAATCAGAGCATTTTTAGCTCGGATATAAGGGAACTAAGATTTGTTTGGTTTGAGGGAGAAAGAAATATGCTCGCCAAGGGTGAGACCTTGTGCCTATGTATTCTCAAAAAGAGGTTCAGAAAGTCAGAGCAGTCGTAGTTCCCACTTATGTGCTAGTGGAAGCAAAAATTAAGAGACAACGACAAGTGTCATCTTAATGAAAAATGTATCTAATCTATTTCATCACATACATTTTTAAAAAGGGATTTGACTATTTGAATCTTTCATTGTAAGCATTAGGTGTTAAGCTTGAGTGTACAAGCGTTACCACTTACAAGTTAAGAAAGATGTTTGAAAAATGTTAAATCTTTCATTGTAAGCATTGGGCATTTTGCTTGAGTGTACAAGTGTTGCCACTTACAGTTAAAAAAGATGTTTTGTTTGGAAAAAAGTTTGTTTTGAAAAAGTGGTTGATTTGTATGTGATGCTATAGATGAGATACTTCTTCCATAGAGATGATTCACGTCTTATCTCTAAGGAGAATTGTTTTTTTATTGATTAGGGGATGCTTTTAAGAAGCCTTTAGGTCCTTGTATTGTAAGCCCAAGAGGAGGCTATCCGAGGGACATCGAGGATCCTTGTATTGTGAGCCCAAGAGGAGGTTTCTGGGGGACATCGAGGGTTCTTGTATGAAGTCCAAGAGGAGGTTATAGAGTATGGCTGGCTTGGCTTTAAGAGTGATTTCACCGGGAAACCATACTCTTAGGGTTCTATCCTAGCGAAGGTGATTTTTTGAATTGGAAGCCCAATAGGAGGCTGTTAAAGATTTCCTGGTCTCTTTCTTGTATGATGCCCAAGAGAAGGCTAAACTCAATGAGGGAGTTCTTTTGTATGAAGCCCAAGAGGAGGCTAACTCAACAGGGGAGTTCTTTTGTACGAAGCCCAAGAGGAGGCTAACTCAACAAGTGAGTTCTTTTGTATGAAGCCCAAGAGGAGGCTGTAAGTGTTTTTATATTGGCATTAATTTTTGGTAAAACTAGGATATGACAATGTCTTGACTGATGTCATGACATTCAGAGTTGAAGATAAATTCTGCATGAGAAGGATGATTCAAGTACAGCTCAGACTGGAAGCTAAATACTGTGCTGGAATTCTGCAAAAGATTGACTGATGTCATAACCGATGTTATGACATTCTGTGTGACATTTACTGTTCTGCAGAATCTGTTTTCCTGAGAGTTTTCAGGAAGTTTGTTGAGCTGTTTTATTATGTTTTATGTTATTAGATTACATGCTCACGTGGCTAATTGGTTAATCTTAGTTAACCCTAAATTGGTTGTTAAAAATACCAAGTATTTAGGATTAATTAAGTGAACCCTAGCGATTATTATGGAAGCCCAAAACTGAAGTTTCAGGACTGCTTCTATAATAGGAATAGAACCCTTACTCTGCTGAGCGCCTCTGGACTGTATTGAAGATTTAGCAGGTTGTAATTTGTGTAATTCTAGTTACTCTTGTGAGCCAAGCAATTATCAATTGATAAATGCCTTGGACTAGGATTTGGTTGTAATGGTTGTTTATCACTCAAAGCTTTGAAGCACGAGTGTTGTGTCTCTTGATTAAAGCTTTGAAGCAAAATCAAGTTTGTTTATTGAAGAGTGTCTTCACAATTCAATTAATCAATAGGTTGATATCACTGCTGTGATTGAGGGGTTGAGTGAGTAGGAACTCAGGTCTAAGTAGGACTTAGATTGAAGTTGCATTGGGTAGGTCTTAAGTGAAGGAGATAAACTGGGTTGGTTTATTTCTGAATTAATTCTACTAATAGTGAATTTCCTCCCTCGCTTGGTAGCCCCCAGATGTAGGTGTAGTTACATACTGAACTGGGTAAACAATTTATTGTGTTCTTTACTACCGCTTAAATTTTGTGAATTGTTAACAGAGTGTCGACATCGTGTCATAACATTCTCTCGTGACATCATGTATCCGCCGCCGTGAATTTCAATTGGTATCAGAGCAGGCACCCTGCCTGTTATTTCTGGGTGAGATATAGGGATAATAGTTTCTGGCATTATGGATAAGGAAGGAGGATTTGGAAATAGACCACCTATACTGGATGGATCTAATTATGATTAGAAACCTCGTATGGTTGCCTTTTGAGGTCATCGGACATTAAAGCTTGGAGAGCTGCTGACAAAGGATGGAAACATCCTACCAAGCTTGAGAAAGATGGGACTACTAGTCTGAAACCTGAGGAAGAATGGAGCAAAGAAGAAGAAGAGCTAGCACTGGGCAACTCTAAAGCGTTGAATGCCTTATTCAATGGAATTGATAGAAATATCTTCAGACTAGTACATCAATGTGAACTGTCCAAGGATGTTTGGGACACTCTCAAAACTACTCATGAGGGGACATCCAAGGTGAAGATGTCAAGACTTCAGATGCTCACTACCAAATTTGAGAATTTGAAGATGAAGGAAGATGAGACCATTCATGAGTTTCACATGAATATCTTGGAGATTGCCAACACCTCAGGAGCATTGGGAGAAAAGATGTCAGAAGAAAAGCTGGTGAGAAAGATTCTCAGATCCTTGCCTAAAAGTTTTGCAATGAAAGTGACTGCTATAGAGGAAGCTCAGGATATCTGCACCTTGAAGGTTGAAGAACTTGTTGGATCTCTTCAGACATTTGAGATGGGGATCAGTGAAAATGTTGACAGGAAGAACAAGAGCATAGCCCTTGTATCCAATACTGAAGAGGAATGCAAGGAGGATGATGAAGAGAAGATATCTGAAGCTATAGTTATGCTTGGAAGACAGTTCAACAAACTCATCAAGAGAATTGATCCAAAATCAAGGTCCAATGTCAAGAACATTCCATCTGACATTAGCAGAACTTATGACTCCAGCAGAAGATCCAAGTCAGAAGAAAAGGGAAGTCAAAGTAGAGGAATCCAGTGTCATGGATGTTAAGGATATGGGCATATTAGAGCTGAATGTCCTACCTTTCTAAAGAAACAAAAGAAAGGAATGGCTGTCACTTGGTCTGATGGTGACTCAGGAAGTGAATCTGAAGAAGAATCAGCCAAACTTGTCACCGCTTCTCTCCGAGTGTGCAATCGAAAATGATTCTAGTGATGAGGAAGTGACATTTGAAGAGCTTGCTGAAACTTACAAGAAGTTGTGTATCAGAAGCGGTGAATTATGTCATCAAAATGAGAAACAGAAAAAGTTGATTGTGATGTTGGAGGTTGAGAATGTGAAGTTGGAGGCTGAGAAGAAGGAAAACATTGTTACTATAAGTCACCTCAACAGTGAAATTATAGTGTTGAACTCCAAACTTGATCAGATGTCTAAATCTGTCAAGATGCTGACATCTGTTACTGATAAGTTGGAAGAAATCCTTCAGCTTGGACAAAATGCAGAAAATATGAATGGTCTAGGATATGTGGCTGCAAAGAAACCTATTGGTGACAAGAAGAAGAATAGGCCTGGCAAACCAATGTCAAAGCAGATGTCACAACATAAGGCAGGAAATGTGTCTGGTTTAGGATATGTGGCTACAAAGAAATTTGGTGATAACAAGAAGAAGAAAAGACCTAATAAACCAATGTCAAAGCAGATGTCACAACATTGGGTTCAACATCAAGATCAGAGAAACATGAAGAAAAAGTTTCAAAGATGGAGATGTCATTATTGTGGAAGGTTTTGACACATAAAGCCTTTTTTCTATAAACTACATGGATATCCTAATCAGACTCCTTATGTCAAGCCCAAGACCAACAAGGTTCTATACACTCAACAGTGGAAGAAGAAGACTACAGCTTTGATAGCTCACACTTCCCTTAGAGTTTCTGCCAAGGAAGACTGGTACTTTGACAGTGGTTGCTCTAGGCATATGACTGGAATCAAGAATCTCCTAAATGAAGTCAGACCTCATACTACCAGTTATGTCACTTTTGGAGATGGAGCTAAAGGAGAAATCAAAGGTGTTGGAAACTTGGACTGCCCTGGAGTTCCAAACCTAAATGAGGTACTGCTAGTAAAGGGTTTGACTGCCAATCTCATAAGTATCACCCAACTGTGTGATCTAGGATTCAAGGTCAACTTTACCAAGTCTGAATGTATTGTGACAAATGAAAAACAAGAAGTTGTAATGAGAGGAGTCAGATCAAAAGATAACTGTTACTTGTGGGAGTCTGAGAACACTAACCTGTCCACTGTGTGTTCTACAGCCAAAGATGAAAAGGAGGTGAAACTGTGGCACCAAAAGCTTGGTCATTTTCATCTTAGAGGGATGAAAAAGATCATATCCATGGAGGCTGTCAGAGGGATTCCAAGACTGCATATTGATGAGGGAAGAGTCTATGGTGAATGTCAGGTTGGAAAGCAAACCAGAAATGTCACATCCAATGTCAAGACATCTGACCACCTCCAAGGTGCTGGAGCTGTTGCACATGGATTTGATGGGGCCTATGCAGGGTTGAAAGCCTTGGTGGAAAAGGATATGCTTATGTTGTTGTGGATGATTTTTCCAGATTCACCTGGATAAACTTCACCAGGGAAAAATCTGATGTGTTTGATGTCTTTAAAGAATTATGCAAAAGACTTCAAAGAGAAAAGGAAGGCTGCATTGTCAGAATTAGAAGTGATCATGGAAAGGAATTTGAGAATAGCAAGTTTGATGAATTCTGTTACTCAGAAGGAATCGATCATGAGTTCTCTTCTCCTATAACTCCTCAACAAAATGGAGTTGTGGAAAGGAAAAATAGGACTATACAGGAATCTGCCAGAGCAATGATTCATGCTAAGAGACTTCCTATTTATTTTTGGGCTGAAGCTATGAATACAGCCTGCTATGTTCACAACAGGGTCACCTTGAGAAAGGGAACATCCTCCACCCTGTATAAAATATGGAAGGGAAGAAAGCCTACTGTGAAATATTTCCATGTGTTTGGTAGCAAATGTTATATTCTGACAGATCGTGATCAAAGGAGAAAGATGGACTCTAAAAGTGATGAAGGCATTTTTCTGGGATACTCTACAAATAGCAAAGCATATAGAGTATTCAACTCCAGGACAAAAGTTATGATGGAGTCTATTAATGTCATAGTTGATGATCACCATCAGGAAAACAATGTCCCATATGATGTTGAGACATTGTTTGAGACATCTCCACAAGTGTCTGATAAGGATGATGTGCCTGTCCCTACTTCACCAAAGTCTGAACATGAGGAAGCTAACAAAGATCCTTCCATCAGAATTCAGAAAGATCATCCAAAAGAACTCATCATTGGAGATCCTAATTGTGGAGTCATTACAAGATCCAGAGAAATTGTCTCAAACTCTTGTTTTGTGTCAAAGATTGAGCCAAAGAATGTCAAAGAGGCTCTAACTGATGAATACTGGATTGGAGCAATGCAAGATGAATTGAACCAGTTCAAGCAACATGAAGTGTGGGAGTTAGTTCCTAGACCAGAAGGAACAAACATCATTGGCACAAAATGGATCTACAAGAACAAGTATGATGCAGAAGGGGTTGTCACCAGAAATAAAGCAAGACTTATTGCTCAGGGATACACTCAAATTGAAGGGATTGATTTTGATGAGACTTTTGCTCCTGTGGCTAGGCTGGAATCAATCAGATTACTGTTCGGAGTTGCTTGCATTCTGAAATTCAAGCTGTTTCAAATGGATGTGAAAAGTGCCTTCCTAAATGGCTACTTAAATGAGGAGGTATATGTTGAACAGCCTAAAGGATTTGTGGATCCTAACTTTCCTGATCATGTTTACAAATTGAGGAAAGCTTTATATGGTCTGAAACATGCTCCTAGAGCTTGGTATGAAAGGTTGACAAAGTTCCTTACTGATAAAGGTTACAGGAAAGAAAGTTTGGACAAAACTCTCTTTGTCAAGAATGAAGGAGGAAAGATAATGGTAGCTCAAATTTATGTTGATGACATAGTGTTTGGAGGAATGTCAGATAAAATGGTGAGACATTTTGCCAATCAAATGCAAGCTGAGTTTGAAATGAGCCTCATGGGAGAATTGACTTACTTTCTTGGACTACAAGTCACACAGATGGAGGACTCAACATTCCTTTCACAAAGCAAGTATGCAAGGAATATTGTCAAGAAATTTGGGATGGAAAATGCCAGCCATAAAAGGACTCCTGCTCCTACTCATTTAAAGTTGTCCAAAGACACAAGTGGAGAAAATGTTGATCAAAGCCTGTACAAAAGCATGATATGAAGCTTGTTGTACTTAACAGCCAGCAGATCTAACATTGCATTTGCTGTTGGGGTATGTGCAAGATACTAGGCTGAACCTAAAGTGAGTCACATCAGTCAGGTGAAAAGAATTCTGAAGTATGTGAGTGGAACTTTCAATTATGGTATGATGTATTCTCATGGATGTGAACCAATTTTGTCCGCTATTGTGATGTCGATTGGTGGTGTCGATGATAGAAAAAGCACTTCCGAGGATGCTTCTTGGGAACAATCTTGTTTTTGGTTCAAGAAGTAAAATTGTGTGTCTTTATCCCACCGAGGTGAATACATAGCACGGTAGCTTGTTCTCAAATGGTCCGATGAAGCAGATTCGATCGAGTACAATGTCACACGATGTTATGACATTGTACTATGATAACTCGAAAATTAATATTTCAAAGAATCCTATACGACTAAGCACATTGACATTAAACATCACTTCATCGAGACCTTGTGGAAGAGAAAGTGATTAAATTGGAGCATGTAGCCACCGAACTTCAATTGACATTTTACTAAAGCTCTTGATGCTAGTCATTGAGAATTTAAGGGCAAGTTGGGTATTTGCTAATATGAAGAGTTGTAGCAATTAACATTGCTTACAACAAGGAATGGAAGAGACTTTTATTTCATTTAATTTTAAGTGGGCTAATTAATTATTTCCTCTTACTTTTCAAAAGTCCAAGAATAGGAAGAGACATATATATTTCGCTTCTTCATTTGAAAGTATTACTTGTCATTCCATCAATGTAAACTTTCAAACTCTCTCAAATTTTCTTTCCTCAAGATGTCTCAACAAAACATGTCTTCGTCTTCTTCATCATCACAAGAAGCTGGCTCTCCATCTCCCACTGATTCTGGGTTTAGGGCAAACCTAGAAGCCATGCAAACTGAAGCTCTGAAGTTTACCCCTCTGCGTGCAATGGCAACTGATCCTGGGAGGGTCAAGAAACTTCGCACCAGGAATGTACGAAGGTCTCAAGCATCTCCTTCTGGTAAGACCTCTGAACCAACTTCCTTTGTTCCTCCTGAAATAGCAAACAGGGAAGGTTCTAGGTGTGTCCATCAAGCCATAGCTAGAATAGTAACTAGGATTCTGAATGAGAATCACTCTGTGCCTGGGGTTTTTGTGCCATTAAATCAAGAATCTGCTAGCCCTAGTTTAGAAACTAATCCAGATGTCACAAAGAATGTCAAGACATCTGATGATAATGCTAGGAAAACCCCTGTGAATCCTGTTACTGAACCCTCTGTTAAATCCCCTGTAAAATATGTTGTTGATACCTCTGATAAAACTTCTGAACAATGTGTTGCTGATACCACTAATAAGCCCCATGTGATTAGTGATGATGATATTTCTGATGGAATTCTTGAAGAATCCCATGAAAAATGTGTTGTTGATAAGTCCCCTGATATTTCTGCTGATGATATCTCTGATGGTATTCTTGAAGAAACTCCAGAGAAACAAGTTGTTGATAACCTGGTAAACTCTCCTGAGAAAACCACTGATCAGAATGATGAGCCTCCAGTCATTGATCTAGATGAAGAATTATCTAATAATGACCTCATTGCTAATGTCAATCCAAGCATTGTTAAGAGGATGATGAATAGGAAAGGGAAGCAGAATGCTTCTCAGAGTCCTATCAAGGAGAAGGTAGTTGAAACTGTTCATAAGACTCCTAGGGCTGAGAGTAAGGTTGAGGAAAAATCTGGTAAGGAAAACAAGGCTGGAAATTCCAAGGGGAAGGGTAAAGTGAAGTCTGTTGGTGGTATCTCTAGGCCAAAGAAAACCCCAATTATTAAGAAGAGGAAGGTCCCTGAACCCTCAGAAACTGATGAGGATTCTGATTTTAATGTTGAAGAGAATGTCTCAGACATTCATCCCAGGAAGAAACCATCTCTTGGTAAACTGCCCAAAGTGCCTGAAGTGGCTATTGATAACATTTCTTTCCATCACCCTGAGAATGCTAGCAGGTGGAAATATGTGTGTTTGAAGAGAATTGCTCTAGAAAGGGAACTGAATAAGAGTGCCCTTGAATGCAAGGAGGTTATAGATCTGATTAAAGAAGCAGGGCTGATGAAAATTGTGGTCAAGTTTTCTAACTGTTATGATGTGCTGGTGAAGGAGTTCATTGTGAACTTTTCAAGTGGCTGTGCTGATGGAAGATCAGCTGATTTCAAGACTGTGTATGTGAGGGGGAGAAGAGTGAAGTTTTCCCCAAGTGTGATAAACAAATATTTGGGAAGATCAGATGATTTTCAACCTGAGCTAGAAGAAACTGATAATCAAATTTGTCAAACAATCACTGCTAAGCAAGTGAAACATTGGCCTATGAAGGGAAAGCTCACTTCCAGCAAATTGAGTGTAAAGTTTGCTATTTTGCACAAAATAGGTGCTGCAAATTTGGTTCCAACAAACCACAAGTCAACCATCTCCATTGGTCTGGGCAGATTCATTTTTGTTGTTGGTACTAAAGCAAAATTTGATTATGGAACTTACATCTTTGAGAAAACCCTCAAACATGCTGACAGTTATGCAATTAAGGGACCAACAGCCTTTCCCTCCCTCCTGTGTGGAATCATAATTGATCAATACCCTGACATTCTTGTTGATAAAGATTCAGTATGCAAAAGAGCTCCTGCACTTGGATTCCATTACAAGCTCTTTCAAGGGAAACATGTCTCATACATTGTCATGACATCTGCTGAGACATCAAATGTCAAGGCAAATTCTCATAAGGCAAATGTCATTGTTGTGCTGAAAGCAACTTGCAAGGAGCTTGAAGCAAGAAAGCAAATTCTTGAAGAGCTGATCTCTACACTGGAAAAGGAGCAAGACACAGAGGTTGAGGATGAAGGGTTAGCTGGTGATGATACTGCTGATAATGATGAAGATGCTGATGTTGATCAAGTCACTGGTGCTGGTAGCAGTTTAGAGGATGCAACATACCACAGTGCTTCTTCTGGAGAAGAAAGTACCTGATCTGTGGTCACCTGCTGCTGATTGTTTTTTTTCTGTTTTTGTTATTCTGATGTTAACTTTGTTTCTGCTATTTTTGTTCTGCCTGTTTGAACTTTGTATTTCTTTTGATGGGATGTAACTTTTAACTCTGCTGGTACTATTTATTAATATGATGAATGTTGGGCATTTGTAACGGTACCTTTGGCCCCTTTGTGGCTAAAAAGGGGGAGAAATATTTATGGGCATTATGAGCAATTGTATGGAAAATTGTGGGTAGAATTTATCTCCTTTAGGATCTGGTTGTTTAGGCTTAGTTTAGCTTAGACTAGGTGTTTTATTCTGCTGCATCAGTACTCTGATGGCTCTTAGTTTGTTTTAGCCAAAAATTTGCCAAAGGGGGAGTTTGTAAGTGTTTTTATGTTGGCATTAATTTTTGGTAAAACTAGATATGACAATGTCTTGACCGATGTCATGACATTCGAGTTGAAGATAAATTCGCATGAGAAGGATGATTCAAGTACACGGATCGAAGCTAACATCGGCGGAATTCGCAGAAGATTGATGATGTCATAACCGGCGTTATGACATTCTATGTGACATTTATCGCTCGAATATGTTTTCGAGAGTTTTCGTGAAGTTTGTTGAAATGTTTTATTATGTTTTATGTTATTAGATTACATGCTCACGTGGCTAATTGGTTAATCTTAGTTAACCCTAAATTGGTTGTTAAAAGACCAAGTCTTTAGGATTAATTAATGAACCCTAGCTATTATTATGGAAGCCCAAACTGAAGTTTCGTGGATCGCTTCTATAATAGGAATAGAACCCTTACTACCGAGCGCCTCGACGTATTGAAGATTTAGCGTTGTAATTTGTGTAATTCTAGTTACTTTGTGAGCCAAGAAATTATCAATTGATAAGTGCCTTGGACTAAGATTTGGTTGTAAGGGTTGTTTATCACTCAAAGTTTTGAAGCACGAGTGTTGTGTCTCTTGATTAAAGCTTTGAAGCAAAATCAAGTTTGTTTATTGAAGAGTGTCTTCACAATTCAATTAATCAATAGGTTGATATCACTGTGATTGAGGGGAGTGAGTAGGAACTCGTGTCTAAGTAGGACTTAGATTGAAGTTGCATTGGGTAGGTCTTAAGTGAAGGAGATAAACCGGTTGGTTTATTCCTCGAATTAATTCTACTAATAGTGAATTTCCTCCCGGCTTGGTAGCCCCGGATGTAGGTGTAGTTACACATCGAATCGGGTAAACAATTTATTGTGTTCTTTACTGCTGTTTAAATTTACTGTGTGAATTGTTAACAGAGTGTTAGATACTGTGTCATAACATTCTCTGTGACATCACGTATCTGCTGCCAGGAATTTCAGAGGCTATGGGGAACCTTTGTTGTTATACTAGTTATTGATGACATAAATAAACATGAACAAGTATATGGACAAGTATAAATATGACAAAGTGTGTGTGTGTGCATTCATAATAGTTTATGAAGGAAATATATAAACAAGTGTTATAAAACAAGCAATTAAAGCTAGTGTAACTTGGATATATACAAAGGAGTGTGAAAAAAATATATAAACAAGTGTTTAAAACAAGCGGATAAGCTAATATACTTGGACATTTAAGGAGTGAGACTTACACCTTAAGGGAGGCCCACTGGAATAAGAGCAATTTCACCGGGAATTAGGGATGGCAACGGGTCGGGTCGGGTGCGGGTTTCACACTACCCACACCCGCACCCGAAATCATCACCCGAACCCGAACCCGAACCCAAAGGCTATTCGGGTGACAAAATAACACCAAGACCATTGGTTCGGTTTTTCACCCAAACCCAAACCCGCATCAAAAACATGTGAAACTTAAAACATATAAAACATGTAACTTAATTCTTTGAAAAATAAACCCTACATTTTATTTTTAATACTTATATATATATATATATATATGGATAAAAACATGTGAAACTTAAAACATATAAAACATGTAACTTAATTCTTTGAAAAATAAACCCTACATTTTATTTTTAATATATATATATATATATATATATATATATATATATATATGTGTATATTTATGGATAGTTATGTAATTTAACATATAAGCGGTGTGGTTTCGGTTTTAAGGGTTTATTATCCCAAACCCACACCAAATATCGGTGGCACTAACCCAACCCAAACCCAACATCTGGTTTCACCCGTGGACTTCGGGTGGGGCTCATGGTTTGGTCTGCTTGCCATCCCTACCGGGAATAATGCCCCTCTTAATACCAGTGGAATTGGTGTATAAACAAGCGAATAAAAACAAACTAACGAAATTTGTTATACTTAAATATTTGCATTAAAGTTAAATATGTACAAGGAAATTGAATATGTACGCAAAAGGGTGGATACGTACAAGAAAACTAAGTATGTACATAGGAGGGTTGGGACTTACACCGTAAGGGAGGCCCATGATAAATTTGATTTTGAGTTCAAGAATTTTCGAGGAAAAATACCTAGTTCGGTTTGTATTTTCAAAGATTAATCAAATCGATCATGGAAAAGAGGTGCGTAAGTCAATTAAAATGTTTTTTTGAAAGTTTTGAAAAGGTTTGAAAAGTGAAATGTATTCACAAGAAGTTTTGAAAAGGATTAGGTTGAAAATCAAGAAGAAAACATTTTGAAAGTACTTTAAAATACTTAAAAATGTCTATTTTAAACCTAATAAAAATATATCAAAATAAAATATTTTTTTGGATTTTTTTGACATAATCTTAAAATAGATATATTAAATGACAAGTTTGCAAAAAATCATCTCAAAATGAGAAGTTTTGATTGGTTTTTGAAAATGTTGAAGTTTGATAGAAAATGTGGAAAAAAATCAAGTGATAAAAAATTGGTTTTGGTCTTAGAGAGGTTTGAACTCAAGACCTTAATCTCAAAGGCGAAAAGATTAACCACTGGGTCACATGTGTGGTTTGTTATTTACACGCTTCCATTTAATTATATATGAAAACAAGTTTGGAAAATCAGTTTCGAAAATAGTTGAAACTTGGAAAATAAGTGAAAAGTTGAAAAAACAAAAGGTTTGGGTGGGTTCGAACCCCAGACCTTGGGCAATTAATGACATGAAAGGCGCGCGTTTCACCACTGGGGTGGCTATACATCCGTTTATTTATTTCAATTCAGTTAATAATATTATAAACGAAATATTTGAATTTTTGAAAAATAGAAAAACGCGTGTATGATCTTCTTCTTCAACCTCAAGCTATGATTTTTATCTCCTTCATTTCTTGATGAAATTGAAAGATATAAAAATGAAACTTGCTCAATTTTTACCCAGGAACATGATTATGACCTTTAATTTCATTTATTCTAAGTGTAGGGTGACTGAATTAGAACAAAACAGATGAACCCTAATTTTGAAAATTGATCATGAAATCATGTTTGTGCAACAAATCATGCAATTGATTGAGGGTTTATGATCCTCATAAGTGCAGAAACATGATGGCCAAGCAATATTTGAACTGGAATGCAAGAATCACAGAGTTCATAGTTCGAGCAGTTACCTCTTCAAGTGAGAATCTGATTCTTCAAATGAGATGTTACAGAGCTAGTTTGATGATCTGGATAGCTTCATGGACCTTCAAGGATCGTGTTTGAATGCTTAGCTTGCTTGGAGATGGCCTGGAACTTACTACCCAAGTCCAAATGCGGCTCAAGCAAGTTGAAGATGATGATGGTGATTCTGGAGTTCCAGAATTGATTAAAGGGTTTGGATCACTTATATGAGGTATATGGATGATGTTTGAAGTGATAAATTGAAGTTTGCACGAGTGAATTGAGAGGTGGCAAGTTAAGGCTCAATTTGCAAGTTTATGAAGTTTGGAGTATGATTCTGAGTTTGGCTAGTTTTTTTGATGGCTTGATGATTCTAAACTTCATAAGGGTATTTGGAGAGTGTTTGAAGCTTGAGATTTCTCAAAAGTTACAAGGTTTGGAGATTTGCAAATTCTCACATTTTGAAACTTTGAAACTTGTAAAAGAAGAAAGAAGTGAGAAAGCAAGTTTATGAATTATTTGGTGTGATTTTGAAGTGAGAAATAACTTCTATTTATAGGCCAAAAGGTCTTATGATCAAGGCAAGGATAGGATTGGAAGAATTGGCAAGTTGGCTTAAGAGGTAAGAATGGATTCTTTGCCATAAATGAACATGGTTAATTTCTAAACCATGGTTAAAAATCTCAAGTGATCTTATCCTCCTCTAAATCATTCTTATAAGATATTTTTGAGCCAAAACCTATCTCTTATGGTGACAAGGCTTCAAGAAGGAAGAATTTGCAAAAATGACTTGAAAACTTGGAAAAATGACTTGTAAATTATGGTTATGGACCTCTAAGTTTCAATTTCAAAACCCTAGCTACACAAATTTTTTTGAAATTTCTTGGACATTTTGGAAAGCTTGGAACAAGATCTACAAATTTCATGTTGAGTTTTTCTTGAATCAAAATGGATCTAGGTGAAAAACATGATAAAAACACTTGAAATTTTTTTTAAGTGTTAGAAAAATTTCAAAATTTGACTTTTTGTTGACTTTTTCATACATTTTGACTTTTTATGATCATGATAGATGATTTGAAATGATTTGATGATTGAAAAAAATGAATTTCAAAAAGTTGACCAAAACTCAAAGTTTGACTGATTTGGACAGTTGACTTTTTGTCAGATGATTTAGAATTTCTCTGAGAATCAATCATGGCATTTGAGATGTTTTGAATCAAGAAATTAGGTCAATATATTGCATTGATGATTTTAAGATCAATCTCCAAGAAATTAGGTCATTCATTGAGCAAAAAGTCAATGATACACCATCCTCGATCAAAACCCTAATTTGGTCGATTCATGATAGATCTTGAGAAAATGATTGGAATTTGAGGATCAAATGTTGATGATTGATGAATATAGACAATTAGAGGTGAGTGGATACTCAAACCCTAATTTGATCATATCTTGAACAGATGAAAAACTTTTGATTCAAACCCTAATCTGGCTCAAGGAGCACACACACAAGCTATCTTGTTCTAAAAATTGTCAGTGATGCAATGATGCATATGTGAATGATATGAGATGATATCTTAGGTCAAATATTGGGGTATGACAGTTGCCCTGTTATTTGTTTCCATAATTGCGTTGTTGCTGGTTATTTGTTTAGTTAATTGAGAGGTGCGATATTTATGATAATTGTGTTGAAACAATGTGATGATTGTTAGTTTGATTGTGATACTGTGCAAAAATTATCGTGTTGTAATTCTATCAAAAAACAATGGTGATTTAGTTCATTTGATTTGCTTTGAAAAAATGCTATGATAATTCTGTGTTAACTATGTGAAAAGATGATTCTGTAAAATTGTGATATTTTGTTGATGACAATTATGTGTGTCTATTTGGTTCAACACTGTGTATATTGAAATTTTGGGATAAAAGTACTAAACACTAAAATATTTAAATATGTCTTCTCACAAAAAAATTGTATCTGGAAAAAAGTTATGCTTATTGTATATTTTCAGTTTTTTAAATAAAAATTACACTTTAGAAGTTTAGATCAAATTTTAAAGCATGAGTCCCAAAATGGAACAGTGTGATTGAAAGAAAAACCTTAAACAGTTGACTAAGTTTGTGTGTTTATAAATTCATAGCTCTAAAATCTCTTGGATTGATATGTTTGTTTGGATTTGGAATGTAGAGGTGAAAGAAGAAGATACGAAAAACGCTTAAGTGTCACATTTTGGATATAATGATATAATTGGTTTGTTTTATTTGTTTTTACTTAATAGAGTATTTGAAAAACTTATATGGTGATACTATTTTGTTTGTACTATTTTATTTTGTGGTGATACTTATGTTTAAATTTGAATTTTAATTTATGAATCAGTGAATTTATAGGATGATATTTTTCAAAAATTTAAGTGTTATTTATATATTTTTTGTTATATTGAATGATCTGGTTCGACCGGTTTTATAACTATATAGTCTGGTTTTATATCTATATAGTGACCGGTCTATAAACCGAGTTATTTGGTTTAATCCGGTTTGATCATGTGGTTCGATCAATGATCCAATGATTCGACCGATAAACCAGTGACCCAATACCCTTACTGGTTTGATGACCGATCCGATTTTTAAAACATTGCTTCAACCTCTCTTTATTTAACTTCTCTCTTCTCAACTTCACTCATACCAAACACAGGCTTAAAGTCTAACTATATATTGAAAATTTATATACACACTTTATAATCCTAAAATACCCTCACTTCTTATACTCATTGATTCTGGCGTCATAGTATTTTCAGGTATACTACCCACCTTAATGATGGACTAGAACATCAAAATACCATTCATGCACGCGAGTTGACCCTAAGATATATGTTCACCATCTTGTTTTTGAGCAACTGAGGTCTCTGAGAGATCATTGGCTTTGTTTGTGAAAAAAATTCATCAATGTTTTTACCACGTTAATCAAAATCACAATGATGAACATATGAAAAAGAATCATGTCAGCATCAAATCGGCCTCATCGATATATAGTCACCAAGATCGATAATGCACCATCCACACATGTCTCATCAGCCCCGTGGCAAATGAAAAAACAAACATATTGTTGGGGGTTTTATTTATTTGTGAAAGGCTTGTTGAGGGTTTGTTGATGGGTGACCATAGACAATCAAAAACCATAAAACTGCATAATTTGAATTGATGGAAACACTCTAACATACAAAAATATTGATGATAATGCTTAATCATCTTGATCAGCGACCGTACAACCATTGAAGGCGTAGAACTTATCAAATATCTATGTTGGATCCCAACATTAAAGGGTTTCCTTTGCATGACTTGCATGGAGTAAAGTTATGTCTTTTAAGATATCCATTTTGTAAGAAGTTATTAAAAATTAAATTTCTCACAAAAGATAATCTCGATGAGTCGATCCCGAGCAAAGGTAATATATCAAGAGATCAAATTAGACTCATGAGTTACACTGCTAAAACGCCACAATATATTTTAAAATCAATCGTTGGATTGAAACATACCATTATATAGATCATACCTATAAAGTTTGAGATTAATCTATAAAGATTTACTATACGATCAAGATATCCAAAAATTAACGTCAAAATGGACTTTCATATAATGGTAATTTTGATGTAGTTCAATGCCATAGTAAATCATTATAGATTAATCTTAAACTTTATAGGTATGATCTATATGATGGTATGTTTCAATTCAACGGTTGATTTTAAAAATATTTATCTGAAGTAACGTTTTTAAACGAGTGTAACTCATGATATAACTCACCTAGTGTAATTTAATCTCGCTTCTATATATATTGCAAATATTTTTATTTTTCCTTAGTTCTCATAATATAAAATTGATTTATATTAAAATTAAAATATGTAAAATATTTTATTTTTGTTTTTTAAATATTAGTGATATAATATATCAATTTTAATATTAACTAATTTTGCATAGAATAACACAAGAGAACGATAAAAAACAAATAAAAGATTAAAGAAATTAAATAAAAATATAAAATATTTGTCTTGGAATTACAATTTTTTTGAATTAATCAAAATTTATTAAGTTCAAAAAAAGTTTGTCTGATATATCATTTATCCATTATAGGACTTATAGTTTACTATATAGATAATATTAGTGAACACTCCTACTATACTCTTAAATTTGATTTGGTATATTAGTATTCATTAAGATATTAGTATTCAACCAATACTCATACATATCAAAAAATTTATTAATAATATTTCTCACACATTTATTTTTTACATTATCATGGTGGCCTATCTACTCACGTGGACAAGGATAAATTTGTAATCCTTATATTATTATAAGGATAATAAATGTCATAAAAATAATGAAAAGATTTGTCACTTTCTATAAAAGTAAGGAACTAAATGTGTCAGCATACAACCGAGAATAGGTGCAAAGTCTCATAGTATTACATAAGCAAGTTTGGGTGCAAGTGTCATAATATGAGGGGTACAAGATGTAAAAAATTGAAGTTATAGGTACTAAATATAGAGAATTTTTGCTGCTATAAGAACTGAAACTCTTAAATGATGTTTTTATCATAATATTTTCAAGAAAATATCGAATATTTTTCTGATACATATTAAAAAATTTAAAGAAAATACTGGAAATTCATTAAAATTTACTATTTTTACTGTGCCAGATGTTTCGTATCAGAAATTTCAAAAATACGATGCCAAAAAAATATTAGATATTTAAAATTTTCGGTATGATTTCAATACAAAAAATAATCGGGAATTTTAAATTTTCAATATTTTTCATATACTGGAAATTTCAAATTTTCGATATTATTAGGACTTAATTTTATTGTTTTTTAAACGTATAACTTTATACTTGAATAAAATGTATTAGAAATATAAAATTTTCGTATTGTTTTTATACTATAAATTTAGGATATTTTCGGTACGGATAAATTTTTTTCTAAAATATACTGGATTTTTTAAATTTCTAGTAGATTGCATCGAAAATTTAAAAATATCTAATAAATAGATACCAAAAATTTTGTAAAACACAAAGAATTTCTGATATGTGTCAAAAAAGTATCAAAAATTTGGTTGAAATACCAGAAAATTAATTTTTTATAATTTTGATAACAGTAATTTTTTTTAAAAAAAATAGTTAAAATTTTGAGTTAATAAATATAAAAAAAAAAAAGAGGAATCCCAAGTATAAATAATAGGGTTAGCAGGTAAAATTCTGGTAAAATTGAAGATCCGGCGGATGCAAGTGAACCCCCTCAATGAAGGCTGGCTCCGCCCCTGGATAATCTTGCAAGTCTTGGATAGACTTTTATGGATTGAGTGATAATAGACTTTTATACACTTTTATTAATTATTTCATTGATCTAAAAAGGTGAAATGAGTTATTATTTCATAAATCTGAAAATATGAAATTTGTTTATCAATGTTTCCACAAATATAGTTCTAACCGTTGTGATTTTTTTTTTTTTTTTCAAATATTCTATTAATTCAATTAATAATGCATAAATTAAAAGTAAAATAATTTACAATATATTTAATTATAGATTTCCTTTATTCATTAAAGTGCGTAGGTTTAGCTTACTTCTAAAAATACACACATTTGCAAATCTTCTTTTTACACCTTGGAAATTCAGAAAAAAAACACATAGATTCAGGACAATCTGCATCAGAATGGCATGTATTTATTCCTATAATGTCAAACATGAAGAAAAAAAGGAATGTTAATAATAAGAAAAAATATTAGGTGTGAAATAAATAAAATATTGAAGTAAAAAGTTGTCAATGTGGACTTACCACCAATTACAGTGTTAAATAAGAAAACGAAAGCAATCATAACACACACAAAATTGTTAAATCCAGACATATTTCTTTTTTCTTGTTTTCATGTAGAAATAGAAAGTTGTAAGATAATTTTATATTGTCAAAACTTCATTATTTAAATTATATATAATTCTTTTTAAATGTCTCTTAGCAGTATCAATGTGTTAATATCTTTGATTTTTTTTTTTTTAAGCATTTAGGAAGTTGCAATAAATCCTTTCAAAAAGTAAAAATTATTATTAAATGTATAAGTTGAATTGATGTGTTTAAGTTGTCTCTTTAACTCATTTAATAGGTATTAAAAGAATTTTGTTAATATTTTATTTTTCTTATTCCTTTTTTCCTTTTATTAAATAATATAATATAAAAAATAATAATAATAGAGTCAAACAAGTAATAAAATGAAAGTAGAGATTGTATTCTCAAAATTAAATTTAATTATAAGTTCTAACTATCTACTCCCTCCGTTCCTTTTTAAGTGTCATTTTAGAAGAATATTTTTGTTTCTATTTAAGTGTCGTTTTATAATTTAATGTCATAACTTATCAATTATACCCTTACTTTCTCAATAAATGAGAGAGAGTGTAGCGGTGAATTTATTAGAAAAGAGAAAATAAATGAGGGTATAATAGAAAAATTAACTCTAACATAACACTATCTTGATTGAAGAGCTTTATGCTAAAATGACACTTAAAAAGGAACGGAGGGAGTAATATTTTGTTGCTAACAAAAAGGATAAAATATTTTTGAAATGCAAATACAATTAAAAGTGTTCAAAGTCAAACGAAAATTAAAATAGTTAATACAAGTAGCTTTTGGTGTTTCAAATAATTAAAAGCATTGAGAAAATCAAATCAATCTTAGATTGGTTTTCTAGCACTTTTATCATGGTATTTATGAGATCTATCCTAGTACTATTGGTGGAGCTTTGGAGGTTGGTGTTTGATCCAGAATTTTAACTTTTTTATTGTTATTAGTCATGTTTTAAAAATTAGATCGAATTCTTTGAATTGAGAATCAAATAGGTAATCGTTCTGGTTCAATAGATATATTGGATATGTCATTAAATTGATGTGAATTGATAAAAATTAGTGTAAACTGAAAAAATTGACGGTTTTTCTAAATATGCGGTTTAATTATTTGTTTAATTTTTTTAATTTTAAAAAATCAAAACGACGTCGTTTTGATTATTTTATTACCAAATAAAAATTAAAAAAAAAAACTAAAAAAATTTTAAAAAAATAAAGCAATGATAATATTGATGGGGAAGATGTTGCAAATGCGATTAATTTTGTTGCAGGTGGTTTTGATATTGAAGAAGGAGGTCTTAACGTTGAAACAAATTTTCCTCCTTGAAATTAAATTTAGTAGATAATAGAGTTATTTTGTTATAAACTATTCAATTATATTATGTTGCAATTAGACTTTAGAATTTTGTACTATGTTGATATATGTGATACTTATGTTTTAAATTTGAATTTAAATTATGAAATTGTGAATTTATTTATGATATAATATTTTCAAAAATTTTAAGTGTTGGGTTATATTTTGTAGAGACTGAATCATTCGGTTCGACAAATTTTATACCTATATTATTTTGTTTTAATGACCAGTTTATTCAATCGAGTTATCTGATTTAATCTGGTTTAATCATGTGGTTCAACAAGTGACTCAGTGGTTCGACCAATAAACCATTGACCTAGTACTCTCACTTGTTTGATGTTCGATCGGATTTTTAATACACTAGTTTCTAGATTATTGTTTTTCTTGGTAGTTTTTGTGATCTAGAGTGTTGATCAAAATCTGAGATGATTGGAGCAATGAAGGTTCGTCGAGCAATGATTGATTAGGAGGGGGTGGTGTACTTGCAAGGCACTCTGATGCTAAAGTAAGCAAATGTTTAAGATGAGGATAGAAAGAGATTAGGGTTTTTTAGAGTAAGAGTGAGATACTTGGCCCTCAAGGATATGAGGATTTATATAATGTTCCTAGGAATGTTTTTATTGGTTGCTATCTTTGGGCCTAGATATGTGGACCCGCAAATATAGCTAGCCGGACTGACCTGGTCAAACCGGGTGATACTGCCCGAAACTAGTCGTTGCGTCGACCAAGAGGAAATATTAACAGACATAGCCTTCGAACAGGGGAAGCAATCGACCCGCTAGACGATCGTCGAGCAGAGGGGTTCTGGCAAAGTGCGGAACGGGAAGATAATGCCCTTCGGAGGCCATATGGCTTAAACGGATCATTGTAAGGCCCAATGGCGTAATTAGAACAATATTTGTTGGGGCAGTCCAGAACAGCAGCCCCCTAAGTCGTTGCATCTGGTCGTAGAGGTGATGATTTTAACTTAAAAGATTTTTCAAAGGTCGTCATACCGAGGAGAGAAATGGTCGACGGGGAACTAAAAGGCTTGAGGAATATGGAGGGTTTTGCCCACGCGGTCTAGAGCCGCGTGCATTAAATGTTGGCAGGCCTAAGGACTAGGGTGTAATGATGAGTCCCCTAGGCTTCTTGAGCGTGTGCGGGCCCACGTGCGTGTTGAAGGTCTATATAAAGGGAGAAGATCCTTCATTCATAACTTTCGTTTGCCCTATTTCTCTCTAGACGCTATCAGCATGCTCTCGACTTCAATGTCTATTAATCCGAGGATACAGTTAGTGTGATTCAGGGTCGTTCAACCATTTTCCCCCGCAGCCAGTAGCTCTGGTCGTCTATTCTCAAGCTAAATCAATAAGTTTTTTGGACCTTTTGCTCAAATTCGTTTATTTTACTTGAGATTTTTGGTAGCTTTTAGAAATGCATGCGTTTAGGATTTTAGGTCTTAGGAATTCCGCTGGCGGTGAGTGATTGCTCCGTCTCTCCCAAGCACCGTGTGCAACTATAGATGTTTCGCTATTGCTTCTCCGACCTTGGTTGAGGCATATGGTTCGATTTTCTTGGGTATTCCGGATAGGAGTGTTTAGATTCATGTGCTAGCCGTCAAGTGAGGGCTTTTGACCGAGGATTGGATCCTCGCTCGTCCAAGCCCTTTCACTTGATTAGCGGTGGAAGGGTGGATTTGAAGTTTATGTTGAGCTCACCTTTTTCCTTTGCTTTTCAAGTATCATGGCGAGTACCAGTGGAGATTTTCAGGAGGATCTCGACAGCTCCGGGCTAGATTCGTCTGATTTTTCGTTTGTCAAGGGGAGCGCCTCGATGGAGGTAATTTGGGAGGGATCCTCAACGCTCGAGGATGTCGAACCATCAGCGGTGGAGGTCGACGAGAACGACCCTTCATTTTGGGTGGCCCCTAATGCGTGGTTGCGGGCTTCACATTTTTCCGCACATTGGGATGAGGTATTCGTGAAGGTAGATTCGTACGCATCGACCGAGGATGCCAAGGGTGTGGAAGGAGAATAAGAGGATTGGGCAGTTTACATCCCTGCACCGGGGCACAGGATATGCTCGTTGTACAAGGCCTACCATATCCCCGTGTTCGATATTTGGTTCAAAGAGTTGGGATTTCGGGTTCCTTTTACTGACCTCCAAGTGGCTGTGTTTTGTCATATGCACTTGGCCCCATCTCAGTTTCACCCCAACGCGATCGCCTTCATACGGGCGTTTGAGATTGTTTGTGAGTATTTGAAGGTCGACACTACCCTTCTGTTGTTCTTCTACATCTTCAACCTTCAAAGGATCTCGCACAAGGTAGAGGGTGGAACCCAGTGGAGTTGAGTTTCCCTGAAACAACAGAACGAGAAGTTATTCAAACTATATCAGGAGTTTGTTCGCTTCTTCAAGGGTAGGTACATGCTCGTTCGGCCGGTGTCTGAACGGGCGCTTTTCGTTGTGTTTTAGAGTGCTCCTGCCTTCGAGAAGGATGGGTCTCCTAAGTTGAATGAGAAGGGGAGCGGGTGCATGTGCTAATGTCGAAGTTCAGCTTCCACTGGGCGAAGGAACACTTTGATTATGGCCCTGATCATTATGTGCGGACTAAGGAAGGATTGGGCGTGGAGGATTTGGCCAGTTTCGAGGCTTTGTCGGCTTTCGTCGAGGGTTTTCCCTGGATGCAACGTATGGGAAAAGGGGTGAAACCACTGGTGGACAAGGACAGGGAGACCGTCTATGATCCTCGACTGATTAACATGAAGGAACTCCTTACGTGTGGGGATCCTAAGTCTTATTTGGGTAGATGTTTTGTTATGATTTTTGCTATATTTTTTTATACTTGTCTTGTTCAAACTTGTTCTCTCTCTCATTTTGTAGCTAGGATGAATCCGACACATGAGCATATCGCCAGACAGGCATTGGCGAGGAAGAAGTCAAAGGAGACGGGGTCCTCTCTGATTGAAATAGGGATGGTTCCACATACGGGTTCGGGGAGGTCGTCCACAGGCCCAGTAGCCGGGGAGCTCTCACCTCAACCGGTGTCCTCGAGACTCAAGAGGTTGCGGACGGATTGGACAGTGGACCTGACGGGTGAAAAAGAAAAGGGAAAGTCTGATCTCCCCCCTGCTAGCACAATAAGACGTTCTTTGAGGGTTTGAGTTTGGTTCTCCCACATGCTGAATTGCTTATGGTCGAGGAGCTGGATCGTCCAACCAATAAGGTGGCATTTTCCTGAGATTCTAGGGCATGGATACAAATTCTTAAGATGGTTGCTGCTTACACTGAGTTGCGCCAGTGTCCGGAAGTCGAGCTGCGTAAACTTAGGGCCAAAGTGTAGGAAGTTGAAAAGAATGGGGAGGCTGCCAGGCTAAAGTTGTCAAAGGAATTGAAAGAGTTCAAGAAGGAAAAGGATGTTGTCGTGCGGCACAAGCAAACACTTATCGAGGAGAATGCCTCTCTGAAGGCTGAGCTAGCTCTAGCGGAGGGCGAGCCTGATGAGTTTGCAGGTTTGAAGACTCTGGTAGAATTGATCGGTCAAGTGCAACTCACTTATGATGATGTCGTGGCCACCTCCGAGGAAAACTTTGAGAATATTGTGGTTCAAATGCACGTACTAAACCTGAGTATTGAGTTGGTAACTGCCAGAATTGGGTCCACTACTATGTCGAGGAAGGTCGGATAAAGATATCCTCCTTCATTTCGGGCATGGTGGTCGAGGACATGCCCTAGGATGTAGCCCTCGGTGATGCCCCGGTCCAGCCTATTGAATGACCAGCTCTTAGTGATGATTCTGGTGTGCGTGCCAAGTGTTTTTATGTATTTTCTTTGTTCGGGCACAACCCTCTTATGTAATGACAATTTCGGTCCTGGTGGACGTTTTATTATTTGTTTTGTTTAGGGGTGGAGTCCCCTTTTATGTAACTCCGAGATAGATTTGGCCCACGTGGCTGTTGAATCCTTTTTGAAATTGGGACCTAGGTGGTCGTTATGATAACTTATCTTTTTCTTTTGGTTCAATATTTTGTGTGTTATCGTCTTATGTATGGGGTATGCTCGTCTGATATAGAATTTCACTAGTGTGGGCAACTAATCGAAATGGCCAGTTATATTGTTAGGCTTAGTCCGGAACTCGAGTCCTTATTAAGGGCTCGAGGTCGGTGGATTTAAGGTCCCATCATGAGATAGGTGTTCTACCGGCGAGGTACTGAGACGTCAGAGCTCGATTTAGTCCCCCGCATCGTGGTAAGGGCCGAGCTTATTTTCTTATCAGAGTTGGGACCTATTTGAAGCCTGATTGTCGCGTTGCACTGGTACCGGGGCGCACGCCTATTATCGAGACTTTGGTGTTCGGGGGGATCCCCGTGACACGTCAACTATCTGTGCCTTAACTGTAATATTGTTTCAGCTTCTCGGTGTTCCATGATCGACCAAGTTGTTCCTCTTGGAGATTTTCCAGGTAGTAGGCCCCCGTTCCTGTTTTAGCGTAAATGTAACACCCGAATTATTTAATTATTGAATTATTTAATTTTTGAATTATTTAATTTAATGTTTTCGTAAATTTTTCCGAGTGATTGGTAAATAGTGTAGAATACCAGTTTAAGTTATGGTTTGATTATGGGGTAATTAATTAAAATAAGTAGTAAGAATAATAATAATAATAATAATAATAATAATAATAATAATAATAAGTTTATTATTTAAAAGAAATAGAATAAGTAGAGAGGAAGAGGTTATTTTATGAGTAGAAGAGGAAAAGAGGTTTTGGGAGAAAAGGAAGAGAAGACAAGAAGTGAAGCTTAGCTAGGGCAAACCCCCATCTCTAAGCAATCAACCTCCGATTCACAAGGTAAGGGTGGGGTTCTTGCTCTCTAATTGGGAACATGATGAATGATAGGTAGTGGGGTTTGTGAAATTGTTAGATTTGTGTCTTGTGGTTTTTGTTGGAAACTTCAATTTGAAACTTGAAAAATCCACAGAACTAGTTGAATGTTGTGGTAAATGTTGTCTTTGTTGATTATCCATGTTGCTAGTACCTTAGGATGGTTTATTTTAAGTTGTAGTTGCGTTTGATGCCAATAATTTGGAAAAATTGGCAAGAGGAAGATGCTGGCAGCGCTAAAAATCCTTTTTGTTACGCTCAATTCGTGGCGCCAAGGGGCTGACGCGGCGCGAACTGAACCCTGCTAAATTTGCGACGCAAACCCTCCTTCATGGCACGTACTGAGTTGCTATGAACATATTTTTCTGACTTTGAATTCTGCCCACTTTTAAACGCTTTGGCTAGGGAACCTTAAGTAGACTTTTATGAGTAAAATAATACTAATAATTAGTAAGGAATGACATAGGAATCGATTAGAAATAGTTCTGAATTAATATGTGGGTAAATGTGAGCGGTTTAGCCAACTAATCGAAATTGAAAGAATTGAGGAAATGACACATATATACTAGTAAGCTATTGTAGCATGTTTGTTTTGCTGAATCCATGTTGAATATAATGAATTATTATTGTTGAAAGTTGTTATTGTGGAAAGTTGTTGTTGATGAAAGTTGTTGTTGTTAAAGGCTTGATGGCCAACGTTGATGGTTGATTTGTTGTTCTATGTGTGGTTTATGTTGTTGTTGTTATTGTATTCCATTTACGATTGTCGCATACATATATTGCATATTATGTTGGCCTATATTGGCAAAAACACGTTGGCCGTTGGGGGCAAAGTTGATTACGTTGAAGGCTTACGCCTTGATGCCTCGGAATTACTGGCAGTTGATTACATTGGGAGTTTTACTCCGATGGTACCACATGCATTTACATTCATTGAGTTGCATATCATATCACATAATAATGTTGTTTTGCGATTGAATTGTGTTTGTTGTGGATTGGTTGCGAGAATGCAAAATGGTGATTTTGTATAATTCTAACTATATATTATCTATCATGATCTTAATTATATAGTTTGATATCTCACCCTTTTTCATTGATTCGTCGTTACCATTATATTGGTAACGTGCAGGTAACCAAGAGGAGTAGTTGTTGCCGTTTTTAGTTAGAGTTCAGTGTCATTGCTCTGATATGTACCACTCGGGGGGAATGAACACTTATCGTATTTTTTTGTTTTTAATGTTGAATATTATGTCATTAATTGAGGATTTCATTATGTTGATATTGTTTAAGACTCATAAGATGCAATGTTTTGTGTGTAAAACTATTATGACTCCACTGCGTGATTAATGAAGTTGTTTATGTTTGAAGACTAATACTTATGCATTTACGTTAGTTCCGCCTCTTTAAAAGTGTTATGTATCACTTTGAAGCTGATGGTTGATGGCTAGAGACAGGTCCGAGATTGGAAGCTGCAGGTGAGGAAATCACTTGGGTTGTGTTCCGTAGGGAATTCTTGAGGAAGTACTATCTTGAAGATGTTCCGGGTAAGAAAGAGATTGAGTTCCTTGATCTGAAGCAGGGGAACAAGTCTGTGACCGATTTTGCTGCGAATTTCATCGAGTTGGCTAAGCTTTATCCATATTTTGATGGAGAAGGTGCTGAATTTTCTAAGTGCATCAAGTTTGAGAATGGGTTGCGCCCGAAAATCAAGAAGGCTGTTGGCTATCAGAAGATTCGTGTCTTTTCTGATTTGATTGATAGTTGCAGAATCTTTGAGGAGGATATCAATGCTCATCACAAGATTATTAGTGATAAGAGAGACAAGAATTAACAAAATCGTGGCAAGCCTTATGATGTGGGTAAAGGTAAATAGAGAGTTTCTCCGGGTCAGAGGTCTAGTGGGGGAGATGCTCCTACTAAAGTTGTATGTTTCAAATGTGGGCAACCTGGTCACAAGAGTTACACTTGTAATGCTGGTGTGAAGAGATGTTTCTGTTATGGTAAGTTTGGACATGCAATTTTTGACTGCCAACATAAGAGTATGATCTGTTTTAACTTTGGTGAGGAAGGAAACCTTAGTAGTCAGTGTCCGAAACCAAAGAAAGGGACAATCTAGTGGAAGGGAATTTTCTTTGGCTGGGAATCCGACAGCTAATGAGGACAGACTCATTAGAGATACATGTTTCATTAATAGTATGCATTTAATTACTATTATTGATAACTGTGCTACTCATTATTTTATTGCTGTTGATTGTGTTGAAAGACTGGGTCTTATGTTGTCTTCTATGAATGGAGAAATGGTCGTCAAAATTCCGGCTAAGAGATCGGGGACTACTTCTCTTGTATGTTTGAATTGCCCTTTGTTGATCTTCGACAAAGACTTTGCTGTTGATTTGATTTGTTCACCATTAAGCGGACTAGATGTGATCTTGGGTATGAATTGGTTAGAGTATAACTATGTTCATATCAATTGTTTTAACAAGTCTTTGAGGTTTTCTACTCCTGAAGAGGAAGAAGCTGATTTGTTGACTGGTAAGCACTTGAGGAAATTGATGCAATACGACTTGGTAAGATTGTGTCAATGTCAGTCTTATAAGCATCCAGTGTGGTTAAGATTGTGTTCAAATTCGCAGTGTATTCTCCTGTGGTTATTTCAGGGGCTTCAATATCCTCTGCCATATTGTTAATGACATAGTAACCAGGAGGGGTCTCAGGATCACTTTCATCAGACATTTTATCATCAGCGACTTGGTAAGATTGTGGTGTTTCAGGTGTTGAAGGATGGTCAGGAGGGTTCAGCTCATAAAGCCAGTTATCGCGATTGTGGACACTCACTTTAGCATGGTTTGGAAGGGTAAATAGAATGACAACTTCATTCCTTATCAGGTACTCAAAAGGTGTAGGACCTAGATTTCCTATTATACGAAGGTCGAAAAAGAAATCAATATTCATAGGGCGAATTGACCCGAAGGGTGTACTCTTATGCAGTTGGTATCTAAGTCCGAGGGCATTTGCAATCATGCTAACTAGGCCTCCTACAATGATAGGTTCATTAGGGTCCTCACTAATGCGAGAAAAGGTTTTCATCATGAATGGCACAACATTAACGGGTCGGCCTTGGTTCATACAGTACAGTAAAAATATCTCATCCTTAGACACTACAGTTTGGTTCTGTTCCTTTTCGAATACAGTATGGGCTAGAATCTTATGGAAATAGCGAATAACGGGGTTGTGTATTTCATTGTTGTCCATGCTATCCGGCTCAGGGTGATAGTTTCCGGTTAAGGTACCCCAAAAGTAGTCTAGCTCGAAATCCATTAATTCCACCTGGGTGGTGGTAAAAGCAAAGGGTCCGCTAGGGAATCCTAGTAAGTCAGCTAAATCCCTATGGTTATAAGTGAACTCAATACCTAAAATTCTGAAGGCTATGATTCCTTTTCTTGATCCGACACCGTGCTCAGGTATATAAACTAGGGAGCTCAAAAATTCAAAGGTAAGCTCGCGGTATGTGAAAAACCTAGACTTGATGTGGGATTTTTCCCATCCTAGTTGGTTAAACAGATAAAGGACATTGTCCTTTATATCTAAGGTGTCCATAGTTGGTTCATCATAATACAGAGTCGTACCGATGTCCCTTTGAGATAAATCTTCAAATCTCCTCCTTTGGTTTCTTCCTCTAAAGGTGGTTTCCATAAAGTTTTGTGGTTATGGTTGCATAGAAAATGTTAAATGGGGAAACAAAACAGGGGAGAAAGTAAGATAGAAAAAGACTTTTCAGAAATCCTGTAGCAAGTAAAATTGTTTTGAAATCAGCAGCAATTTTATAAAGGTTTTTAGAAATATGAGAAAGAAAATAAAGTTGTAAAAGAAATAAATGCAGAAACGAAAAAGAAAATCAAAAGTAGTAAATCGAAACAAACGGAAACAATAACAAAAACAATTAGGTGGGTTGCATCCCACTAAGCGCTGTTTTTAACGTCATAAGCCTGACAAAGTGCTTAGTGATAGATCATTCAGGGGAAATAGTGGGCAATTCTATAAGTTTTAGACTATTCGCATAATCTCTATTCTCAATATGATGATATTGTTTAAATCGCTGTTCGTTCACTGCGAACGGGTCACTATTGCTATCCTTAATTTCTATTGCCCCACTAGGGAACACTTTTGTAACTTCGAAAGGACCAGACCATCTGGATTTCAGTTTTCCAGGGAAAAGCCTAAGTCTAAAGTTGAATAGGAGGACAACGCTCCCACAATTCTTTTCTCGATAAACGCTTATCGTGCCACCTTTTGGTTCTTTCCTTATATATCTTAGCGTTTCATAAGCGCCTAAGCTCAATTCTTCCAGCTTATTTAAGTCGAGGATTCGCCTCTAGTGTGTAGTTTATATTGAGCGTTTTCATTGCCCAATATGCCTTGTGCTCTAATTCTACCGGGAGATGACAGGACTTTTCGTACACAAGCTTGAAGGGTGTAGTTCCTATAGGAGTCTTGTAGGCTGTCCTATAAGCCCATAAAGCTTCGTTAAGCTTAGATGACCAATCTTTCCTAGATGTGGCGGCAGTTTTCTCTAGGACTTGTTTAATTTCTCTGTTCGAAACTTCGACCTGTCCACTAGTTTGTGGATGATATGGTGTTGCTACGCGGTGCTTGACTCCATACTTATATAATAATTTGTCGAATATCTTTGAAATGAAATGAGAGCCACCATCACTAATGACAAGTCTAGGCACACCAAATCTTGGAAAGATTGTATTTTTAAAGAGCTAAATTACAACTCGTGTGTCATTTGTAGGAGAGGCTATAGCCTCAATCCATTTTGAAACATAATCGACAACTACGAGTATATACTTGTTTCCGAAAGAAGATGGGAAGGGTCCCATGAAATCGATTCCCCAAACATCAAAGACTTCTACTTCTAATATTCCTTTTTGAGGCATTTCGTCGCGTCTTGAAATATTACTAGTGCGTTGACATCGATCACAGTTTTTAACAGCGATGTGGACATCCTTCCATAGATTAGGCCAGAATAGGCCGACTTGTAGAATCTTTGCATAGGTTTTAGAAGTGCTAGCATGTCCGCCATAGGGAGATGAATGACAGTGAGAAATAACATCTTCTATCTCTTCTTCAGGTATGCATCGGCGGAAAATTCCGTTGGGTCCTCTTTTAAATAATAGTGGTTCATCCCAATAATAATACTTGAGATCGTGGAAGAATTTCTTTTTCTGTTGGTAAGTTAAGTCCGGTGGGAGCGCGTCTGCAGCTAAATAGTTGACTATGTCAGCATACCATGGCAGTCCCATGGTCGTATGGATTGCTTCCACGACTTCCTTGGCTTTTGGTTTGTCTAAATCTAGTTGAGCTAGATCGCTTCTTATTTGCGCTATCAGATGTTCATACGGAAACTCATCGTTAATCGGCACTTGTTCGGGTTTTATACCTTCTAATCTTGACAAGTGGTCTGCTATGACGTTTTCGGTTCCTTTCTTATCCTTTATCTCTAGATCGAACTCTTGCAAAAGTAAGATCCATCTGAGGAGTCTTGGTTTTGCATCCTTATTGTTTAGTAGATATCTGATAGCAGCGTGGTCTGTATAAATGATTATCTTCACTCCTACTAGGTAAGAACGGAATTTGTCAAGCACAAAGACTATTGCTAATAACTCTTTCTTAGTTGTGGCGTAGTTCATCTGAGCTGAGTCTAGCGTTCTACTGGCGTAGTAGATTGCGTGAAGTTTCTTGTCCTTCCTTTGTCCAAGAACTGCGCCTACGGCATAGTCACTCACATCGCACATGATTTCAAAAGGTAACCTCCAATCGGGTGGTTGCATGATTGGTGCAGAGATAAGGGCTGATTTTAGAGTTTCAAAAGCTTTAAGACAATCGTCATCGAATATGAACTCAGCATCTTTCATTAATAGACCGGCAAGCGATTTTGTAATCTTCGAGAAATCTTTGATAAATCGTCGGTAGAAACCGGCGTGTCCTAAAAAACTTCGTATTTCTCGAACGGTCTTAGGTGGTTGAAGTTCTTTTATTACCTCTATCTTAGCCTTATCAACTTCAATTCCTTTATTAGAGATAACATGTCCTAGTACGATTACTTCTCTGACCATGAAATGACATTTTTCCCAGTTAAGCACGAGGTTTACTTTCACACATCTTTCTAAAACCTTTTCTAGGTTTGATAGGCATCCTTCAAAACTTTGCCCGCATACAGAGAAGTCTTCCGTGAACACTTCCATGATGTTATTGATGAAATCTGCGAAGATTGACATCATACATCGTTGAAAGGTTGCTGGGGCATTGCACAACCCGAAAGGCATTCGTCTGTACGCGAACGTTCCATAGGGACACGTGAATGTAGTCTTCTCTTGATCGTCAGGGTGAATAGGAATTTGGAAAAATCCGGAATAACCATCTAGATAAGTTGGTTTGCATCGGCATATGGTTTATCCATCAATGCGCCACCAGCAGCAGCATCTATAGTCAATCTTGTGTTGTACAAGAGACCGTTATAAAACGTATGAATGATCAGCCATTCTTCTAAACCATGATGAGGACAGAGTCTAAGCATGTCCTTATAGCACTCTCATGCTTCGAATAGTGATTTGTTATCTTTTTGTCTGAAACCATTGATGTTGGCTCTGAGCATAGCAGTTTTGCTTGGTGGGAAATATCTAGCCAAAAAGACCTTCTTCAACTCATCCCATGTGGTTATTGAGTTTGAAGGAAGAGATTGGAGCCATGCGTGAGCTCTATCTCTTAAAGAAAAAGGAAATAGGCGCAATCGTATCGCCTCGGGGTTTACACCATTCGCTTTTATAGTGCTCGTGATATCAGAAACACCGATGATGCGTGTTGGTCGTCGAGGAGATCCAGAAAATTGGTTATGCTGAACGGCGGATAGAAGCGAAGGTTTTAGCTCAAAATCGTTTCGAGTGATAGCAGGAGCAGCAATACTGTTGTGAGGCTCCGCTTGAGAAGGAAATGCGTAATCCTTGAGAGGACGGGGTGGAGTATGTGCATCAGCCATCTTTGATTCAATAATTAATTCAGGGATTGAGATATCAGGAAGCTTAGCCGGAGGAAGATTGTTGAGATTATGTTATTCTTGAAACCGGCGTCTTACTCTGAGATAGTGTTCGATATCGTTGATTTATAGATGCAAAGGCTCGCTTCGGGAGCGAGTATTTGGCATACAACAGAGGGAAAAATAAATAGTTGCCTTAGTCTAGACAGTGCTACTTTATGAGTGCATTAGTGACTAAATCAAAGTCCCCGGCAACGGCGCCAAAAACTTGATGTGCGATCGACCTTATGTGTCTAACGGTATCTTAACTGCAAGTGCACAACCTATCGCGGTAGTAATAAAAAGATGTCGAACCCACAGGGACTTCGTAATCACTCTAGTGCTATAAAGGTTTGCTAATTTAGCTAAGGCGGATAATGTCACGTTTGGTTTTTGGAAGTTAAGGTAGAGGAAAACTAATCGAATTAAGGAAATAATATTAAAGCGGTCGGTATGTAATATAGTGAACCTAAGCAAATTTAATCGAACCTAAGCGTATAAAGATGGTTAACTTAATTGTTCTGTAGAGGTTATTAGTTTAAAAACCCTCAACTCACACTCTCGTGGTCTTATCTCGGATTATACTCCTAAAGCCCTATGCTTGCTCTCGCTAGCCCATAAGTGTTTAAAAAATATTCTTTGAAAACTTAATAAAATCTAATTCTTTTTAAAGCGCTCTTGTTGTATTTAAATGGAATGTCTAATTTAGCTATCCGGTTAAAACCTCACACTTTCGTGGTCTCGATCCTAACCTATTCTACTTTTCTTACTTTCGTAACAAAAAGATTGATTTTTAATTACAAAAAGTCATAACCAGAAATTAAGTTAATTAAGATTTTAGCTTGGGAACAATTTAATTCCTACTGTTACTATTATTACATACCGACTGTTAAGGACCAAATTGTAGTTATTTTGTACATGATTTTGTGGTCCTTAACAATGCCTTTTTAATTAATTAGTAGTATTTATTCTAGTATTTTGGTTTAATTATGTTTTTATTTAGTTTTTGTTCATAATATATTATTTAACTTAGTTTACTTTTAATTGTAGGTTTTTATTGATTAATTCTCCCAAGCTTGGATTCAAGGACACTTGAAGAGCTTTTGGGATGATTCTTTTTGAAGAAATTTTTGGATGAAGAAGCATGCTACAGGTCGCGCTCAGCGCGGTTGCAGCATGAGCGCGCTCAGCGCGACTAACCGGGCTTAGCGCGGTCTGCGAAAAACAGAAAAAGGACAGACCCATGCTTTCACCTTTTGTGTCACCTAACCCATCACTTCCAGCTGGTTTTTGGCTTGTAAAAGGGTGGAACTTCACTTCATCATAATTATCTTTCATCTCGTAAAAATTAGGGCAAGAATTTGTAAGAAAAACCATAGTTTTTCATCTTGATTCTTCATGTTCATCATCTCTACCAACAATCTTGAGAACAAAGCAACCATGGAAATGAGTGGCTAAGTTCTTTTGTGTCAAGATTAGAGGTAGTTGATCTAACTAGTATGTATTTCTTTTAATCCATTTGTGTATGAACATGGTTGATGATTAATATAGTTGAATATCTTTGTTCTTCATCTTTATGCTTTGAATGTTGCTTGAGAAAGAATGCTTCAAAGTAGACCTAGGATATTCATCCACTAATGAACAAATGCTAGGAATAGATTTGTGTGTTAGTGATTACAAATATTGAACTTAATGATTACAAAGATTAACATGATAACATTCACAATCTTGGTGGGAAATCTACAAGATTGAGAGGATATGTATTTATAGAAATCATCTACTATGTTCATCACTTGATTAATTGAATATATATGAAATTAGGTCAATGAAACTAATCTTGACATGCTTCCATCAATTGAAAACAAACTCCAACTCTCTTGAATCCAAACCATAACTCTCTTTTGAAAAGATTAATTTAGTTACTTGTTTGGAAATTCATGTTACTAGTAGCTTAGATAACAAACCCTTTGGTTACATAATCTTAAAATACATCTTTCTATTGAAAGACTACAATATACACCAATCCTTGTGGAATCGATAATTAAAAATACTTGTTCGCGGAATAATCCTACAACAAAATGGCGCCGTTGCCGGGGATTGGCGTTTGATATTGCTAGTATCGCAATAGTTGTGTGTTTTAAGATATTTTTCTACTAATCTCTCTCTTTGTTTCTTTTGTGTGGCTAGACTTTTTCAGGAATTAGTTTATGCGAGGAAGTATTCCGGCCGATCAACTCCTTTTCGATCCCGAAATTGAAAGGACGGCTAGAAGAATTAATAGTAGTGCTAAAAGAAGGAAAAGACTGGCTAGGCAAAGGCAAGAAAGAGGAGAAAGAGGAGAAACATCTACTTCTTCTACACCACCCGTGTTAGGAGAGGTCACTATGGAGGAGAATCAACCACCACCACCACGGGGGCCTTGTATCAATAGCCCTCGTCACACCGCTCAATTTGCTCGCCAAGCAAATGCAAGGGTCGCGGAGATGAAGACGGGTTTGCTTCAACTTCTTTATGCAAGTCCTTTTCATGGCCATGACCATGAAGATCCTTACACCCACCTTACTAAGTTCTATGAGATCGCGGGAGCGGCCGGGGCTCCGGAAGACCAAGAAGAGCAATACTTTCAAAGGCTTTTCCCTCATTCTTTAGTGGGGAAGGCAAAGGATTGGTATCTTGACCAACTACAAGAGACAATGACAAATTGGAATGTGTTGGAGGAAAAATTCCTTGAAAGATTTTTCCCTCAATCATGTTTCATGGAGGCAAAGACCGCAATTTCGGTATTTTCACAAGGAGTAAACGAGCCTTTGAATAGGGCTTGGGAAAGGTATAAGTCTATGCTTAGGAAGTGTCCTAGCCATGGTTTCGATGAGCTCACCCAAATTCATATTTTCCGAAATGGTCTCCAACCTCAACACAAATTGTTGTTGGATGCTACGGCGGGCGGGAGGTTCTTTGATGGCAAAAACACCATATGAAGAAATTCAAATAATTGAGAAGATGGGGAGGAATGATCACCAAACTCAACATGATCAAGGAGGTGTACAAGTAAAAACGGGAGTTCTTGAAATTGGCTCTAGTCACGAAGCACTTGTAGCGCAAAACAAATTGTTTGCGAAACAAGTTGAAGAATTGACAAAATAAATGGCAAGACTTCCTCAACAAATCATGGAGTTGCAAGGAACATCTAGCAAGCAAAGTCAACAAATTGCTTGTTGTGAATTGTGTAAAGGGGATCATAAAACCGGATTTTGTCCTCCGAAAAATGAAGAAGCAAATTATATGGCCAACCAAGGGCAAGGATACCAACAACGAGCTCCTTATCCTTATCAAAATCAAGGCCAAGGTTACCAACAAAGAGGTAACCAAGGTTATCAAGGCGGGTGGAGACAAGACAACAACCAAGCTAGGCAAAATCCATATCAAACTCAAAATCAAGCTCAACCTCAAAATCAACCTCAAAATCAAGTGAGATCTTCCAACATTCAAGACACTCTAGCTCAATTTATGCAAGCTTCAATGGCAAATCAAAAGAGCACGGAGGCATCTATCAAGAATTTGGAAACTCAAATGGGGCAACTAGCCAAGCAACTTTCCGAACAAAAGGCTTCGACCTCATTTTCTCCAACCACTCAATCAAACCCGAAGGAGTATTGCAAAGCAATTTTCACCATAAGTGATAATGAGATGACGAATGGTATTGGCGATGAAGTTGTAGAAGAGTAAGAGTCGGAAGTTTTAGTTGAAAATGAAAGCGATGAAGTTGTAGAGGAGGCAAACTTAGTTGAAAAGGGGAAAGAGAATGGTGAAGGAAGTAAAAAGAAAGAGAAGAATGCAAGGAAGAGTAAAAAGGGAAGTAAAAAAGAAAGTTCAGCTCCCATTCAAAATTTACCCTACCCTCATGCACCGTCAAAGAAGGAGAAGGCAAGACAATATGCTCGGTTTCTGGATATATTTAAACAACTTCATATAAATATTCCATTTTCCGAAGCATTGGAGCAAATGCCGAAATATGTGAAATTTATGAAGGATATGCTCACAAGGAAGAAGAGGCACAAGGATAAGGAGACAATATTGCTTGATGCTAATTGTAGTTCCATAATCAAACAAGCTCTTCCAGTGAAGGAATTCGATCCCGGGAGTGTCACGTTGTCGGTGGCCATTGGAGATACCTTCAAGGGTAATGGTTTGATTGATCTGGGGTCTAGCATAAATTTAATCTCGTTGTCTATTGTGAAAAGATTGGGAAATGTCAGGATAGAGTCTACTAATATGACTTTGCAACTTGCCGATAAGTCAACCATTTCACCTTATGGAGTTGCTCAAGACATGGTTGTCAAGGTGGACAAATTTCTATTTCCGGTGGATTTTGTTGTGATTGACATGAAGGAGGATCGAGACGTGCCATTAATTCTTGGAAGGCCATTTATGAAGACTTCACGAATGATGATTGACATTGACGATGGAATTATGAAAGTGAGAGTGCAAGATAAAGAGGTTGCTTTCAATCTTTTTGAAGGAACAACGCATTCCAAGGACAAACATGACGCTTTCCGAAATGATGCGGCGGAGGAGGAAATCATGGAGGTTTACAATTTCGGAGGAGCAAATCGTGATGTTGGTGTCATTCCATTTAATGATCCTTGATCATTCCGAACCGTCGAGCTCTACCGACGTTAAACAAAGCGCTTGTTGGGAGGCACCCCAACATTGTAAGTATTCTTTATTGCACTCATTTTGACTTGTCCATGTTGTTAATTTGCTGTTTTTCTGAAAATTCCAAATTCTGCAGGTCGCGCTTAGCGCGCTCAGAGCGCGCTTAGCGCGCATTTTGACCCATCTGGCAGAAACTTTCGCGCTCAGCACGGTATGGGTCGCGCTTAGCGCGGTCTGGAGATTTTTTTAAAAAAATTATTTTGCAAAAACCGGTTTCTGAGGCCCAATGGGTGCCCTGGTTTGTTTTTAAATAGGTTAGGGTTATATTTCAAACCTTTTTCACTCTTCCCTCTCCATTTTTTATCCTCTCAAGAAATCCAAAAATCCCCAACCCCAAATCAACAAATTCTTGCGAATTTCTTTGTCTAATCATCTTCCCAAGCATCTAAGTAAGTGTCTCTATGTTTTTCCCCTTTCAATTTTGTTAAATTTTGATGTTTAGGTTAGATTTTGAAAACCTAGGTTTAGGAATTTTGATTTTTCTCTTAGGATTAGGGTGTTTAGATTGTAGAGAAGACTTAGATTAGGGTTTTCGTTGCTATTAGGTCTGTTTGTGTGGAGAAATTTCTGTTTTTACAGAAGAATTTTTCTGGAAATCGCAGAGCGCGGTCAGCGCGCTTAGCGCGGTCTGCAGAATTTTGAAAAATTCTTCTGCTGTGTTTTTGAATCGTCTGTTGTGTCTAGATGCTTTGGTTGATTGGTTTCTACTGCTGTTTGCATGAATTTTCACTAACGGGCATTTCGGTGTCGATTTTTGTTGATTTTTGGTGTTGTTTTCATATGGCTCCAAAAAGACAAAGAGTTTCTTCCGTCGGGGCTGGGTCCTCTAGGTCAGTTCCTTTTGATGGTGCTCGCTTCTTGGGGCCTGCTCAAGAGGCTAGATACAAAGAGCTCGAGGAGCGGAACATTTGGACGGAAAGAATCATCCGACTCCGAGAGCAGGGCCACTACCATACCCCTGATGCGATTCTGGATAACTACGGTTTGGGTGTTCTATGTGAGCCCTAGACCAAGGTTAATGTTGAGCTGGTGAGGGAGTTCTACGCCAACGCCATTCTGATTGAGGGGCGTGGGTACCCATTCACTTTTGTTGTGAGGGGAAAGTTGGTTTCATTCTCTCGCACTGCCATCAACAACTACCTGGGCATAAACTGGATAGCCCCAGAGGATCAGTTGGATATCTACCACGACCACCTGACTCGTGGGAATCGGGATCATGCTATGCTGCGGAGGAAGCTTTATTTGTCCGGGCACTCATATGAGCTGAACAGGGCTGGGCAACCTTTAAAATTCAACCGGTCCAGCCTGAAGACTAGTGCCCGAGTGTTGATGTGTGTGGCTCTTTATAATCTGAGACCTCGAAGCCACATATCTTCTATTCCCATGGAGACTGCCGGTCTAATTGCTTATATGCTCGATGATGAGCAAATTGATTTTGGTCGGCTTATTGCAAATGAGTTGAAGAGGGTCGCATTGAGTTATACCTCCAGAGGGGAGCATATAAAATGTGCCCTAACTTATCCTGGGTTGATAATGGGCCTTCTGAAAAGGGAAAAGGTTGTCTTTCCTGCTGTGGGGCACCTTACTATTGATGGAATTATTGATGATCACTACTGTGATCGCTATTGTAGGGCCCTGGATGATAACTCTGCTGCCCAGGCTGTTCCAGTAGCTGCTGCACTTCCTCAGGCCAGTCCCTCAGAAGAATGGAACCGGCAAATGCATCTTGCTCATCAGAGAGCATTCATGTATATGCACGAGAGCATGGAGCACCTTGCTTTGCAGATCAGAGAGTCGGGGGTGAATCACTTCACTCGCACGGGCGAGCAGCTTAGTGCTTATGCTGGTTGGCCCGGGTTCGGGCCAAATGTAGAGGAGGAGGTGGGCGATGCTGATGGTGATGATCAGAGTGAGGATGATGGAGAGGGAAGTTCGGATTCTGGTTCTGAGACTCCTGGAGATTCTATCCTCGAGGCTTCAGATTGATGATGATCTTTTATTTTTCTTGTTTTTATTTTACTTTCAGCACTTTCTAGTTTTTAGTTTTTATTTTTGTTTTTAGTTTTAAACTTTTGGATTTTGTTGGTTGCCATCCATTTTTGGGATAGACTTGTAATTCCAATTGGCATTTTGTAGGCATGGAGCCTAAATACTCTTTAGTTTTAAACACCATTTTGGGGTGTCTTTTATTTTATTTTATTTTATTTTGTTTTAGTTTGTTTTATTTTATTTTGTTCTATTTTATTTTTATTTTTAGATTATAGGTTATTTAGTTTGAATTGTACTTCTTTTGGTTTGTCCGATTTTTCAACGGTTCTCCAAAGCAAGTAAGTGTGTTTCACCAAAGTGATGGTGATGATAAAATTCTCGACTCAATCTACAAATAAGGTACATATTTAATCGTTTTGTAGAATAATAACATGTCTATGAAATTTGTGCTTTATGCAAAATATCTTGGCATGTACAAAAAAAATTTGTGTTCACATTCGAATCATTAGGACTTAAACCACATAGGTGAGAAGCTTTCACTTTTTACCAAATATAGAGTGTCTAATAGTTTTGTTAACTCGAGTGATTCATGTTTAATCTTTATTTGTTTGTGATAATATGGAAACTTAGAGATGATCAAGGCAATTTTTTTGTGCATTATGAGAAAAACCATCAATTCCAAAAGGGCTTCAACTAACCGTGAGTGAGTGAATCCTTGTGAACCCTTTTGAGCTTAAATAGTATTTGTAGGATGAATTTATCAAATAAACTAATTGTTAAGTAGGCCACTTAATAGTTGTTGATAATCTTTGAAAATTCAATGATAATTCATTCTATAAATTTTTCTTGTTTGTGAATACCAACCCTTTTTGTTGATTAACCCTTGAAGAGCATGATCTTGAATAGAAAAAGGATTGATATAAATGAAGTTGGGGAGGTGGATCAATAAGAACCTAGAATTGATGACACAATGATCCTAAAGAAAGAAAAAAGAAAATAGAGAAAAGAAAAATACAAAAGAAGAAAATTTGTATATGAAAAGAAAAAAAAAGAAAAAAAAAAGAGGATCATTGTGTGAAAAAGAGGAAAGAGGTTGTGAATAATAAGAAGGAAGTGGGAATTAGTTTGTGAAATGCTCTTCATATTCTTTAACCCAATTCGTTTCAATGGCTTTGTACTTAAATATCCCTTGTTTCTAACCTAAGCCAAGTTACAACCCTTGAAAGTCCTTAGTGATCTTTGTTTCCATTTTTGTCATTTAACTTGTTTCGACGAACGCATGAATTATTCTGGATGTGCATGACTATTAGTGAGAGTGTTTAGTCCTTTATAAATATGCATTTTGTTCTTCATGAATTTTGAAGAAATGATTAGGTGATTCAAGTGTGAACATATCTTTTATTTTGTTACATGTGTTGATATATTGTGTTTAGAATTTAATTCATATCCATGTTGTGTTTCGAAGAAGCGATCGATGTGTGTTATTGCCGGGTATGTTGAGTTGAACCATCATTCTTGTGTGAGTTGCATGCTTACATTTTGTTTCTTCTTGCTTAGTGAGATTATTGACTTTTTTTTGGGGACAAACAAAGAAGTAAGTTGGGGAGAGTTGTTAAGGACCAAATTGTAGTTATTTTGTACATGATTTTGTGGTCCTTAACAATGCCTTTTTAATTAATTAGTAGTATTTATAACTGATGGAAAAAAAAGGAAAAAGAGGTTGAGGCAGATAGAAAAAGAGGATGAGATCCAAAAAGAAATTACTTTTCATCTTGCCCACCACATATCCCTCACATATATTTCTTCATCTTCGTAAAACCCACTCACCATCCACCTTGTATCTCTGTCTCACTCTCAAACCCTCATCACCGCGGAACACCTTCCTTCCATTTCAACCGTAACCTCCTATACTCTCTCAACCGAAGCCTCAACACCGTCATCTCTCTTTCAGAAACTGAACTTTCCAACCACCCATAGTTCAAGGTAGTGCTACATTTGTTTTCTTTATTACTCTTTTTCTCTTTTCAATCTTTATTTTACCCTATTATAAGATATTTGCTTAGTATTATTTTAAAAGATTATATTATTTACTATGTCATGTTTTAATATTTAGTATTTTGTTTGTATAAAGTTTTAGTTTCCTATTATTCAATAATGAGAATGTGTTATAAAAAAGTGTTGTGTTTATTTATAATTGAAACCAAAATTGTGTTGTTCTATGTAGAATAGATAAAAGATATTTTACTGAGATAAAATTAATTTGAGTCTTTCACTTCGGCTTACTTTTTGTTTCTATTGTTTTAATTTGTTATTAATTGGCCACATGTCATTTTTGTTACGGAGAGTTTTAATTTTAATTTATTTTTATTTAACCTTATGAGAAATGTTCTCATGTTACTACATTTTTTGATGATTCACACCACTCTCTACTAGCACTCCTTTGTTAATTTATTTTATTCTTTGTAATTGTTTTGTTTATTTAAATTACTAACTAAAATAAAAAATGCATTTTTGTGAATTTTTTTTGGAATAACCAATTTTTTTAAAAAAATACAAAAATAACCAACTTTTGAAAAAATTTACGCAAATAACCAACTTTCAGGACAAAAATACAAGCAGGAGCCATCTGTGATGGCTCCTGCACTGATTTTTAGGAGCTGGAGCCAGCCAGGATGGCGCCTCCTTTCAATTTTTTGCCCTAAAAGCCATCTCATATGGCTCCTATGTGTAAAACACATGGGAAAAGCCATCTGAGATGGCGCCTAGGGCTTATTTTAAAAATATAAAAAATTTCAATTTAAATTAAAGTGCACGACAATGTTGTGAAATAAATCTTGTATTATAAATTTTGATTACAGCAAAAAGCGATTACATAAGTTCATTCATGGCGACCCGGGACTCGTAGATGACCACCGGTTCCACAGGCGCGTCCTCTCCTAACTAGTCTAATGCGAGGTTCTGGATCCGGCTGTTGTTGGGTCGATGGGACCTGATCATGGGTTGATGGCTGCCCGTAGTGAATGAGATCAGGATCCATGAATGCCTCAAGATTTACATTGCTTGTTGCACCAGTTTCGTATAAACGTGTCCCCATGTTCTCGTAGCTTAGTCGTTGCGGTTGAGGGTTAGGTTCCATTTGAGGACTATAGCAGTCCTCATCCGTATATGTGGATTGTGAATGTGTGGGGTAAAAAGGAAATTGGGTGTTAGGAGTCTCGTACCCATATGAATGACGGGGGGTTTGGTACGACGATGGTTGGTGGAATATTGGGTTGGTTGGGGAATATTCTTCAGGGAAGCCAGGGTCTGGGGTGAGGTGAGATGTTGATGGACCCATATAGGGGGTTGGACATATGCCCTTTGTTCGGTGTATTGAACTTGGGTGTGTGGCATATATGAGTATTGGGTGGGTGAGTGATGAGGTTGTTGTTGGGGTTGGAGTTGGGATTGAGTGTTGGTGGTTCTATGTCGTCGGGTTGATTGGCGGGAAGTTGATGGTTGTTGGTAGTGTTGTTGGGGTGGTTGTTGGTAGTGTTGTTGGGGTGGTTGTTGGTATTGTTGTTGAGGTTGTTGTTGGCGGTAGCGTTGTCTTCGTTGTTGTTGTGACTCTGGAGGTTGCCCCCACTAGGTGCGAGGGTCGACCAAATAGCGAGGTTGAGAAACATGCATATCTGGAATTGTGACTGACTGGTACCAAGCAATGTATTGACGAGAGTGTTGCATAATCTTGTCATCTTCATAAACGGGACATTGTAAGATATGGTCTGCTCGGTTTTTCCACATCCTACAATACTCCCTGGCAAAATTCCTCCAATTATTGAGTCCCCATTGGGCATCGACCCTTTTTAGATGCCAAGGATCTAAGCATATCGGATCGTGGGGTATGTCTTGGAACATACCAAACTGCATCTTCACACGGTCGCTGTGGTGCATTTCCACAATGTTAAACCGTATAATTGCAGTCTTCGCAGTCCAAACCTCTGCATCTTCATCATTTGGTACATGGTCCAAACCCAAGTACGGTCTCCATGTAAACTGTTGAAAAAAATAATGGAGATTAATAATAATGATAAAAATAATATACGTTAAATTTAAAATAATTTGGATTTAATAAAAATAACGTACATCGGTTGGTCCAAGGTGGTCTATTAGATTACAGTATAGGAGAACATTGTGTCTCAGATTCTTTCCGTAATCCATGCCCACTACGCTAAACCTAAATGAATTAACATTTAATATATTAGGATTTTATATATGTGAAAGATATAAATAAAATTTAATAAATAAGCAATGTACTTACTTTGTTGCGTAGGGAAAACTGAACGGTAGGTCATTGACGGGATTGAGTGATTGCATTCTCCACCAACCCCATGTTTGAAGTAAGAAAGCACATCCATTGAAAGTTGATGTGTCTTTCATGCAATTTTTACACAACGAGGAGTATAGCTGGGCAAGAACAGCGGAACCCCAACTATATCTTCCTATCTTATTGACATCTCGAAGTAAATTCAAATACATAAAATTTACACTATTCCCGGTACTTTCGGGGAATAAAAAACTACCAAACATTAACATAATGTAGTTTCTAGTTTTTATTATTTTTTGTTCCTCGGGTGGAGTTTTCATCCAAAACAAGGGAATAATAATACTCTCTAAGAGTGGATAGAAATATACCTTGGCCTCTTGCACTAGGACCTTCAACCATATCTCTACCCAACAACTCCTCGCATAGGTTGTTTGGTTGTTGGACCGGACCATTCACCGTCTTACCATTGAGAGGAAGACCCATCAACATGTATACGTCCTCTAGTGTGACGGTACACTCACCTATAGGTAGATGAAATGTATGTGTCTCGGGTCTCCACCTTTCGCACAATGCCAGAATGAACTTTGAATCGATCGTGTAGTTGGAGATTTTAATAACCTCTCCAAAACCGGCATGTTCAAGGTATGGAACAATGAACGGATCGGGAACAACATAATGATGTGAGCGACATCTAAATTTTTTCGTGTCCTATAGATAATGTGAAAATAAATTGTGTAAGAAAGTGTAAACAATATTTAAAACATAATAAAAAAAGAATGTAAGAAAAAGAATGAAAACAAAAAAAATGAAAGAATACTTACATAGGTTACAATGTTTGCCCTTGTTCCTCGGTGAGGTTCTCCTAACGTCAAGAGACTCATGATTGAAATTTCTACTGATGATTTGAGAAAGAGAGAATTGTATTAGAGATAGAGGAGGAGTGAAGAGTGGTGATGGAAAAAACACAAATGAGAAGCCACATTTATAGGTGATTCAAGAAGAGAGGAATAAATGAGGTGGTTGGGGCCTTGCATGCATGGATGACACTTGTCAAGGAGGAGCCAAGTGGGATGGCGCCTCCCCTTTAATATTGCACTAAGGCGTCATCCTAGATAGCTTATGATAGGCTAGGTGGAAGCTAGGTTCAGCTAGGTGGCAGGTTGCATGCATGCAGGCTAGTGTGTCAGCTAGGTGGTAGACCTATTTATAACTAGGCCTGGAAAAAGCCAAAGGAGATGGCGCCTCCCTTGTGTTTTTACACATAGGAGCCATTCAACTTGGTGTCGCACCCCAAAATTTACCCTCCGTTTATTTTTATAAAATTCGTGTGGCTCATTTCAGTTGTCAAGCTTTTCAAGAAATATGGATTTTAATTATGTTGACAATTAGTATAAGATGGCTCTCATATTCTCCTACTCTTCTGTTTATTCAGTCGCCAAGGCTTCTTCTGATTCGAGACATTAATTGATTCTCTGTTTCGTCCGATGAGCTACAATTGCAAGTGTTTCAAAGTAATTCTCATCCAATAGCTCTTGTGCACGGATTTCAAATCATTGAGGTATTTGACGTCTTTGTTGATGTAGTTCTTGAGGTATTATCAAGGTTTTTCCATGATTAAACAAATTCGGAGCTACTTATTGGACCATGGATTTTAAAGATGAATATTGAATTTTATCATGTAAGAAGTGTGAATTGTTGGGCTTTCAAAGTGGTTTCCTAAGTTGTTAGAAGTAAAGAAGGCGTTTGAAGGGAATTTTGCTTCTTTTGTCTTAATTAAGAGGCTTTCCATCTTGGCACTTTGAAGATGTGGAAAAAGTTGAGAATTGGATATTTCTCTTAAGTTCTAATACACCATTCCAAACTTGGTTGCAATTTTTGCAAGACTTCTACAAGGTTTCTTTTGTTTTCTCCACAAAATCTTTGATTCATTTATGTTTTTATCCAAGTTATTCTCACGATTTCAAGTTCTAAAGAAAAAAGCATAACATCAGTTCTAAATTCCAAACCAACAAGAACAGAAAGCAAAAGCAGTTCGAAACCCAACAAAAACGTAATAAGCAACACAAACAGAGCAAGCCCAATCATCACTTTCCAAACCAAACAGCCTTCAGTTTTGTTTTTTTCAGAAATCATAATCTGAAATTTCGAGAAAGAAGAAGATCAGAAAGGTAATACCCGTTTGTTTGACGAAGGGGTTGCGAATCTCGTCGCCGTCCTCCTCCCTTTCCAGCTCCAATCTGTAAACAAACAAAATCAAAGTAAACATCAGTGTCAGAAATCGAACCATCAGAAATCAATCAACATGCAAACCGATCGCGGCGAAGAGAGAAAAAAAAGTAATATCTGTTCAAAAAACCAGTTCCAAGCAAAAGGATCAGTAGCCATTCCATACCAAACAACCAAAACCCCAAAAACCAGAAATCGTAAAAAAGGTAAACAGCAAACACGATAGCCAAATCAAACAACATCCAAACCCTAACACTAATCATCATTTCCCTAAAACTAGCCCTTCAGAGATTTTTTTCCAGAAACTTTGTTCTGATATCAGAGAGAAGAAGAGGAAAGAAGTTCGTAAGAGGAACGGTCTCACCCGAAAGGCGACGAGGCGACGCAGCTCCCAAAAGGGCCAATCGAGAGGTTCGTTCACCCTTTCACGCCAACTATCAACACCTGCAAAACCCAGAAATCGAACATTATCAGAAATCAAAACAGAAATCGAAATCGATGCATGCAGTAACAGGGACGATCGCGAAATCGCGATGAGAGAGAAGAGAAACAACCCGGATCGCGAATCGTTGAGAGAGAGACGGACAATCAGAACGCGGCGACGGTGAGAGAGCCAGAACGCGGCGACGGCGAGAGAGAACGAGAGTTTCGGCGAGAGAGAGGACGATGAGGGTTCGAGAGAGGATGAGAGTGAGAGAGGTGAAAACGCGTGAGAAAGAAAACAGGGTCTGATCTTTCCATTTTCCTTTTCATTTTCTATTTTGTTTATTATTATTATTATAACTATTATTATAATTATTATTATTATTACTTAATAACTATTATATTTATTATTATTACTTAGTAAAACACTATTATTATTAATACTACTATTATTACTAATATTTAGTATTACTACTAGTTATTATTGTTAACCATTATTTTCATTATTGAGAACTATTATTATTATTATCATGAATTATTGTTATTTTCTTAATAAAAAAATTATTACTATTATTTTTCTTAACCATTAAAATTATTAGTACACTTTCAAATAAAAATACAAAAAATAATAATAGTAGTGTTAGTTGGTTTTTTTTTGTTTTTTTTTTAATTTTTATTATTAGGAAATTTTTAGCATTTTCTTTTCTATATTATTCACCATTTGTAAATTTGTACCCCCATTCCCCACTTGTTGTAATAATTAGTAAATAATTTTATTGCTTTATTATTTAATTATTCACAAAGCACAACCGAAAATATTTTCAAACTAATACCCGTGCGAGCCATCTTTTTAACCCTGAGTAGACAAAGCTTTGAAGCGTCACAACGACCACACATTTGTGCACACACCACGCTTACTCTTGGGCTTACAATGAAACTTTGATTGATCAGTTAAACATTATTTAATTATCTAATTAAGTTATTTAAAATTAATTGGCCCATCCGATTAATTTTATTAAATTAATTACTTGATTAAGTTTCGTTTAATTAGTCAATTAAATTTATTTCGTGCATGCACCTACACAGTATAAATCGTTTATTCGTGCAAGCCACCTTGTATGGGCTCTTAATTTATTTACTTGTTTTATTTAATGCTTGTATACAATTATTTGTTCATTTCCATTATCACACCTTAGTCCATATGTTTAATTAATCATAACCCGTACCTCCAAAACACTTTCATAATTAAATTACAAATCTCGATCCAACGTCGAGTGCATTTTCTAAATTCTTTCATAAAGAAAACTCAAGTGTTTAAGCCGTTGGATGCTAGACTAATTGTTTAAACACTTGCAAAAAAATGAACTTCGAATCTTTAAGTCGTTGGATGCTAGACTAACTGCTTAAAGATCCTTAATAACGTGAACCTTGCTTCACTTCACTCTTTCATAAAAAAAACTTTTGGGATGATAGACGACTCGTTGAACATTGAGTTCATCTTGTTTCTAGTATTTGAATCATAGGATGCTAGTCTTATGGTTCGGTACTTTTCACCCACATAAAAAACAATTCAACTCACTCAAATTCTTTTATCGCTCATACGCGATCATAAAAACTCTTTTCCGATAAAGAGCGTGCAATAGTCATCTCAAACACGAACGTGGACTTAAAGATTTTCAAACAAACTAAACAAGTCCAAGTTCAAGCATTTGAGATGTCTAGAATGCACGATTTTTCTTATAAAATCAATACAACAAATTCAAAACCTTTTTAAGAGGAACTACAGAGTTTTGACTTTCCCATTGCACAAGGGAATATGTAGGCACACGGTTTTGAAACCGTGTCAAACTCAAAATAATAACAAACAATTTCTTTTCCTTTTGGTATTCATAACTTAGCAATAAACACACACACAAACGCGTAGAATTAAATGGGTCCCATCGATACGATGGATGTGGTGTAATACCTTCCCTTACATAACCGACTCGATCCCACTTTTTGGTCACGTGACCGCCTTATCCGCTTGTTTGGGGTTTTATCTATATTTTCCCGTTCTTTTTAGAACAAATAAAATTAGGTGGCGATTTCACTAGTTTTCGAGAATTAAAAGATTTTTGAAAATCGAGTTGCTTCAGTTGGCGACTTCACTGGGGACGAATTTTAAAGTTTTTCTAAGCGAGTCAACCCTAATTTAATTCTTCGCTTGTGTGTTTACTATTCATTGCCTATTATTTCTTTATATCCTGTCATGTATTTTGATATTGGGGCATTTATTGGTTATGGTTCATAGATAAGCCCAATACCCAGGCTTCTAGGAAATATAAGTTTAGAGTGGTTGAGTAGCTTAGGTCCATTGGACATCCGTGTCTTTTGGATCGACGTGAAGACCACGACTTAGAGTTGGTCTTTTAAGGGAGTTATTGCACCGCATAGTGCGGGATGATAATTCTTGGACAAAGGGCCTATAACTCTAAGTATTAGGATGTCCAAACAAACCGACCGCCAAAGGATTTTTGAGTATCCCTTTAAGAGCTTTTGAGTATACTTTTGGAAGTATTATCCCAGTCCGATCACGTGGTGATAATATTTCTAAAAAGGGATCCGAGACTCAGAGGCATTTAGCATAAAAACATTAGAACCAACCTTGTTTGGGGAATTGTTGGGTGACGTCGAAACCATGTCCGACCGTCCTTTTAAACCCTTGTGCTATTTGACTTTACATGTGATTTTGTATAACGCATTATGTATGCATCACATTGCATTCTTACATGTATATGGCATTGCATTGTATATGTCACGGTATCTTACATGCATTACCATTACATTACTTTTGCATTCTTTTGCATTACCATTCATCTTCATCAACAAAAACTCATTTCATCTCTTTCGTCTTACGCCGATGTCTTATAGATGACGAGTCAACATGGTCGAACTATTGAAGGCGAAGTTAAGCACTGAAGAGTCGATGAGTCGTAATGGATCTCTTGCAAGTTGTGTTGAAAGAGAATGCAACACCACACCAATCTAAGTTTGGTTTGCTCTATCATCGATGTCTCCATGAGTCAAGGCGACATTGGAAATTCTCCTCGAAATTCCTCGAGTATCATCCTCGGCCTTCACCTTCAAGATTCCTCGAATTGGTTACTCCCGATCAAGAAGAAGGAGCCAAATCGGCATTACCGCCGATATGCTCACAGATATTCACCAATCCCGATCGTATTCTCAACTATTGCCTTACCTAATTCAGAGTGGTGTTGTGATACCAAGGGAATTGAAGCCGGTACCAGGGGTTGACAAAGCTTGGTTTGATGAGAAAGTTAAATGTGCTTTCCATGTCGATGGGACACGAAATTGAATTGTTCGGCCTTCAAATGCAACTAATTGATGATAAGGTTCTGTTTTTCAAACAGAATGGATCGAACTTAGACATTTTGCTTGCAAGTTCTGATCATAGCAATTTTGAGGAGCTTCCAAAACTCATTGGGACAATTGCTTACCAAGAGGGAATTGAGACTCTGAAGAATAGTGTTGGTGATGAAAGGGACCAAATGATCACTTCAGAAAAGGTGGTAACCTTCAGCAAAGATATCTCAAGTTCTAGCAAGGGGAAATCAGTTGCAACACCAACTCATTATCCCCCATTACCCTCTTTCAAGTCTTTGCATCAACAACTTTTGTCTGATCTCCCTCAACTTCAGAGTCAGAACTCTCAAAATCAAACTGTGCCTCGGAATAATTTGGAAAGAAGGAATGCTCCTCTTGATCCAATTCCAGTTACCTACAGTCAACTGCTGCCATATCTGGTTCAAAGTTCATTGGTGGTTCCCAAGTTTCTTAAACCACCAAATTTATTCCCGCTTGGTTATGATCATAACGCGCAATGTGGATACCATGATGGAAAGGGCCACTCAATGAGGATTGCAACAAAGCCAAAGTTCAACAGTTGATTGAAGTACTTGACTCTTCAAGGAGGGAATCTGTTTGTGAATGGAAACCAAGTGACGCCAAGCCATTCATCATCAACAAGAGAGAGCTCAAGTCTCCTCAACAACGACAATCTTTTATTTCTTTCTGCATTTTCATGTGTATCTTGTTTAATTGTTTAAACTTTGTTTGCATGTAGAAGCTTGTTTGTTTTTATCTTAATGCAATGAGTATGTTTGTCTTGAAGTAATCCATTTGTTGTCACTCAATCCATTCGTTACCACTCTTTAATTGATTTGCGAGCATTTTGATACCAACGTTACCATTTCTTTCGCTTAGGCAAAGATTTGGAGGGAGGATGACGATAATTGAAAAACGCCAGGTCTCTAGTCATGTGCTTTTGAGTAGAACCCTGCTAATGATGTACAGGCCTTGTTTCAAATCCCCAAACACCGGAGTTATAAGGGAGATAGACCCTCGTTAACCCCTTTGAGCCTTGAAGTAGGAGTTTCTTTTCTTTCCGAAATAAAACCTTCATTTTTAACCTGTGGGCGGGTAGTGTTCAGTTAATCTGATCGAGCGTTTAAAACTCATCAAGAGAGCGTGCATTTAAGGATACAACAATGGCTATCCTTCTATAGGTTGAGAAAGGTCAAAACCACAGTAGTCGACCTCCATCTATCAATAGTGTGCATCAAAGGAGAATGATATCGTGTTGGGTATCTCTCGCACATCAGAAGGTCAACAGATGACGACACCATAACAGTTATCCCTCAGGACTTAGACAGTCACCATCACCTCTAACAAATCAAAGGTTGTGTATAGATCCACGACTTGTTCAAAAAATGAATAGAAAGAGACAAAAAGCCCGCTAAGACGAACTTAGTAATAAGTCGCTTAGGTAAAAGTCAGGCAACATTTGAGAAAGGAAAATTCCCGAAATGCATTTTCAAAGAAAAATTCTCCACAAAGGACAAGTTGTGTGGTTAGACACCAAAGACAAATGTGAGTGATTGTCATGCCCAAGAAACCTCGTATTGGTTCCTCAACCACCATAACACCTCTCGAGAGATGAGTGCTCGTATCAGGATAGTTGAACTTAGGACTGAAGAACATCATGGAGAATGGGCGGGCACCAAATATTTTGAGCCTAAAAATCTTTTTCTAAAAAAACCCGTGAACCAGACCACGTTACAACCCTCAAAAGTCCTAATTGAAGCATGGGTTAATTCAAAAGCATATAACGAAGAGATCGCGTTTACCTGACTCCTACAGTGTGTGTTAAGTATCTGTGTTGGTATCATATGCTCGTCTTATCTTTCAAAAAGAAAATTTTCGGTGTTGCACTCCAAAAGTGTTTCACTCACAAAAAATCATAATGTTTTTCATACAAAACTTCAAGACGCATAAATGTTGCATTATAATTATCACAATAAACATTCTTCTACATGTAAAACAATTGTTTGACATTGAAGAAGTTCTCATAATGAACATCAGTGAAGAGTTTAACTTTGTCCAAAGAAGAGAAACTTGATTATTCTGCTGAGTTAGCAGTTGTTTGTAGCAAGGGGCAGGACGTCTAAGGACTCCTTTGAGCATATCACAAGTTGTCTTCTCAAGATTCTGTTAATTTGGGGGCAATCAAATCGAAATTCAGCTCCTCGAATTTCTGCCAATCTGGGGGCAAATCCTTAAAGAGCAATCAGCAGATGATTTGGTCTTTCTCAAAGAGCAGTTAGCCTGAGACAACTGTCGTTCCATGTTTCAGTCAACTTGAAGCAATCACCTCGAGACATGGGATTCTCTCTAAGGCTGTTTACATTGGGACATTTCGAACTAATCGTTCGGTTCCAATTAATCTGAGACAATTACTTCGACGCATTTGAAGCCTTCTAAAAAAGGGGAGCTCTCATTCCATCAAGTTAGTCGCTCACTTGTTGTTGATCTGAAGCAGTTACTTCATGACAGTGAAGCTCTCTTAATTGGAGCAAGTGTTCGTTCAAGAATCAATCAGCCTGAAGCAATTACTCCGAGACGTAGGAGTCTATATAAAGCTCGTCCTGGGGAAGGTCTGCCCGATGCTCACATAGCCCCTTATTCAGATGCAGTCAACCTGAGGAAAATACTTGAGACGTAGAAGTCTTTCCAAGACTCATTCTAAAGCAAGCTTGCTGAAAAGATTCATCTGAAGCAACTACTTCGAGACGTTGGAGTCTCTCCAATGCTCATACAACGGCATGTCGTCCATCTACGTAAAGTCTGCCACTCTAAGATTTGATAAATCTAAGGAGGTTATTTTGAGATGTGGAAATACCTCCAAAGCTCCTATCAAGGCATGATATTCCCATATCAGAATATCCAGTTCCTTTGAAATACTAATGATCAGTAAAGTATTGCGTCAGAATACAGGATGCCGGGGCACTCCTTTGTAGGAAAGATTTCTAGAAGGTCTACTAGACCGGGGCATGTTGAGATTCTGAAGTGCAAAATCTAATGCTGCATTCCCGCACGGGCGCTACACATCATTATCTGATCAATTCAGGAGTTTGCTATTCTTCTTTCTACCAGAATTAGCATTGTTGCCCTTCCAACAACAATTCAATATTCGGAGCTTGGTCAATCATCTTATTGTGCCATGTTCTTCCATCCTCCGAACCAGCTATGTCGGGAATTCGGTTTGATAGCCGCATTAACCAAGATATTCATGCATTCATTCATTCATGCATTCATATCATGTACTACATAGCACATTCATTCATAAACCTCACCGGACTTGGGATGTTTCAAGATCGCAAGTGATTCTTCTCGTAATCATATTTTGAAGACTATTTTGAATGACAAATTTAGTTCTCCGATCACAAGTTTGAGGGCTCGATGGTAATTGGCGATGACGATTCTCAAATCGAATCTCTCCCAAAGTGGATGATCTTCCCCAAGTGAGCTCTTGTGTCCATGAAATTTCTTACTCGGGTTTTCCCCAGTGATTTTTCTTTATAGAGTTTCCTTTAAATTATCCCATTACGAGCAGAAGACTGTTCTCAAATGACAACTTAGTTCTTCTCCCCAGTGCCAGGTGAACGCTCGGGTGACAGACAATTGACAGTAGTGTCAACTCTCCAATGAAGTCTCTTCCCCAAAGAGGTGGTTGATCATCCCCAGTGAACTCTTATGACAACAAGATCGTTCAATTGGATTCCCCAGTGAATTCTTATGACAACAAGATCGTTCAATTGGATTCCCCAGTGATGTCTTCCTTCTCTCAACAGTCAGGAAATCATGCATCATTTGCATTAGAAAAAAAAATCACATCATGCATATCATATCATGCATATCATACTCATGCATTAGCTTCGGCTATTTGTTTTGCAGGTTTTTCAACTGAAACTGTAAATGTCCTCGTAAGGATCAAATGGAAGGATTAGTTCTCAGACGACAAATTATCCTCTATTCTCCGACACAAGTTATATACTTGTATGGATCTCAACGATTTGGTTTCTCCAATCGAGATTTCTTCCCCAGCGAAATAGTTCTCTCTTTCAGATGGACTCTAATGTCAGCAAAATTATTCAACCGGGAATCCCCAGCGAATTTTCCACACGGTTTTCTTACAGGGTTTCCCCATCGAAGCTTAATTCACTCCCCAAGTGAATCTCCTTCAGAAAGGATTACTACAACACTATTCTTGGTATTTTCAAAGATTTCTTTCAGACAAGAATCTTCTCAGCAAATACTATTGGCAGTGGCTTCCAATATACTCCTCTGAGTTGTTCTCAGAAAATTACATCAAACTTCTGGTGCGTTTATTTCCCCAGTAAGTCATCAACTACTCAACAATAAATATCCACGCGGTGGGATGTTTATTCTATCTCAGGATATTTCTCCAACTCAGACGTTGATCCACATATCCACTTGCTACAACGTATTGTCCATATAATGTCAGCAAATTGAAGCTCATTACCCTAGAAGTTTTTGATCACGGTATGAATCGATTCTTCTATCAACGGTAAATCTATCTGCATACAAATTGAAGATCTTGTCAACTCAGAAGTTGTTCAACATGTCCGTACATGTTCAGTAAGATCTCTCATCAGCAGAAATGTCGGAAACAAGATTTACCGACTTCATACACATCTATATTACGCCGGTGTGCTAGATATTGTTTTGTTTATCCCCAGAGAAGTATCTTCTCGGGCGCGCTACTGAATTTTGTTCTGCGGGTAACTCAGAAGTTATACGGTCAAAGACATTCAGCATGCCATGGCTCCTCGCACTTTCGTGCACCGACAATTCCGATATTGTTCTAGCCATATATTCAGAGAACTCTTTGTTAAGTTCTCAATCATAATATTCAGGGAACTCTTTGTTAAGTTCTCAATCATGTCAATCAGAGAACTCTTTGTTAAGTTCTCAATCATGTCAATCAGAGAACTCTTTGTTAAGTTCTCAATCGTGTCATTTTTCAATTCTGTTTAAGGTTTCCAGGTATTCCTTAGTTCAGAGAACTCTTTGTTAAGTTCTCAATCTTGTCAATCAGAGAACTCTTTGTTAAGTTCTCAATCATGTCATTTTTCAATTTTGTGTAAGGTTTCCAGGTATTCCTTAGTCATTCAGAGAACTCTTTGTTAAGTTCTCAGTCATGTCAATTTTTCAATTCTGTTTAAGGTTTCCAGGTATTCCTTAGTTATCAGAGAACTCTTTGTTAAGTTCTCAATCATGTCATTTCAATTTTGTGTAAGGTTTCCAGGTATTCCTTAGTCATTCAGAGAACTCTTTGTTAAGTTCTCAGTCATGTCAATTTTTCAATTTTGTGTAAGGTTTCCAGGTATTCCTTAGTTATCAGAGAACTCTTTGTTAAGTTCTCAGTCATGTCAATTCTTAATATATTATTTTTCTTTTCGCTTGAGAAGTTCGTTTCTCTTCTCATAGCATTTTTATTAAAATTGTTGTCAAAGTCATTTCGGTGACACGGTTATCCCCAGTGTTGTTAAAATCTCCTAGCTGTTGTGTTAAAGCATTCCGTTAATGCTTAGCAAGTTTTCTCTTCAAGCGTTTTTCTTGGCTCCGTAGTCAAGATATGTTATCTGTTTTCTTTTGTGGCATTGGTTTCTCGTAGGGCAAATTTTCGGGGTTCTCTAGTATTCAATCCTCTTCCACCTTGAACGTTCGAAAGTTGTCAATCTTTCTCACTTACCAGGTCTAAGATGATTGAATAGGGGCAACTGTCGCACCCCAAAATTTACCCTCCGTTTATTTTTATAAAATTCGTGTGGCTCATATCAGTTGTCAAGCTTTTCAAGAAATATGGATTTTAATTATGTTGACAATTAGTATAAGATGGCTCTCATATTCTCCTACTCTTCTGTTTATTCAGTCGCCAAGGCTTCTTCTGATTCGAGACATTAATTGATTCTCTGTTTCGTCCGATGAGCTACAATTGCAAGTGTTTCAAAGTAATTCTCATCCAATAGCTCTTGTGCACGGATTTCAAATCATTGAGGTATTTGACGTCTTTGTTCATGTAGTTCTTGAGGTATTATCAAGGTTTTTCCATGATTAAACAAATTCGGAGCATAACAAATTATTCTCACGATTTCAAGTTCTAAAGAAAAAAGCATAACATCAGTTCTAAATTCCAAACCAACAAGAACAGAAAGCAAAAGCAGTTCGAAACCCAACAAAAACGTAATAAGCAACACAAGCGCAAGCCCAATCATCACTTTCCAAACCAAACGACCTTGATTTTGTTTTTGAAATCATAATGAAATTTCGAGAAAGAAGAAGATCGGAAAGGTAATACCGTTTGTTTGTGAAGGGTTCGAATCTCGTCGCCGTCCTCCTCCTTTCGGTTCAATCGTAAACAAACAAAATCAAAGTAAACACCAGTGTCAGAAATCGAACCATCAGAAATCAATCAACATGCAAACCGATCGCGCGAGAGAGAAAAAAGTAATATCTGCTCAAAAACCGTTCAAGCAAAAGGATCGAGCCATTCCATACCAAACAACCAAAACCCCAAAACCGAAATCGTAAAAAGGTAAGCAGAAACACGATAGCCAAATCAAACAACATCCAAACCCTAACACTAATCATCATTTCCTAAAACTAGCCCTTGAGATTTTTTCCGAAACTTTGTTCGATATCGAGAGAAGAAGAGGAAAGAAGTTAAGAAGAGCGGTCTCACCCGAAAGGCGACAGGCGACGAGCTCCCAAAAGGGCCAAATCGAGAGGTTCGTTCACCCCTTTCTCGGCGCCAACTATCAACACCGCAAAACCCGAAATCGAACATTATCGAAATCAAAGCAATCGAAATCGATGCATGCGATGGAGACGATCGCGAAATCGCGATGAGAGAAGAGAAACAACCGGATCGCGAATCGTTGAGAGAGAGGCGGACAATCGAAGCAGCGACGGTGAGAGAGCGAGCAGCGGCGGCGCGAGAGAACGAGAGTTTCGAGAGAGAGGCGATGAGGGTTCGAGAGGATGAGAGTGAGAGAGGTGAAAGCGTGAGAAAGAAAACAGGGTCTGATCTTTCCATTTTCCTTTTCATTTTCTATTTTGTTTATTATTATTATTATAACTATTATTATAATTATTATTATTATTACTTAATAACTATTATATTTATTATTATTACTTAGTAAAACACTATTATTATTAATACTACTATTATTACTAATATTTAGTATTACTACTAGTTATTATTGTTAACCATTATTTTCATTATTGAGAACTATTATTATTATTATCATGAATTATTGTTATTTTCTTAATAAAAAAATTATTACTATTATTTTTCTTAACCATTAAAATTATTAGTACACTTTCAAATAAAAATACAAAAAATAATAATAGTAGTGTTAGTTGGTTTTTTTTTGTTTTTTTTTTAATTTTTATTATTAGGAAATTTTTAGCATTTTCTTTTCTATATTATTCACCATTTGTAAATTTGTACCCCCATTCCCCACTTGTTGTAATAATTAGTAAATAATTTTATTGCTTTATTATTTAATTATTCACAAAGCACAACCGAAAATATTTTCAAACTAATACCCGTGCGAGCCATCTTTTTAACCCTGAGTAGACAAAGCTTTGAAGCGTCACAACGACCACACATTTGTGCACACACCACGCTTACTCTTGGGCTTACAATGAAACTTTGATTGATCAGTTAAACATTATTTAATTATCTAATTAAGTTATTTAAAATTAATTGGCCCATCCGATTAATTTTATTAAATTAATTACTTGATTAAGTTTCGTTTAATTAGTCAATTAAATTTATTTCGTGCATGCACCTACACAGTATAAATCGTTTATTCGTGCAAGCCACCTTGTATGGGCTCTTAATTTATTTACTTGTTTTATTTAATGCTTGTATACAATTATTTGTTCATTTCCATTATCACACCTTAGTCCATATGTTTAATTAATCATAACCCGTACCTCCAAAACACTTTCATAATTAAATTACAAATCTCGATCCAACGTCGAGTGCATTTTCTAAATTCTTTCATAAAGAAAACTCAAGTGTTTAAGCCGTTGGATGCTAGACTAATTGTTTAAACACTTGCAAAAAAATGAACTTCGAATCTTTAAGTCGTTGGATGCTAGACTAACTGCTTAAAGATCCTTAATAACGTGAACCTTGCTTCACTTCACTCTTTCATAAAAAAAACTTTTGGGATGATAGACGACTCGTTGAACATTGAGTTCATCTTGTTTCTAGTATTTGAATCATAGGATGCTAGTCTTATGGTTCGGTACTTTTCACCCACATAAAAAACAATTCAACTCACTCAAATTCTTTTATCGCTCATACGCGATCATAAAAACTCTTTTCCGATAAAGAGCGTGCAATAGTCATCTCAAACACGAACGTGGACTTAAAGATTTTCAAACAAACTAAACAAGTCCAAGTTCAAGCATTTGAGATGTCTAGAATGCACGATTTTTCTTATAAAATCAATACAACAAATTCAAAACCTTTTTAAGAGGAACTACAGAGTTTTGACTTTCCCATTGCACAAGGGAATATGTAGGCACACGGTTTTGAAACCGTGTCAAACTCAAAATAATAACAAACAATTTCTTTTCCTTTTGGTATTCATAACTTAGCAATAAACACACACACAAACGCGTAGAATTAAATGGGTCCCATCGAGTACGATGGATGTAAGGGGTGCTAATACCTTCCCCTTACATAACCGACTCCCGATCCCACTTTTTTGGTCACGTAGACCGCCTTATCCGCTTGTTTGGGGTTTTATCTATATTTTCCCGTTCTTTTTAGAACAAATAAAATTAGGTGGCGATTTCACTAGTTTTCGAGAATTAAAAGATTTTTGAAAATCGAGTTGCTTCACTTGGCTTTTTACAGACCTAGTCATAAATAGGTATGTCCCCTAGCTGCCACCCTAGACTGCATGTGATTTTTTTCCCATCTATAAATCAAACACTTTTAGACACCCAAAAATTGAATTTTATTAAAATCAAAAACCCTAATTTCAAACACTTAAACCCTTATCGAAATGTCATCTGTACCACAATATATTATCACTATAAATTTCAATGGTGAGACATACAACAGTGAGGTATCCGGTTTTTTATTCAGAAACACTGAAAATATCCAATTTTGTCTAAATAGCAATGCGAATTTTTCGTATTTCAAAAAAAGACTCGAAAACAAACTTCGTCGAGGTCCGACGTCAAACATTTTCTACCAACATCCTATTTTTACTGGTGAGAACCAGGTAACATTTTACCAAGTAACTGTTGAAGACGACGAAGATCTGCAAAACATGTTTTGTAATCATGAATATTCTGGGTACGACTCGATTCAGTTGTACGTCGTGTTACAGGACACATAGAGGGTTGATCCTACGGAGGAGGAAGAAGCTGAGGTGGATGTTGCTGACGAAGAAGAGGAAGCAGAGGAGACGCAGTTCAACATCATGGTAAATGAAGAATCAGAGGCCGAGGAAGAAAACCAACTGCCTCCACATCAGATCTTCACACCACCTCCGTACATGACCACCCTCAACATGTGCACAGAAGACCCTTCATCTGATATATTCTACAACCATGAAGTGCAGTCAGATGCAAACTTAAAAGTCAAAGACAAATTTCGTTCAAAAGAAGATTGCGTCCGAGCAATAAAAAAGTTCCACATGATAAACAATTATGACTTTCATGTGGATCGAACAACAGCAGAGAGATACAGAATCATATGTACCCACCCTGAGTGTAACTTCCATCTAACTGCATCGTATAGATTGCGTAGTGATTCCTGGGTGATAGGTTCTATGACGGAACACACTTGTGTTAATTCAACACAATCACAGGATCACCAGAAATTGAGTCATGATCTCATTTGTCAAGAAATCTTACCTCTTGTTAGCTGCGATCCTTCATTGAAGGTGAAAACAATAATATCCCACATCACTACAACATACAACTATACCCCCTCGTATAGAAAAGCCAGGTTAGCAAAAAATAAGGCTATCGAGCATATCTACGGAAACTGGGAGGGTTCGTACAAAGAGTTACCTCGCTACATGAATGCACTAGGAACGTATGCTCCTAGAACAGTTTATGCTCTGGAGACGACGCTGACGTTTTCCTCACGCTCCTTCTTCCATAAATCGACAAGATCGGAATCTTCGGAATCGGAATTGAAAACAAAGTCTGAGGCTAAAATAAATCCTAACTAAAATAGAAATTTCCTAATGTTGGAAATAGCTATTAAACGGTACAGGAAATAAAGGAAGTAAAAAACAAGAGTAATGTTAAAATTGGAAATTGGGTTGTAAAATTGGCAGAGCTTCCGCAAGAAATTTCTGAAATAAAACTCTGTACTTTCTTCATCGAAGCTTCTGGTATTTATAGAGGAGGAAATTGGCAGTTGAAAGTTTTGCATCGTGGGCCTTGCATCTGAACTCATGAGAAACCTCAGGGTCGTGGGTAATGTTCTGCTTGAGAGTTTTTAGGAGTATCTAAGACTCCTTCCTTTATGCTTGCCCACGTCTTCACGCTCTTCATAGATTTCATTTTAGCGTGTTACGGTCGCCAGTGGTGTGTGACGGTCTTTCTTTAAGTAGTAGCGTGTTACGGTCGTTACAACAAGGTGACGAGCGTAACATGGCTTAATGTGGCGTTACGACCGTGACAGGTGTGTGACGAGCGTCACAGCAACAAAGTCTGCAGAATTTTTGCAGTATTGTTCTTTTCCTTTTGATCTTTCATGTTGACTTCGTTTATATGATCTTTTCTGCTAATTTGACTTGAGACATGTAGTACCTGTAAAAAGAAATGAAAACTCAGAACAATCGGGAGTTAAATGGATCAATGCAATATTAAAACGGGCTAAAAACATAACAATTATATGATATAATTTCTTGTTATCACTAGTACTTGGGCCTTGAGGGCTTTCTTGCTTTCATATCTGATGTCGAATTCAGATAGCTCCAAGGACCATTTGAGCATCTTGTAGGTCATATCTGGTCGACCCTGTCACATTCCAAAATTTACCCTCCTATCTCGATTTTATCTGGCTTAGGCTTCACATTCATCTGCATGCACTTCCATGAGGCCAATAACATTATAATCATTCACTCATCACATTTGCATCGTTAGTCATATTTAAATTGACCAAAAGTCTATTTAAATTGATATTTGCATCATTTTTTAGTTGTAAAATACCTGATATTCCACTTCATTCATTTTTATCTCCTTACATCCTTCTTGCATTGTGTTAAGTTATTTATATGTCGATGATATTGATATTTCGGTTTTATAGACAGGCCGTTAAAAGTAATTCGACATTGTGCGGAAAAATAAGCGGGAAAATATCTCAAGTTTTCGCTTTTAACTCACTGCTTTATGAATCTACATGTCGTGTAGATCATGAAAATGTGTTCTCTCTAATTTTTTGATACATTTTGAAGTCTCGTTTTTAATCGTGAGCGTTTTAAAGCTGGGTATTCTTTATTAGCATTTTATTTTAATTTTAAACATTTTGATAATTTTTCTTTAATCTTTGAGACCCGTAGTTTATTTTAATGTGCTCATTTCTTTTTTTCTGATAATTTATTTTCCAAATTTTATCGTTTTTGACAATTTTAATTGTCCATTTTTAATCTCCAAATATCAAAACAAAAATATATTCGGATAGATTAATTTTTACCCTATTGAGCTTAATAATTAATAATCCATTTTATCATTAGAGTCATTTTAGGCAGTGCTACAAAATTAATTTTTATCTCCTATACTCTCTCAACCGAAGCCTCAACACCGTCATCTCTCTTTCGTAAAACCAGAACTTTCCAACCACCCATAGTTCAAGGTAGTGCTACATTTGTTTTCTTTATTACTCTTTTTCTCTTTTCAATCTTTATTTTACCCTATTATAAGATATTTGCTTAGTATTATTTTAAAAGATTATATTATTTATTATGTCATGTTTTAATATTTAGTATTTTGTTTGTATAAATTTTAGTTTCCTATTATTCAATAATGAGAATGTGTTATAAAAAAGTGTTGTGTTTATTTATAATTGAAACCAAAATTGTGTTGTTCTATGTAGAATAGATAAAAGATATTTTACTGAGATAAAATTAATTTGAGTCTTTCACTTCGGCTTACTTTTTGTTTCTATTGTTTTAATTTGTTATTAATTGGCCACATGTCATTTTTGTTACGGAGAGTTTTAATTTTAATTTATTTTTATTTAACCTTATGAGAAATGTTCTCATGTTACTACATTTTTTGATGATTCACACCACTCTCTACTAGCACTCCTTTGTTAATTTATTTTATTCTTTGTAATTGTTTTGTTTATTTAAATTACTAACTAAAATAAAAAATGCATTTTTGTGGATTAGATTTTTTTTTAAAAGATCAAAAATATGTTTCTTAATGATGTATGTATAGATTCTTTTTAACTTAAGTTTTCTTTTAGAATTAATTTTGCTTTTATTATTGAATTATTATTTATTCTATTTGTACATTTATATGGATTTCTAATGGATTCATCTCCATTTATAAATATGTATCCTCATTCCCCTTTGTGTTGATTTTTATTAAGTTTAGAATTTTTTTATCTTTTCGAACAAAGTTTTATTCATGATTGAAAGAAATTTCTATGTACATATATAGTGGCTGCCCGGTTTTCTTCGCTTTAATCTTAGCTTGCTTCGAACTTGAATTGGATTATAGCTTGAGTTTTCTTTGCTTTTAGTTCGTCTATGAGTCGAAATACTCAAATATTTGATTGTTTTGGTTCTCTTCCATTCATTTATATTGTATCATGCAAATTTCATTCGATTTTATAATATTGATTACTAACCATGTTCTAATTTATTGCAATAGCATTTCATTTCAATTTTATCTCACTTTTGCTAGTAACAAGTTTGTTATTTGTGAAGTCATCCAAGGATTGTTCAAGCATTCACTTTCAAATAGCACATCTATACTTATTCATTAGCATTTTAATATACAAAATATTTAGTATTTTTATTCTTATATTTAGTAATGTAAATATATAATTACATAATACTTTTATTTTATACTTTATTCAATTCATTTGTAAATAAACTTAAATCACATTATAATCATTGTGTTGCAATTTCGAACTTTGAATTCGATTTGATTTTCGAACGCGTTTGAACACAAATATGTCGTTTGTCCTTAGAGTTGATTCCTACATGAATCTATTTTAAATTTAATTTAATTAAGTGCAATGTTCAGTAATTGATACTTGAGCTTTGTAAGATTCTTCGCGTTGTTGGTTTTGTTTGTATCTCGTGTGATGTAGGGACTTCTACTCGGCTTTCATCCGATGCATTGAGCTTAGCCGATTCTTTACGCCTTACCAAACATATCTAGCCTACACGATGTGATTCCCCTTCTTATCTACACCTCCAAATATAGCTTCAAAACAGGTCATCTCTAAATCCTTACATCTTTTCAATTATTTTTATTACTTTTATTTTACATACGCAAATAAACTTTGTTTTGTATTAAATAATTATTAGTCTAAGATGATTTTATTCGATATTATTGATTAAAATATTAATTAATTTTATCAAAATAAAATTGTTATTCTAATAATTATTTAAAGGATTTGGACGTGTATTGTGTGCTAAATTATTTTACTCGCCTCATGTATGCTTGTATAAATTAATCACAATTGCATATTATGTTGGCCTATATTGGCAAAAGCACGTTGGCCGTTGGGGGCAAAGTTGATTACGTTGAAGGCTTACGCCTTGATGCCTCAGAATTACTGGCAGTTGATTACATTGGGAGTTTTACTCCGATGGTACCACATGCATTTACATTCATTGAGTTGCATATCATATCACATAATAATGTTGTTTTGCGATTGAATTGTGTATGTTGTGGATTGGTTGCGAGAATGCAAAATGGTGATTTTGTATAATTTTAACTATATATTATTTATCATGATCTTAATTATATAGTTTGACATCTCACCCTTTTCATTGGTTCGCCGTTACCATTATATTGGTAACGTGTAGGTAACCAAGAGGAGTAGTTGTTTCCGTTTTTAGTTAGCGTTCAGTGTCATTGCTCTGATATGTACCACTCGGGGGAATGAACACTTATCGTATTTTTTTGTTTTTAATGTTGAATATTATGTCATTAATTGAGGATTTCATTATGTTGATATTGTTTAAGACTCATAAGATGCAATTTTTTGTGTGTAAAACTATTATGACTCCGCTGCGTGATTAATGAAGTTGTTTATGTTTGAAGACTAATACTTATGCATTTACGTTAGTTCCGCCTCTTTAAAAGTGTTATGTATCACTTTGAAGATGATGACTGATGGCTAGAGACAGGTCCGAGATTGGAAGCTGCAGGTGAGGAAATCACTTGGGTTGTGTTCCGTAGGGAATTCTTAAGGAAGTACTATCTTGAAGATGTTTCGGGTAAGAAAGAGATTGAGTTCCTTGAGCTGAAGCAGGGGAACAAGTCTGTGACCGATTATGCTGCGAATTTCATCGAGTTGGCTAAGCTTTATCCATATTTTGATGGAGAAGGTGCTGAATTTTCTAAGTGCGTCAAGTTTGAGAATGGGTTGCGCCCGAAAAATTAAGAAGGTTGTTGGCTATCAGAAGATTCGTGTCTTTTCTGATTTGATTGATAGTTGCAGAATCTTTGAGGAGGATATCAATGCTCATCACAAGATTATTAGTGATAAGAGAGGCAAGAATTAACAAAATCGTGGCAAGCCTTATGATGTGGGTAAAGGTAAATAGAGAGTTGCTCCGAGTCAGAGGTCTAGTGGGGGAGATGTTCCTACTAAAGTTGTATGTTTCAAATGTGGGCAACCTGGTCACAAGAGTTACACTTATAATGCTGATGTGAAGAGATGTTTCTGTTATGGTAAGTTTGGACATGCAATTTCTGACTGCCAACATAAGAGTATGATCTGTTTTAACTTTGGTGAGGAAGGAAACCTTAGTAGTTAGTGTCCGAAACCAAAGAAGGGGACAGTCTAGTGGAAGGGCATTTGCTTTGGCTGGGAATCCGACAGCTAATGAGGACAAACTCATTAGAGATACATGTTTCATTAATAGTATGCATTTAATTACTATTTATGATAATGGTGCTACTCATTAATTTATTGCTGCTGATTGTGTCGAAAGACTAGGTCTTATGTTGTCTTCTATGAATGGAGAAATGGTCGTCGAAATTCCGGCTAAGGGATCGGTGACTACTTCTCTTGTATGTTTGAATTGCCCTTTGTTGATCTTCGACAAAAACTTTGTTGTTGATTTGATTTGTTTACCATTAAGCAGACTAGATGTGATCTTGGGTATGAATTGGTTAGAGTATAACTATGTTCATATCAATTGTTTTAACAAATCTTTGAGGTTTTCTACTCCTGAAGAGGAAGAAGCTGATTTGTTGACTGGTAAGCACTTGAGGAAATTGATGCAATACGACTTGGTAAGATTGTGTCAATGTCAGTCTTATAAGCATCCAGTGTGGTTAAGATTATGTTCAAATTCGCAGTGTATTCTCCTATGGTTATTTCAGGGGCTTCAGTATCCTCTGCCATATTGTTAATGTCATAGTAACCAGGAGCGGTCTCAGGATCACTTTCATCAGACATTTTATCATCAGCGACTTGGTAAGATTGTGGTGTTTTAGGTGTTGAAGGATGGTCAGGAGGGTTCAGCTTATAAAGTCAGTTATCACGATTGTGGACACTCACTTTAGCATGGTTTGGAAGGGTAAATAAAATGACAACTTCATTCCTTATCAGGTACTCAAAAGGTGCAGGACCCAGATTTCCTGTTATACGAAGGTCGAAATAGAAATCAATATTCATAGGGCAAATCGACCCAAAGGGTGTACTCTTATGCAGTTGGTATCTAAGTCCGAGGGCATTTGCAATCATGCTAACTAGGCCTCCTACAATGATAGGTTCATTAGGGTCCTCACTAATGCGAGAAAAGGTTTTCATCATGAATGGCACAACATTAACGGGTCGGCCTTGGTTCATACAGTACAGTAAAAATATCTCATCCTTAGACACTACAGTTTGGTTCTGTTCCTTTTCGAATACAGTATGGGCTAGAATCTTATGGAAATAGCGAATAACGGGGTTGTGTATTTCATTGTTGTCCATGCTATCCGGCTCAGGGTGATAGTTTCCGGTTAAGGTACCCCAAAAGTAGTCTAGCTCTAAATCCATTAATTCCACCTGGGTGGTGGTAAAAGCAAAGGGTCCGCTAGGGAATCCTAGTAAGTCAGCTAAATCCCTATGGTTATAAGTGAACTCAATACCTAAAATTCGGAAGGCTATGATTCCTTTTCTGGATCCGACACCGTGCTCAGGTATATAAACTAGGGAGCTCAAAAATTCAAAGGTAAGCTCGCGGTATGTGAAAAACTTAGACTTAATGTGGGATTTTCCCATCCTAGTTGGTTAAACAGATAAAGGACACTGTCCTTTATATCTAAGGTGTCCATAGTTGGTTCATCATAATACAGAGTCGTACGGATGTCCCTTTGAGACAAATCTTCAAATCTCCTCCTTTGGTTTCTTCCTCTAAAGGTGTTTTCCATAAAGTTTTGTGGTTGTGGTTCCATAGCAAATGTTAAATGGGGAAACAAATCAGGGGAGAAAGTAAGATAGAAAAAGACTTTTCAGAAATCTTGTAGCAAGTAAAATTGTTTTGAAATCAGCAGCAGTTTTATAAAGGTTTTTAGAAATAGGAGAAAGAAAATAAAGTTGTAAAAGAAATAAATGCAGAAACGAAAAAGAAAATCAAAAGTAGTAAATAGAAACAAACGGAAACAATAACAAAAACAATTAGGTGGGTTGCCTCCCACTAAGCGCTGTTTTTAACGTCATAAGCCTGACAAAGTGCTTAGTGATAGATCATTCAGGGGAAATAGTGGGCAATTCTACAAGTTTTAGACTATTCGCATAATCTCTATTCTCAATATGATGATATTGTTTAAATCGTTGTCCGTTCATTGTGAACGGGTCACTATTCCTATCCTTAATTTCTATTGCCCCACTAGGGAACACTTTTGTAACTTCGAAAGGACCAGACCATCTGGATTTCAGTTTTCCAGGGAAAAGCCTAAGTCTAAAGTTGAATAGGAGGACAACGTCTCCCACACTGAATTCTTTCTGGGATAAACGCTTATCGTGCCACCTTTTGGTTCTTTCCTTATATATCTTAGCGTTCTCATAAGCGTCTAAGCTCAATTCTTCCAGTTCATTTAAGTCGAGGATTCGCTCCTCTCCAGCAGCTGTGTAGTTTATATTGAGCGTTTTCATTGCCCAATATGCCTTGTGCTCTAATTCTACCGGGAGATGACAGGACTTTTCGTACACAAGCTTAAAGGATGTAGTTCCTATAGGAGTCTTGTAGGCTGTCCTATAAGCCCATAAAGCTTCGTTAAGCTTAGATGACCAATCTTTCGTAGATATAGCGACAATTTTCTCTAGGATTTGTTTAATTTCTCTGTTCGAAACTTCGACTTGTCCACTAGTTTGTGGATGATATGGTGTTGCTACACGATGCTTGACTCCATACTTATATAATAATTTGTCGAATATCTTCGAAATGAAATGAGAGCCACCATCACTAATGACAAGTCTAGGCACACCAAATATTGGAAAGATTGTATTTTTAAAGAGCTAAATTACAACTCGTGTGTCATTTGTAGGAGAGGCTATAGCCTCATCCATTTTGAAACATAATCGACAACTACAAGTATATACTTGTTTCTGAAAGAAGATGGGAAGGGTCCCATGAAATCGATTCCCCAAACATCAAAGACTTCTACTTTTAATATTCCTTTTTGAGGCATTTCATCGCGTCTTGAAATATTACTGGTGCGTTGACATCGATCACAATTTTTAACAGCAATGTGGACATCCTTCCATATATTAGGCCAGAATAGGCCGACTTGTAGAATCTTTGCATTGGTTTTAGAAGTGCTAGCATGTCCGCCATAGGGAGATGAATGACGGTGAGAAATAACATCTTCTATCTCTTCTTCGGGTATGCATCGGCGGAAAATTCCGCCTGGTCCTCTTTTAAATAATAGTGGTTCATCCCAATAATAATACTTGAGATCATGGAAGAATTTCTTTTTCTGTTGGTAAGTTAAGTCCGGTGGGAGCGCGCCTGCAGCTAAATAGTTGACTATGTCAGCATACCATGGCAGTCCCATGGTCGTATGGATTGCTTCCACGACTTCCTTGGCTTTTGGTTTGTCTAAATCCAGTTGAGCTAGATCGCTTCTTATTTGCGCTATCAGATGTTCATACAGAAAACCGTCGTTAATCGGCACTTGTTCGGGTTTTATACCTGCTAATCTTGACAAGTGGTCTGCTACGACGTTTTCGGTTCCTTTCTTATCCTTTATCTCTAGATCGAACTCTTGCAAAAGTAAGATCCATCTGAGGAGTCTTGGTTTTGCATCCTTCTTGGTTAGTAGATATCTGATAGCAGCGTGGTCTGTATAAATGATTATCTTCACTCCTACTAGGTAAGAACGAAATTTATCAAGCACAAAGACTACTGCTAACAGCTCTTTCTTAGTTGTGGCGTAGTTCATCTAAGATGAGTCTAGCGTTCTACTAGCGTAGTAGATTGCGTGAAGTTTCTTGTCCTTCCTTTGTCCAAGAACTGTGCCTACGGCGTAGTCACTCACATCGCACATGATTTCAAAAGGTAACCTCCAATCGGGTGGTTGCATGATTGGTGCAGAGATAAGGGCTGATTTTAGAGTTTCAAAATCTTTAAGACAATCGTCATCGAATATGAACTCAGCATCTTTCATTAATAGACCGGGAAGTGGTTTTGTAATCTTCGAGAAATCTTTGATAAATCGTCGGTAGAAACCGGCGTGTCCTAAAAAACATCGTATTTCTCGAACGGTCTTAGGTGGTTGAAGTTCTTTTATTACCTCTATCTTAGCCTTATCAACTTCAATTCCTTTATTAGAGATAACATGTCCTAGTACGATTCCTTCTCTGACCATGAAATGGAATTTTTCCCAGTTAAGCACGAGGTTTACTTTCACACATCTTTCTAAAACCTTTTCTAGGTTTGATAGGCATCCTTCAAAACTTTGCCCGCATACAGAGAAGTTGTCCATGAACACTTCCATGATGTTATTGATGAAATCTGCGAAGATTGACATCATACATCGTTGAAAGGATGCTGGGGCATTGCACAATCCGAAAGGCATTCGTCTGTACGCGAACGTTCCATAGGGACACGTGAATGTAGTCTTCTCTTGATCGTCAGGGTGAATAGGAATTTGGAAAAATCCGGAATAACCATCTAGATAGCAGAAGTAGGAATGTTTGGCTAACCGTTCTAACATTTGATCTATGAAGGGTAAAGGAAAATGGTCTTTTCGAGTAGCTTTGTTTAGTTTTCTGTAATCAATGCACACTCTATGCCCATTAACCACTCTTTGTGTTATCGATTCGCCTTTTGCGATTTTCACAACAGTGACACCTCCTTTCTTTGGTACGACGTGTACTGGGCTAACCCATTTACTGTCAGAGATTGGATATATGATTCCAGCTTCCAATAGCTTCTTAATTTCATCTCTGACTACAGTGCTAAGGATTGGATTAATTCTTCTTTGAGGTTCTCTAGAGGTTTTGCAATTTTCTTCTAGCATAATACGGTGCATTCAAATTGAAGGACATATTCCTTTTAAATAGGATATGTTATATCCTAATGCGGTCAAGTACTTCCTTAGGACGTCTAACAGTTTCTGAGTTTCGAGCGTTCCTAAACAGGAATTGACTATCATTGGTCGAGTACGTTCGGTATCTAGGAATTCGTATCTGAGGTTTCTAGGTAAAGTTTTTAGTTTTGAACCAGGTTTCTTTGGACATGGCATATGATCAGGTGTAAGTGCTAGACTTTCACTTAGAATATCATCTTGATATGGTGCATGCCAATTGTTGTCTTCGAATATCAGAGGAGTTTGGATTTTCATTATTTCGGAGTATGTGGTTTGTTCCGCTTCCATATCTCTTACGCACTCGTCTATAACGTCGATTAGATAACATGTGTCATTCGTGGCTGGTGCTTGTAAGAATTGAGTAAGGATTAATTCCACTTTTTCCTCTCCAACTTCGAATGTTAGTCTGCCCTTCTTTACGTCAATTATAGCTCCAGCTGTGGCTAGGAAAGGTCTTCCCAATATGATATGGGTAACTGAATCTTCGGTAATGTCCATGATTATGAAATCGGTCGGGATATAGAATTGACCTATTCTAACTGGAATGTTTTCCAGTATACCTACAGGGTATTTAACTGATCGGTCAGCTAATTGAACGGACATTTTCGTGGGTCTAAGTTCTCCCATCTCTAGCTTTATGCAAATAGATAGGGGCATGACACTGATACTTTCCCCCAAGTCGCACAGAGCTTTGTCTATGACAAACTTTCCAATGTTACAAGGTATGGAGAAACTACCTGGATCTTTTAACTTAGGGGGCATATCGTTTTGAATAATAGTGCTACATTCAGCAGTAAGTGTAACTGTTCCGTTGTCTTCTATCTTTTTCTTGTTAGATAGGATTTCCTTAAGAAATTTAGCGTACGAGGGCATCTGGGTGATAGATTCTGTAAACGGTATTGTGATATTCAGTTGTTTCAGAAGTTCAACGAATTTCTTGAATTGGCCCATCGTTTTGGAATTGGTTAATCTCTGAGGGTATGGAATCGGCGGTTTATAAGGTGGTGGGGGCACATAAGGCTTCTCTTTTTCCACTGCCTCTTGGTTCTCGTTTTCCTTTTCTTTTGGGTCATTCTCATTTTCAGTTGGCTTGTTCTGCTTTTGGTACATCGCTGGATTTTCGAGTCTTGGATCAACAGGTCCGTCAAGTTCTTTTCCACTTCTCAGTATCACAGCATTAGCGTGTCCTTTTGGGTTAGGTTGTGGTTGACCAGGGAAAATTCCAGTCGGGGCAGCAGTAGGTGTTTGTTGTTGAGCTACCTATGAAATTTGAGTTTCAAGCATCTTATTATGGGTAACTAAAGCGTCAACCTTACTAGATAATTGTTTAATCTGGTCATTAGTATGTACATTCTGATTTAGAACATCTTTATTAGTCTGAGATTGAGAAGCAATGAAGTGTTCTATCATGAGTTCAAGATTAGATTTCCTAGGGACGTTGGATGTATTAGGTCCATTATTAGGGTGATTTGGGATAGCTTTCGGATAACAAAGTGGTGTGGCGGGAGCTTGTCCAGGTGCGTATAACGCATTGATGCTTTTGTACGAAATGTTCGGATGATTCTTCCAACCAGGGTTATAGGTATTACTGTAAGGGTTTCCCTGTACGTAATTCACTTGTTCAGCTGGAACTCCTGTTAGAAGTGGGCATTATGGAGAAAGATGTGATTGAAGACCACATAAATTGCAAGTTTGAACTACTACAGCTACGGTAGCTGCGGGAGCGGTAGTAAGATTCTCTAGCTTTTGGGTGAGAGCTTCCACTTTAGCATTGACTTGATCCAGACTATTCACTTCAACCATGCCACCTTTTGTTTGAGTTTTTTTCCATATTAGCTCTTTCGCTTCCCCATTGATAATGGTTCTGAGCCATGCTTTCGATAAGTTGGTTTGCATCGGCATATGGTTTATCCATCAGTGCGCCACCAGCAGCAGCGTCTATAGTCAATCTTGTGTTGTACAAGAGACCGTTATAAAACGTATGAATGATCAACCATTCTTCTAAACCATGATGAGGACAGAGTCTAAGCATGTCCTTATAGCGCTCCCATGCTTCGAATAGTGATTCGTTTTCTTTTTGTTTGAAACCATTGATGTTGGCTCTGAGCATAGCAGTTTTGCTCGGTGGGAAATATCTAGCCAAAAAGACCTTCTTCAACTCATCCCATGTGGTTATTGAGTTTGAAGGAAGAGATTGGAGCCATGCGCAAGCTCTGTCTCTTAAAGAAAAAGGAAATAGGCGCAATCGTATCGCCTCGGGGTTTACACCATTCGCTTACGATTATGCGTCTAAACACTAACAAATGCAGGTTCGAGTCGTCAGTAGGAGATCCAGAAAATTGGTTCTGCTGAACGGCGAATAGAAGCGAAGGTTTCAGCTCGAAATCATTTTGAGTGATAGCAGGAGCAGCAATACTGTTGTGAGGCTCCGCTTGAGAAGGAACTGCGTAATCCTTGAGAGGACGGGGTGGAGTTTGTGCATCAGCCATCTTTGATTCTTCAATTAATTCAGGGATTGAGATATCAGGAAGCTTAGCCGGAGGAAGATTGTTGAGATTACGGTATTCTTGAATCTGGCGTCTTACTCTGAGATAGCGTTAGATATCGTTGATTTGTAGATGCAAAGGCTCGCTTCGGGAGCGAGTATTTGGCATACAACAGAGGGAAAATAAGTTGTTGCCTTAGTCTAGACAGTGCTACTTTATGAGTGCATTAGTGACTTAATCAAAGTCCCCGGCAACGGCGCCAAAAACTTGATGTGCGATCGACCTTATGTGTCTAACGGTATCTTAACTGCAAGTGCACAACCTATCGCGGTAGTAACAAAAAGATGTCAAACCCACAGGGACTTCGTAATCACTCTAGTGCTATAAAGGTTAGCTAATTTAGCTAAGGCGGATAATGTCACGTTTGGTTTTTGGAAGTTAAGGTAGAGGAAAACTAATCGAATAAAGGAAATAATATTAAAGCGGTCGGTATGTAATATAGTGAACCTAAGCGAATTTAATCGAACCTAAGCGTATAAAGATGGTTAACTTAATTATTCTGTAGAGATTATTAGTTTAAAAACCCTCAACTCACACTCTCGTGGTCTTATCTCGGATTATACTCCTAAAGCCCTATGCTTGTCTCGCTAGTCCATAAGTGTTTAAAAATTATTCTTTGAAAACTTAATAAAATCTAATTCGTTTTAAAGCGCTCTCGCTGTATTTAAATCGAATGTCTAACTTTAGCTATCCGGTTAAAACCTCACACTTTCGTGGTCTCGATCCTAACCTATTCTAATTTTCTTACTTTCGTAACAAAAAGATTGATTTTTAATTACAAAAAGTCATAACCAGAAATTAAGTTAATTAAGATTTTAGCTTGCGAACAATTTAATTCCTACTGTTACTATTATTACATACCGACTCAGGAAAATCTAGCTAGACATGGTAATTGAAGCAAACACACAATAAGTATAATTGGAAAACAGTAAAGTATGCATATTAAATAAATAACAGAAACTTATCATAAATAAATTGTACTTAGAATTAAATGCAATTAAAAACCTGAATAACAATACTATTCCTCACGCTCCTTCTTCCACAAATCGGCAAGATCGGAACCTTCAGAATCGGAATTGAAAACAAAGTCTGAGGCTAAAATAAATCCTAACTAAAATAGAAATTTCCTAATGTTGGAAATAGCTATTAAACGGTACAGGGAATAAAGGAAGTAAAAAACAAGAGCAATGTTAAAACCGGAAATTGGGTTGTAAAATTGGCAGAGCTTCCGCAAGAAATTTCTGAAATAAAACTTTGTACTTTCTTCATCGAAGCTTCTGGTATTTATAGAGGAGGAAATTGGCAGTTGAAAGTTTTGCATCATGGGCCTTGCATCTGAACTCATGAGAAAACTCAGGGTGGTGGGTAATGTTCTGCTTGAGATTTTTTAGGAGTATCTAAGACTCCTTCCTTTATGCTTGCCCACGTCTTCACGCTCTTCATAGATTTCATTTTAGCGTGTTACGGTCGCCAGTGGTGTGTGACGGCCTTTCTTTAAGTAGTAGCGTGTTACGGTCGTTACAACAAGGTGATGAGCGTAACATGGCTTAATGTGGCATTACGACCGTGACAGGTGTGTGACGAGCGTCACAGCAACAAAGTCTGCATAATTTTTGCAGTATTGTTCTTTTCCTTCTGATCTTTCATGTTGACTTCGTTTATATGATCTTTTCTGCTAATTTGACTTGAGACATGTAGTACCTGCAAAAAGAAATGAAAAATCAGAACAATCGGGAGTTAAATGGATCAATGCAATATTAAAACGGGCTAAAAACATAACAATTATATGATATAATTTCTTGTTATCACTAGTACTTGGGCCTTGAGGGCTTTCTTGCTTTCATATCTGATGTCGAATTCAGATAGCTCCAAGGACCATTTGAGCATCTTGTAGGTCATATCTGGTCGACCCTGTCACATTCCAAAATTTACCCTCCTATCTCGATTTTATCTGGCTTAGGCTTCACATTCATCTGCATGCGCTTCCATGAGGCCAATAACATTAATAATCATTCACTCATCACATTTGCATCGTTAGTCATATTTAAATTGACCAAAAGTCTATTTAAATTGATATTTGCATCATTTTTTAGTTGTAAAATACCTGATATTCCACTTCATTCTTTTTATCTCCTTACATCCTTCTTGCATTGTGTTAAGTTATTTATATGTCGATGATATTGATATTTCAGTTTTATAGACAGGCCGTTAAAAGTAATTCGACATTGTGCGGAAAAATTAGCGGGAAAATATTTTAAGTTTTCGCTTTTAACTCACTGCTTTATGAATCTACGTGTCGTGTAGATCATGAAAATGTGTTCTCTCTAATTTTTTGATACATTTTGAAGTCTCGTTTTTAATCGTGAGCGTTTTAAAGCTGGGTATTCTTTATTAGCATTTTATTTTAATTTTAAACATTTTGATAATTTTTCTTTAATCTTTGAGACCCGTAGTTTATTTTAATGTGCTCATTTCTTTTTTTCTGATAATTTATTTTCCAAATTTTATCGTTTTTGACAATTTTAATTGTCCATTTTTAATCTCCAAATATCAAAACAAAAATATATTCGGATAGATTAATTTTTACCCTATTGAGCTTAATAATTAATAATCCATTTTATCATTAGAGTCATTTTAGGCAGTGCTACAAAATTAATTTTTATCTCCTATACTCTCTCAACCGAAGCCTCAACACCGTCATCTCTCTTTCGTAAAACCAGAACTTTCCAACCACCCATAGTTTAAGGTAGTGCTACATTTGTTTTCTTTATTACTCTTTTTCTCTTTTCAATCTTTATTTTACCCTATTATAAGATATTTGCTTAGTATTAATTTAAAAGATTATATTATTTACTATGTCATGTTTTAATATTTAGTATTTTGTTTGTATAAAGTTTTAGTTTCCTATTATTTAATAATGAGAATGTGTTATAAAAAAGTGTTGTGTTTATTTAGAATTGAAACCAAAATTGTGTTGTTCTAGGTAGAATAAATAAAAGATATCTTATTGAGATAAAATTAATTTGAGTCTTTCACTTTGGCTTACTTTTTGTTTCTATTGTTTTAATTTGTTATTAATTGGCCACATGTCATTTTTGTTACCGAGAGTTTTAATTTTAATTTATTTTTATTTAACCTTATGAGAAATGTTCTCATGTTACTACGTTTTTTGGTGATTCACACCACTCTCTACTAGCACTCCTTTGTTAATTTATTTTATTCTTTGTAACTGTTTTGTTTATTTAAATTACTAACTAAAATAAAAAATGCATTTTTGTGGATTAGATTTTTTTTTTAAAAGATCAAAAATATATTTCTTAATGATGTATGTATAGATTCTTTTGAACTTAAGTTTTCTTTTAGAATTAATTTATTATTGAATTATTATTTATTCTATTTGTACATTTATATGGATTTCTAATGGATTCATCTCCATTTATAAATATGTATCCTCGTTCCCCTTTTTGTTGATTTTTATTAAGTTTAGAATTTTTTTATCTTTTCGAACAAAGTTTTATTCATGATTGAAAGAAATTTCTATGTACATATATAGTGGCTGCCCGGTTTTCTTCGCTTTAATCTTAGCTTGCTTCGAACTTGAATTGGATTATAGCTTGAGTTTTCTTTGCTTTTAGTTCGTCTATGAGTCGAAATACTCAAATATTTGATTATTTTGGTTCTCTTCCGTTCATTTATATTGTATCATGCAAATTTCATTCGATTTTATAATATTGATTACTAACCATGTTCTAATTTATTGCAATTGCGTTTCATTTCAATTTTATCCCACTTATGCTAGTAACAAGTTTGTTATTTGTGAAGTCATCCAAGGATTGTTCAAGCATTCACTTTCAAATAGCACCTCTATACTTCTTCATTAGCATGTTAATATACAAAATATTTAGTATTTTTATTCTTATATTTAGTAATGTAAATATATAATTACATAATACTTTTTATTTTATACTTTATTCAATTCATTTGTAAATAAACTTAAATCACATTATAATCATTGTGTTGCAATTTCGAACTTTGAATTCGATTTGATTTTCGAACGCGTTTGAACACAAATATGTCATTTGTCCTTAGAGTTAATTCCTACATGAATCTATTTTAAATTTAATTTAATTAATTGCAATGTTCAATAATTGATACTTGAGCTTTGTAAGCTTCTTCGTGTTGTTGGTTTTGTTTGTATCTCGTGTGATGTAGGGACTTCTACTCGGCTTTCATCCGATGCGTTGAGCTTAGCCGATTCTTTACGCCTTACCAAACATATCGAGCCTACACGATGTGATTCCCCTTCTTATCTACACCTCCAAATATAGCTTCAAAATAGGTCATCTCTAAATCCTTACATCTTTTCAATTATTTTTATTACTTTTATTTTACATACGCAAATAAAATTTGTTTTGTATTAAATAATTATTAGTCTAAGATGATTTTATTCAATATTATTGATTAAACTATTAATTAATTTTATCAAAATAAAATTGTTATTCTAATAATTATTTAAAGGATTTGGACGTGTATTGTGTGCTAAATTATTTTACTCGCCTCATGTATGCTTGTATAAATTATTCACAATTGTACACTCCACACGCTTGATACAATCGATTCCATTTTCTCATCTTGGCTCATACGCCAAATTCCTCAAGAGTCTCATAGTTTAGAATGGGCATGGTCATTCTCACAAGGTTAATTGAAGCCCTAGTTTGCATCGATTAACCATAACCCGAATAAACATTGGTCCATATACCTTCTCCATGTACAAGGGTTTCATAGTTGAAGATAGGAGCACTTATCTTCACGAGATTAATTAAGTCCATATACTTGATTAATCATAACCCGATTCAACCCCTGTTGGTCCATACACCAAAGCATTATAAATCATTTTCAAAATCAAATTAATTCAATTGAATTTGTTTTGAAAAAAATGAATTTCATAAAAACAACTTGGATGATGTTTGTTTAAATCGTTAGATGATAGTCCAACGGTTTAAACAAACTTGAAGTCTTTAGATTGTTGGATGATATCCCAATAAGCTAAAAAACTTCTCTCCATGTCAAAAAACTAGAGCAGTATCTGGTTAAGTTGTTGGATGATAGCCTGATGGTTTAATCGATTTGGAAGTCTTTAGATTGTTGGATGATAGTCCAATAAGCTAAATACTTTTATACGTGTTAAAAATAATATAGTGGCATTTGTTTAAGTTGTTGGATGATAGCCCGACGATTTAATCGAATTTAGAATATTTAGGTTATTGGATGATAGCTCAATAAGTTAAATATTTTATTTCACTCGAAACACTTAATAACGTGAACCCCGTTTCACTTCACCAATTTCATAATAAAGTTTTTGGGATGATAGACGATAGGATGAGATCACTCATTCAGTTTCTAGTATTTGAATCATTAAATGATAGCCTAATGTTTCGGTACTTTTCACCCACTTAAAATCAACTTAATTCACTCAAAAAAAATTCGCTCATATGCGATCATCAAACTATTTTCTTACAAAGAGTGTGCAACAGCCATTTCAAATATGAACAAAGACTTAGTTTTTCAAACAAACTAAACAAGTCAAAGTTCAAGCATTTGAAATGCCTAATGCACGATTTTTCTTATAAAATCAACAAAATCAACACAATCAACTTAGACATTTTTAAGAGGAACTACGAAACTCTGACTTTCCTATTGCACGAGGGAGTACATAGGCACAAGATGCGATGTCTCTGGCGAGTTCAAAAACCCATAAATAAAAACCATTATTCTTTCTCCTTTCTTAACTCAGAAGTAAGCAATTTAATAAACACACTTAAACACGCACTGATAACAAGAAATCGTATCATATAATTGCTATGTTTTTAGCCCGTTTTAATATTGCATTGATCCATTTAACTCCCGATTGTTCCGAATTTTCATGTCTTTTTGCAGGTACTACATGTCTCAAGTCAAATTAGTAGAAACGATCATATAAACGAAGTCAACGTGTAAGATCAGAAGGAAAAGAACAATACTGCAAAATTCTGCAAATTTTGTTGTTGTGACGCTCGTCACACACCTGTCACGGTCGTAACGCCACGCTAAGCCATGTTACGCTCGTCACCTTCTTGTAACGACCGTAACACGCTACTACTCAAACAAAGGTCGTCAAACACCACTGGCGACCGTAACACGCTAAAATGCAGTTTATGTAGAGTGTGGTGACGTGGCCAAGCATAAAGGAAGGAGTCTTAGATACTCCTAAAAACTCTCAAGCAGCACATTACCCACTACCCTGAGTTTTCTCATGAGTTCAGATGAAAGGCCCACGATGCAAAACTTTCAACTGCAATTTTCTCCTCTATAAATACCAGAAGCTTAGATGAAGAAAGTACAGAGTTTTATTTCAGAAATTTCTTGCGGAAGCTCTGCCAATTTTACAACCCAATTTCCAGTTTTAACATTGCTCTTGTTTTTTACTTCCTTTATTTCCTGTACCGTTTAATAGCTATTTCCAACATTAGGAAATTGCTATTTTAGTTAGGATTTATTTTAGCCTCAGACTTTGTTTTCAATTCCGATTTCGAAGGTTCCGATCTTACCGATTTGTGGAAGAAGGAGCGTGAGGAATAATATTGTTATTCAGGTTTTTAATTGCATTTAATTCTAAGTACAATTTATTTATGATAAGTTTTTGTTATTTATTTAATATGCATACTTTACTATTTTCCAATTATACTTCTTGTGTGTTTGCTTCAATTACCATGTCTAGCTAGATTTTCCTGAGTCGGTATGTAATAGTAGTAACAGTAGGAATTAAATTGTTCCCAAGCTAAAATCTTAATTAACTTAATTTATGGTTATGACTTTTTGTAATTAAAAATCAATCTTTTTGTTACGAAAGTAAGAAAAGCATAATGGGTTAGGATCGAGACCACGAAAGTGTGAGGTTTTAACCGGATAGCTAAAGTTAGGCATTCGATTTAAATACAGCGAGAGCGCTTTAAAACGAATTAGATTTTATTAAGTTTTCAAAGAATATATTCTAAACACTTATGGGCTAGCGAGAGCAGGCATAGGGCTTTAGGAGTATAATCCGAGATAAGACCACGAGAGTGTGAGTTGAGGGTTTTTAAACTGATAATCTCTACAGAACAGTTAAGTTAACCATCTTTATACGCTTAGGTTCGATTAAATCCATTTAGGTTCACTATATTACATACCGACCGCTTTAATATTATTTCCTTAATTCGATTAGTTTTCCTCTACCTTAACTTCCAAAAACCAAACGTGACATTATCCGCCTTAGCTAAATTAGCAAACCTTTATAGCACTAGAGTGATTACAAAGTTCATGTGGGTTCGACATCTTTTTATTACTACCGCGATAGGCTGTGCACTTGTAGTTAAGATACCGTTAGACACATTAGGTCGATCGCACATCAAGTTTTTGGCGCCGTTGCCGGGGACTTTGATTTAGTCACTAGTGCACTCATAAAGTAGCACTGTCTAGACTAAGGCAACTATTTATTTTTCCCTCTGTTGTATGCCAAATACTCGCTCCTGAAGCGAGCCTTTGCATCTACAAATCATTGATATCAAAAGCTATCTCAGAGTAAGACGCCGGATTCAAGAATACCGTAATCTCAACAATCTTCCTCTGACTAGGCTTCCTGATATCTCAATCCCTCAATTAATTGAAGAATCAAAGATGGCTAACGCACAAACTCCACCTCGTCCTCTCAAGGATTACGCAGTTCCTTCTCAAGCGGAGCCTCACAACAGTATTGTTGCTCCTACTATCGCTCGAAACGATTTCGATCTGAAACCTTCGCTTTATCCGCGCTCGCGAACCAATTTTCGATCTCCTCGACGATTCGAACTCGCATCCGGTGTTTGTGCAGTACGAAGACACTATAAAAGCAAATGGTGTAAACCCCGAGGCGATACGATTGCGCCTATTTCCTTTTTTAAGAGACAGAGCTCGCGCATGGCTCCAATCTCTTCCTTCAAACTCAATCACCACATGGGATGAGTTGAAGAAGGTCTTCTTGGCTAGATATTTCCCACCGAGCAAAACTGTTATGCTCAGAGCCAACATCAATGGTTTCAGACAAAAAGATAACGAATCACTATTCGAAGCATGGGAACGCTATAAGGACATGCTTAGACTCTGTCCTCATCATGGTTTAGAAGAATGGTTGATCATTCATATGTTTTATAACGGTCTCTTGTACAGCACAAGATTGACTATAGACGCTGCTGCTGGTGGCGCACTGATGGATAAACCATATGTCGATGCAAACCAACTTATCGAAAGCATGGCTCAGAACCGTTATCAATGGGGAAGCGAAAGAGCTAATATGGAAAAAACTCAAACAAAAGGTGGCATGGTTGAAGTGAATAGTCTAGATCAAGTCAACACTAAAGTGGAAGCTCTCACCCAAAAGCTAGAGAATCTTACTACCGTTCCCGCAACTACTGTAGCTGCAGTAGTTCAAACTTGCGATTTATGTGGTCTTCAATCACATCTTGCTCCAGAATGCCCACTTCTAACAAGAGTTCAAGCTGAACAAGCGAATTACGTACAGGGAAACCCTTACAGTAATACCTATAACCCTGGTTGGAAGAATCATCCGAACATTTCGTACAAAAGCATCAATGTGTCATACGCACCTGGACAAGCTCCCGCCACACCACCTTGTTATCCGAAAGCAATCCTAAATCACCCTAATAATGGACCTAATACATCCAACGTCCCTAGGAAATCTAATCTTGAACTCATGATAGAACACTTCATTGCTTCTCAATCTCAGACTAATAAAGATGTTCTAAATCAGAATGTACATACTAATGACCAGATTAAACAATTATCTAGTAAGGTTGACGCTTTAGTTACCCATAATAAGATGCTTGAAACTCAAATTTCATAGGTAGCTCAACAACAAACACCTACTGCTGCCCCGGCTGGAATTTTCCCTGGTCAACCACAACCTAACCCAAAAGGACACGCTAATGCTGTGATACTGAGAAGTGGAAAAGAACTTGACGGACCTGTTGATCCAAGACTCGAAAATCCAGTGATGTACCAAAAGCAGAACAAGCCAACTGAAAATGAGAATGACCCAAAAGAAAAGGAAAACGAGAACCAAGAGGCAGTGGAAAAAGAGAAGCCTTATGTGCCCCCACCACCTTATAAACCGCCGATTCCATACCCTCAGAGATTAACCAATTCCAAAATGATGGGCCAATTCAAGAAATTCGTTGAACTTCTGAAACAACTGAATATCACAATACCGTTTACAGAATCTATCACCCATATGCCCTCGTACGCTAAATTTCTTAAGGAAATCCTATCTAACAAGAAAAAGATAGAAGACAACGGAACAGTTACACTTACTGCTGGGTGTAGCGCTATTATTCAAAACGATATGCCCCCTAAGTTAAAAGATCCAGGTAGTTTCTCCATACCTTGTAACATTGGAAATTTTGTCATAAACAAAGCTCTGTGCGACTTGGGAGCAAGTATCAGTGTCATGCATATATCTTTTTGCAAAAAACTGGAGATAGGAGAACTTAGACCCACAAAAATGTCCGTTCAATTAGTTGACCGATCAGTTAAACACCCTGTAGATATACTGGAAAATGTTCCAGTTAGAATAGGTCAATTCTATATCCCGACCGATTTCATAATCCTGGACATTACCAAAGATTCAGTTACCCCTATCATATTGGGAAGACCCTTCCTAGCCACAGTTGGAGCTATAATTGACGTAAAGAAGGGCAGACTAACATTCGAAGTTGGAGAGGAAAAAGTGGAATTCATCCTTACTCAATTCTTACAAGCACCAGCCATGAATGACACATGTTATCTAATCGACGTTATAGACGAGTGCGAAAGAGATATGGAAGCGGAACAAAATACATACTCCGAAATAATGAAAATCCAAACTCCTCTGATATTCGAAGACGACAATTGGCGTGAACCATATCAAGATGATAGTCTAAGAGAAAGTCTAGCACTTACACCTGATGATATGCCATGTCCAAAGAAACCTGGTTTAGAACTAAAAACTTTACCTAGAAACCTAAGATACGAATTCCTTGATACCGAACGTACTCGACCAATGATAGTCAATTCCAGTTTAGGAACACTCGAAACTCGGAAACTGTTAGACGTCCTAAGGAAGTACCCGACCGCATTAGGTTATAACATATCCGATTTAAAAGGAATATGTCCTTCAATTTGTATGCACCGTATTATTCTAGAAGAAGATTGCAAAACCTCTAGAGAACCTCAAAGAAGAATTAATCCAATCCTTAGCACTGTAGTCAGAGATGAAATTAAGAAGCTACTGGAAACTGGAATCATATATCCAATCTCCGACAGTAAATGGGTTAGCCCAGTGCACGTCGTACCGAAGAAAGGAGGTGTGACTATTGTGAAGAACACAAAAGGCGAATCGATAACACAAAGAGTGGTTAATGGGCATAGAGTGTGCATTGATTACAGAAAACTAAACAAAGCTACTCGAAAAGACCATTTTCCTTTACCCTTCATAGACCAAATGTTAGAACGATTAGCAAAACATTCCTACTTCTGTTATCTAGATGGTTATTCTGGATTTTTCCAAATCCCTATTCACCCTGATGATCAAGAGAAGACTACATTCACGTGTCCCTATGGAACGTTCGCGTACAGACGAATGCCCTTCGAATTATGCAATGCCCCAACAACCTTTCAACGCTGTATGAGGTCAATCTTTGCAGATTTCATCGATAACATCATTGAAGTGTTCATGGACGATTTCTCGGTATGCGGGCAAAGTTTTGAAGGATGCCTATCAAACCTAGAAAAGGTTTTAGAAAGATGTGTGAAAGTAAACCTCGTGCTTAACTGGGAAAAATGCCATTTCATGGTCAGAGAAGGAATCTCTAATAAAGGAATTGAAGTTGATAAGGCCAAGATAGAGGTAATAAAAGAACTTCAACCACCTAAGACCATTCGAACAATACGATGTTTTTTAGAACACGCCGATTTCTACCGACGATTTATCAAAGATTTCTCGAAGATTACAAAATCGTTTACCGGTCTATTAATGAAAGATGTTGAGTTCATATTCGATGACAATTATCTTAAAGCTATTGAAACTCTAAAATCAGCCCTTATCTCTGCACCAATCATGCAACCACCCGATTGGAGGTTACCTTTTGAAATCATGTGCGATGCGAGTGACTACACCGTAGGCGCGGTTCTTGGACAAAGGAAGGACAAGAAACTTCACGCAATCTACTACGCCAGTAGAACGCTAGACTCAGCTCAGATGAACTACGCCACAACTGAGAAAGAGTTGTTAGCAGTAGTCTTTGCGCTTGACAAATTTCGTTCTTACCTAGTAGGAGCGAAGATAATCATTTATACAGACCACGCTGCTATCAAATATCTATTAACCAAGAAGGATGCAAATCCTAGACTCCTCAGATGGATCTTACTTTTGCAAGAATTTGATCTAGAGATTAAGGATAAGAAAGGAACCAAAAACGTCGTAGCAGACCACTTGTCAAGATTCGGAGGTATAAAACCTGAACAAGTGTCGATTAACGATGATTTTCGGTATGAACATCTAATAGCGCAAATAAGAAGCGATCTAGCCCAACTGGATTTAAACAAACCAAAAACCAAGGAAATCGTGGAAGCGATCCATACGACCATGGGACTGCCATGGTATGCTGACATAGTCAACTATTTAGGCCCCACAGACTTAACACCAAAAAAAGAAATTCTTCCACGATCTCAAGTATTATTATTGGGATGAACCATTATTATTTAAAAGAGGATCGGACAGAATTTTATGCCGATGCATACCTGAAGAAGAGATAGAAGATGTTATTTCTCACTGTCATTCATCTCCTTATGGCGGACCTGCTAGAACTTCTAAAACCTGTGCAAAGATTCTACAAGTCGGCCTATTCTGGCCTAATCTATGGAAGGATATCCACATCGCTGTTAAAAATTGTAATCGATGTCAACGCACCGGTAATATTTCAAGACGCGATGAAATGCCTCAAAAAGGAATATTAGAAGTAGAAGTCTTTGATGTTTGGGGAGTCGATTTCATGGGACCCTTCCCATCTTCTTTCGGAAACAAGTATATACTCGTAGTTGTCGATTATGTTTCAAAATGGATTGAAGCTATAGCCTCTCCTATAAATGACACACGAGTTGTAATTAAGCTCTTTAAAAATACAATCTTTCCAAGATTTGGTGTGCCTAGACTTGTCATTAGTGACGGTAGCTCTCATTTCATTTCGAAGATACTCGACAAATTATTATCTAACTATGGAGTCAAGCACCGCGTAGCAACACCATATCATCCACAAACTAGTGGACAGGTCGAACTTTCAAACAGAGAAATTAAACAAATCTTAGAGAAAATTGTCGCCATATCTAGGAAAGATTGGTCATCCAAGCTTAACGAAGCTTTATGGGCTTATAGGACAGCCTACAAGACTCTTATAGGAACTACACCCTTCAAGCTTGTGTATGGAAAGTCTTATCATCTCCCGGTAGAATTAGAGCACAAGGCATATTGGGCAATCAAAACGCTCAATATAAACTACACTATTGCTGGAGAGAAGCGAATCCTCGACTTAAATGAACTGGAAGAATTGAGATTAGACGCTTATGAGAACGCTAAGATATACAAGGAAAGAACCAAAAAGTGGGACGATAAGCGTTTATCCCGGAAAGAATTCAGTGTGGGAGACGTTGTGCTCCTATTCAACTCTAGACTTAGGCTTTTCACTGGAAAACTGAAATCCAGATGGTCTGGTCCTTTCGAAGTTACAAAAGTGTTCCCTAGTGGGGCAATAGAAATTAAGGATAGGAATAGTGACCCATTCACAGTGAACGGACAGCGATTAAAACAATATCATCATATTGAGAATAGACATTATGCGAATAATCTAAAACTTGTAGAATTGCCCACTATTTCCCCTGAATGATCTATCACTAAGCACTTTGTCAGGCTTATGACGTTAAAAACAGCGCTTAGTGGGAGGCAACCTGTTTGCGTTAAAAGGTGACGCGCCTGAGGATGCGAACGTGAGTTCGGATTCTCTTAGCACGCAACGATTTAAATCTTTTGATTTGTTTATAAAGATTCCGCGAGCATCAAGATTTATTATTTTCAACACAAGAAAGATGATTTAATGATTATGAAAAAGGGGAAAGCTGAAATACCCTCAATTGATATAGGTATGCGTAATGACTAGCGCAAACTAGACGTAACGCATTGGGGAGATTCTGAGTAAGGGGGATTGTTATATAATGGGAATAGATGGAGCACCCTAAATATATGTAGTTATCTACAGCTTTATATATGAATATGTTTGATATGTTTGTGTGTTTTAATTGCTATTTCTATGATTGGGAAAGTTTCTCCTTTGGATTTTAAGAAACAGTAGATTATGTGGGATTCTAGGTTTTGTTATTATTGTGCTCGCAAAGATCTGTGGATCTTCAGCATACATATCCCCTAGTGGGAATCAGAGCATTTGTAGCTCGGATCTACAGGGTTCTATGGTTTGTTTGGTCTGAGAGAGATAGAAATTTGCTCGGCAAGGATGAGACCTTGTGCCTACGTATTCTCAAAAGGATGTTGAGAAAGTCAGAGCAATCGTAGTTCCCACTTATGCTAGTGGAAAGCAACGGGATGTTAGTAAGAGACAGACAAATGTCATCTTAATGAAAAATGTATCTAATCTATTTCATCACATACATTTTTGAAAAGTTTGATTGATTAAAATCTTTCGTCGTAAGTTATAGGTGTTTTGCTTGAGTGTACAAGCGTTACCTACTTACATGTTTAAGAAAGATGTTTGAAAAATATGATTGAATCTTTTAACTGTAAGTATTGGGTGTTTTGCTTGAGTATTCAAGCGTTACCACTTACAATTAAGAGATGTTTTTGTTTGAAAACGGCTTGAAAAGTTTTGAAAAGTTTTTTACTGTATGTGATGTGATAGATGAGATACTTCTTCCATAGAGATGATAAACGTCTAAATCTCTAGGAGAAATTGATTGGATTAAAGGGATGCTTTTAAGAAGCCCATGGGTCCTTGTATTGTTAGCCCAAGAGGAGGCATTCCGAGGGTCATCGAGGGTCATCGAGGGTCCTTGTATGAAGCTCAAGAGGAAGCTATAGGGTATGGCTGGCTTTGGCTTGAAAGGGATTTCACCGAGAAACCATCCTTTTCTGAATAAGAGCAATTTCACCGGGAAATTTTACTCTCTGGGGGATTTGAAAGTGATTTCACCGGGAAACCATCCTTTCAGGGTTCTATCTTAGCGCGGGTGATTCTTTGTATTGGAAGCCCAATAGGAGGCTGTTAAGAGATTTCCTATCTCTTTCATTGTATGATGCCCAAGAGAAGGCTAAACTCAATGAGGAGTTCTTTTGAACGAAGCCCAAGAGGAGGCTGACTCAACAGGGGAGTGTTGTCTTATATGAAGCCTAAGCGGAGGCTAACTCTGCGGGGAGAGTTTCTTTGTACGAAGCCCAAGAGAAGGCTAAACTCTGTTGGAGATAAAATATTTTGTATGAAGCCCAAGCGGAGGTTTAACTCATGCTGGGGATGGATTGTCTTGTATGAAGCCCAAGCGGAGGCTAAACTCTGGGAACCTATTGATTAGTCTAATTGTTATGTTATAACTAGACAGTTGTATAAACAGTGTGTGTGTGTGTGTGTGATATGCATTCACAGGAGTTTATGAAGGAAATATAAACAATGCATGATGTTTATTTACAGCAGTTTATGGAAAAAAATAAACAAGTGTCTGTGAAACGAACGTTTAAAACGAGCGCAACTTGATTATTCACAAGTTTGTACCGTGTACAAGGAAATGAATATGTACACGAACGAGCTATTTATGTACAGACAAAGATGGATGTACATAGGAGGGTTGGGACTTACACCATAAGGGAGGCCCATTGATTTGAAAGCAGTTTCACAGGGAATGATGCTCCTTTCAATACCAATGGTATTCAGTGTAAAATGTACAGATGAAACGGAAATGATTGATTGAAGTTTATCTGTAAAAGGTATATGTATTATGTACAGATAAAAAGTATCTGTGTTATGTACAGATGAAAAGTTTGTTTGAAAAGTATTTTGGTATGTACAAAGAAAATATATACACAAAAGACTATTTTGTTTGAGTATACACAAGTGATGTGAAAACAAACGATCGAAGTTTGTCTGTACTTGAGTATAAAAGGAGTATCTGTATTATGTACAGATGAAACTTTGTAAAAAAAAGTATTTGACAAAAGTTTGATATGTACAAAGAAATATTATGTACATAAAAGAATGTTATGGGACTTACACCATGATGGAGGCCCATTGGTCTAAAAGAAATTTTACTCAGAAGAATTCTTCCTTTAGAACCAATGGATTCGGCGGCGTATAGACAAACGAATGAAAACAAGCGAAAGAAATTTGTTTACGTTTGAATATTAACAATGATAATTTGAGTATGTACAAGTAAAACTAAATATGTACATAAAGGATTGGGACTTACACCATAAGGGTGGCCCATGATCGATCGAGAAATTCGAGAGAAAACGAATTTGATTTTATCGTTTAAATCGGATCGATCGTGGTAAAAGATGTAAGTTTTGATGAAATGTTTTGAAAAATGATTTGAAAATGTTTTTGAAATGTGAGGTTCATTTATGAAAAGTTTTGAAAAAAATCGGAAGTCGAAAACTTGAAAAATTCACCTTTAAAGGAGGTTTGAAAAAGTGTTCAGAACATTGTTTTCGGCTCGATTAAAATATGATCAGATGAAATTTTTTTCTGAAAATTTTTGCACTATCACAAAATAAATTTATTTATTGACAAGTGTTTAAAAAATCACCTTAAAATAAGGAGTTTTGATTGGTCAAAAAAATTGTGAAAGTTTGATAAAAAACATGAAAAAATTTGGAAAGTTTGTAAAAAGAATGGTCCTGATGGGTGTTGAACCCATGACCATGAGGTGGGACGCGTGGCAAGAAGACTTAAAGGCAAGCAGACAACCACTAGACCAAATGCGCTGGAGTGTTAGTGGACTAGAACACGTGTTAGAAAAGGATTGGAATTTTTAAATATTTGAAAATGAAGAACAGATGAAGAACGCGCGCATCCTGGGTTTCTTGTTTGATCTTCAGATTACCAAATTCAATCCAAAATCTTCGTTTCTCAACCAAATTAAGTGAAGTAAAAATCAAATTTGATCGCTTTTGCACAACGAACATGAATATGGTTGTTAATTTCATTTATATTGATCCTAGCATGTTTTGATTTCTGGAAAAACGAAGAACCCTAGAATCTAAGAATCCAAATTAAATTATGTGTAGTTGATGATTCTTGGATTTTTTTGAGGGTTAATGATCATTAGGTGTGCAGAAAGAGAATGGCCAAGAGATTTTTTCAATTGATGCACAAAATCATAATATCACAGTTCATGTTCATACCTGGAAAAATGAGAATCGAGGAAGCTCAAAACGTGTTTCCAGAACTTGTTTAAGGATTGCTACACCTTCATCGGCATGTATGGAAGCTTTGTGGATGGTATGCTTGCTTTGAAATTGCTCCAATCTCTCCAACCAAGTCAACCTACAGTCAGCTCAAAACAAAACTTGAAATCGAGGTTAATGGATTTACAGATTGTTGTTTATGTTTTGGATCATCTCTATGATGTATAGTGATGCTGTTTGAATGGTTAGAACATAGTTTGATCAAGCCTAGCTTTTTCAATTCCATGGCGTTTGGAAGTTTGAAAATGGAAATGGAATTCGGTTTTAGCTTAGTTCGGTTTGATTTTAAGCTTTGAATAAGTTTGATAGTGATTATGCAACATGTTTGACACCAAAGAACTTCATGATTTTCACTGATTTTATAAATTGCAAGTTTTTCAAAAGTTCATCATGTTTCTTGATTTGGAAGAAAGAAATGAGAAAGCATGATTCTTGCAATGTTTTTGGTGTCCATTGAGCTTGAATTGGTACCTCTATTTATAGGCCATTGTACCTGAAATGTTAGGCAAGCAATTGGTCATTGGTAATTCAAACTTGCCTTAGAGGGCAAGGAAGTCTTTTTTGCATTAAATGCAAAAGGAAGCTTCCTTCTTTTAACCATGGTTAATTTCCAACTTTGATCCAATCCTATCATAATTATACCATCTGATTTTTATCAGTTCTTATCTCCTTGTGGCAAGGTGGCAAAGGTTCTAGAAGAGGAAAATGCAAAATGACCTATAAACTTGATGTTTTGACTTTGAAAATCAAGTGTCGTGGAGCCTTATGTTTCAATTTCAAAGGTATAGCTAGACTCCATGGATTTGAGAGTTATTGGACATTTTGGAAATATTTTTCCACAAGCTACAACTTTCATGTTTTGAGTTTTTTCAAATTCAAATTGGAACTAGGTGAAAAAATGGCTTGAAGTTTGAAAAAAATAAGAAATTTCAACACTAAGTATGAAAACTTTTGACTTTTTGTTGACTTTTCCAAATTCTTTGATTTTTTATGATCATGATGGATCATGTGAAGTATTTTGATGATGGAAAAAGTTTTGTTTTGAAAAGTTTGACTTTTCTGTGCAGATGAAATTTCATCAGATGTTTCTGAAAACGACTGATGAATTCTGTGAACCTCTGTGATGTTTTGAATCCAGAAATTAGGTCAAGATGTTGTATCTAAGATATAATGACCAATCTCTATCCAAAAAAGTCATTTCTTGCTCAAAAAATCAGAGAATGCCTATGCTCGACCAAAACCCTAATTGGTCGTTCCTTCATTGATCAGTGAGGAAAATGGATATCTGAGGATTGAAGGCTGATGATTTGATCAAGATAGATCAAATGGAGTGAGAAAATCTCAAACCCTAATTGGTTAGCTCTTGAATCAGATGAAAATCTGATGAAACCCTAATTTTGACCTGTGAATGCTACACCCGATTAATGTTGTCTGAACTGTTAGTTGTGCAATGATGCAAATGTAAGGTGGTATATTAGGTCAAAATTTGGGGTATGACACAACCCACCTAATTGTTTTTGTTATTGTTTCCGTTTGTTTCTATTTACTACTTTTGATTTTCTTTTTCGTTTCTGCATTTATTTCTTTTACAACTTTATTTTCTTTCTCCTATTTCTAAAAACCTTTATAAAACTGCTGCTGATTTCAAAACAATTTTACTTGCTACAAGATTTCTGAAAAGTCTTTTTCTATCTTACTTTCTCCCCTGATTTGTTTCCCCATTTAACATTTGCTATGGAACCACAACCACAAAACTTTATGGAAACCACCTTTAGAGGAACAAACCAAAGGAGGAGATTTGAAGATTTGTCTCAAAGGGACATCGGTACGAATCTGTATTATGATGAACCAACTATAGACACCTTAGGTATAAAGGACAGTGTCCTTTATCTATTTAACCAACTAGGATGGGAAAAAGCCTACATTAAGTCTAGGTTTGTCACATACTGCGAGCTTACCTTTGAATTTTTTAGCTCCCTAGTTTATATACCTGAGCACGGTGTCGGAGCTAGAAAAGGAATCATAGCCTTCAGACTTTTCGGTATTGAGTTCACTTATAACCATAGAGATTTAGCTGACTTACTAGGATTCCCTAGCGGACCTTTTACTTTTACCACCACCCAGGTGGAATTAATGGATTTCGAGCTAGACTACTTTTGGGGTACCTTTACCGGAAACTATCACCCTGAGCCGGATAGCATGGACAACAATGAAATACACAACCCCGTTATTCGCTATTTCCATAAGATTCTAGCCCATACTGTATTCGAAAAGGAACAGAACCAAACTGTAGTGTCTAAGGATGAGATATTTTTACTGTACTGTATGAACCAAGGCCGACCCGTTAATGTTGTGCCATTCATGATGAAAACCTTTTCTCGCATTAGTGAGGACCCTAATGAACCTATCATTGTAGGAGGCCTAGTTAGCATGATTGCAAATGCCCTCGGACTTAGATACCAACTGCATAAGAGTACACCCTTTGGGTCGATTTGCCCTATGAATATTGATTTCTATTTCGACCTTCGTATAACAGGAAATCTGGGTCCTGCACCTTTTGAGTACCTGATAAGGAATGAAGTTGTCATTTTATTTACCCTTCCAAACCATGCTAAAGTGAGTGTCCACAATCACGATAACTGGCTTTATGAACTGAACCCTCCTAACCATCCTTCAACACCTGAAACACCACAATCTTACCAAGTTGCTGATGATAAAATGTCTGATGAAAGTGATCCTGAGACCCCTCCTGGTTACTATGACATTAACAATATGGCAGAGGATACTGAAGCCCCTGAAATAACCACAGGAGAATACACTGTGAATTTGAACACAATCTTAACCACACTGGATGCTTATAAGACTGACATTGATGTAATCAAGGATGAATTGAAGAGCATGCGTGGACATAATCGGCTTGACCGACATAACTGTGGAGCAATTTTATCACATAACTTCGGCTTTAGAAGACTTAAAAAACAAAACTTGGATGAAGTAGCAGTAGTCAGCATTAGTTTTTATTTTTCATTCTGTTTTTGTTTCTAGGTAGTTTCCCTTTCTGCAAATTTCATATTTCCGTTTTAATTTTGCACAAGTTTACTTCCTGTCAAAGAACAAGTATTCATTCTAATACAAATTCCAGTTTACTTTCAATTACAAGTTTCGTTACATTCAGTGCATGTTACAGCAAAAATTAATTTCACTGCTTATGTCTTATCAGTAGCATATTATATTGAAACTTGTTTTATGAATATTTTTGTTCTGATTGCTTGATTATTTGATAATTGGGGTGTGTACTAAATGGACTGATATCATGTTTAATTTATACTGCTGTTGGAATACCTAATATGTTGTGTTGAATTTAATCTGTTTCATTTTGTGCAAGTATTATTCTGGCTTGGAATTAACAATTTTGTAGCCGTAACGGTCGTAAGCTACCCATTACGCTCGTAACACGCATTTTAGCATGTTACGCCCGTCAACCCAATGTAACGACCATCACGCGCTTCAGAACCACATTTTCTGAACTTCCAGAAACGTCTTCCCCATTGATAATTCAAACTTCCCACTACTTCTTCTCCTCCCACAACCGTCCACCCACTCACGTTTTTCCTTTAATCTCCATTCACTACAATTAAATCCCCATTATCCCACTCACCTTCAAACTTCCCTTACTCTTTCCCACTCTATATATTTCACAAATTTCTCCATGTCTTCCATATCTTTCACATTCCAACAAAACCTCAGTCACGTTCAATCACTTGCATGCCATGGCCAACAACAACCAATAAATTCCCAATATCATCCTCAAAGAAGGTGACCAAGGAGAAACCCAGAGGACCAAGTTCCACAAATTCCAACGTCGCAGTCTCCAACCAACTCGGTATGTCAACCTCGACTGTCTGAGGGATTTGGGATTGCTTGAAGGCGTCCAACATCTTCTACAAAACATCAATCTATGGACTCTGTGCTGCCAACCTCAGTCCATCTATGAAACTCTCACTTTGGAGTTTCTTAGTTCGTTTTGTTACATCACCCATACCGGTGCCACCAACCAACTCTCTGGCGTAGCCAAATTTCGCATGTTCGGCACTGAGTATCAGCTTACACAAACTAAGATCGCGCGGCTACTCGATTTCAGTACCGATGAAGGTGTCCACCTTCGTGTGCCATACAATTTCAGTGAGGAGGCTTTCAACTTGTGGCACAACTTGACAAATAATTGTGCCAACTCTTATGATCACCTCAACGCCACCCATATCCATAATCCTGCAATCCGATACTTTCACCGCATCCTCTGCAACACTATCTTCGCCAGAGATAGCAATCACAAGCTCAACTCCAAGGAGCTTTGCTTCATGCATTGTTCATTCACCGGCCAAAAGATCAACGCCGCTCCATTCCTCTTATCCCACATTCACTCCATCTGCACTAGAGGCGGCAAACCTTTCTATTTCGGAAGGATTGTCACTTCTCTTACTCTGGCTTTGAACCATGGTGCCGCCCTCACTGATTTGCCTTCCATGGCACCGGCATTGCTTACTTTGGACCACTGCAAGTCTGCACATCTCATCCATGAGCGCGACGATGGCAAATTCCATCCTGTGATACGGAACATCATTTTTCCTAAAATTCTCTTGCCTTGCCGGGACCGCACTGATCCACAAAACTGAGCCAATTGGCTTTTCGACCCTACAGCACCCGAGGGCCATGTTCCAATTCATGAAGAACAACCTACTGCCCCCGCGGACAAGATGCAAGAGGAGTTGGATCGAGCTGCCCCCGTTCATGACATCCCGGAGTCTTCATCCATCCCACCTCCTATCACTCTTGAAGATATTCTCCGAGCCATCCACCAGCAAAATCAAATGGGTGCAGCACTTGCAAGGAAACAACAGGAACAATATGACAGCTTGTATGCACAGAACGCTCAAATTTTGAGTGGCCAGCGAAACATGAACGAGAAGTTGGACGAGGCCCTGTCTGAATTGTACGCCTTCAGATGGATGTCAGCACCCTTGGTCCCCAGAGCACTGATTCTGAAGCCACACCCAACAGAAGATCCCCACCAGAAGCAGAGGACGTGGCCATCAGTAGTTTTTATTTCTTCCTTAGTTTGCATTTTGCTGTTTATTCATGTATTTGGATTTTTCCCCGCTATTATATCACAACATTGGGACAATGTCTGATATAGTGTGGGAGAGGTACCGCATTTTCCATTAAACGAGTAAATTCTATGCTTAATGATATTTCACAGTTTTATTTTCTCCCCGTTTTATTCAGCCATACCAAAAATTTTCTGCTTTACTTTCGCATAGCTCGACATTACCTACCTTAACGAAATCTTAGTTAGGATGCCGAAAACGATTCAACAAGATCGATACGGTTATGACACCTTAGACTTCCTACTTACGCGATCCGTTTCAATAACCGTTATACCGATATCTTGAGTTTTAGTTCTAAAGTAGCCCCTAGTAGTTTATACTAGCAGTCAACACCGTCTAGACACAAACCACGTGGGGAGTCGATGAATATAAGTGTTTGATGCCTTATCAACGATATATCCTTTTTATCTCGCTGCCAAAAAAGAATTTGCACCAAAATACATGGTCGCATGCAAGAGATAAGCAAATAATGAAGGAAGTCCATTGTTGGTTGGTTCAGAGGTATCTGGTTCTGAACTTGGTAGGGCGTGCTACGGCTCGATCCCCCACAACCTCCAATTTGGATAATACGTGTAGGGTTGCCACATTCATGTACTAGACCCCGTGCTTTAAAAAAGAATCAAAGTCACTAACCGGCTACTCCACTACGTGCGTGCTAAGACAATGGGCTTAATGTGATTGCGCTAGAATGAAACCGGGTGAAATAGGTACAAGAGGCTCCAGATTGAATTATAACAGAACAATTGAACTGTTTGTTTAAAATGGAAGTCCATGACTTAGCTTGTTGCTTGTGTCATTAGCGTATCGTTAGTGTTTTACTTAAATATCAGTCGAACTAACGTTTGATTTCTTGTGATTGTTTTGAAAACCAAAGGTATGCTAGGCGTGTGCGTCTGATAAAAACTTGTCTGAGTTTTCTAAATGATTATTTGCTTGAGGACAAGCAAAGGTTTAAGTATGGGGGAATTTGATAACAAGAAATCATATCATATAATTGCTATATTTTTAGCCCGTTTTAATATTGCATTGATCCATTTAACTCCCGATTGTTCCAAATTTTCATGTCTTTTTACAAGTACTACATGTCTTAAGTCAAATTAGTAAAAAAAGATCATATAAACGAAGTCAACGTGCAAGATCAGAAGGAAAAGAACAATACTGCAAAATTCTGCAGATTTTGTTACTGTGACGCTCATCACACACCTGTCACGGTCGTAACGCCACGCTAAGCCATGTTACGATCGTCACCTTCTTGTAACGACCATAACACGCTACTACTCAAAGAAAGGTCGTCACACACCACTGGCGACCGTAACACACTAAAATGCAGTTTATGAAGAGCGTGGAGACGTGGGAAAGCATAAAGGAAGGAGTCTTAGATACTCCTAAAAACTCTCAAGCAGAACATTACCCACTACCCTGAGTTTTCTCATGAGTTCAGATGAAAGGCCCACGATGCAAAACTTTATACTACAATTTTCTCCTCTATAAATACCAGAAGCTTGGATGAAGAAAGTACAGAGTTTTATTTCAGAAATTTCTTGCGGAAGCTCTGCCAATTTTACAACCCAATTTCTAGTTTTAACATTGCTCTTGTTTTTTACTTCCTTTATTTCCTGTACCGTTTAATAGCTATTTCCAACATTTGGAAATTGCTATTTTAGTTTGGATTTATTTTAGCCTCAGACTCTGTTTTCAATTCCGATTCTGAAGGTTCCGATCTTGCCGATTTGTGGAAGAAGGAGCGTGAGGAATAGTATTGTTATTCAGGTTTTTAATTGCATTTAATTCTAAGTACAATTTATTTATGATAAGTTTCTGTTATTTATTTAATATGCATACTTTACTGTTTTCCAATTATACTTCATGTGTGTTTGCTTTAATTACCATGTCTAGCTAGATTTTCCTGAGTCGGTATGTAATAGTAGTAACAGTAGGAATTAAATTGTTCCCAAGCTAAAATCTTAATTAACTTAATTTCTGGTTATGACTTTTTGTAATTAAAAATCAATCTTTTTGTTACGAAAGTAAGAAAAGTATAATAGGTTAGGATCGAGACCACGAAAGTGTAAGGTTTTAACCGGATAGTTAAAGTTAGGCATTCGATTTAATTACAGCGAGAGCGCTATAAAACGAATTAGATTTTATTAAGTTTTCAAAGAATATTTTCTAATCACTTATGGGCTAGCGAGAGCAGGCATAGGGCTTCAGGAGTATAATCTGAGATAGGTTCACTATATTACATACTGACCGCTTTAATATTATTTCCTTAATTCGATTAGTTTTCCTCTACCTTAACTTCCAAAAACCAAACGTGACATTATCCACCTTAGCTAAATTAGCAAACCTTTATAGCACTAGAGTGATTACAAAGTCCTTGTGGGTTCGACATCTTTTTATTACTACATCGATAGGCTGTGCACTTGCAGTTAAGATACCGTTAGACACATTAGGTCGATCGCACATCACGCACGAACTAAACGAGTCCCATCGATTACGATGGATGTGAGGGGTGCTAAGACCTTCCCCTTGCATAACCAACTCCCAAATCCATACCTTTTGGTCTTGTAGACCGCCTTAACACTCTTCGCGGGTTTTATCTATATTTCCCCATTCCTTTAGAACAAATAAAATTAGGTGGCAACTTCATTGTTTTAAAAAAACAGATTTTGAAAAAACCAGTTACCACAGACCCAATAATCTCTTGATGGGTTGGTCTGTTCGGATGACTATGGTGTGTCCTAGGAAGTAACGATCGGAGTCTTCTCGCTGCATTGATGAGCATGAGGGGCACTTTTTTCCATCTGTTGATATCTTACCTCTGGGCCTTGTAAGGCCTTGCTCGTGAAGTAAATCGACTTCTGCCCTTCTGAAATCTCTTGGATGACAGTTGCGATAACAAATTCGGGTGTTACGGCTAGATAGAGGTATACTACTTCTTCTTTATCTGGCCGCGATAACACGAGGGTTAGGAAAGCATTTGTTTGAGATGGAGGAGATCTTTCTCTCACTCCTCGGTCCAGTCGAACGCGGCCTCTTTCCTCAGGAGTTTAAAGAACGGTAGTGCGTGCTGCACTGATTTTTCGACAAAACATGTCAATGAGGTGAACATCCCGTTAAAGATCTGGATGGATTTATTGGATTTAGCCTCGATGTCGTTCTCGGTGAGATAGAACCCAAGGAATTTCCCTAGCTGCACTCCGAAGGTGCATTTATCGGGGTTGAAACTCCTTCTGACTTTTCTTGCTTGATCGAAGACTTTCTTGAGGTAGAGGGCATGATCGACTTCCTCTTGGTATTTGACGATCATGTCGTCCATATAAACCTCGAGCATGTCCCCGATTTCGCATTAAAATCCTTTATTCATCATTTGCTAGTATGTCGCGCCGACGTTTTTCAGACCGGAGGGCGTGACATCATAGTAGTAGTTGCTTGACTCGGTCATGAAGGTCGTGTATTTTTTATCTGTTTTGGCCATGGGGATCTGGTTATATCTAGAAGGCGCGTCCATGATGAAAGTAATTTAAATCCTGTAGAATTATCAACTAGTTTATCTATGTTGGGGAGGGGATAGATGTCCTTGGGTCATGCCTTATTGAGATCGGAGTAATCAACACACATACGCCATTTTTCATTTCTCTTTTTAACAAATACAATATTGGATAGCCAAGTTGTTTACTGGGCTTCCGAGATGAAATTGGCCTCTAAGAGGTCCTAACAGCTTGCTTGGTAGACTCCGTTTTTTCCAAGGACTTCTTTCGCCTATGTTGAGCTATGGCCTTAAGTGAGGAGTCGATTGTCAGGTGGTGTCAAGCTATTTCCAGGTCCAAACTGGGCATTTATGCTGCACTCCAAGCGAATGGGTCCGCGTTGTCCTTTAGGCACGCGTTTAGCTGTCTTCGAGCTAAGTCTGGGAGATCCGTACCAATTATGACTCCTTTGTTAGGATCGCTTCCAAGTGGGATGAGCTCAAACTCACCGTCAGTGATTGGCCTCATGTGATGCTTCGCGGGCTCTTCAGGTTTGATAGGGGCAGGTGAGTCTTCTTCAATCATCGGCTCCTTGCTCTACCGCTCCGCAAGATCTTCGGGCTCAAGACAATTGTTGACGTCGATAGTGTCGACCTGGGGAAGTGGTCTTGGTCTCTCCGAGCTTTCAGGGAGGTCGACTCTGCTACTGACCCTCAGCTGGAGGTTGATGGAACTCATACCTTTGACGGATGCCTCTAAACATCTCCGAGAGACATGAATGTCCCCATGGAGGGTGTAACACCCCAATATTACCCAATGTTTAATATGCAAAAATCAGAGTAATTTAAAATTTTACAAATTCAATACTGAGGCATCACACCTTCAAAAACAACTCACTTTAAACTATTTACTTTAAAGTATAAATCTCAGATACATAGCATCGTCGGAAAACATAAATTGATTCAAAAACATCAAAACACCTTCTTTATTAAACTTCCTTAATAAATCATGTTTTCATAAAGTATGATTCTTATTTACAAAGGAAAACAACAAAAGAACAACAACAAGACAACATAATAATTCCCCCCGAGTGCTACGTATCAGAGCGACACCGACTCGATTAATAGCAGTTATAAACTCCATCTTCATAACCTGCACGTTACCAATATAAAGGTAACGGCGAAACAAGTAAAGGGTGAGATACTCCAAAACATATAATTAAAGGCATGATAAAATATATATATATATATATATATATATATAGTTTCGAAATTATAAAGGGGTATAGATAAATAAGTTCAACTCCAACACATATCCCAAAATCCACTTACTTTAATCGTCATTCTAATGTGTATAATCTACACTTTATCTCCATAACCTCCTTGATATAAACCGTCACAATAACACATAAACGTTCCTCACCACGAAGTCGTCACAAGTTAATATGTCACTAATCCATACGGAAATCATAAACAACAACATCAAACGACAACATCAAACAATACTAATAACATAAACAACATAAATAAAATCATCACAAATTGGCTAAAGCCCATCGTCACAAACATCATCACATCATATTTGCATTTAAGCATTTTATCAAGGTTAAATCATCGCAAAACTCATCATTTATATTCATCGCATAGTGTCATACCCCAAAATATGCCCTCCTACATCTCAAGACATTTCATACAACCATGCTCAAGGATTTCACAAGGGTTGACCAGACAAATCCTCTCCTAAGCAATCAACCCAAACTAGGGTTTGGCTATCCTCAAATCCAGGATAGCCTCCAGCATCTCCAATGGTCATCATGCCTCATCATATGCTTCAAAGAATCTCCATGTCAAGCTTCAAGCCTTACAAGTCAAGTTTCCTCAGATAATTGCTCAGATGGTTGAAAATCAGTTGTATTGGACAAAAAGTCAACTGTGGTCAACATACAGTCAAACTTCATGGTTTTTGGTCAACATCCATATTTTGAAGTGATATTCATCATTTGATCAAGGGTTGATCATGATTCATCAAGAAAACTCAAGATTTGATCAAAAGTCAAACTTTCCAAATTAGGGTTTTTGAGGGAAAGTCAACAGAACATTGACCAGGCATAACTTTCTCATACTTTATCAGAAATTTTCCCACCAACGCTCATTTTGAAGAGAATTCAATTCTCTACAACTTCATGTCTCACAAGCTTAGTCAGAAAATGCTTCATTTGGAAGATATGGATCAAAACATTAGAGGTCCTTTTCAAAGTCAACTTTTTGTAAAGAAGTGTTATTGAGCATGGAAACATCAATTGAGATGAAACCAAAGAGGTTGTTTAGAGGACATCTATAGCTTTCCAAAAATTCCAAGAACACCCAAAAATGTTAAACCTTGAGCAAGATACACCTTGCACAAGTTGAGCATTTTTGAAGAGGTGCACAAAGAAAAATACTTGACAAAATCCAATTTTTTCCAAATGGGCTTATAATTTTATGATCCAAACTTGATCATAATATTATTTATAACCTCTTGATGCCTTGCCACGACCTTTTCCTATTTTCTTGATTTATTTTTGAATTTAAAAGCATTTAATTCAATTTTAAATTAAATAAAATATGAAAACAAGGTGTAAAACAAGTTGGGTTGGATTTCTATCAATCTTCAGGACCAAGGAAGCCCACAAGACATGCCAATTTCGTGCAAGCTCATACAAGGAAGAGAAAATCAAATTTTGGAAAGATTTAATGGAAATTAACAAGAAAATATTGTTGCATTCAAAGCCATATCTTTTTTCATTCTTTTTTATCAAATCTCTTGCATTATAAATACACAACACATTCACAAGACCAAAGGATGAAACCCTAGCCTCATGAAGCAACCCTAATTTTCTCAAAATTCTCTCAAAGTTATAATTTTCGAATTATGTTTTCCAGCAGGTTTCAATCAAAACCAAGCATTCCATTGTGTTCCTGAGCATCCCAGCAATCGATCCCAGCCCTTACACGAAGCCAAACCACCCCAGAACGCGCTACACAAGTCTCACCGGTTTGGTATTTTCCTTGAATTCGTTTTCTTTGATTCATGCATTGTTAACTATTTTCAATTGTTTGTATGAACTCAGGACATCCATTAGATCATGATTGATGCATAACATGTGAGGTTTGACGTAGAAATCACGAACTGCCATTGTTAGGTTTCAGAAACTGAAAAGCTTCAAATCTGAAAATCCAAGAACTTTCAGGCTAAACGGCCACCACCATCGTGTTCGCAGCCCTCGAATTAGGCGGTAGGGTCCCTTTTTTCTCTTTATTTGCTTTATTTTGCAGGTTTCAGGTGAGGAGGCCGCCGGAGAAGACGACCGGAGCCCTAGCTCCGGCGTCGTTGACCTGTCTGACTCAGGCGAGGCGTGCGTGGCATCATGGTTCCATCTGATTGGTTCTCACGTTAATACTGGGTCCCACGTTTTAACTGTGTTTGAAAAATTCAAACATGACACGTTGCAGCGCTTATAACCCATTGATTTCATTCCTATGACAACAAGCAAGCCTGGCTTAGTTGGTAACGCGTGTGTTGGTTTATCCAGGAGGTCCTGGGTTCGATCCTAGCTTCCAGCATTTCTTTTTTATCACTTTTCCAAACTAACTCTTTTTTCTATTTCTTTTCATGTTTTTTCTATTTAATTTATTTTCTCTTTAAATAATTTTCTCATGCATTTAAAAATCACCAAAAATATTTTCCTTTTGCATTTTAATCAGAAAAATGTTTATTTAATTTTTGACATAAAAATTCATATTTTTGCATGCATATTTTAATTAATTGTTAATTAACCATTAAATTGACTTTTAATTATTTTTCTTCATCAAAACCAATTCAGAAAATTCCCAAAAAATTACTCTATCATCTAATTATTATTACTAACCCAAAAACATTTTTCTTCATTCAAAATTTTCTTTTACTAACGTATTTTTCTCTTATGCGAATTTCTTATCTTTCCCGATTATTATGTATCTGCTTACAGGTTGTAATAGTTAGGATTTATTTTCTCGCATTCTTTTCCAATATCATGTAACTGCTCATGGGATGTAATAGTTTAATTAGGATTTACTTTCCGCACTCGTACTATGTAACTGCCCCAAAGCCATGTAATAGCGTAGGACATTTACTTTCCGCACTTTACTTTCCGCAATTTACTTTCTGCACCCTATAAACTGCTAGTAATTAGGTGTGTATGGCAAGATAAAAACGGACATAGATCACTTCTAATCGCAAGATAATATATCTGAATCTGACACACTCTTTTCACACATGCACCCCTTAGGGTATTCTCTCTCGTTGCCTTTCGAATAAATGGTCAAGTCCCTCGAACGTAGAGGTATCCTAGCACCGTTGCCTACAAATATATCATCATAGTCCCTTCGATACAAAGATCATAGACCCACGATGTCGCCTACGAATACATGATCTCTTCCCTCGATTGTTGCCTACGAAAAGTGATGATCGTCCCTTCAAATGTGCTAGGATACTCCTACAAGTTGCCTTCTATGACCATCTGATGTCCCTTCGAATGTCCCTTCTACATCCAACGAATAGGGTTACCTACCAACTAATGGTATGGATAGCACTATTCTAAAGGAACGTAAAACAACACGAAAACGACCATTCTGAGTAGGTAATAAGACTTTTAGTTGCTTGCTCTATCAAAATACTTTTCACACCTCACACTTTTGTCAAAGTTCAAACTCTTTTCAAAACAAAAACATTTTCGAACACTTTGTATACATTCCTACATGAATCATTACAAAGTCAAAGCGAAATGCCTTTTCAAAACATTTTTGTCAAACACACAGAAAGCAATTTTTAAAGTGAGCTAAAAGCAACTAAGAGCCCGTAGATAACTACGGATGGAAAGGGGTGCTAATACCTTCCCTTTTCATAACCTTCTCCCTTACTCAGAATCAAACGAAGGTCTTTTCTGTTCTTTTCACCTTTCCTTAATTGGATAAAAGAAAAGTCGATGGCGACTCTTGCTATCCGCAACATTTGCGATAAAAAGCAAAACAAATTCCAAAAGTCAGTTCCCCCCGTATTACACATAGTTATCATGAAATTACCAAGTCATATTCATTTCACGCTCATCATAAAGATCATCACCAAACAAAGTATCGTACATCATCGCAATTCAACATCATCCATCAATTAAAAACCCAACGCCAAACAACTCAAACATAAACATAACCGACTCCATGAGACACGACTATGTTATGCATGTGGTACCTGTCACTTTGTCCATAATAAGGAACACTTGGCATAAAAGCCTCGTCGCTTGGCATAAAAGCCCATCGTCGCCAATGCAATGTATGTGACTCAACAATAAAACAACACAACACAAACACTTCACCATCGCTCATCAAAATTGGAATAAAGCCCACATCACCATAATTTATCCACATCAAGATAAATATATCATCGCATTATGTTTGCATTATGCACAACATCACTAATAATTCATCATCATCAAAATCATGCATTCACAAATCGGAAGCATTTATTAGCAACATCAATATAATCATCACATCATCATGTACAAAGACATATATCATCGCATTGCATATCAACAAGTATTCATTAATAAAAACACCGTCGCAAACATTATGTTTATTTACACCGCTTCATTATCAATTAATTCATCAAATTCCAAAAACGGAAAAATAGTCAAAACATCAATAATCGTCGCGAAAGTCATTCCTAACAACCGGCATTTTACGCTTTGGTTATGTGTTTGAGTGCTTTCAGGGTCCGAAGAATAAAATGAGACAAATCGGGGCAAAAGAAGTGCAAAAATTAGAATATGGGAGGCTACAGATACATCAACATGGGCCCCCGTGTTAATCAACACGGCCCGTGTCGAAAAGCCACTAGAAAATGCAAAAACACCAAAGTCAGTGATTCAACACGGGCACCCGTGTTAATCAACACGGCCCGTGTTGATTGACCTGGAAGCAAATCTTCCTTAATCAAGAGGTCAACACGGGCACCCGTGTTAACCAACACGGCCCGTGTTGATGGACGCGTGTGAAAACTTCACTTTTACCATTCCCATTAACTCTAATCATCATCAACCTCATAATCCCTACACCTAATTCAACTTTTCTACACATTTTCAATAATCAACCAACCAAACCCTATAAACCATCTATCAATTTTTCCCCCAAATCCAAAATATAAACATCAAAACCTAACTATATGAGATAGAAATCAAACCCCTTACCTCACAAGCTTGGATGATTCTTGATGATCCTACAATCCAACCTTGCTCCTATCTTGCTCCTCTTCTTCTTCTTCTTCCCAAAACCCTCATTTCTCCAAGTTTCTAAGTTTGGTTTTTGTTTTGCCAAAGGAAAGAAAACAAAGAGAAGTGTTTTATGAATGGAAGGAAAGTGAGGAAAATTGGTTTCATAAGGGTGTACTCTTACTAGCCTTGGGTGTAAACCCCATTTCTACAAAATTGCTCCCCACACCCCTAACCATACTTATAAATTAACACACTAATAATATCCAATAATATTATTAATTCAATTAATTAAAATAATTCCGGGGAATTAAATATCGGTTCGAATAATATTTTACCGAACCGAACGGAATAAAAACCGGACTGAACGGAATAAAAACCGGACCGAATCAAAACGTCGCCAAATGTATTATCAGATATGTTGATTAATACAAATATTCTCGTCGCAAAATAAATATCGATCGGTAATTCGAAAATATTAATATAATATAATAGTAATTAAAACAGGGCGTTACAACTCTCCCCCACTTATAAAATTTCGTCCTCGAAATTTTGACCAAAACGAACAAATCGGGACGTGCTCACGCATTCGTCCACTCAATCCTCGCGTCAATTAAACAACTTACAAAAATACACCAAACACAAGGATATCTCCCTAACTACAACGTCCAAACAAGAACAACCGTGCCGAGATGCAAAGCCCATACAATGCACTCAACAACCAAATAACACTCAACAACCAAACAAGTCGCAGACACACGGTTCGCTCGAGAACTAAACAAACAAGATCGATACCATCCTAACGTCTCAATCATGGAATTAGTCACACACTCGAACCGATACCTCGGAAACGAGTCACCAAAGATAGGAACATAAATTCCTACGACACAACACCGACACCATCGCTAAAACGAAAACAACAAAATGGTTATACAAACCAAAACTGAAACAATCAGAATAGGATAGAACCATGCGTGCTACGCAACCACGAAAAAGATGCCTTCATACACGCATAAGTACGAACTCAAAAATCACACTTGCAGTTATCGCTCTCATTCCAGAATATCACAAGGTCACATCATCCTTGTAGATTACCAACGTACAACCCTTGAACAATAACAAGTTACACAAACGTAACAGAACAGCGATACACCACTCATTCTAGGGCTTATACTGACGACTTGCGACTATAACTCACTAGTCCAAATCCAACAATCTTGCATACTCGCTAACAATTCAATGCTCAATCTCTAAACCATGCTGTGTCACTTTTATGCATATGATGCCAACAGCAAAACAACTTGGTTAATCCTCAACTCCACAATTACTCAGAATGGATACGTTTAAAGCATACACCCATCAGGACACCTTGCAACATCAGCCTCATCAACTCGAAAAATCATCCATTCATTCTTGATTGATCAACGTCCATTGATCCTCTAAAATACACGGCATAGTTTGAGCTTTTCAAGCATTGTCCAAATGTTCACTTGTGAAATTTCGACGTATACACTTGACTTCAACAAAGTCTTCCCTTATAAAAATTCAATTCCCAAAGTTGTATTAAGTAATCACCACCCTCGCATCGTCGCAACAATCAATACACAGGCTTCTTATTCGAAACACCTTTCACAACCTTCAATCTTCCAAAGTGGTAATTCAAACCAAAACACTCTCTCAAGAACTCAACCCATCAGCGTCGTCTCATACTCCGGACTTACAACACAGGTCAGACTTAGAACCATAACATCAATTTCTATGAAATCCAATCATGAACACCGTCGCGACCAACTTTAGTCACAATAGAACACCTTCTTTTATAAAACATCAATCATCTTAAGGTACCTGTGGCTACCAAACCGTCACAAAATTATTTACCGTCAAGACTTATCTTAGTCGTAATCTAATAATCCACCGCGACCATTAGTGTCCGACGAAATCCATATATTAGTAGTAAACAATTCCTTGATAACTTTCTGGACTTAATCTCAACAAGTGTCTCAAAACAAACATGCGACATTCTTCAACATAATAAATCCCAAATCAGATATTCGTGGGTTATCCGCGATATCAATTTACTAAACTCAACAACACACGAAGTCTCTTTATAGATCGTACTCAAACTTGAACTGTCTTCAACAATTCCATTCTTCCCATCGTTAACATCTGCATCTTTAAGGTTTCAATGAGCACAACCGCATCAAACTCTAACTCACGCGTCCAACAATTTTTCCTTATGAAAATCAAATCGTTCCAAGGTAGCAATACACTTTTCCAACTCTATGTCGAAATACATCTTAAGTCCAAAATGGAATATCACAATACGCCGCACAAGGTTCTTCAGTACTAAACAAGACCAAAATCAAAGCATTCGCTAAACTTTTCGCTGGCTCAAACAAATTTGCTTCCCATTGCGAAATTCAAATAGCGACTCAATCATCTCAAGTCAAAGTACCTACGATCAATACCCACTTATAAAAAGATCTTCCATCAACTCACAAAGTTAACCATCCAAAACAAAGGAACTTCTAAGCTCTGAAATAAATCCTTGAAGTCTTCTACAAGATGTAAAATAAATCTTCACGGAACCGTCCAAAATATCACCATCCAAGTCGCTTAATTAAGGCACTCTCGACCAACAGTTCAAAACTCTATCCTTAGAACACTCGACGTGCACTGGTCTAACTTCGCTACTGATAATGCAACGCTCGGATGTTGCCACAAATTCCTTAGCTTGATGTGAACCAAATAATATCCATGAACACGAAATAACTTTTACAGCTACTCAAGGGAGTACTGTCTGAACATTCCAAAATCATACCTGACGCATCAGTCACACTAATGACATCAACAAACACTCGCCAGGACCATACACTATCTTGAAAAGCATTGTCTAAACATCTTCAGCTCACACACTAACCCGTAGACAGCCAGACATCGCATCAATATTACTAAACACATAAACTCTAAACGACTAATTCATCCAAATATCAATCCTCGGAAGTAGACACTTGCCTTCAATATCCACTTCGTTCATTGACTGCAAACAACACACCAACTCGGGCAACCTTTGCTCTTCTCGAACAACACAACGGTAGCACTCCACGGTGATCCGCTCGAATAAACAACTCTACTCAAATCAACCCTCAAGTTGAGTTTTCAACTCTAATTCAGAACAAACATCCCTTAAGGATACTTCGAATCACCACTAATTCCAGAAACTAAATTCGTCAAAACTTCACTTCGCACTACGGCGGTAATTCACTCACGTCTTCACAATATACTTCGGAAAAATCTCAACAAGAAGTTCGCTTGCCAAAATCTTGTTTCTCACCGAAATCCAAATTTGCCCACAACTCAAGTAACCGTGCACCTCCTTGTGCAAACACATCAGCTTCATACACCATTAAGCTGGCAAGACAAGTCCATCCCACCCAACACAATTCCCGACTACTATCAACAAGAGATTAAGGGTGATCAGTTCCTCAATTTATCAATAGATAGTCGACAATCATGAAGGTGACATAAACCATCTTTACCAAACTACAACAGCGTCTTCAAACTTACACTTCAAGTTACCGAAGCGTAACACCGCTTGAGGCCCCATCCTAAGCCACAAGCGCCACCAAGAAGTAAAACTTCTCCCCCACTTGCTTCAAACTCATCTCTGCAGACAAACAAATAGAAACAAGCGAGTACCGACAGTGTTTCACACACATGTCGCATACAAAAGGGTTAAACACATTAATAACCTGGCCGACATACCGACCTGCTCTGATACCACTAATGTAACACCCCAATATTACCCAATGTTTAATATGCAAAAATCAGAGTAATTTAAAATTTCACAAATTCAATACTGAGGCATCACACCTTCAAAAACAACTCACTTTAAACTATTTACTTTAAAGTATAAATCTCAGATACATAGCATCGTCGGAAAACATAAATTGATTCAAAAACATCAAAACACCTTCTTTATTAAACTTCCTTAATAAATCATGTTTTCATAAAGTATGATTCTTATTTACAAAGGAAAACAACAAAAGAACAACAACAAGACAACATAATAATTCCCCCCGAGTGCTACGTATCAGAGCGACACCGACTCGATTAATAGCAGTTATAAACTCCATCTTCATAACCTGCACGTTACCAATATAAAGGTAACGGCGAAACAAGTAAAGGGTGAGATACTCCAAAACATATAATTAAAGGCATGATAAAATATATATATATATATATATATATATATAGTTTCGAAATTATAAAGGGGTATAGATAAATAAGTTCAACTCCAACACATATCCCAAAATCCACTTACTTTAATCGTCATTCTAATGTGTATAATCTACACTTTATCTCCATAACCTCCTTGACATAAACCGTCACAACAACACATAAACGTTCCTCACCACGAAGTCGTCACAAGTTAATACGTCACTAATCCATACGGAAATCATAAATAACAACATCAAACGACAACATCAAACAATACTAATAACATAAACAACATAAATAAAATCATCACAAATTGGCTAAAGCTCATCGTCACAAACATCATCACATCATATTTGCATTTAAGCATTTTATCAAGGTTAAATCATCGCAAAACTCATCATTTATATTCATTGCATAGTTATCATGAAATTACCAAGTCATATTCATTTCATGCTCATCATAAAGATCATCACCAAACAAAGTATCGTACATCATCGCAATTCAACATCATCCATCAATTAAAAACCCAACGCCAAACAACTCAAACATAAACATAACCGATTCCATGAGACACGACTATGTTATGCATGTGGTACCCGTCGCTTTGTCCATAATTAGGAACACTTGGCATAAAAGCCTTGTCGCTTGGCATAAAAGCCCATCGTCGCCAATGCAATGTATGTGACTCGACAATAAAACAACACAACACAAACACTTCATCATCGCTCATCAAAATTGGCATAAAGCCCACATCGCCATAATTTATCCACATCAAAATAAATATATCATCGCATCATATTTGCATTATGCACAACATCACTAATAATTCATCATCATCAAAATCATGCATTCACAAATCGGAAGCATTTATTAGCAACATCAATATAATCATCACATCATCATGTACAAAGACATATATCATCGCATTGCATATCAACAAGTATTCATTAATAAAAACATCGTCGCAAACATTATATTTATTTACACCGCTTCATTATCAATTAATTCATCAAATTCCAAACACGGAAAAATAGTCAAAACATCAATAATCGTCGCGAAAGTCATTCCTAACAACCGGCATTTTACGCTTTGGTTATGTGTTTGAGTGTTTTCACGGTCCGAAGAATAAAATGAGACAAATTGGGGCAAAAGAAGTGCAAAAATCAGAATATGTGAGGCTACAGATACATCAACATGGGGCCCCGTGTTAATCAACACGACCCGTGTCGAAAAGCCACTAGAAAACGCAAAAACACCAAAGTCAGTGAATCAACACGGGCACCCGTGTTAATCAACACGGCCCGTGTTGATTGACCTGGCAGCAAATCTTCCTTAATCAAGAGGTCAACACGGGCACCCGTGTTAATCAACACGGCCCGTGTTGATGGACGCGTGTGAAAACTTCACTTTTACCATTCCCATTAATTCTAATTATCATCAACCTCATAATCCCTACACCTAATTGAACTTTTCTACACATTTTCAATAATCAACCAACCAAACCCTATAAACCATCTATCAATTTTTTTCCCCAAATCCAAAATATAAACATCAAAACCTAACTATATGAGATAGAAATCAAACCCCTTACCTCACAAGCTTGGATGATTCTTGATGATCCTACAACCCAACCTTGCTCCTCTCTTGCTCCTCTTCTTCTTCTTCTTCCCAAAACCATCATTTCTCCAAGTTTCTAAGTTTGGTTTTTGTTTTGCCAAAGGAAAGAAAACAAAGAGAAGTGTTTTATGAATGGAAGGAAAGTGAGGGAAATTGGTTTTATAAGGGTGTACTCTTACTAGCCAAGGGTGTAAACACCATTTCTACAAAATTGCTCCCCACACCCCTAACCATACTTATAAATTAACACACTAATAATATTCAATAATATTATTAATTCAATTAATTAAAATAATTCCGGGGAATTAAATATCGGTTCGAATAATATTTTACCGAATCGAACGGAATAAAAACCGGACCGAACGGAATAAAAACCGAACCGAATCGAAACGTCGCCAAATGTATTATCAAATATATTGATTAATACAAATATTCTCGTCGCAAAATAAATATTGATCGGTAATTCGAAAATATTAATATAATATAATATTAAATAAAACAGGGCGTTACAGAGGGTCGCTACCTGGCCCCGGGCAGTATAATACTTCATTTTTAGATGGACGGTGGAGGGCCCTACTACCAGCTCTTCCAGAGTGGGTCTTTCAAAGATGCATTGTTAGAGAGACGGGTAATCGACCACGATGAATTGTGTCTTGATTGACCTGTCATTTTCCCGTGCTCCAAAAGTCACGATCAACTCCACGTAACCCCAAGGTTTTGCGACAGATCCATTAAACCCATGCAAGTATGAACCGACATACAGGGTGATATGGGTCTCATTCAGCTGTAGGGTATGGAAAATTTAGGTGTACATGATATCGTCTGAGCTTCCCTGGTCGACCAAAATCCACCTTACATCGAAATTCACCAATTTGGCCTATACAAGCAAGGGAATGTTCGCGTTGGGGGCATGTAACATCCCGATTTTTATTAGATATTTTACTTATTATTTATTTATTTAATTATTAGGTGGCATCATAATTATTTAATTATTTAATTGTGTGACTATGTATTAATTATGTTATTTGGGTATAATAATGATAGAAATAAGCTATTGGGCCTAATAATTAGAATTAGAAGTAGTAAGGAGGTGTGGGTCACTAAGCCCAATAAGAAGTTACTAGTTGGTAGGGGAATTGGAATTAGAATTTCATTTGTGGAAAACAAAAGAAAGGAAGAGAAATGATAGAAGAATAGAAGAGAAGAGGAGAAAAATAAGAGAAAGAGGAAAAGAGGAAACCCTAGAAGTTGAATCTTCAAGAGGTAAGGTGGAATTCTTATTATTATTATCTTGTATGTGATTAGGTAGTGATTAGTAACATGATAGGTTTTGTGGTTGATTTTAATTTATAGATCTAAGGATTTCATATGTTAGGGTTTGTGTAGAAATCCATGAAATTGATAGAAATTGAGATGTTGAATGGAATAGAATGAGTATTATCATGTTAGAATGATAGGTTGTGGTTAAAATTGGTAGTAATGATGATGGGTAATGAAATAGGGTGTTTAATTGAAGAAAATTTGTGTTGTTTTTAGGAAAAACATGCAGAAAAACACTATTTATGTGGTTTGCATCGACGCATAAATTTGGGTGGGTCGGTGCGTAACATCCCGCAAGGCAAACATCATTTTCTAACAATTTTGTAATGGCCATAACTTTTTAACTATAACTCTATTTTGGGCGTCGTTTGAACTGTTAGAAAGCTAATCAAATAACCTATAAGATAGAGCTAGGTTTGTTAGCATTGGATGATTGGATCATTAGGTGATTTTTGTAAAATGATATGTATATGTGTTATGTACATTGTGAATTGGTGTTAAATTAGAATGATAGTTTGCGTATTATTCGATATGTGTTATGAATGGATGATGAATGGAAAAAATATGTTTTGGCACTATTTGTTATATGTTATTATGGTGTGTTGAGTTGCTAAATGCTATGAATACATGAGACTTTATTTTAGTATTTGTATGTTGTGTTTTGGTGAATTGTTGGGAATAACTGATTGGCTTGCATGTTATATGTTATTTATGATGTATAATGATGATGAATGCTTAGTTATTGTATTGATGGTGAAGATACCATGATTATATGTATGTTGTACAAGAGGTGAAGATAATTCAAATGAATTGAATTATGTGGAATATGCTTGTACGATTAAGATATGGTGATGAATCTTAATTTGCATATTATTGAGATTGCACATTTACATGCATTCAATATGTCAAGAGGCAATATTTGGTAATTCTGTGGGAATTATTGACTTGTCCCAAACCTAACGTCGATATGGGGTTTGAAAGCTTAACACCGATATGGAGCTTTTGTTGGCTTTGATCCTTGAGTGGAAATAGAAGCGGTGAAACTATGGGTTCACAGATAAGGTGTTTATGGTCTTGTCTGGATCTAGAGTGTGGCTCTAATTCTAAGCTGAAAGAATTGGGAGTGTGATTGAACTTTGTGTTCATGGAATGGTACCACATGCATATTGAGTCACATCTCATTCCACATCAGAGTCTTATGCATTATTGAGGAATGTATATGTGACTAGAATATGTGGTAATTGTTTGGTGATCCTTGAATTGTTATATTGATGACATTTATGTTAAATATGATTATTGAGAATGTTTTATAATTGGAAATATGATGCATAACAATACTTGAATTAATATCTTGATGATTCTTATGTTATATGGAATATCACATGAAGTATGGAGAATTGTTAATTAGATGTTTGTTTCTATATTTCTTCTAATTATTTATATTTTGATAATGATTTGAATTCTTACCCTTCTGTTGTTATGTTGCCTTTACGTGGGTAACGTGCAGGTTTTGAGGATAGTGGTGCTTCGCACGAGACTAGTCGAGGAGATTAGTTAGCTTATCCTTATTTCTAGGTAGTGAGTCATTGCTCTGGTCATGTAACACGGGGGTATTTGAACTCATGTTTTATTATGAGAGATTGTTATACATTCTCATTGTGTTTGGATTATATGTTTAGATACTATGTTGATGTGGCCTTGGTGCTGATGTTGAATTCTTTTGTTCTGATTATGTTATGGATTCATTATTATTTCATCCAATGGTTATAGTATGGGATGTAATCATTGATAGTATATGAGGTATTGAAATATTCCGCTTTGATATGCATAATTTATGAAAGCATGAGATTTAGATATGTGTTATGATTATGACCAGGTGCCTATTATGTTTGTATTATTGGTTTTCCCTTGTGCGGAAAATAACATGTGACTCCCTTTGTATGTATGCATTATAATTTACTCTGATTTATGCTATATTTATTCGGGTTAGAAAAGGGGTGTTATGTTAGTGGTATCAGAGCAATGGTCGGTCAGAGTTTTCCAGGTTACTAATGTGCTTATTCCCTATTGTATTCGATATGTGTGTGAAACACTATCGATACTTGTGTGTTACCACTTGTTTGCAGGAGTGGGTTGGAAACAAGTGGGGGAGAAGCTTTCGCTTCTCTGAGTTGTTCAGTGGTGGAGAGTTGGTTCGGTGTTCTGTTGATTTCAAGAGAGCATATTTTAGCATAGATGAAGGATGTTATTATAGTTTGGTAACGATGGTTTATGCTCCATTACGGTTTTTGGCTACCAATTGAAAAATTGAGGAATTGATCACCCTTAGTCTCTTGTTAATAGTATATGAGATCATATTGGATGAGATATGCTTGTCTTGCCAGCGTGATAGTATGTAAAGTAGGATCTATGATGAAGATAGTAGGGAGAGTGATTCTTACTATAAGGATGTGAATGATAGGAAAGGAAAGGGTCAATTTCGTGGGAAGTCGTATGATAATAAGAGGAAACATCAAACTGGTTGTGGAAAGAATCCAAGTGGGGGAGGATCTTCTACTCTGATAAAGTGCTTCAAGTGTGGTGTCATGGGACATCATGGTTTTAAGTTCACAAATGATGTTGTGAAGTGTTTGAAGTGTGGCAAGATGGGTCACAAATCTCCTGAGTGCAGAGTTGGTGCGACTGTGACTTGTTACAACTATGGTGAACAAGGGCACATTTGTAATAAGTGTGATAAACCAAAGAAGGATCAAGCTAAGGGGAAAGTGTTTGCATTGTCTGGTATTGAGACTACTGCTAAGAATAGATTAATTTGAGGTATGTATTTTATTAATGGTACACCTTTGATTGCTATCATTGACACTGGTGCAACACATTCTTTTATTTCTTCGGATTGTGTTAAGAGGTTGAATCTCGAATTGTCTGATATGCATGGAAATATGATTATTTATACTCCTACTATGGGTTCTTTGTATACTTCTGTTGCATGTCTGAAGTGTCTGTTGAGTATTTTTGGTTGAGATTTTCGGATGGATTTACTTTGTCTTGTGTTGTTTTAATTAGATGTGATTCTTGCTATGAACTGGTTGGAATACAATCATGTTTTTATCAACTGTTTCGAAAAGACGATTATCTTTCTTGGTTCCGGTGTCGAGAGGGATTTGTTTTTGTCTGATAAGCAAGTGGATGAGTCTTTGAAAGACGGTGTTGTGTTATTTATGGTGTAACCCAATTTTTTCCTCTAAGATTCTCTAATACTTCATACCATTACATTGCACAAAGAACGCAAATGGTCTCTCTCTCTCTCTCTCTCTCTCTCTCTCTCTCTCTCTCTCTCTCTCTCTCTCTCTCTCTATCTTTGGGTTTGCCCATAGGAGATCACCAAGCACCTTGTGAATGTGTTTATTTCTTGTGTGTGATGATTGATACTTGGCTAACAATGATATGTGTACACTTTTCTCTCTAAATGTTGTAGGTTAATGGTGCACAAGTTTCTTATTCAAGTAGTCAATAGGTTCATGTGTTTATTTCCATGCCTTCTCTCCTCAATTCTCAAAGATTTTGAAAGTATTTTCTCTTATTGGATACTTCTCCTATTATCTACCATGTCCTATCATCTTGATTATATGCTTAATGCTTGAGAAAGATCATCAAATTTGAAGAATTCTCCATTCTATGGTCATCCTTCTTGAAATTAGGGTTTTGGACTTTTGGGGACCATATCTTGGTGTTTGTATGAAGTTTATAGATGATTTCAAAGTCATTTGATTCTTAAAAGGACTTCTAATATGAATATTCTTTGATCCAAGGAGTTTTATTTATGAGAAGATTGTTTTAGAGGTCTATGATTTGACAAAGGTAGAGGTGGCTACACCAATTCGATTCGTAGAGGAAACCAGCGGGAAGGAATTGTTTTGAATCAGATAAGACCCAAATACCAAGGCAACCAAAGAGGTGGTACTATAGGTAGAGGAAGAGGTGGTGGTCAAAAACCTAACAAGAGTCATATTCAGTGTTACAATTGTCAGAAGTATGGTCACTATTCTAGGGATTGTCCAAAAAAGCGAAAGAATCAAGAAAGTGGTGAAAAGTTTGCAAAGTAGGAAGAATAATAGATGATGTTGATGGTCACAACAAGATATGAAGAGAAATTTAAGGATCAGTGGTACTTGGATTCAGGATGCTCATCATACATGTCTGGAAGGAAAGATTGGTTTATCAACCTAAAACTCTTAATGAAGAAAATGGTAAAATTTGCAAACGAAAATACTCTAGCAGGTGAAGGTATTGGAGATGTTCTGATTATGAATAAATATGGAAAAAGGTCAGTCATTTCTAACGTGTTGTACATAATAGGAATGACGATCAACTTGCTCGGCATAGGGTAGTTGTTCGAAAATAATTACAAAGTGTTGGTCGAAGACAAGATGATGAGAGTCGTCGACGCAAGAGGAAGATTAATTTTGAAGGCTCTTATGTCCCAGAATAAAACCTTCAAGATTGAACTTAATGTTATGGAGCACAAGTTCCTTTCGATTGCATCTAGAAGAGACAATGGATATGGAATTATCGACTAGACCATCTCAACTTCAGAGACATTAGAGATTTGAAGAGAAGAAATATGGTTCCAAGACTGCAACTGTCAAAAGATACGAATGAAGATGATGTTGATCCAACCTAATACAGAAAACTTATTGGGTTATTAATGAAATCTCCAAATGTTTCAGCTCTAAAGGTTTGACTAATTTTGGTAAATTGGATGTTGAACAAGATGTCTTATTATGATCATCCTACATCTTGTATGGTATAACTGGATGGTTGGATACTATGAGTAGGTTACAAATATGGAACATTCTGAGAATAATTGGTAATAATATGATGTGTTCAAGTAGAAGATATCAAATATGTTGTTTAATATGTTTTGTCATGCAGACAGACATGTTGAATGAAGATGTCCTATAAATACTCATCCGATATCGCGCATGTGACCAGCTAGACAACTGGATTTAAATTGATATATTCAGATGTAGAATATTCTGGAATATTGTGTTATCCTATGTGGCGCACAGTTTGAATATTGAAGAGATTCAAGCTGAATTTTAGGAGATTGTTTAGTTTCTAGTTATGGAGATAATCTAGAAAACTAATGATTGAAGTCCTATTATTTAGGATATATCTCTGTTGCCTTACTTGCAACAGGTCAGCGGTGATTTGAAGCCCAAGTCCAATACATTGAAGGTTATATAAGGAAGGCTTAGACTTAGTGCTTAACTAAATAATCCTTATATCACATATTGTAATATCTAAATAAGGGTTTAGTTTTTTGAGAATCGAGTACTCTCTTGTGGTGTAAGTCACCCTTTGCATCGATTTGATGCATTGTGGTAGACATAGTTTTGTATACAGATTCAAAAGCCTTTAGGTAATAAATTATGTATTGTTCTTGGATGAAGCTTTGAAGAAAATCCAAGTATGTTAGTTAGGCAAGAGTTTTGACTTGAATTTATTTGAAAGGGGTATCTTTCAAGTAGTATGATGCGGTCAGTAGAGGTTGTGGTTGTATATATCACAAAGGTGATTTAGGGAGTGAGATGGGTTTCTCTTATCTTGGATGGGTTTCTGAAATAAAGATTGCATTGGATAGTGATTAGATAAAACGGAGGTTGTTTACCTGTAAACCTGGGGTTGTTTATATAAAATAATACTACTGATAGTGTAATCTTCTTCTTGGCTTGGTAGCCCTTGGAGTAGGCGTTGTTATTCACCGAACTGGGTCATCATATCTTGTGTTATTATCATTCTGCATTGTTCAGTTTTTGTTTCTTAGATAATTGACATGTTGTATACATATGTTGGAACATTTGTTATGACTTTGTGCTTATACGGTTGTATATCAGTATATTCTATATTGTCCAGGTGTTTTTACGCATAGATCAATGTCTCAACATCTGTTATGACATTAGTAATCTGTATACAAGAATTTCAAATATTATTATAATCTTATAATATCTCTTTGTGCATGTCAAGCAACATGGATGGTGAACTTGGTCGAAGAGATTATAGGGAAGGATCATGGAGCAATTACCATGAAGATTGACAACATGTCAGCTATCAACTTGGCGAAGAATTCGATAGCACATGGTTGAAGCAAGCACATCGAGATGGGGTTCTATTATCTTCGAGAGCATTAGCAGATGGGAAGATAAACTTGGAACATTGCATAATTGAGAATCAGATTGCAGACATCATAACAAAAGGCGTGAAAGTCGAAGTGTTCAAAAGACTAAGAGTTATGATGAATATATATATATATATATATATATATATATATATATATATATATATATATATATATATATATATATATATATATATATATATATATAGCTTAGAATTAGGTGATGTGTTGAAAGTGTATTTCCTTGTGTCGAAGCAGGTTGTTGCTTGACACAAAGTGTGTCGAAGTAGGATGTTGATCGATACAACGTGTGTCGAAAAAATTTAGTATGTCAAGTTGTATGTAGATGTTGAAGTGTCGAAGCGGGTTGCTTCACACATGATTTTGATTTAGGTCTAAAAATATATTTTGGGCTTTTATAGTTTTGAATTTTTTAACTTAATGATAAAGTTAACCTAAAACTATAAATAGAAGGAGTAATTCCTATTTTATATTTTTAACTCATTGAGTATTCACATAATTTACGGTTTCAAGTGATAAAGATTTTTACAGTTTGTGAGCAGAGAGAAACTCTGCAGAAATCTTAATTTTTTTTCTTTAAATATATTTTCTTTTCATTGTCACTGTGTAGTGATAACGGTCTTGTTCATCAAGATTGATAGAAATTTATTATGGATTTCCAACCATCTCCTTTTGAAGAGTTTTCACTTAAGAGATCTTCATCATGCCTTTAGAGAGATGTCTTTTCTATCTTCTATATTATTCTCTTTCTTCTTGAAGCACTTTTCACTTAGATTGAGTTTGCTCAGCTCATGCAGTGTTCTTTAAGCTTTCTAAACAGTGGTACTATCTTCAATGTCTTTAGGTCCTATGATTCTTTAACCTTAGCATGATTTTGGTTGGAGATCATTTTTCCTAGACATTCCAATTTGTTAACTATATCGGTGAACCTAGTTTACATGGTAGTAATGATTTCTCCTTAAGGGCTTATCTTTGATTATTTCACGTCTCATGGATAACTTTCAAATCGTTCTCGCTTTCAAGTGATATCGAACCTTTTCAATTTCCTCATTGCAAAACAACAATTCGGATTAGTAAATCTAAATTTATTTTCTCTTTTGATCTTCATGTAAAAGTTAGACATATCTTTATTACCTTTTGTTATTATTAGTATTGAAATGACCTTGTAAAGAAACTAACAATGTTATACCAAAGAAAACAAAGAAATGGAAAGAAAAAAAAATTCTGACTTGGGATGTATTCTTTAAAAAGAGATATTGACAAACAATAATGTCATGTCATCTAAACTATCTGTCCCCACTAAAACATTAGTATCAATATTTCAACTTATCTGTCTACAATAATTTCTTAAAGTAACAACTGGATAAGGATATGGTTCAAGAGCTTGAGTCAATCCAAATTAATAGTTTATCCATTAAGAATGCCTTCACGTGTTAGTTTCAATGTGACTTCTTCAGAAGCCGTGTCAAAGATGCAATAACAAGAGATAACTACGCAAAAGCAACAATGACTAGTGGAGGTTCAAAAAAGAGAATAACTTACATACATGCATCTTACATTTAAATAAGCACTTTGTTTTCAAGAGTACTGATACAATACTACATTAGAGGAATGTAGAAAGATGTCTTTTTTATCTCTCTACAATTTTGTGCCCTTAATCTCAAACCTAACTTAACTCTAAACCACATATTAACATTCAAATTACAAGCCACCAAAAAGACAAAAATGAGCAAAAGTGAAGATCTATTTGCTTTACCCTTTCAGCTTTTGCTCCCACCATGTTTAGTACATTAATCAAAAGACCAGCTTTCCTACCTGTGCAGAAAATCACAACCAAAATGCTCCAAACTTCTAAAACTTGTGGGCAAAATACTTTATGATACAAAATCTACATCCTTCTGTTAGCAACTTTACATCTTCTCACATGATATTAACTTGCATCCAAACTGATAGGAAGACCATCCTTTGAAGGGAATCCAAGCGAATCACTTAACTGAAATTCACTTGGCTTAACTGCCTGAATATTGCTATAGTAGGAGGGGAAACTCTCTTGTACGACCTAAATCAAAGTTTTATTTATGAACAGTTAGCACTAAGAAAAGCACTAAGAAACATCGACACAGACGGACACCAAATACAACACGGAAACGTTATAATTTTAAGAAATAGAGGTGATTTTGAATGCAATGTCAGTGTTGTATTAGACACCTGACATGGCTTCGATCTAAAGTGTTGGTGCTGCATAAAAAAAAGGAAGAAAGAAGAAAACAGTTGAGCTGGCAACAAATCCAACAGAAAAAATAAAGTGCAACCAGAATACCAGTTCCAAATATCAATTACAAGAGAAGAACAATGTTTTCAATCACTTATCGGTGCAATAATAATATACAATGTTACCTGGTCAACAGCTTCGGAACCATCTGGGTGGAAGACAATAGGTCGGCAGCGCTTATCTTCATTCATCAAACTTGAATTTTGAAAATGGTTCACAAGAGCATTCTTCCCTTGGATTCGAGCATATGCCAAAGAAGCAACTTTTTCACTATTGAACTTCTCCCACTTCTTCCCATTGAATGACTGCAAAACAGGACATATCAGTGAATCTGTCATTTAGGAAAATATTAGCCTTTTCTAGTCGTCATCAACTACTAAGATAATGAAAAGGGAAGAATGACCAAATCAATGTCATTTTTATTCAGCAAAATGATCAAAATGTATGCAAGAAACAATGCTAAGCCAAAAAATCTCCCATACAAACCTCGTAGAATGGAATAATGAGTGAAGGTGACAGCATGTTGATAAATGCATAACCCACATTGCATTTATTCTGCGATTGAAAGTGGAAAAATAAATATCAGCTTTGCGAATTGCAAGAGCTCAGGGATCAAATAGCAACTCAGCAAGAAAAATAAAGAGCTCATAAAATTAAAATATTAAAATAGCACAACATATACCTTAAAGTCAATTGGCAGGTAGAGAAAATCATAGGTACCCTTCTGGCTTTCATCAATGGCAGCTAACAGCATTTTCGAGGTGTATCTGCAGGTAAATGAAGAATTAATACATCATCTAGGCATCCAGTGAAAAAAGCAAGGTTGATAATAAACAAGCATCGCTGAGAGTTAAATTGTTCATACTTATTTGGGATATTCTTTATCATCAATGTAGTCCTTGTATCTTCACCGCATCTTATCTTATCCAAGTCAAGCTGAAATAGCTTCTTGCTGTCAACTTGGCTTCCATTGTTATCGATCCATCTATTGCTAACATCGGTAAAACTCTCCATAGCAGTAGGTAGCAATCCTGGATAAGGACCATTACCCACAAATACAGGGCTAAGTATAGGAGAAGATCTCATTCTGAAGTTTGATGAACCATTATCAGGCATATTTCGTGGAATCGAAACACCGGCATTATGCGTGTGCCCTAGACTCATGCCACTATAGCCAACATTATTCATCAATGAAGTTTCAGATGACTTGGGGAAAAAACCAAAGTGCCTCTGAAAAGGCAAACGTGACGGAGCAGAACCAACGTGATGATGGTGATGTTGTTGGGACAAATTGACAAAGGAATTGCTGCGACTTGAGTATGGGAAAGCGTGACTTGTTCCGTTTGATGTACTAAGTTGATGTCCCACTGACGGTTTAGCCCAAGCTGAAGGTTTGGTTTGCGGTGAAGATAAGTTTGGACTTCCCCATAGAAACTGTGGGGCGGTCAAGGTTTCCACTGAAGACCCATTTGATGTTGATGTACCAAACGAAGACAAAGTCCCGCGATATTGGCTAAATTTTGGCTCTGGAAGTGAATGTGAGTTGAAAGTAGATCCAGAGGATGAACTCGTATTGGTAAATATGTGGTCTCCATAACTACTCCTTCCTATGTCCTTGCCAATAGTTGCGGCCTTAACTGTGTCCGACGTCTGTGGTTGCAAAATTGAAGCTAGTCCAGATAAATGACTGCCAGTTGTAGGGCTCATGATACTAGAACTGGGAGAATGATTAATAGTTGGCAATAAACTCTGCTCGACGGGGCTGTTGAACTGTAACCAGTTACCTGCTATGAAGTTTCTTTAAATTAATTTCAATTCCATCAAAGAGAAAACAAATGCAACAATTTATGCCAACGACACGGAGAATATTTAGTATCTCAAAGAACCAACCTGGCGGAGAACTGGCTAGAGGTGAACCCACTTGATATCTAAAACTTCGAGACTCGTCTTGGTCAAGCTCTTGATTAAGTTGGAGCATCAAACTAAAAGGTGTAACATATTACCAATTAAATGTTAGTGCATCAGTTTTGGATCCCGGAAAACAAAGGTGGAAGATATATGGAAGTAACACAAGCTAGTGATGATAATTTCCCACTCATTAATTTGATTGAGTTTTTCTATTATTATACAGCATATTCATTTTATTAACACATTCGATAAAACTCAGTTTCCAGAAATGCAAGACCGATAATAAAAAATTTCAAATATTTTCAAGAATAGGTCAAAGATGCCTCATCAAATGTTTCTTCAAGTACACACAATGCACAAAAATCAGCCAGCAAAATACATTATTATTATTATTTTTATCATTTTATTATTACTACTGCAAACGTAAAGAGCAATCAAACACCAAAGCAAAAGTAAAATTATTAGTGCACATACTTGCGACGAGCTCCTCCGGGACGACTTGGTTCAAGCTTTATGCGTTTACCAGCTATATCACTCCTATTTAATAATTTAAGTGCTGCTTCTGCAGCTCTGACATCATAAAATTCAATAAACTTATGATGTCTCTTGTGAGGAGTTTCTCTTATCTGCAGAGATATCCAACTATTCATCTTAATTCCAAGCTTAAACAATGAAATACATACTGTGTGTGTTTCCCTGAGAGACTTGAATGTGAAACCATTTTTAAAAAGTATAAAATTATCACCTCTTTGACCTCTCCGTAAGCCCCAAATATTTGGCGGAGGTCTTCATTTGAAACCGATGGATCCAAATTGAAAGCTACCAAGGTTCCTTGATTGATATCCTTGTCTGATGGATTATCCTGCAAAGTCAACGGAAAAAAAACAGGCAAGATAATATGGATGTCAGGGCGTTCAGCTACTAAAAGAATAAATGACAAGAATTGTTTTGAAGTAAGAAACCTTTGGTATTGAAAAGTGAATGTCAAGTTTCCTACGCCGCAATGGTTTGTTTTGTAATGCACGCATAGCTGTTCGAGCAGCACGGATGTCATAATAGGATATCATCACAAATCCCCTGTGTTTACATGCAGCATATAGGGTTCTAATATCACCATATTGCTGAAAATTAAAAAATAGTACAAAACAATTAATAATTCATTATTTTCACATGAATTTCTTCTCAACGAAGATATACTACTCAATCAGAGGCAACATGAAATTATGGCCACCACAGCTTGTACAAGTATCATGAAGATATCAAAGCAAAACTTATATTGGCGTCTAGATTGAGCTCACCCTAACGTAAACCCACCTCAAAAAGAGTTCGCAGCTCGGTATCCTCCACATTACTGTTAATATTTCGAACAAACAATGTTCGAGAAGGATGCTCTCCATATGGATGTTCTCCGGCAACGGCTCCACTTCCAACCCCATTAGGAAGAGAATAAGGGGGGAAACCATTGCTGGAAGAGCTATCAGAGAAGCTTAACTTAGATACTCCCACACTTAGACTTTCCTGTGTATCAGATTCAAGTTCCAAACCTCCACCACTACCAAAAATATCATACTCTTCCAAGTCCTCAAGGGAACCAGGTAAACCACTAAGGTCAAAGTCATCCAATATGCCAGCCAAAAGCTCATCATCATCATCAGGTAGCGTGGTTCCAATTGCATGATTATTACCATCCTTAAGGGAACCATTGAGCTCTACCTCTGGATGAAGCTTCTTAAAGCCAGTTGAGATGTCATCAACAGTTTGAAAACCGTTTTCAGTTTCACTTATGTTCACTACAATCAAGCAAAACAGGTTCATGAGATTTCATAAAACATGAAGTATACAAAGAATAGAGCCGGTAGGAAAAAATTATCACATACATTTTTCATGTGGAAGAACAGGTAATGAGCTAGAAAAGAGGCTGGCATCAGAAGAAGCATGGTATGCATCAGATCCAGATAAAAATTCCAACGCACCATGTTCTGATTTCCCAGGTGCATTAATAGGTGGAATCTTGGAAGGACCTATTTTGTAACAAAATATTATATTTGATTATAAATGATAAGTATATATAATAATAAGTTGATAACCAAGGCAACAAAACAAGAGAATTTAGAGATTTACCAAAAGATGAAGGATTAAAAGACTGCTTCATTGCATCACCTCTCTGCCACAATCAAAAAAAATAAAGTTATTTAGTATTATAATATAGACAGATAAACCTTAAATCCTTGCAAAAAATATATGCCAACCATCATAAAACATGGAAAACTGCAATTAAGCCTGGATCAAGAATAATATCATCTGAACATAATAGACATAAGTTTATGCATGTACATCCGGCTTAACTCTGGGGACTAACATCGTAACACAAGTTAGAATATCCAATGACCAATCACTCAACATTCTCAGTTTCCTTATACATAAGCTTTTGAGCTTTAGCAGCACATTGTTATTTGGATATAGAACTAAATTCAGATATGTCCGAGCAAAGTTATCAGTCTCAGGTTTCAGAATAACTGGCATTGCAGGTAATGGTCATCAATCATGATTACATTCAATCATTCGGTTGTCATTAATAAAGGTAAGGTTCTGATTAAACATGAAATCCATGGGCCACCAAAAAACATCGGAAAAAAACAAAACAAGGCGAGGCAAAATTCAGGCATGACAGGCAGTTCTGCCTGATGCAGTGAAGAGAACCATGTGAAAATCAATCTGAGTTAGACAAGAGCAAAACCACATGCAAAAATCTGTTCTTCACAAAGGGTTAACACGTAGAACGCCCCCAAACCAAAAGAAATCACACCATGTCTCTAAAGATTCAAGTCATCCAAGTTATATCACCATAAAATGAAGTTCCATTTGCCCATATACATGATCCAGTAAGAAAAAATACAACTTTTCCACAATTTACACAGCAACCAAACAAGATGCTACTTCAATATAATCCATGCATGAAAGTAACATCATCATAAGTAATCAAATTGAAACACCCCCATGCAGTTGGGATAACATCATTCATACATAATCCAAAAATATTTAAGTTGCCATTGAATAATAAAGCAAGTGTGATCATAACTTCAAAAAATAAAAAATAAAAAATAAATAAAAACATTTTGTCATGATCAAACAGCACAAAAAAACTCCAACCCTAAACCACAAACTCAAACTTGAGAGCAACCCAACCATGACTGAAATCCCTAACCAATCACCATAACCGCTATACTCAAAGCCAAACCAAATTCAACTCAAAAAAAAGTAGCACGATCATGAATTAGATCAAAGAAGCGAAACAAACTGCTCAAAACTCAAAAATTGCAGTTTAATTTCGGAAAAATGATGAAATACCTGAAAGGGGGTTTAGAAACCCTAAAAGAGGGGTTTCGTGAAGAGAGAAAAAGTTGGTCTTTTTGCACGAAAAACGAAATGGGTATGGAAGAAAATAGGGAGAAAAAGTGTTGTTGTTGTTGTTATAAGGAGAAAAGAGTGAAGAAGAAAAGAAGAGAAGAGTGTGAAGAGAGAAGAAAATGGGGAATCTTTTGGAGAAAGGGAGAGAAACAGAGCAATAGCGTGGGGATGATTGGTTGTGTTGTGACCCCAGAAGAATGATTGAGGAAGGGTTTCAATGGTTTTGGATTTTTAGAATCAGGGGATTTAACTCTATTTAAATCTTTTTTGGGGTCCAAATTATATAACTATACTTTGTGTTATTGTTATTAAATTAAACAAATCTTCTCAAGACATTATCTAATTAATGTAAGATAAATGCAAGTATTTGTTTTTCTTTTTTACTCAAAATGAAGATGAACAAGTTAGTTTGTTTAATGCTAAATGAATTTTCATGTTGCAAATGGAATAAATATGTAATGCATTTAAGAGATTGGCGTGTTTGTACCCATCCCTAAGAATCCCACTTGACTTTTCTTTGGAGCATTATTAATTTAAAAGGATTTCTTATTCTATCATATAGGTTAAAAAACATTTTATATAATTTTAAAAATATTTTTGAAAAACTAAAAATATATTTCTGTTTACACTTTTACCACGTATAATTTATTTTTTTTATTTTTTTATTTTATGATAAAAATTTTATTGAAAATGCACTTCTAATATAAATTAAAAATATATTTTTAATTTTTTTTCTTTTGGTAAAAAACTCAATTGCCCTTTAATACATTATTTTTTATGATAAAGAAAAGTAAAATTTTCCTTCATTTTTTTATTAAAAGGTTAGTATATATTCATTTAAAAAAACATGGTCAATGATAGCTGAATAAATCAAACCAAACCCATCATTTACTTTAATGTTAGTGCATGGTATTGATTCCGAAGAAATAAAAGTAGGATCGGAAATGCATTTTCGATTTATATCGGAAGTGTATTTTCGATTTCTATGTATATTTTATCAGATTTAATTGTACATTAGAAGTATATTTTTTATTTTGAAAAATATTTATAAAATTTCACGTGGTTCGTAAGAAAGACATGGAGATGTAACGTTTTTTTATTTTAATAATAATAATTATTGATAAAAATCAATTTAGTGTGGTCCATAGCTTGTGGAATTTTGGTTCTGAAAAGAGTACGATTTATTTTGGTCTTAATAAAAATTGATACGACTATTAATTTGGGTGGTAATGAATTTGAATGGCTTTAAATTCTTGATGATAGAATCAAGCCTATAAATAGCTTTTGGTCCCCAAAGCTTTCTCTCATCGCTTTCAGAAATACATTCATCTCTATCGAGAAAGCAAAAGCTTTGAAGAATCAAAGACAGTACCACTACAACAATGGCTCGAGGTAATTCTCAAATTTTATTTTCGCATTTGGTTTATTGATCTTGTTCTTTTGTTATCAGAAACATAAGATCAATTTATATATTATGGTTCTACATTTGGTATTAGAGTCTTCTACTGCCTTTGCCTTATTTTATAATAGTTCTTCCATATTCGGTATTTTAGTTATTTAATATTTAGTTTTGAATTTTAGAGTATTATATTTCAAAATATTATTAAACTAAATAATTTATTTAATAGAATTTAGATACCGTAAACTGCAATTTTTCTTGAATAATAACCAAATGGTACAATTACCATAAATCTATATATACTGGTTTTGTTCTTAAATACTTAATGTTAAATCTATATATACTGGTTTTGTTCTTAAATACTTAATGTTATTTTATGGATGATTATTTCAATTTATGCCTTAAATATTCATTTAATCTTTAAATTAAAATTGTGTAAATAAATTGAAATTAATTTATAACGTTATTATAATTATTTTGTAAAACAATTGTATATGAGATCTTACTTATGTATATATTTTAGGATTAATAGCCATTTACCCCATGTCATATAGACGAGTTTTGATTTACCCCCTTTAAAAAAGAGTTTTGGATTACCTCCTAAAATGTTAAAATACTAAGTCTTTTGCCCCCCTATATGCAAAAATTACTCTCCTGTAAAATACATTTTTTTGATTTATCCCCCTGGTTTTTACATGCTTAGGGGGTGCCCAAAAATTACAAGGGGGTAATCCAAAAAAAAAAATTTATGGGGTAAATCAAAATTCGCCTATATGGCAGGGGTAATTGACTATTAACCCTATATTTTATCATCTCATATAATTGAATTGTTATGTCTAGTGATCATTATAATTTTGATTAATTTGGATTAGCTACAACATTCTTAAATTAATTGAGATTATTTCAAAAATTTTGAGATCACATAAATAATTAGACATAAAAATTTTAATTAAGTATATGCGATATAATAAATTTTATCCTACAGGAATCTTCTTCATATTTGTATAATTAATTAGGATAAAATATCAAATTATTTTTTATAATTTGCCCACAGGAATTATAAATTGGTATATAGTTTGATAATTTTATTATAAAGTATAAATTTTGGATAGAAAATCAAATACACGTTAAGTATAAAATTGTGTATGTAGTTTGTAAAATCTATCGTAAAATTAAATAAATTATTCGATATTAAAATTTAGCCCACAGGTAATTTTATGTTGGAAGATTTATTTTATGGTATGTTTATATTGATAATACATATAATTTAGATAACATTTATGCCTCAAAATTTTGACATAATTTTTTTTTGTTTTTGTTTGTTTATTTTTTAGCTTCTCAACCTGCTAATTTTTCTGATATCTGATGTGATATTCCTGAGCTCAGAGGAGATAACTATAAGGTGTGGAAGGAAAGAATTCTCCTCCATCTATGATGGATGGACATAGATTATGCTATTAGGAAAGACGGACCACTTGCAATTACAGATGAAAGTACTTCAGTTGCAATTGCACTATATGAGCGGTGGGAGAGATCCAACCGACTCAGTGTGATGTTCATTAAGACTAAGGTTACAAATGGAATACGTGGTTCTGTCGATTAGCATGAGAATGTTCGTGATTTGCTGAAAGCCATTGACGACCAGTTTGTCACTTCTGAAAAGGCTTTGGCAAGCACATTAATTATGAAATTTTCTTCCTACCGACTCTCCAATGTGAAAGGTGTGTGTGAGCACATAATGAAAATGTGTGACATTTCAGCTCAGCTTAAGAAACTTGAGGTTGATATGTCTTAGTCTTTCCTGGTGCACTACATTTTGAACTCTCTTCCATTTGAGTATGGACCTTTCAAGATCTCCTACAATACACATAAGGAAAAATGGTCAATCAATGAATTAATGACCATGTGTGTTCAGGAGGAAGAAAAGCTTATAATGGAACAGAGTGAGAGTGCATTGCTGACAAACACTCGCGGGAAGAACAAAGCTTTCGAAACTGAGAAGTCTCAAGCCAATCAGAAAGGGAAATTCAAAATACCACCGCAAGGTGATATCAAGAAAGAAGCAAAGTGTTACTTCTGCAAAAAAAAAGGGAGGACAAATGAAGAAGGAATTCCCCGGATTCAAAGAATGGCTCGAGAAGAAAGGTAATTTATTCTCATTTGTTTGTCATGAATCTAATATGACTAATGTTAATATTAACACCTGGTGGATTGATTCTGGATCAACAATCCATATAATAAATTCCTTACAAGGTTTGCAAAACCTAAGGAAGCCAGTGGAAAGTGAGCGGACTATCATATCAGGAAGCAGGACGGGCTCACATGTAGAAGCTATTGGAACTTGCAATTTAATTTTGAATAATGGTTTTGTTTTAAAATTAGAAAGGACTTTTTATGTACCAAGTTTTCACGAAACTTGATTTTGGTTTCTAGACTTGTACCTTTTGGATATTCCTTTAATTTTAAAGGCACTTTGTTTGAATTATTTTATAATTCGAAATGTGTTGGGAATGGTATATTGTCCGATGGTCCTTATCGTATTAATTTACAAAGCGAAACTATTTATAGTTCAATGCATGTTCAAACTGGCACTAAGCGGTGTAATATTAATGAAAATTCTTCTATGTTATGGCATCGGAGATTAAGACATATCTCCATAGAGAGAAATAAAAATTTATTAAAGGAGGTACTTAATACCCTAGATTTTGCTGACTTTGAAACTTGTGTTGATTGCATTAAGGGAAAGCAGACCAACATGTTTAAGAAAGGTGTCTGTTATACCCCAAAATTTGTCCTCCTATTTCTCAAGACAATCCATAACTCCACACTCAAGAATTTCATAAAGGTTGACTAGATAAACCATCTCCTAAGCAATCGATCCAAGCTAAGGTTTTGCTCCTCTAAAGTCAAGATGAATCACCATATCAAGGATCATCATACCTCATCATATGCTTCAAGGAATCACCATATCAAGTTTCAAGCCTTACAAGTCAAAATTGCTCATCCAATTGCTCAAATAGCTAAAAATCAACTATATTGGACAAAAAGTCAACTGTGGTCAACATACGGTCAAACTTCATAATTTTTGGTCAACATCAATATTTTGAAGTGATTTTCATCATTTGATCCATGGTTGATCATAATTCATCAAGAAAAGTCAAGATTTGATCAAAAGTCAAAGTTTCTAAAATAGGATTTTTTGAACAAAAAGTCAACAGAACTTTAACCGAGCATAACTTTCACATGCTTTATCAGAAATTTTTCCATCAAAGCTCATTTTAAAGAGAATTCAATTCTCTACAACTTCATGTCTCACAAGCTTGGGTTAGAAATGCTTCATTTGGAAGTTATGGACCAAAAAATTACAGGTCCTTTTTAAAGGTCAATAAAAAGTCATCTTTTTGCAAAGAAGTGTTCATGAGCATGGAAACTTCAATGAAGATGAAACGAAAAGGGATGTTTATAAGACATATTGAGATTTTCAAAATGTCCAAGAACACCTAAAAATGTTAAAAATTGAGCAAGATACAAGTTGTGCAAGTTGAGCATTTTTGAGGAGGTGCGTAAAGAGAGATACTTGAGAAAGTCCAAAAATTTTCAAATGGGCCTAACTTTTCTTGATTCAAACTTGTTCCTTATCTGAAATAGAACCTCCAAGCCCAAGACCACGTTTTTATCTTTTATTTTTATTTATTTTGGATTTTTATTCATTTAAAACTAATTTAATTAAAATAAAAGATACAAAATCAAATTTTAAATGCAAGATTCATTTTCTCTCATTCTTGAGGTCCAAGCAAGCCATACAAGCTGTCATTTTCGAAATTATCAAGATTGGCAATAGAATTGATTGAAATTGATTCAAAAAAGGAAATATTTGGTGTCATCACAAATCAAATATTTTCTCATTGATTGGCATATAATTCCTTCATGATTCTGGACCTAATCCATCCTAGTATATATACACACTAATTCCAGATGCCAGAGGACGAAAAATTCTTGCCTCCAAGAATCCTAAAAAACTTCACAAAACTGTGTGTTTCAAGCAACTTGCAGCCAAAGTTTTGCTTCAATCCAGGCCATTCCAGGCATTCAAACAGCTTCTTGGTGCTCCTCTAAACCGTTCCAGACCCTTGCAAGCACGTAAAAGCTCCTGAAACGTAAAATCATAGTTTCGGTTTCCATGCATATTTTCAGTTTTTGATTTCATATGTACGTGCTTGTTTAATTGAATTTGATCAAATATTTGTGTTTGTATTGATGTTTTGATGCTTTCTGGATAGTTTGATTCAAGTTTAGATGCATGAACCAGGATCTGCCATTGCTAGGGTTTTGACCTTCAAATTGGGGTTCTCTGTTTTAGCCAAAACTAGACCAAACTAAGGGCATGGTTGTGTTCAGTGGATCGATTTCAATCAATCTATGGTCTCATATCTAATTTATCTTTGGTATTTGTCAAGTTTTAATTTGCAAGTGCTATAGCTACAAACCAAAATCCGTAGGCAAAGGATACAACAAATTCGTTGGCATAGGTCTGGAAATTCAAATGAAGAAGATGATCCCTTGGCGCGTTTTGGTTCCAACCCCAGAAGTTCCAACTTCTTGACATCCCTCAGAAGCACAGCCCCAGAAGTTCCGACTTCTAGACATCCCTCAGAAGCACATCCCCAGAAGTTCCAACTTAGACCCTTGGCCTCAAAAGCTCAGCTTTTGGACCCCAGCAGATCACCTTCAAGCTCCACCGGACCCTTCCACCAGACTCCCGGCCGAAGCTCCACTGGACACGCCACAGGATTCCCCAAAACTCTAGTTTTTGGGTGCCCAAGGCGCGCCACTCAACATAAGGCTTGGCTTCTGAGACAGCTTCCGTCAGAAGCTCTGATTATTTTTCTTTGTTTTATTTATTTTTCTTCTTTTTTCTTATTTTCCTTTTATTTAATTTAATTAATTAGTAATTAGGTTAAATAATTAGTTTAATTAAGTAATTTCACAAATAATTTTTAATTAACTTAATTAGTTTAATTTAGGTTAATTTCCATCAAATCTTTTCTTAATTAAAATCAATTAGAATTAGGTTTTTCCTCACATCAACATTAGTTTTAAAAAAAAAAACCAAAAAATATTAGGATTTAGTTTCTTTTCTGTTATTTCTTTTGCATTTAAATTCTAGAAAGGATGTATAGGTTGCAAGTTTATTTTCATGTAATAGCGTAGATTTACATTTTTGCCTTTACTTTCTGCACCTCCTATTATGTATCTGCCCCAAAGCCGTGTAATAGCATAGGACCTTTATATTTCCGCAATTTATTTTCTGCACCTATTAACTGCTAGTAATTAGGCGTGTATGGCAAGATTAAAAACAACGTATATCACTTCTAATCATAAGATAAAATATATGAATACAACACATATTTCACACTTGCACCCACCTTAGGGTATCCTCTCTCGTTATCTTACGAATAATAGTCAAGTCCCTCGAACGTAGGGATATCTTAGCACGGTTGCCTACAATATATCATCATAGTCCCTTCGACTTAAAAGATCATAGTCCCTCGATGTTGCCTACGAATACATGATTCCGTCCCTCAATTGTTGCCTACGAAAAGTGATGATCGTCGCTACGAATATGCTAGGATATCCCTACAAGTTGCCTTCTATGACCATCTGATGTCCCTACGAATGTCCCTTTTACATCCAGCGAATAAGGTTACCTATCAATCCATGGTACGAATGGCTTTATTCTAAAGGAAAGCAAAATAACACAGAAACGACCGTTCTGAGTAGGTAATAAGTCTCTTTTGCTTGCTCAAAATACTTTTCACACCTCACACTTTCAAAACTTTTTAAACACTTTGTATACATTCTAGCATGAATCATTACAAAGTCTTTTCCAAAATAAAAACATTTCCAAACACTTCGTATACATTCCAGCGTGAATCATTACGAAGTCAAAGCGAAATTCCTTTTCAGAACATTTTCAAACACACACACACACAAAAAGCAATTTAAAGTGAGCTAAGCAATTAAGAGCCCGTAAATAACTACGGATGAAATGGGTGCTAATACCTTCCCTTTTCATAACCACCTCCCTTACTCAGAATCTAACGAAGGTCTTTTCCTGTTCTTTCCGCCTTCCCTTAATTGGATAAAAGAAAAGTCGGTGGCGACTCTTGTTATCCGCAACATTTGCGATCAAACGCAAAACAAATAAGTCAGGTCTCCCACCGTGTTACAGTGCCAATATGAGTTCAAGTATATTAGAAATAATTCATACAAACATATGTTGTCCAGATATGGATGCACATGGTTAGAAATATTTTATCACTTTCATAGATGATTACTCACGATATATGAACATTTATTTGCTTAATAATAAATATGAAGCATTTGATGCCTTCAAAGTCTTTAAGGCTGAAGTCGAGAACCAATATGGAAAGAAAATAAAAATAGTGAGATCAGACCGGGGTGGTGAATATTATGGTAGATACACTGAGAGTGGACAAGCACCTAATCCATTTGCTAAATTTCTTCAAGAACATGGGATTGTTGCCCAATACACTATGCCCGGTTCTCCGAACCAAAATGGTGTTGCAGAAAGAAGAAATTGAACATTATTGGACATGGTGCAGAGTATTCTTAGCAACTCTAATCTTCCTAAATCATTATGGAATGAAGCTCTGAAGACGACTGTGTATATTCTAAATCGAGTTCCATCCAAGGTTGTTCCAAAGACACCATTTGAGTTATTTAAAGGATGGAAGTCGAGTTTATGACATATGCGCGTTTGGGGATGTCCGTCTGAGGTGAGGATTTTTAACCACAAGAAAATAAACTTGATCATAGGACCATTAGTGGCTATTTTATTGGATACGCTGAAAGGTCTAAAGGTTATAGATTTTATTATCCATCTCACACAACTAGAATTGTGGAGTCAAGAAATGCAAAGTTTCTTGAAAATCATTTGATTAGTGGGAGCGATCAAATAAAAAAATGTAATTTCTATGCATGATCATATAGATCATGAACCTTCCACTTCAAGTGATAGATTGGTTACTATTTAAAACATCCCTCAAGTTCAAATGGATGTTGATCAATCAACCATTGAGACTCCACAAGCTACTGATAATCTAGTAGATCAAGTTGGTCATCAAAACGATGAACAATTAGTTGAATAATAATATCCACAAGAAAATGTTGATAAAACATTAAGGAGGTCTACTAGGACAAGAAAATCAGATATTTCTAATGATTACATTGTGTATCTACAAGAATCTGACTATAACGTTGGAGCTGAGAATGGTCCTGAGAGCTTTAGACAAGCCATTAGTTGCAAACAGTCAAATTTGTGGTATGATGCCATGAATGATGAAATGAATTCCATGAAAAACAACGATGTATAGGATCTTGTAAAGCTACCTAATTGGGCAAAGGCCATTGGTTGTAAATGGGTCTTTAAAACAAAGAAAGATTAATTGGGTAACATTGAGAGATACAAGGTCAGACTCGTTACTAAGGGGTTTACTCAAAAGGAGGGAATCGATTACACAGATACTTTTCTCCTATATCTAAGAAAGATTATCTTCGTGTCGTTTTAGCATTAGTTGCATATTTTAACCTTGAGTTGCATCAAATGGATATGAAAACAACCTTTCTTGATGTTGATTTAGAGGAGGAGGTTTATATGGAACAACTTGAAGGTTTCTCCTCTAATAATGGTGAGTATTTGGTTTGCAAGCTTAAGAAGTCCATATATGTTTTAAAACAAGCCTCTCGTCAATGGTATTTTAAATTCCATGGAACAATATATTCATTTGGATTTAATGAAAATCCCATGGATCAATGCATATACCAGAAGGTCAGTGGGAGTAAAATTTGATTTCTCATTTTGTATGTGGATGACATACTACCTAAAACCAATGATAAATGTTTGCTACATGAGGTGAAACAATTCCTCTCTAAAAACTTTGATATGAAAGATATGGGTGAGGCATCTTATGCCATTGGCATTAAGATCCACAGAGATAGACTTCGAGGAATTTTTGGTCTATCACAAGAAACCTACATCAATAAAGTTTTAGAGAGATTTAGAATGAAAGATTGTTCACCTAGTGTTGCACCCATTGTCAAGAGCGATACAATTATTTTGAATCAATGTCGTAAGAATGATTTTGAGTGGGAACAAATGAAGAACATTCCATATGCTTCTATTGTTGGAAGTCTTATGTATGCTCAAGTATGCACAAGGCTCGATATTGCATTTGCTGTTGGAATCTTAGGAAGATATCAGAGTAATCCAGGTATGGATCACTAGAAAGCTGCAAAGAAGGTGTTGAGATACCTTAAAGGAATAAAAGATTATATGCTTATGTATACGCAGACGGACTATCTAGATGTGATCGGCTATTCATATTCCGACTTTGCTGGTTGTGTTGATTTTCGTAAATCAACACCAGGATACATTTTTATGATGGTCGATGGAGCTATTTCATGGAGAAGTACTAAGCAAATCTTGGTTGCTACTTCTACTATAGAAGTCGAGTTTGTCTCCAGATTTGAGGCTATTTCTCATGGTGTGTGGCTTAAGAGTTTTATTTATGGGCTTAGAATCATGGATTATATCTATAGGCCTCTGAAGATTTTTTTGTGATAATTAAGCTGTTGTCTTTATGGCTAAGAACGATAAAAGTGGAAGTCGAAGCAAAAACATTGACATAAAGTATTTAGCCATCAGAGAAAGAGTTAACGATAAAATAGTAGTTATTAATCACATTAGTATTGATTTAATGATCGCAGATCCTTTAACTAAGGGCATGCCACCAATAAAATTAAAGGATCATGTAGAGAACATGGGAATTGGGTCCACCTTATGATTGTATACATACAGTTTATTAATAAAACTCTTATATTGTGATGTTTTCTCATTTTCATGCACACAATAGTTTGAGAAAATATGTTACATATGGACCAAGAGTAAACATTGGTTTACTCATCAAGTTTAGTTACCATATTATATATATATATATATACTTGAAAATTAGACATGTTGTAATACATAGATGATATTACTCGCTTTAAGAGGAACTATTTCTATGATTCACATATTTATTTCTTGAGGAGGTTTTCATGACTCAGTTATACCAATAATCAATTTTATGGACCAAGTGGGAGAATGTAACAATTTTTTTAATTTTAATAATAATAATAATTAATAATAAAAACCAATTTAATATGATCCATAGCTTATGGGATTTTGGTTTTGAAAAGAGTATGATTTATTTTGGTCTTAATGAAAATTGATACGATCATTAATTTGGGTGATAATGGATTTTAATGGCTTTAATTTGGATGAAAAATGAAAATTGATACGATCATTAATTTGGATGGTAGAGTCAAGCCTATAAATAGCCTTTGGTCCCCAAATCTTTCTCTCATCGCTTTCAGAAATACATCCCTCTCTATCGATAAAGCAAAAGCTTGGAAGAATCAAAGGCAGTAACATTGCAACAATGGTTGGAGGTAATTCTCAAATTTTATTTCCGCATTTGGTTTATTGATCTTGTTCTTTTGTTATTAGAAACATATGATCAATTTATATATTATGGCCCTACAGGAGTGGGTTAAGAAATTGCCTTAATTTAATGGTCATGGTATGAATTTTTTTTTTTAGAATAACAAGTCATTGAAAAAAATACATCAATAACAACTTTTTAGAAGAAAAAAACTAGTAAGGGATCATGCGTTCGCATGGGTTGTGTAAAGTCGACATAAATATTATAGAGTTATAATTTAAAAATGTATATAAAAATATATACAAATTAAGAGACTGAAAATGCTTTCTATTATGACTGTCAAGTAAATTTTAATTTAATTTATTAAATGATAGTAGTTATGAGAATATTCATAGAAGTTATGTTAAAAAATATATGAGTATATGATCTAGTACACCTCACACACATACACAGGGTCGGTCTTGGGCCAAGGCAAACAAGCCCATAGCACATGCCCTCCAAATAATAGGGGCCTCATATTTTTTGGGATGGTCTTTAGAAATTATAAAAATAATGTATTTATATATACATAGTGTTGACACATACACAAAATATCAACAATGACGCAGTGGTTTCATGCCTATTGTTTGAATTCTAGGTCGCGTGTTCGTTAAAAATGTCATATTTTTTGTATTTTAATCCAAAAACTGTCAAAAAGAGGTAATAACGTCTAGTGTAAGAGTTAATTCTCCATCTTTATTTCATTGTAGTTTAATTTTATTTTTCTAAACATAATTTTTAGATGATATCGATGTTTAAAATAAACATTTTAATTTCTAATTTCATTTTAGTTTAATTTCATTTTTCTAAACATAATCTTTAAATAATATTGATATTTAAAAATAAATATTGTTGATATTATTTACAATTTAAATAGATTATGTATTTAAAAATAATAATTTTTAAGGGTCTATTTTTATTATTTGTCCAGGGCCTCCAAAATATCAAAACCGGCCCTGCACATATATACAATTGATTATATACCGGTGCATTTACATGATTGTGCAATATACTAATTATGTACAACTGATTATAGTATATTGATGGTTAAGAAATGTATATAAAAGATATACAAATTAAATAGTGTCGACCCATCAGAAATGTATATTTTAGATATAATTTTTCATCAAATTTATGATAATGTTTTAAATATATTTATAAAAAAGTCATACTAATTGATTGAATCAATTTTTATAGGATCAAAACTATCTTATCAAATTTGTGTATTCACCTATCATTATTGTCTCATGTTTTTTTGTCAAAAATAAATATTGTAATATTTTTTGTATAATTGATAACATTTTATCATAAAAATAATACTAACAATTTTTTTAATAAATTAAAATTTTGATATCATTTTTTATTATCAATCAATTAATATTTTTATATTCTCATTCAATTGTCTTTTCTAAAAAATAATATAGGCATTGGTGGTAGGAATTGAATGATAAATTTTTTATTAAGAGAAATAAAATTTCAATGATGATTATCATATAAATATTAATTTAGTTTATGAAGTTGTAATAGTTGTCAGAATATACATAAAAATTATACTTAAAAATGTATGAGTATATGATGTATTACATTTCACATATACATAAAATCCATTACATACCCATGTGTTAGCATGAATCGCATAATATCCTTATTAATACTAAATAAATATAGTATAGTGATGGTTAGAAATGTATAAAAAAATATACAAATTAAGTAATATCGGCCTATCAAAAATATATATTTTAGTAGAAAATATAGAAAATAATTAACTAGTCGTCTACCTGTACGTTTGCGCGGGTCACAAAATGTTTATATAAACAATAAATAAATATAATATAATGATGGTTAAGAAATATACATAATGATGGTTAGTAGAAAAATAAATAAAATTATTAAATTGTCATTTATCAGTGTGTTTGTACATGTCACAGAATATCGTTATAAATAGTAAATAAATATATTATATTGATGGTTAAGAAATGTATATATAAAATATACAAATTAAGTTGTATCGGTACGTCGGAAATGTATATGTTAGTAGAAAATAAATCAAATAGTTAAATTGTTATTAACTCGTGTATTCGCACGGATCGCACAATATTGTTATAAATAATCAATAAATATACATATATACATACATATATATATATATATATATATATATATATATATATAGAGTAACCTTGACTCGTTGATAATATATATTCTAATAAAAGTAATAATTAAGTAGTCATTTATCAGTTTATTCACGCGATCGCGTAATAGTGTAATAAATAGTAAATAAAGTATAGTGATGGTTAAAAAATGTATATAAAAAAAATACAAATTAAGTAATAATATTTTTTAAGTTATCATCTTAATTATATAGTAGAAAAAATTAAGTTGTCATCTTCCTATCGGGTCGCAGGTTGCATAATGTCTTTATAAATAGTAAACACATATACTATAGTGATGATTAAGAAATGGATATAAAAGATATACAAATTAAATAGTCTTAGCCCGTCGATATTTATATTTTAGTAGAAAAAATAAATGAAATAATTAAGTAGGTATATATCAGTGTGTTTGTATGAATCACACAATGTCGTTATAAATAGTAAATAAATATAGTATAGTGATGGTTAAGAAATATATATAAAATATTAAAATCTATACAAATTAAGTAGTTTCGGTCCGTCAAAAATATATATTTTAGTAGAAAAATAAATAAAATAATTAAGTAGTCATCTATCTATGTGTTCACACAGGTCGTACAATATCCTTATAAATATACAAATAAATATAATATAATGATAGTTAAAAAATATAAATAAAAATATATACACATTAAGAAGAAGAAAATATTTCAAATTATAATTGTCATCTAAATTAATTTAATTTAGAAATTGTAGTGCTTTGTCTAAATGTTTAAGAGAAATTATGGTAATTGAATTAAATATCACTTTAAAAAACATCAGAGATAACCAAAGAAAACTATGGTATTATTGAAATATAATAAACATATAAGAGCTATGCTGTCTATACACTAAATTTATTACACCGTATGTTACACCAAAATTATTAACAAAGAGAAATACTATTGCACAAATATTAAGACAATAAAAGTTATTTAAAAAATAGAATGTATGTATTATTTGTATAAATACATGGTGTAGTGTATAAAATAGGTGTCAACATATCATTTTCCAACATATGATATAGTTGAGTAATTTTATTTGATTTGGGAACAAATATTATAGTGTTTTGCCTAAATCATATCTATTGTTATTCCTACTCTTTTTTTATATAAACACCGTGTAATTTTTTCACATATTTTATATAAAAAGGTCAATAAGTTAATAAATTTATTTTTTAAAAATATCATTTACATATTAATATTATTTATATATTTATTTTTCAACTTTGCACATTCCTAATGTCAAATTAAAATATAACATAAAATATTAGATTGCACCGGCCTATCGAACATGTTTGTTTAGCTTGTATATTTCGTAGAGCGAGCCTATGTTTGATGTTTAATAAATTAAATATAATTATTATATTATAAATTAAAGAGTTAAAACAAATGAGTAATTGTAGCTTGATCTAATAATTTTGAACACTAATTCACATTCTTTTGGTGATGTTTTAAATTTAAAAGAATGACAAATTTTTATTTTTCATAAAACAAATCATGTATCCATCAATCATAATTGTCTCATGTTTTCTTTATTAAAAAAAATATGTTTATAGTTTTTTTTAAAGTATAAATACTATCATTTTATTGTAAAAAATACATTTTTAAAGTAAATAAATATAATTTCAATTTACATATTTTTAATACTGAATTAAAATATATTATAAATATTAAGTTATCTTTACTCATAAACTAAAATATCTTAATTATAATTAAACTACAAAAATATCTTTAAAATTTATAAACACATAAGATAAGAATTAAACACATAAAAGAAGTTGATAAAAAGTTTGAAAATATGTAGATTATACACGTGCACTTTTCAAAAGTCTTAGAGCATCCACATCCCTACCATCCAATTTGGTGGTATATTATTTCACATTTTTCAATCATTTAAACCACTTAACTATATTTTCTAAATATCCATATCAGTCATATAAAATACTAAAATGGATCCTATTAATCTCACAATATATTTCAAATTTTACATTAATATATAAATATTTATTTAAACCAAATAAATTCAACTAAATTAAAATGTATTAAATAACACACTACATGATACCAATAAGTTATGAGAAAATACATTAAAAAAAATACATAAACATTAAAATAAACTACTACCTGAAAATATAGTAAATGTTAACAATAATTTTTAGTTATGATTATTCTCATGTCCAAAACGTTCTAATATATATTCTATCAAGTCTTGCTGAAGGTGTCGATAAATTTCTTTGTCGCGAACTTGATGCCTTCTACGTAGGAACTCTTGAAAATCATTATTAAAATCATTTGGTGGTGCAGTCGGGTCATTGCCAATATGCTCATAAGAATAATCAAAATTGTCACCATATGTGTCACGTTCATATTCAACAATCATGTTGTGCAATATGATGCATGTATCTATTATACGCTTTAGTGCATCCAAGTGTCAAAATCAGTCTGAGTTACATATGATCGCAAATCGGGATTGGAGAACTCCAAATGCTAGTTCGATATCCTTTCTTGCACCTTCTCGATGTTGAGCAAATAGTTTTCTCTTATCTCCATGTGACATTGGGATATTTTTCACAAATGTGGCCCATTCAGGATAAATGCCATCCGAAAGATAATAACCCATGTTGTATTCAGTACGATTGACTAAATAATGGATCTCAAGAGCTCTCCCTTACATAATATTGTTGAAGACATCAGATTGATTCAACACATTAATATCGTTGTTTGAACCTGCCACCCCAAAGAATGCATGTCAAATCCATAAGTCTTGTGAAGCAACTGCTTCAAGCATAACAATAGGTTTACCATGATCTCCTCGAACATATTGCCCTTTTAATGCGGCGGGGAAATTTTTCCATTCCCAATGCATACAATCAATGCTCCCAAACATACCTAGAAAGCCACGTGCCTCCCTCACCTGCAACAAGTGTTTGATGTCTTCAATGGGTGGCTTTCGTAGATATTATGGCCCAAATACACTGATCGCACCCCTTGTAAACTATCAATACATTTTAGCATCGTGGTTTTGCCAATTCTTAAATACTCATCCACGCTATCAGTAGATGCTCCATATGCCAACATACGAATAGCTACAGTGCACTTTTGTAATGGTGAAAGACTTGATCTACCCGTTACATCACCCCTAAGTCAAAAATACTCATTATGTTGACCAAGAGCTTCAACGATACGAAGGAATAAATGTTTATGCATTCGATATCATCGACGAAACTGCTCATATGTGTACACCGGTGCTTCTATAAAATAATCACTGAATAACGGCTAGTTTGAATAACCGTTAGTTTGAATAACGACTACTTTGACTAACATCTAGTTTGAGCAACGACTAGTTTGTATAACCGTTAATTTGAATAACGACTACTTTGACTAACAACTAGTTTGAATGTTTGAATAACGGTAAGTTTGACTAACGACTAGTTTGAATAACGACTAGTTTGACTAACGACTAGTTTGAATAAAATTGAGTTTGAATAATGGCTAGTCGAATAAAATTGTGTTTGAATAATATACCAACATACATAATAATCTTAATTAAGTTCAACATACATAATAGCTAAGTTCAAAATAAAATAAAATGGCTAATGATATACTAAAAACTATAATAGTTAATTATAACATATATAATAATATTAATTAAGTCCATATTTATCTCTAATCACATTGCATAAAAAATCATAATGTTGTAGTTGTCTTGGATTCATATATGACGTATCTTTTGTGAGTATTTCCAAATCATTGATCATCAATCTTGGCATATCATCTTAGGCCCTTTTTCTCTCTATCTCGACTTTTTCACCCTCACTACGTGCATAATCACATGCAAACTCCGACATCAATTCAATTTTTTTAATTCATCTTGCAAAACATTATATTTTAACTTGGAATTAGAAGTTTTCGCATTCTTTTCTTTCTCCTTTCTTTTGGCTGCCTTTTGACTGATTGTACGTCGTAACAAAGTAGGTGATGGTGGATTATATTCGGTGCTTGTTGGTATTGGTGGGTTAGAATATGATGAATATGCTCCAAAAGATGATTTTTTTGTTCTTTTCGAAGAAGGTTCGGATGAACCCCGCATTCCATTTGGGTTCGTCCTTCAATAATCTCCATGCACCCTCAAATGTGAATTTTTCATGTTCGTTTTGGTAATAAATTTCATATGCATCCGATATGATATTATTCACGGAGCTACCACTTTTCTTCATAACAGAGGCTTGTTTGTAGCATCCAACAAACTTTTGAATAGAAGGATTAATCTTTTGTACCATTGAAATTTTAATGCCATTAAATATCTCTCTTGATAATTCTTGTCACGATTGTGAGGGCAAGGTACCTCTATCCGTGTTTTAATGATGTCAAAACAATTATCACTCTCTAGTTTTGCATATGATCTAGGTTGGTCATTGAACAAACTTGGTGGAAAATTTCTTGGCTTGAATATCCTTGAAAAACATCATTTTTGGATAATTTTTTGGATGCGTTGACTCATACATATGTTTGGTCGACTCAATAATTGAAGACTAATAGTTCATCAAGCTCGGTTTTTCTCGCATCCACCCTTCTGGTTGACTCAAACTGGGAGTAAGATATTCTTTTTGTTGTGTCGACGCATGCTCTGTTGCGGTCGATGCACTTCCTTTCAAAAGAGCGTCCTACCACCCTCGGGATGTATCGCGTCGAGTTGGCTTGCTTAGTGAGTCCACCGCTCGCTAAATGACACCAATTTTCTGCTATGTTTTCTTATCTTATATATATATATATATATATATATATATATATATATATATATATATATATATATGGCCTTCATCATTTTGAGTTGTGAACAAAGAAAATTGAAAGATATACACTCTAGTCCTCATCATCTACATTTTTTCTCTGCATTCATCAACAATTACACATAACAATTTATGTTGATTAAAGTGCAAAGATGTTAATGTTCAAATTGAAGATTAATTTTCAAATTTGGGTTGAAGATTGAGTGGGTTTTTTCTTGAATAAAACTATTAGGGTTTTATCCTCCAAGACCCGTGTCGGTGCGGGGTTTTTTGCACAAGTCTTTACTTCATCAAATTCAGCCAAGTGAAAGGATTGGGAGACAATGGGTTTGCTCAATCAAGTAGCGGTAATTAGAGGATTGTGAAGAAAGATTTAGGGTCAAACATCTTGCAATCAAAATCAACTGAGTTAACGATTTGTGGAACAATTGGTTTGGCTCGAGCCAAGGGAAGAGAGGGGAATAATTTCATCATCTACAATTGGTTTATATGCATTGAAGACTATTGCTTCTCTTGTAACATTTTGCAACTTAATATAAAATATATCTCAATTCTAGATTCTAGAATTCGGGACAGACGTACCCTACGCGAGGACGATAAGGGGAACTACCTTAACAAATCTTGTGTTAATTCTCTTTCCTTATCCTTTTACTTTTGTTGGTCATAATTTGTGGGACTTCAATTGTTCAATTCATTTTACTGTGATTGTAATGAATCAAACTTTGTTTACAATAATCTTAGCAATCATTTTGATTGTTATCAAGGAAAATTTATCACTACTGTTAAGTAAACCCAAACTTGTTGTGTTATAACACGTCAAGTGTTTGACAAAGTGAGTAACACACAAATTTGTGACACTGTCAAGTTTTATCTTAAACAATTAATTGGAAGTAGTAAGTACTCATTGAGATTGTTTAAGTGATTGATTAATAAGTAATTGTATTTACTCATTTTTTACAATAACTACTACATTCGATTTCGCATATTCGGTTTTTCCAATAAAGAATATTTTAGACGATTATTAATTTGGGGAGCTTTCGCACCACAATTTTAAAAAGTGTAATTTCTAATAAAGGATTCAACCCACTTCTAGATCTGTCTCATCGTCTAACAACGATGCTTATTATAAGCTTCACTAATCATCTTCCAAAAACTATCTCATTTTCTATCAATCTCAACAATCGAGTCCTTTGAAATGTTAAGCCATGATTGAATTAGAACTCCATCCTTATTTGGTTGAAATATTGTTTTCGGAGTATTCACAACCGAAGGGGATTCAATTTCTTCACTAAGGTTAATAGTTTCGATGCCATCTTGACTACAAAAATGTGGTGTTTCAATGTGATGCCATCTTGACTACAAAAATGTGGTATCACAGTAGCTTTGAAAAATGTGATACCACTAAGTTTGTCAGTTGATGTGTATGCTCCTAATAGTTAATAAAAAATTATTTATCAAATTTTATATTAAAAAATTGATAGTAAAATTAATAGCTTAAATACTTTTTCAACTATAAAAAAAAGTTATAAGTACATTCGTTTTGGTTGAATTAAATTTCTAATAGTATTTTTTAAATATAATTTCCTTTTTTTAAACATAATTACACTCTTTTATATAACAAATATTATAACATTGATTAAAAATGGGAAACATTATCCTCACGATCCTTTAAATTATTTATTTGTTACAAGTCAGTCCTTTATATTTTTCGCAACATATGAGTCACTTATGATACTCACTCCTTCAGAAGCACTTCTGATGCTAACACTTCCAGAAGCATCAAGATTCTAACACTTTTAGAAGCATCAAGCTTCTGACTCCTTTAGAAGCAGCAAGTTTCTGACCTCCCTTCAGAACTCCAGCTTCTGACCTCTCTTCAGAACTCCAGCTTCTGACCTCCTTCAGAAACGTCAACTTCTGACCCTTTTTCAAAACTTCATTTTCAAATATTTTTCAAAACTCCTTTAAAACAAGGTGATTAAATGAAAAGTCAAGCATATGGCTCAGTGGAAAAATTCTTCACTTCTAAACCAAAATTCCTAGGTTCAAACCTCCTTAGGACTAAAAATCTCTTTTTATCACTAATTTTCTCAAGTTTTTAACAAACTTCAACATTTTCAAAAACCAATCAAAACTTCTCATTTTGAGATGATTTTTTGCACACTTGTCATTTAATATACCTATTTTATGATTATATCAAAAAAATCCAAAAATATTTTCTTTTTGATTATATTTTTATTAGGTTAAAAATGAGACGTTTTAAGTATTTTTAATACTTTTTCAAAAAATGTTTTCTTTCCAATTTTCAAACCTAATCTTTTTCAAAACTTCTTGTGAATATCCTTCACGTTTCAAAATCATTTTCAAAACCTTTTCAAAAAACCTTTCAATAAACTTACACACCTTTTTTCCATGATCAATTAGATTTGAAGATAAACCGAACCAGGTTTTTCCTTGAATTTCTTTCAAATTGATCATGGGCCTCCCTCACGGTGTAAGTCCGAACCCTCCTATGTACATATTTATTTCCTTGTACATATCCACCCTTTCGTGTACATATTCATTTCCTTGTACACATTCAATCATCTTTGTAAATATTCAAGCATAAACAAACTTCGTTCGTTTGTTTTTATCCGCTTGTTTATACACCGATTCCATTGGTATTAAGAGGAGCATTATTCCCAGTGAAACTGCTCTTAAACCAATGGGCCTCCCTTAAGGTGTAAGTCCCAAACCTTTGTATATATTCAAGTTACACTTTCTTTAATTGCTTGTTTTATACACTTGTTGATATATTTCCTTCATAAACTCCTGTGAATACACATCATACACTTGTTTATATAACTGTTCAGTTATAACATAGCAACTAGTCTAACAACTAGGTTCCCTTTAGCCTCCTCTTAGGCTTCATATAAGACAACTCACCCGTTGAGTTTAGCCTCCGCTTAGGCTTCATATAAGACAACTCCCTTGCTGAGTTAGCCTCCTCTTGGGCTTCGTTCAAAAGAACTCCCTCGTTGAGTTTAGCCTTCTCTTGGGCATCAAACAAGAAAGAGACCTGGAAATCTCTTAACAACCTCCTATTAGGCTTCCAATACAAAGAATCACCCACGCTAGGATAGAACCCTAAGAGTATGATTTCCTGGTGAAATCACTCTTGAATCCTAAGAGGATGGTTTCCCGGTGAAACCACTCTTAAAGCCAAAGCCAGCCATACCCTATAGCTTCCTCTTGAGCTTCAAACAAGGACCCTCGATGACCCTCAGAATGCCTTTTCTTGGGCTCACAATGCAAGGACCCTCGATGACCCTCGGAATGCCTCTTCTTGGGCTTAAAATACAAGGACCCACGGGCTTCTTAAAAGCATCCCCCTAATCAATAATCAATTTCTCCTAGAGATGTAGACATTTATCATCTCTATGGAAGAAGTATCTGATCTATCACATCACATACAAATCAAACACTTTTCAAACACTCTTTTTCAAACAAAACATCTTTTAATTGTAAATGGTAACGCTTGTACACTCGAGCAAAACACCAAAACTTACAATTAAAGATTCAATCATCTTTCAAACATCTTTCTTAACTCGTAAGTGGTAACTCTTGTACACTCAAGCAAAACACCTAATACTTACGATGAAAGATTTAATCAACCAACCCTTCAAAATGTATGTGATGAAATAGATTAGATACATTTTCATTAAGATGACATTTGTCTTTGTCTCTTAATAACACCCTTTGCTTCCACTAGCATAAGTGGGAACTATGATTGCTCTGACTTTCTCAACCTCCCTTTGAGAATACGTAGGCAAAAGGTCTCATCCTTGGTGAGCATACTTCTTTCTCCCTCAAACCAAACAAAACCATAGCTCCCTTAGATCCGAGCTACAAATGCTCTGATTCCCATTAAGGGATATGTATGCAGAAGATCCCAATGATCTTTGCGAACACAATAATAACAAAACCTAGGACCCCACCTAACCTACCTTTCTTAAAATCCAAAGGAGAAACTCTCCCAAGAATAGAATAGCAAATTAAAACACACAAACATATCAAAAATATTCATATATATAAATAAGGCTATAGATAACTATATATATATATATATATATATATATATATATATATATATATATATATATATATATATATATATATATATAGTGCCACATATTCCCTTTATATAACAAACCCCCTTACTCAGATCTCTCCCCAATGCATTGCGTCTAGTTCACGCTAGTCGCACCGCATATCTTTATTTATTGAGGGTATTGCAACTTTCCCCTTTTTCATCTCATTTTTCTTGTTTTGGAAATAATAAAGCTTGATGCTCGCGACATCTTTTTAAAAACAAATCAAAAGAGTAAATCGTTTTGAGCCAGAGATTCGAATTTCGGGGATACACAATGGAGCTTATAAGTTGGATACATTGGAAGGAGCTGAGATACCTAGGACCTGGAATGTAGTTAGTCTTAAGTTATATTTCAGTTAAGTTGTAAAGTTGCATGTAAGAATAATGGTGTACTCTTTTCCCTAGGCAAGGGCCAGGGTTTTTAATGAGGCACCTTAAGGTTATTATTTACCTTGTAAAATGTTTGTAAGTGTGGCTATAACCTTCAGGTCACCCTCTCCTGGGCTCTGAATCCGTCTCGGATCAACCCTCTAGAGGATCTGAACCTCCTACTTCAGGTCACCCTCGCCTGGACTCTAAATCCGTCTCGGTTCAACTCTCTAAAGGATCTGAACCTTCAGGTCACCCTCGCTTGGGCTCTAAATCCATCTCGGATCAACCCTCTAGAGGCTTTGAACCTCCTACTTCAGATCACCCTCGCCTGGGCTCTGAATCCGTCTCGGATCAACCCTCTAGAGGCTCTGAACCTCCTACTTTAGGTCACCCTCGTCTGGGCTCTAAATCCGTCTTGGATCAACCCTCTAGAGGCTTTGAACCTTCAGGTCACCCTCGCTTTGGCTCTGAATCCGTCTCGGATCAACCCTCTAGAGGCTCTGAACCTTCAGTCACCCTCGCTTGGGCTCTGAATTCGTCTCGGATCAACCCTCTAGAGGCTCTGAACCTCCTACTTTAGGTCACCCTCGCCTGGGCTCTGAATCTGTCTCGGATCAACCCTCGAGAGGCTCTGAACCTTCAGGTCTCCCTCGCCTAGGCTCTAAATCCGTCTCGGATCAACCCTCTAGAGGCTCTGAACCCTCAATTCAGATCAACCCGCTGAGGGCTCTGTATCCAACGCATTGAAGCGGTAAAGACTGGTTAGAAATCGTGAACAATTGTTATGTTCTTAAAAAGCCTTCATGGTTTGCTTGGTGCACCATGTGGCTTGGGGGGATGGTGATATGGCATAAAATTGTTCACGAATATGCAGATAGACAGTTAACATTTTTTGGGAACGAAAAACAAAGCGTGCAGTATTAAAGCCCAGTGGGGCAAATGTTAAAGAGTACAAGATGCATCCACCAAAAAGGATGATTGACTACAGAATTTAAAAAGGCAAAGATTACAGGAATTAGGTGATGGGGTGGATGGTGTCCATGTTAGCGTTCTTTTCGCTTAGTGTGGCATCAGTGTCATCTTCATCGGTCTCCACTAATTTCCCATCAACAATGGTCTTGAAAACGTCAACATCCGAGATGTCCAGGTCGGGGTAAAAGCAAGAGACTTGAGCTTTTGCTCGGTCAAAAGCCAGGTCCCCGGTGTTCAGCATATCCATCCGGGATTTGTCTAGGGCATCTTCCAGTTCGGAGCGAATCTTCTTTGAGTCTTGGAGCTTGGTTGTCAGCTCATTCACTGAGGCCTTCACCGGGGCAAGCTCTTCTTCCAAGGCTCTGATCCTGTTATCAGATTCAAGGTTCCTGATCTCTAAGGCTTTGAGTTTCTCATCAGTCTCCAAGTTTTTGTTTTTGAGGAAGGAATTTACTTCATAAAGGGACCTCTCGTTCTCGGCCAACCTTGAGACTTCCTTTTCCAAGTCAGACCTTTTCTGCTCCACATCATCTCTAGATTCAAACAGACTTCGAGTAAGCACAACGCATCTCATCAGGTACGAGCTCAGTTGCTGTGTGATTTGTTGTGAACCTAGGTTCCTCAGCTTGTTTACATCTTCAGTGGCATTGAGGTGATCGTACAGGAATTTGAGACCGTCAAAGTCGGCGGACCAGAATTTGTTTTCGGTTGAGGTCCGGTTTGAGTTATCGCCGATTTCCTTTAGCAGAGTAGACATTTCCCAGACCGCTGAGTTGGTTTCGTTTCCCATTATAGTCTTGAGCTTTTTTGGAGTTGGTTCGCTTGCTGACTCGGGTTCAGCAGGGCGCTTGACAGGAGAGGCGGTAATCAAAGTGGTTTCCAGCGCGTTCGCTCTGAATGTCGTGTTCTTCTTCTTTTTTGGAACCCAGATTTCCAGGTCGGCTAGGTTTGACTTGGTCTCGGAAGGACCACCATCGCCCATCCGGGCAGCACGGGCCGCTGCCATTAATTTCCTTTGCTCCTTCACGGACATGTATGTTGTAACACCCCATCTAAATACCCCGAATATATTAATCAAATTAATATCTAAATCATCTTTAATCAGAGTTAACACGACAAATGCGGGTTGTCACAATTAATAGATATAATAAAACTTCATTCAAACAGTAGCCATGCTACACTGAGGATCAACATTTTCAATAATTCAGTCAAATTAAGACCATGTCTTACACAGCGGAAAATATCATCACCAAAAACGGAATAATCCAATCTTTGTATTCCCAACAAAATTTTAATTAAATAATAAACCAATGTCTAATTTCTCATCTAACGTTCCCCAGTGTTACAGTCTAATCAGAGCATGACACTGACACGCGGACTAAACGATAAGCTCTAGAGCCATCCTCACCGACTCTTTGCTAACCTTAATGAAATGGTAAAGTAAGGGTGAGACTTCTCATAATTAAAGCATATTATAAGTCTTTCAATCAATAATATATCACAAGCATATTATTTCACCCACTTAACATAAATTCAGATTCACACACACAACCATATTCATCATGCATAATCATAACAATCCAAGAAGAGTAACACTGGAAGACATCCTAACATGTTACCACTTCATACAAATACAATGCAGACTCAATGCATGCGGTACCGACTCGTGACCAAGTCACCCAACACTGATCCATCATCAACCGGATACAGTTCCATCAATTCGTCCATAACCACCCGGACACGAATCCAACCTAACCACCCATCCTCACTCGGGTATCGGTTATCGGCAATCCAAGTCAAATTCCACACAATGGGAATTAACTTCACCAAACAATGCAAATGCACGCACATCACTAGCATGCAACATCAATCAGTGTATGTATACATTCATCTAACATAACTGAACCACAACAATCAACATGATATATCAACCAATCATGCATACATCTAACATCAGCATAAACATGCAACCCAATCAACATGATATATCAACCAATCATGCATACATCTAACATCAGCATAAACATGCTATTACATCTACACATTACCAGTGTCCTCATCACCAAAGTTCCTCTACTACACATACATCATTATGTGTCAGTTAATAATCATTTAGTTCGAAATTCGACCCTTTTCCAAAATAATTTCAAGTTTTCCAAAATATTTTTATTTCATAAGGTAGAGCATTAAATTTAGGAAATAACGTCCAAAACGGCGCTCAAAACGGACTTACGGTTTGAAAGTTATGAATTTTTGAAGTTTTAAAATTTTCAAAAATATTTCAGTGGAACCCGGTTCCTCCCTGGGAGTAACCGGTTCCCACAATTCAAAAAGCCCTGGAAAATGTATGGGGAACCGGTTCCTGTAGGAACGGTTCCTAAATAAAATTTCATATTTTCGGGAAAAACAACGTGGAACCCGGTTCCTCCCACACAGGAACCGGTTCCTGAGTTCAAAAATGCCATTTTCACCATTTTAAAAAGCTGGAACCCGGGTTCTCCCACTGGGAACGGTTCCACGACCTTCAGACCCAAAATTCATTTTGATGATCATTTCCCAAAACCATTTTTCTCTTCATTCCAAAACGTGCCACATATTCCGACACCATAAATTCACTCATTCATCATCAATAACATACAATATAACATGTTTTATTCGTCAGTAATGATCCTATATCATACAAATCAATGAATCTATACATTCTGACACAATCTGACACCATTAGGTACACACCCATGGAAACCTAGAAATTCCAAAACTAAGATTTCCTAACATGCTACGATCCATATTATCAAAATCAAAACCTATAATAAGCAATAACCAATCGAAATCACCCCTTACCTTGTGGGTTCTTCGAATCTGACACTTCTAGGTTTTCTTCCTTCTTTTCTCCTCTTCTCACTTCACGTATCTTGTTTTCTCCAAAAATGACTCTATTTTCCTTCTTTCCTTATTTTATTCCTTTTAACATAAATAAAATAAGTATTATTTCTCATTCTCCAATTAATTCCATCATTAATCTTAATAATCCAATATATTAAATAAATTATGTCCTCAATTAATTTAATAATTAAAAATCATAATTATTTAATTACCGAATTATTTTGGGGTGTCACATATGTCATTTTGTCTGCATTAAAAGAGGAACAGAGAAGGGTTAGTTAAATATAGTGAAACCAGTTTAAAGGAGTTTGTTAAAGTTGCTTACCTAGGAAGTCGGGGACTTCGCTTAGGCTGTCATAATCAAAGCCGGAAATAGGTAACGGGTCGTTGGTCCAGTACAAGGGAAACTTGTGGTGCCCGTCAGCACCATAAATGACTTGAGGGCAGCGGGGCCACATTTGACTCGGAGGAAGCGTTCTTTGTAACCTTGAAAGTTGGAAGTGTAGGCTTGGAGAAAGGTCCTTTTTGGGATGCCGCTGATGGCAACCAAGCTTCCGGGATCAGCACTTCTTATCTCAAAAAATGAAAAGAACAATCCAACGCTGGGGGCTATTATAAGGGCTTGGCAAATTATTTTAAAAGCCCTAATAAACCCCCAACTGTTTGGCCGAAGTTGGGAAGGAGCAACGTTCATGGTGCGTAGGATGTCTGTTTCAAAGTCAGAAAAGGGGAATTGAATGCTCAGTTCCTCCACGGCCCCGGCGTAGAAGTAGAACCATTCAGCATTTACCCCTTTGGGGCGGATCATGCAAACATTCTCTCCAATCTCGCAAGGCTCTAGGATCACATCATCCTCATTTCCTGTGGATGAAATATTCCAGAGGGAACACAGGGTAGCAATCTCCACATCCTTTATTAGGCTCTGTTTGAAGCCCAGGGCTTCTCCTTTATGCACTTGGTTGGATTCCATTATAAGCTCCACTGAACCTGGAGAGTCAGGGTCAGAATCGCTGTCAGATGTTAGAACTTCAGAGTAAATCTTGTTCATAACCCTTTTTAGTTTTGCTACCCTTTGAGCGTCTCTCTTTTCTTGCATGCAATCCTTAAATAAGATTCTGCGTTCTTCGTTACTTAAGTGTTTCCTATGACATAACTTGTCACACTCCCTAATGATGACCATTATGAATTGAAAAATAAAGAGAGAGAGTAGAAAGGGGATACTTGAGTGAATGATTAACAGGCTTGAAGAAGATTTGAAGCGAGCAACGGCAGGAATGCGGAAGGGTTTAAAATTTGAAAGAAGGGTTTCTTGGGAAAGGAATGAGCACGTTATAATAGGGAAAAGGGGAGGAGAAAATATGTAGGTAGTTATAGCCTACTGTAAAGGTAATTATTGCGTCTACAAGTGACTGTTTAGTAGGAAGAGTGAGGTCACGTGCAGAATTTTGGAGTTCTGGGATACATCTCGTCGTGGGCTTAAGGTTTTAAGATGTTTGATCACACGATTTCAAGGCATGAAACCGTATGACCAAGGGGGCTTATGTTCATGCATAAATATCCTAGCCGAGATGTATGGTCTAGGAGGGGTTTGTAGGCACCCGGGATAGATTCTGGATGGAGATATGTGACCAGAGTCTGGTGTGTATCTCGGAGGTGGAGTAGGAGGCCGGGGTCTGACTCGGGGATACATCCCGGTCACCCGTCCGAGGGGATAGCTCGGATGGGTATAGGCGTTACGGTTTGGAGGAGTAATGAGAACATTGAGTCATTATTGGGCGTTACGGAGGAGGCCATCATTGCCTGAAATGGTTGATACCTTCATCTCCAAGCTATAGTTAATGTGCTAGGACAGTTGCATGAAGGAGGAGGGAGACTCACAGAGTCATTCATATAAATAGGGCTCCCGCTAGTGGGATAAGCAAGACAATGATAGCTTGGAACTCTAGTTAATACACTTGAGCTTCCAAATCCCTAAATATAATCAAAGAGGTTTTTCCTCAATAGACTACATATAAGATTAAGATGATTCAGGAAAAGATGAAGATTGCCTAGAGTTGTCAAAAGAGTTACCATGATAAGAGGAGAAAGGAGATCATGTGTTTTTATGAGTTACTTATGTAACAGGTGTTGGTCGAGCTTTGAAGTCACGTAAGTTGACGCCGCGTTTTATTGGTCCTTATTAGATTGCCCATAAAGTAGGTGAAGTGGCTTATCTAATATATTTTCCACCGGTACTTTCTAATCTCCAAGATGTTTTCCATGTATCTCAGTTGAGGAAATACATGACGTACACTTCTCATGTTGTTCCGTTAGATGATGTGCAAGTAAGAGATAATTTGACGATTGAAACTTCACCAATGCGGATAGAAGATAGGAGATTAAAACAACTTCGAGGTAAGGAGATCGATTTGGTGAAAGTGGTGTGGGGAGGACCAGCTGATGGCAATGTGACTTGGGAGCTTGAGAGTCAGATGAAGGATTCGTATCATGAGTTGTTCGTTTGAGGTAATTTTCGAGGACGAAAATCTTTCAAGTGGAGGAAAGTTGTAACATCCTGATTTTTTTATTAGAAATTTTATTTAATTATTATATGGCATGATAATTATTTAATTTGGTGATTTGGTGTCAGAAACCAAAGAAGGCACAAGCTGGTGGGAAGGTGTTTGCGTTGGCAGGGACTCCGACGGATAGTGAAGACAGACTTACTAGAGGTAAATGTTTTCTTTGGAAGTACTTTTGGTAATTACTATTATTACTGCTGATTGTATTGAATGATTAGTATGCGTGCATTGGATTCAAATATTGTTGAGCTGGTTATGTCAATGGAGCAGTGGCCTAAGTAAGAACCAAAACACGACTTAGGCTAAATGTGGAAGCGAAGTTAAGGATAATGGTATCAGATAAATTTTCGAGGACGAAAATATCCTAAGTGGGGGAGAGTTGTAACGCCTGGATTTTTAATTAATTATTTAATTAAATTATTCGAGGATTTATTTATCGGAATTTGATTGAAGTTGGATTTATCAATGTTTTTATAAGAAGCCTATTGGATTAATAAGTAGCATTGAGTTATTAATTGATTTAAGTTGTAGGAATAACATTATTAATTTATTGATTGAATTAGTTGAGTAGTCATATTAGAAATAAGTTAGAATTGGTGTTGGGCCTAAAATATGGTGTTGCTAAGTAATTAGGGGGTGTGTTGCCTAAGTCAATTTAGATTGTTGGAATAATTAAATAAAATAGTAATATATTATTATTATTAGACTTAGAAGAGAAAAATAGAGTTATCAGAAGAAAAGAGAAAGAGGAATAGGGTTGTTGGAGAACACGTACGTGAGAAAGTTGCTAGAGCCAAGGTTCCAGAAATCCGATCAAGGTTTAGAGATGCCATCAATCCAATGAGGTAAGGGTAGGGTTCTTGCTTTATAATTGGGAACATGATGGATGATATGTGGGATGGAGTTTATAGATTTTGCTTGTTTTGTGCCTTGATAATCCATGAAATTGGTTGTATGAATTGGCATATGTTGTTTTGGTTTGATTCCTTATACTGATATTGCGTTGTACTTAATCATTTTGGTTTATAAGCGATTTGGATGCCAAAAATTGGGAATTAAGGCTCGAGGAAGATGCTGTTTGCGCAAAAAAATTCCAATCTGTCACGTTCAGTTTGCGGCGCCAACGGGTGGACGCAACGCGAACTGAGTTCCTGTCAAAGACGCGGTGCGAAGATGAGGACGCGACGCATACTGTGCGATTTTGAACAATAAATTATGGTTTTTAAACTCTGTCCAATTTAGGTACTTGAAGTACGAAACTTTGAGTAGACTTTTATAAGTAAAATAATGTTAGTAATTAATAAGGAATGATACCGGAATTGATTAGAAATAATACCGATTAGTGAGTAGGTGGTTTTTAGACGGTATAGTTAACCAATCGGGATTTAAAGGGATTGCGGGAATGGTTCATATACGTTAGTAAGCTATTAGGATGTATTTGTTTTGCTGAATTTGTGTTGAATGTATGAATGTGGTTGTTGTCCTAATTATGGACAGATGTCGTTGAAGGCTTGATGGCCAACGTTGATGGTTGATTTGTTGTCCTAAGTTATTGATTATGGATGATGTTGTTGTATGCTATATATGATTGTCAAGTACATACATTGCATATTATGTTGGCCTGGATTGGCAAAACACGTTGACCGTTGGGGGCAAAGTTGATTACTTTGAAGGCTTACGCCTTGATGCCTCGGTAAACTGGCAGTTGATTACGTTGGGAGTTTTACTCCGATGGTACCACACGCATCTGCATTTGTTGAGTTGCATACTATACTGCATATTTATGTTGTTGTGCGAGTGTACTACGTTGGTGTTGATTTGGTGGTGAGATTGCAAAATAGTATTTTTTTTATATAATTTTAACTATATATTATTTATCATGATCTTAATTATATAGTTTGATATCTCACCCTTTCAATTGTTTCGCCGTTGCCTTTATAATGGTAACGTGCAGGTAATCAGGAGGAGTAGCTGTTATCGTCTTTAGTTCGAGTTTGGTGTCATTGCTCTGATATGTAGCACTCGGGGGGAGGGGAAATGAACACTTGTCTCGTTTAGCTGTTTTATGTTAAACTTTATGTTGATTATTGAAGGGCTTAATTATGTTGATGTTGCTTTATGATTTGAAAGATGATATATTCTATGTGGATAATAATTATGAAACTGCTGCGTGTTTAATGAAGTTGTTTATGTTTTGAAGACTAAAATTATGTGTTATGTTAGTTCCGCTCCTTTAGAGTGTTATGTATCTATTTTAAGTAAAAATGACAGGTTATGTGTTTATGTTGAAAAGTGTGACATCCTGATTATGTTGTGAAAAGAATTTTATACTCTGATTTTCTATTTAACTGCTTGGGGTAAATTGGGGTGTTACAGATGATCCATGATTAGAAACATGTTAGGACACCCTTAAATGGTGTCAATTCACTAATGAGATGGATTTTGTATGAGAAAAGCATGGAAAGAATAATGTTGTTCGTAGCAGATTTTCTGCATTTCGCAGAGCCCGCTTAGCACGGTGGAGGGTGCGCATAGCGCAAAAACTTCTGTAATTCAGGGATTAGCACGGATAATTGGGGCTTAACGCAGTCTGAAACATGAAATTTTATGTTTTCAATCATTTGGCATGGGATTCTATATGCTTATGCTTTATGATGTATTTCCATGTACTTTGACAATTTTTTTAATAGAGATTGCATAGGTTTTGAATTGGAAATTGATGAATACATAAATACTTGATTTTGGTAATTGTATGTTGTGTTTTGGGTGATTGTGGAACATAATTTTTTTGGCTTGTGTGCTATATGTTGTTCGTAAATATGTAATAATGGATGATACTAAATGATTGAATCGTGATTGTGATACATGTTTGTTGTGTAAAGGTGGATAATTCAAGGTGTTGAATTATTGTGATATACTTGAATAATAATGGCTGATGAAAAATCTTAGTTGTATATTGGTCGCGATAAAAAGTGAAGAACGAGGGAATCAAATCGAAATTCGAATCTCTGGCTCAAAAATGATTTACTCTTTGATTTTTTGTTTAAAAGATGTCGCGAGCACCAAGCTTTATTGTTTCCAAACAAGAAAGGAAAGGAAAAAGGGAAAGCTGAAATACCCTAAAATTGATATGCAATGTGATTAGTGTGAGCTAAACGCAACGCATGGGGGAGTGTCCTGGGTGAGGGGGTTGGTTATATAAAGGGAAGGTATTAGCACCCTATATATCTATAGTATTCTATAGAAACCTTTTGTGCGTTTGTGTTTTATTTGCTATGCTATTTTGGGAAAGTTTCTCCTTTGGGATTTAAGAAAGGTAGGTTAGGCAAGAACCTAAGTTTATTTATTATTATTATGCTCGCAAAGATCATTGGGATCCTTTGCATACATATCCCCTAGCGGGAATTGGCATCTGTAGCTCAGATATAAGGGAACTAAGGTTTGTTTGGTTTAAGGGAGAAAGAAGTATGCTCGCCAAGGGTGAGACCTTGTGCCTACGTATTCTCAAAAGGAGGTCGAGAAAGTCAGAGCAATCGTAGTTCCCACTTATATGCTAGTGGAAGCAAATATTTTAGGAGACAACGACAAGTGTCATCTTAATGAAAAATGTATCTAATCTATTTCATCACATACATTTTTGAAAATTTGATTGTTTGAATCTTTCATTGTAAGCATTTGGTGTTTTTCTTGAGTGTACAAGCGTTACCACTTACAAGTAAGAAATATGTTTGAAAAAACGTTGAATCTTTCATTGTAAGCATTGGGCGTTTTGCTTGAGTGTACAAGCGTTGCCACTTACAGTTAAGAAAGATGTTTTGTTTGAAAAAGTGTTTTGTTTTGAAAAATGTTTGATTTGTATGTGATGCTATAGATGAGATACTTCTTCCATATAGATGATTCATGTCTTATCTCTAAGGAGAATTATTTTGTTATTGATTAGGGGGGATGCTTTTAAGAATCTTGTGGGTCCTTGTGTTGTAAGCCCAAGAGGAGGCTATCCGAGGGACATCGAGGGTCCTTGTATGTGAGCCCAAGATGAGGCTTTCCGAGGGACATCGAGGGTCCTTGTATGAAGCCCAAGAGGAGGCTATAGGGTATGGCTGGCTTGGCTTTAAGAGTGATTTCACCGGGAAATCATACTCTTAGGGTTCTATCCCAGCGAAGGTGATTCTTTGTATTGGAAACCCAATAGGAGGCTGTTAGAGATTTCCAGGTCTCTTTCTTGAATGAAGCCCAAGAGAAGGCTAAACTCAATGAGGGAGTTCTTTTGTACGAATCCCAAGAGGAGTCTAACTCAACAGGGGAGTTCTTTTGTACAAAGCCCAAGGGGAGGCTAACTCAACAAGTGAGTTCTTTTGTACGAAGCCCATGAGGAGGCTATGGGAAATCTAGTTGTTATACTAGTTGTAATGACATAAATAAACATGAACAAGTATATGAACAAGTATATATATGACAAAGTGTGTGTGCGCATTCATAGGAGTTTATGAAGGAAATATATAAACAAGTGTATAAAACAAGCGAATAAAGCTAGTGTACTTGGATATATACAAAGGAGTGTATGATGGAAATATATAAACAAGTGTTTTAAAACAAGCGGATAAAGCTAGTGAACTTGGATATATACAAAGGAGTTTATGACAGAAATATATAACCAAGTGTTTAAAACAAGCGGATAAGCTAGCGATATTTGAATATATACAAAGGAGTTGGGACTTACACCTTAAGGGAGACCCACTGGTTTAAGAGCAGTTTCACCGGGAATAATGCTCCTCTTAATACCAGTGGAATTGGTGTATAAACAAACAGATAAAACTAGTGAACGATACTAGTTTACTTGAATATTTGCAAAAAGTTGAATATGTACAAAAAATTGAATATGTACATAAAAGGGTGGATATGTACAAGGAAATAAAATATGTACATATGAGGGTTGGGACTTACACATTAAGGGAGGCCCATGATCAATTTGATTTTGAGTTCGAAAGACTTTCGAGGAAAAACCTAGTTCGGTTTGAATTTTCAAAGATTAATCGAATCGATCATGGAAAAGAGGTGTGTAAGTTAATTAAAACATTTTTTGAAAGTTTTGAAAAGGTTTGAAAAGTGAAATTTATTCACAAGAGGTTTTGAAAAAGATTAGGTTTGAAAAATCATGAAGAAAATATTTTTTGAAAACATTTAAAAACGTCTATTTTAAACCTAATAAAAATATATCAAAAGAAAATTTTTTTTGGAATTTTTTGACATAATCATAAAATAGATATATTAAATGACAAGTGTGCAAAACATCATCTCAAAATGAGAAGTTTTGATTGGTTTTTGAAAATGTTGAAGTTTGATAAAAATATGAAGAAAAAAAGTGATAAAAATTTGATTTTGGTCCTAAAGAGTGTTGAACTCATGACTTAAAGCTCAAAGGTGAAAAATTTAGCCACTGGTCCACATGTGTGGCTTGTCAAAACAAGGATTTGATTTGATTTGATTTGAAAATAATTTTGGAAAATGGTTTTGAAAAAGGTTGAAAATAGTTGAAAAATGAAAAGTTTGGAAAATAAAAAGGTCTCAGGGGGATTCGAACCCTAGACCTTATGCATGACAAGACATGAGAAGCACGTTGGCTGCCACTGGGGTGGCTGTTTCATCCGTTTATGAAACAACAACGAATAAAAAACTTGCTCGAAAAAAAAACAGAAAATGCGCGAAGATCTTCATCTTCAACCTCATGCCTTTGATTCCTATCTCTCTTGTTTCTCAATGAAATTGCACGATTCAAACATCAAACTTGCTCGAAATTTTACCATGACCATGATGGTAGCATTTAATTTCATTTATTTTAAGCATATGATTACTGAATTCGTAAAAATCAGATAAACCCTAGTTTTGAAAATTGATTGTGAAATCGTGTAAGTTCAATAATTAAAGTAATTGATTGAGGGTTTATAATCCTTATACATGCAGAAATATGATGGCCAAACAATATTTGAACTAGAATGCAAGAATCATAGAGTTTAAAGTTCGAGCACTTACCTCTTCAAGTGAGAATCTGATTCTTCGAAGAAGGTGTTACAAAGATGATTTGATGATCTGGACAGCTTCCTGGACCTTCAAGGAACGTGTTGAAGTGCTTAGTTTGCTTGGAGATGGTTTGGAACTTGCTGCCCGAGTCCAACTGCCATAACTTGAAGTGTGATTAAATTTTGATGTGGGAGCTGTTACAAATGTGATCTAAGTGTTTAGATCACTTCTGTGAAGTGTATGGATGATGTTTGAAGTGAAAGATTGAAGTTTGCACGAGTGGATTTTGATTTTACAAGTTAAGGCTCAAAACTTGCACAAATGAAGTTTTTGTGAGGAAACTGACTTTTGATTGTTTTTTTGATGGTTTAAAGGTTCTAAAAACTTACTAATGATGTTTAGAAAGTGTTTGAAGCAATGGATTACTCAGAACTTGCAAGAATTGAAAATTGGAATTCTTACATTTTGAAAACATAGAAACTTGCAAATGAAGAAAGAAGTGAGAAAACAAGTTTATGATTGTTTTGGTGTGATTTTGAATGAAGGAATGACCTCTATTTATAGGCAAGTAAGTTTGGAAAGAAAGGCAAGATAGGATTGAATGAGTTTGTAAGTTGAAGCTTAAGAGGTAAGAAATGAATCTTCACATTAAATGCACATGGTTAATTTCTAAATCATGGTTAAAAAACTCAAGTGTTTCTATCCTAAATTAAATCATTGGCCTTGTATATTTTTGAGTGAAAACCTATCCTTTGGTGGTGACAAGGCTTCTAGAAGAGGATGTTGGCAAAAATGACTTGAAAAACATGAAAAATGACCTATAATTTAAGCTTATGGACCTGTAAGTTCTAATTTCAAAACCCTAGCTCCACAAAATATTTTTTCATGTTCTTGGACATTTTGGAAAGCTTCGAACAAGATCTGCAACTTTCATGTTGGAAGTTTTTCTTGAATTAAAATGGATCTAGGTGAAAAATGGCCATGAAAATGATGAAAAAAGTGATAAAAACACTTGAAATTTTTTCTAAGTGTTAGAAAATTTCAAGTTTTGACTTTTTGTTGAATTTTTTACACATTTTTTTATTTTTGAAGATCATGATGGATAATTTGAAATGCATTGATGATTGCAAAAATTTTAATTTCAAAAGTTGACCAAAAATCAAAGTTTGACTGATTTGAACAGTTGACTTTTTGTCAGATGATTAAGAATTTCTCTGATGATCAATCTTGGCTTTGGAAATGTTTTAATCAAAAAATTAGGTCAAGATATTGCATTGGGTATTTTGAGATCATGCTCCAAGAAATTAGGTCATTAATTGAGTAAAAAGTCAATGATACACCATCCTCGATCAAAATCCTAATTTGGTCGATTCAAGATAGATCTTGAGGAAATGATGAGAATTTGAAGATCAAATGTTGATGATTGATGAATATAGATCATTAGAGGTGAGTGGAGACTCAAACCTTAATTTGATCGTATATTGAACTGATGAAAGATTTTGATTCAAAACCCTAATTTGGCTCAAGGAGCACACACACAAGTTATCAAGTTTTGAAATTGTCAGTGATGCAATGATGCACATGTAGATGATATGAGATGGTATCTTAGGTCAAAAATTGGGGTATGACAGATGTCCCTATTTAAGTTTCTTCAACCTAAGATATGAAGATGAAAATCTTCGTCTCGATAGGTGTGAAGAGACGTAAATATTAGAATACACAAATTTTGGACCTAAGATACCAAAAAATACAAATGATGCAAAGTGATTGCAAGAAATTTACCAAGGAGGTACCAAAGGGTGACACAACTGGTGAAAAAAACATTTGTGAGGATGTCTTAATCTGTCTAAGAAAGGAGAATCCTGTTTGTTAAGAAACAAGTATATGTTTCACTGGGAAAATAGATTCGCAAAGGAAGTGAATATCTGTTTCGCTTTGGGAAACAAGGAGATTACATTCTGTCAGCGTAGTGACAATGTTTAAGGTAAGCAAATATGATATTACCAATTATCATCCTAGTGATAGTTTATGGTAATTTGAAATGAAGACTCATTTACCGATTATCAGCATTGTGATGGTAAATGGTATGAGTTTTGAAGATATTACCAATTATGATTAAAGTGATAACTATAACAAGATAATTCTTGAGAAATTTCTACTGATTATCCAGCCTTGTGAATAACAAACAATAATGGAAATAGATCTCAAATGAGTTTCTACTTTCCCAATTACAATCGTGTCGGGGATCTTTTTGAGAAGATGTAGGCATTTTGATTGTAAAGATACAGGTTTCTCAAAGAGAAAGACAACTGTGGGGATTTATTGAACTTTCATGATTAGGCTTGTTAAGAAGAACAATCGTTTTATGATAAGTTCAAAGTTGAGAAGGAAATAAGCGGCTCGGGTGACGAGGTTATTGCTTATTGTTTGCAGGTAGATTTTTTTTGTGAAATTTGGACCTGCATTTAGAGACAAGGTTCTATCCAGGAATGAACTGGAAAGAAACGGTCAAACAAGATTTTGTACCCAATGAGGAAGGAACTCGATTGGGGAACTGGAGAAAGAATTTACCTATTTTGTTTGCATAAAGTCTAATGATTGCTTTGAATGATTATATGCATCTGACGATAAATATCTATTCACAAATACACCAAAAGCAAACAGAAACAACAATTACTACAGACTCTAGGAATTAGGATAGTAGCCCAAGTCACCAACACGTCCCCGTAGATCCAGTTTCACAGAAATATCCCCACAGAGCCATCGCCCCCCCGACAGAGACATATTTCCCAACAAGACTACTACTCTATCATCTCTTTTCAGCAATGTCCAACGCTTTTGTTCATCATGTTAGTCCCCTAATAGTGATCCTATCAACTCATCGCGTTAGTCTCCGAGCAGTGATCGTACCAAATCATCACGTTAGTCCTCGAGCAGTGATCATATCAACTCATCACATTAGTCCCCGAGTAGTGATCTTATCAACTCATCACGTTAGTCCCTGAGCAGTGGTCGTATCAACTCATCACGTTAGTCCTCAAGAAGTGATCGTATCAACTTATCACGTTAGTCCCCGAGTAATGATCGTATCAAATCATCACGTTAGTCCCCGAGCAGTGATCGTCTACATTGTCACGTCAGTTGTAACGCCCCGAATTTAATTAATTAGTTAATTAAATTATTAAAAGATTTAATTATTGGAATTAGACGAAGTTGGAGAATTAATCGGAGTAATTGGATTTATTGGCATTATTTAAGAGACATATTTGGATTAGTAAGTTTAAGCCGGATTATTTGGTTGGTGTAATTGGAAGATTAATATTAAGAATAATAGTATTTATTTATTGGACTAGTTTATTTAAGTGAAATAATCAGTTTAGTCGGAGAATTATTATTATGAGTAGAGATTAATTAACTAGAATAATTAGTGATGAATTAATTCGGTGGTAGAATATTATTGAAAATAATATTAGAAATAAGTGTGGAATTAATAGAGTTATTTATTTGGTGTTAGAAGTATAGAAAAGAGGTGTGAAATTAAGTTAAGTAGAAATAATAAAAATATTATTATTATTACTATTTTATTATTATTATTATAATAATATTATTAGTTGGATTTAATTATAAGAGAAGGAATTAGGTTTAAATAAGTAAGAGATATAAAAGGAGAAATATAAGGCTAATAGTTAGAATAAAAATAATATTATAATTATTCTTTAATTTGGAATTAATAAATTAAATGTAGTATATATTTATTATGAGGATAAATTAGTATTTATGGAGAGAATTATTTAATAAACCAATTTATTAGGAGCTACTATATATTGAATTAACCTAGTGAAATAAGGAGAAAAATATTGCTTGTAAAACAAAAAGAAGACCTAGCCAAACCATAGCCGTAGCAAACAGAAGAGAGAAAGGAAGAGAAGTTGGAAACAAGGGTTGCTAGGAGGGATCATTGCTGTCCGAAAGTTCCGTTTTCCGATCGAATTTCCGAGTTCCCATCAATCCACAGGTAAGGGGTGGGATTCGGGTTTTATAATCGATTGTAGGATGGTTCGTATGTAGAGTTTAGGGCTACGATATTACACTGCTAATCGTAATTCCGGTGATAATTTTATATGTTGAATTGGATATTATATATTTTGTGTTGAATCATGTGATAATGGTGTTGTTTGAAAATCATATAATGTTGTGCTGTCTCGATCGAACCGTTACGCGTGTGTGGATAAAAGGGAATTTTTGGATTGATAAAGATCAAGAGGGGCGACCGTCTGTGGTGAAGGAGGCGCCTGGAATGGAGGAGGAGAGCGTCTCCTGCTATTGGGGAGTGAGGCGTCCGCCTCTGTGTTGGGGGTGGGGGTCTCAATGCCATTCTTGCACTCGTGGCTTAGGCATGTTATAAGAATTTGAACATAAAATTAGTAATGACATGATGAAATAATAATGATAAGAGATGAAGAATTACATGGCAGTGGGTGGAGTTAGTCTCAGCAGTAGCAGAAATGCTCTAACAGTATTGGAAAATTATAACAGCAGAGTAATATTTTAGCAGCACAAAGTGTAGTTAGCGGTGTAGATTAATTAGTAAAGCGAGCCAAAATAATGCAGATTTATTAATGAACTATCAGAATTAATTGGTAGAATAATTAGAACTAATTAGTAATGTTGCAGAAAACTAAAAATAGTGCAGAAAATAATACTGTCAGTCGAATTAAGCGGAGAAAATAGTTTAACGGAATTGGACGAAATTTTATGAGATAGTTCGGGTATACGGGTAGTTAATTAAAACAGTGTTATTTCGTCTTAACTCGTGTTAGTTGCTGAATTGCCGATACTGTCGGAATGATGTCGTTTATGTCCGAATTAGATGGTCTAAGTGTCGTAGGCTCAAATGGCCAAAGTCGAAGAATGAATTGGATTAAATTATGAATTGTGTTGTGTTGATGTCGTTAATTGTTGTTGAAGTTGATTATGTTTATTATAAGTTGCGTGGTTGTGATGTTGTTAATTGTTGTTGAAGTTGATTATGTTTATTATAAGTTGCGTGGTTGTGAAGTTGTTAATTGTTGTTGAAGTTGACTATGTTTATTATAAGTAGCGTGGTTGTAAAAGTTGTTAATTGTTATTGAAGTCGAAGTTGATCATGTTGATTAAGTTGATGCAGTTAATGCATGATTAAGTTGTTGTTGTTGTTGATGCAGTTAATGCATGATTAAGTTGTTGTTGTTGTAAGTTGTTGTTGATGCAGTTAATGCATGATTAAGTTGCTGTTGTTGTAAGTTGTTGTTGACGTTGTAGTCGTTGTAGCATACATATCATGTGCATTATTAAGTTGGCCTGGATTGGCACCACGTTGTAAGTTGAAGGCTTATGCCTTGTTGAATGCCTCGATAACCTGGCATATTTTAAGTTGGGAGTTCTGCTCCAAATGGATCCACATACATTTGCATTTGTCGAGTCGCATTTAAGTTGTTGCTGATTCTATGTTGTTTGGTGGATATTATATGTTGTTGATTCTATGTTGTTTGGTGGATATTATATGTTGTTGATTCTATGTTGTTTGGTGGATATTATATGTTGTTGACTTTATGCTGTTTGGTAGATATTATGTGTTATCGATTAAAGTAGTAATTATCGTATGTTTCTTACTTAAGCATATGAATTATCGTACTTTCGCTTATATTATTCGATATCTCACCCTTTCCATTTTGTTGGCCGTTACCTTTGTATTGGTAACGTGCAGGTATTCAGGAATGGAAGAATTAGTTGATGTCGGTTCAAGTCGATGTCTTTGCTCTGATACGTAACACTCGGGGGGACGTTGGTCTATGTTGTTTATATTGTTGACTCTTGTTGTTATTAGTATAATTTGTTGAAATCCTAAGTGATGTTGTGAAATAAAAGGTTGTTAAGTATGTTGAAAGTCGAACAAGATGTTTAAAGTTGTTATTCGTATAATAGATTCAATTGTATAACCAAGAATTCCGCTGCATTGTAATAAAAAGTTTTTTGTTTGAAATGTCATTGCAAGTTGTTATGAGATACTCCGAATTAAAAAGTGTTATGTATCTTATCTGTTTGTGTTGTTAATGTTGAAATGTGGCATCCCATGTTTTTAGTTTAAAATTTCCGCACTCTGATTTTATAATAAACGTTGGGTAGAAATGGGGTGTTACAATAGTGGTATCAGAGCAGGTCGGTCTGTCCGGCCAGTGTTGTCTAATGTTGTTTACTTCCTTCGCACGCGACAAGTGTGTGGAACACTGTCGGTACTTGTTGCTTTTGGTTGACTGTTTGCAGGAATTAAGTTGAAGCTAAGTGGGGGAGAAGCTTTGCTTCTCGGATGTATTTAGTTGAGAGATATCAGATTAGTATGCTACTGATGGATACGATGCAAACATTGTAGGAGCCTTGTCGTTTCTCGAATTCGAAGGTGGTAAGAATTTAAGATTTGGTTGTTTGAAAAGTTGGAATGTATTGAAAAAGAATAGTTGTTATGAGATAGAATTTAGTAAGTTGATTGTTTAAGTAGGCCATGTTGTGGAATTATTGGGATTGATTTAAAAGTTGTAGAAGTTATTGGAGTGGTTGGGATCCTTGAATCATGGATGCAAGTTGGAAAAAGAATACTATTAATGTTAGTAACGACAGTTTAATCTCTATTGTGGTTGTCGGATATCTATTGACAAATTGAGGAATTGATCACCCTTAATCTCTTGTTGATAGTAGACGGGATCATGTTGGATGATATAAAATTGTTTTGCTATCTTAATGGTAAGTAAGTGGTGGATTCTACGACAAGAATGTTGTTAAGGTGAGGATACCATGGTGTACAAGAAAGTGAGTAGTAGTTGTTACTATGTTGTAAGGTGATTGTCTCAAAGTAGTTGCTTTTGAGTTGATGAGAATTAAGAGAGTTGTTGGTGTTTTGTGAATGAATAACCTCAGAGTATGAGAATAAGGATTTTGTATAAGTATTTCAGTGTTGAAGATGTTGCTAGGATAATGATGCAATGATGTATAAGTTGAGTATGAACAAGTGAAGGTTGTTTCTATATTATAAGACGTTGTTTCAAGATATTGCCAAAAAGGTTGGAGAGTTAATAAGAATTATGTTGCAAGAGCATTGGAAGATTGAGATATAAGTTGTGGATTTAAGCCATGGATGGGTTGTTGTTGAATCGAAGGATTGGATGCGAATGTGATGTTAAGGATGGTTGTGTCGGATAGATTTTCGAGGACGAAAGTATTCTAAGTGGGGGAGAGTTGTAACGCCCCGAATTTAATTAATTAGTTAATTAAATTATTAAAAGATTTAATTATTGGAATTAGACGAAGTTGGAGAATTAATCGGAGTAATTGGATTTATTGGCATTATTTAAGAGACATATTTGGATTAGTAAGTTTAAGCCGGATTATTTGGTTGGTGTAATTGGAAGATTAATATTAAGAATAATAGTATTTATTTATTGGACTAGTTTATTTAAGTGAAATAATCAGTTTAGTCGGAGAATTATTATTATGAGTAGAGATTAATTAACTAGAATAATTAGTGATGAATTAATTCGGTGGTAGAATATTATTGAAAATAATATTAGAAATAAGTGTGGAATTAATAGAGTTATTTATTTGGTGTTAGAAGTATAGAAAAGAGGTGTGAAATTAAGTTAAGTAGAAATAATAAAAATATTATTATTATTACTATTTTATTATTATTATTATAATAATATTATTAGTTGGATTTAATTATAAGAGAAGAAATTAGGTTTAAATAAGTAAGAGATATAAAAGGAGAAATATAAGGCTAATAGTTAGAATAAAAATAATATTATAATTATTCTTTAATTTGGAATTAATAAATTAAATGTAGTATATATTTATTATGAGGATAAATTAGTATTTATGGAGAGAATTATTTAATAAACCAATTTATTAGGAGCTACTATATATTGAATTAACCTAGTGAAATAAGGAGAAAAATATTGCTTGTAAAACAAAAAGAAGACCTAGCCAAACCATAGCCGTAGCAAACAGAAGAGAGAAAGGAAGAGAAGTTGGAAACAAGGGTTGCTAGGAGGGATCATTGCTGTCCGAAAGTTCCGTTTTCCGATCGAATTTTTGAGTTCCCATCAATCCACAGGTAAGGGGTGGGATTCGGGTTTTATAATCGATTGTAGGATGGTTCGTATGTAGAGTTTAGGGCTACGATATTACACTGCTAATCGTAATTCCGGTGATAATTTTATATGTTGAATTGGATATTATATATTTTGTGTTGAATCATGTGATAATGGTGTTGTTTGAAAATCATATAATGTTGTGCTGTCTCGATCGAACCGTTACGCGTGGCTGTGGGATAAAAGGGAATTTTTTTGGATTGATAAAGATCAAGAGGGGGCGACCGTCCCTGCTGGTGCAAGGGAAGGAGGCGTTCGCCTCCAGGGGAATGAAGAGGGAGAGACGACCGTCCTAGAGGAGGAGGCATCCGTCTCCTTTGCTATTGGGGAGTGAGGCGTCCGCCTCTGTGTTGGGGGTGGGGGTCTCAATGCCATTCTTGCACTCGTGGCTTAGGCATGTTATAAGAATTGAACATAAAATTAGTAATGACATGATGAAATAATAATGATAAGAGATGAAGAATTACATGGCAGTGGGTGGAGTTAGTCTCAGCAGTAGCAGAAATGCTCTAACAGTATTGGAAAATTATAACAGCAGAGTAATATTTTAGCAGCACAAAGTGTAGTTAGCGGTGTAGATTAATTAGTAAAGCGAGCCAAAATAATGCAGATTTATTAATGAACTATCAGAATTAATTGGTAGAATAATTAGAACTAATTAGTAATGTTGCAGAAAACTAAAAATAGTGCAGAAAATAATACTGTCAGTCGAATTAAGCGGAGAAAATAGTTTAACGGAATTGGACGAAATTTTATGAGATAGTTCGGGTATACGGGTAGTTAATTAAAACAGTGTTATTTCGTCTTAACTCGTGTTAGTTGCTGAATTGCCGATACTGTCGGAATGATGTCGTTTATGTCCGAATTAGATGGTCTAAGTGTCGTAGGCTCAAATGGCCAAAGTCGAAGAATGAAGTGGATTGGATTAAATTATGAATTGTGTTGTGTTGATGTCGTTAATTGTTGTTGAAGTTGATTATGTTTATTATAAGTTGCGTGGTTGTGATGTTGTTAATTGTTGTTGAAGTTGATTATGTTTATTATAAGTTGCGTGGTTGTGAAGTTGTTAATTGTTGTTGAAGTTGACTATGTTTATTATAAGTAGCGTGGTTGTAAAAGTTGTTAATTGTTATTGAAGTCGAAGTTGATCGTGTTGATTAAGTTGATGCAGTTAATGCATGATTAAGTTGTTGTTGTTGTTGATGCAGTTAATGCATGATTAAGTTGTTGTTGTTGTAAGTTGTTGTTGATGCAGTTAATGCATGATTAAGTTGCTGTTGTTGTAAGTTGTTGTTGACGTTGTAGTCGTTGTAGCATACATATCATGTGCATTATTAAGTTGGCCTGGATTGGCACCACGTTGTAAGTTGAAGGCTTATGCCTTGTTGAATGCCTCGATAACCTGGCATATTTTAAGTTGGGAGTTCTGCTCCAAATGGATCCACATGCATTTGCATTTGTCGAGTCGCATTGAGTCGCATTTAAGTTGTTGCTGATTCTATGTTGTTTGGTGGATATTATATGTTGTTGATTCTATGTTGTTTGGTGGATATTATATGTTGTTGATTCTATGTTGTTTGGTGGATATTATATGTTGTTGATTCTATGTTGTTTGGTGGATATTATATGTTGTTGACTTTATGTTATTTGGTAGATATTATGTGTTATCGATTAAAGTAGTAATTATTGTATGTTTCTTACTTAAGCATATGAATTATCGTACTTTCGCTTATATTATTCGATATCTCACCCTTTCCATTTTGTTGGTTGTTACCTTTATATTGGTAACGTGCAGGTATTCAGGAATGGAAGAATTAGTTGATGTCGGTTCAAGTCGATGTCTTTGCTCTGATACGTAACACTCGGGGGGGACGTTGGTCTATGTTGTTTATATTGTTGACTCTTGTTGTTATTAGTATAATTTGTTGAAATCCTAAGTGATGTTGTGAAATAAAAGGTTGTTAAGTATGTTAAAAGTCGAACAAGATGTTTAAAGTTGTTATTCGTATAATAGATTCAATTGTATAACCAAGAATTCCGCTGCATTGTAATAAAAAGTATTTTGTTTGAAATGTCATTGCAAGTTGTTATGAGATCCTCCGAATTAAAAAGTGTTATGTATCTTATCTGTTTGTGTTGTTAATGTTGAAATGTGGCATCCCATGTTTTTAGTTTAAAATTTCCGCACTCTGATTTTATAATAAACGCTGGGTAGAAATGGGGTGTTACAATAGTGGTATCGAGCGGTCGGTCCGTTGTTGTCTAATGTTGTTTACTTCCTTCGCACGCGACAAGTGTGTGGAACACTGTCGGTACTTGTTGCTTTTTGGTTGACTGTTTGCAGGAATTAAGTTGAAGCTAAGTGGGGGAGAAGCTTTGCTTCTCGGATGTATTTAGTTGAGAGATATCAGATTAGTATGCTACTGATGGATACGATGCAAACATTGTAGGAGCCTTGTCGTTTCTCGAATTCGAAGGTGGTAAGAATTTAAGATTTGGTTGTTTGAAAAGTTGGAATGTATTGAAAAAGAATACTACTTTGTAACTCGATGTCCCAAGGAGTTGTTAAAGTAGTGATGATTATGTTGCAAGAGTATTGGAATATTAACGTATGCGTATTGGATTTAACCATGTTGAGTTGTTGTTATATCGGAAAGGTAGTAGTCGAAGTGTTACCAAACACAATTGAGGATGCTTGTGTCGAATAGATTTTCGAGGACGAAAATATTCTAAGTGGGGGAGAGTTGTAACGCCCAGAAATTTAATTAATTATTTAATTAAATTATATAAGGAATTATTTATTGGAATTAGTCGAAGTCGGGAATTATCAGAATTATTATAAGAGGCGTTAATTGAATTAATTTTTGATTAGTCGATAGATTAATAATAATAATAATAATATTAGTTGACTATTAATAATAATAATAAAATTAAAATAATTTGTTGGGAAAGAAATAGGCCCAATGAGAGAAATATAATTATTAGTTATTATAAATAATAAGAAATTATGTTTTTGGAGAGGTTGTTAGAAAACAAGGAGAAGAAAAGGGAAAAGAATAGTATACGTGAAAAGAGGAAGAAAAAGAGGAATAGGCTTGGGAGAAAAACTGCCGTCGCGAAAAAATTATAGACCGAAAGCCAAACCGAAATTCGATCGAAACTCCGTAGAGCGACCTTCAATCCAGGTAAGAGTGGGTTCTAATTTTCTAATGGGTTGTATGATGAGTAGTATGTGGGAATTAGGATAATGGAGAATTTACTATGCATTTGTTGTGGTTCTGTTTGGTGAAAAACATGTTTAGGTTAAAACCTCCAAATTTTCATAAATTTAAATTGTTAGGTTTTGATGAATAATCTTTAATATGTACTAACTAATTGTGTTTGGAATTGATATATTGAAATTGAGAGATGATTGAGAACCTAATTTAATACATAGAAACTATACTATACTTAAAAAATTGAAAATATCAATTTGGTAATCTAATGTAGCGGCCACTTTATCATATACAGTAGCGAAATTGGGTGAAATTATGATAGCAGTTTGTTATTTACACTGTAGTGGCCTTTGTTTTGCAACTAGTAGTGTAGCGTCAACTTTAATATGATATATATATTCATATACATACTACTATATATAAATAAGTTAGTTATAAAATATAAATAGTTTGTTTAAGAGAAATATATACATACTACCACATATAAGTTCAAATTTTAGAATAACAAATTGGATATACATACTGTAGAGGCACACATTACTGTAAGCTAAATAAAATATATTTTTCAGTTTATAATATATAATATAACATGAGTATAATAATAATGATTTTTGTATTATTAAGTATAATTATTTATTTTATGAGTTTTGAGTTAGAGGTAAATAATTTAGTTAATTTAAATTATTCTCAATTTCGTTAGAGTTGTCAATAGAGTTGTCAATAAAATTGTCAGGAGTTGTTTTGATTTATTAAAAGTCATACTTTAATTGTTTTGGGTGATTCTGACATGTTTAGAGTTGTCGGCGTTGTTTTCGGGTTGTTTCAAATTAAATCTAATAAGCCATAGAATAAACCGTAGAATTAAAGGTAAGCGTATTTGCCCCTTTAGAGTTGTTTTATTATTACTTGAGTCATGTCATTAACCAACTATTTTTATAAATATTATTTTATATATAAAAGTTGTCGGTAGAGCAATTTTGAGCATCTTAGAGCTATTTTGGAATTGTAGGGATTGTGGTAGAGTGATTTATAATTCTTTGAGAATTATATCAAGTTATTATTATATATTATTATGACATTTTTATGAGTTAAGAGAATAGAATAAATTATATACTATCATAAATTATGAATTTTCTGGTGATAAATTGTGTTGTGTTGTTCCATTGAATCGTTGTTGTTGTAGCTTGTGATGATGTTGTTAATAATTGTGAAGTTGTAGGTTTGGATGAAATTGATTGTTGTTTACTTGTATTAATTTAGTTGATAAATTGTGAAGTTGCAGTTGACAAACTATTATTGTTGCTGATCCGTTGATGAAGTTGTAGGCATATGGCCAAAGTTGATTAAGTTGAATCGTCCCGATTTATGGACATGTTTGAGTTGTAGGTTGAATGACCAGTGTTGATCTAAGTTGATTCTATTGGTGCATATTTTAAGTTGTTGCTGTATGATGTTGTTGTTATCGCATTGTTGTGTATTTGTTGTTTAAGTTGATGTCGCATGGCATACATTGCATTATTAAGTTGGCCTGGATTGGCACCACGTTGAAAGTTGAAGGCTTATGCCTTGGCCTTGATGGCACCATGTTGAAGGCTTATGCCTTGTTAATGCCTCGATAACCTGGCATGATTTTTAAGTTGGGAGTTCTGCTCCAAATGGTACCACATGCATTTGCATAGTTGAGTCACATATTGAGTCGCGTGTTAAAGCTGTTGATATTATTCGTTATTTGTTGATTGTCGTTGCGCTGTTGTTATAAGTTGCCGTTGTTATAAGTTGTTGTTATAAGTTGTTGTTATAAGTTGTTGTTGTTATAAGTAGTTGTTTCTATAAGTTGCCGTTGTTATAAGTTGTTGTTATAAGTAGTTGTTGTTATAAGTTGTTATAGGTTGTTATTGTTATAAGTTGCTGTTGTTATTAGATTGTGTTGATTCAAGTTGTTACGTTGATTAAATAAAGTGCCTTCTTGTTATTATTAAGTTGTTTGCTGGTTGTATGAATAATTACTGAAGCATTGATCTACTTTATCTGAATTCTAATATACTATTTATCATACGATTGATTAGATTGTTAGATATCTCACCCCTTCTGTTGTGATGTTGCCTCTACGTGGGTAACGTGCAGGTAATGAAGAACAAAGGTTTAGTTGTTGTTAGTTCAAGTCGGTGTCTTTGCTCTGATACGTAACACTCGGGGGGACGTTGGTCTATGTTGTTTATATTGTTGACTCTAGTTGTTATTAGTATAATTTGTTGAAATCCTAAATGATGTTGTGAAATAAAAAGTTGTTAAGTATGTTGAAAGTCGAACAGGAAGTTTAAAGTTGCTATTAGTATGATATATTCAGTTGTATAACTATGAATTCCGCTGCGTAGTAATAAAAAGTATTTTGTTTGAAAGTTATTGCAAGTTGTTATGAGATCCTCCGAATTAAAAAGTGTTATGTATCTTATTTGTTTGCGTTGTTAATGTTGAAATGTGGCATCCCATGTTTTTAGTTTAAAATTTCCGCACTCTGATTTTATAATAAACATTGGGTAGAAATGGGGTGTTACATCAGTCCCCGCGTAGTGAACGTCAACCTTGTTACATTGGTCCGCGAGTAATAACCAATCAACTTTCAGCTTATTATGTTAGTCTCCAAGAAGTAATAGGTTATACAAGATCACATCATCCCCAGCAAGATTCTTACAGAAGATGTTCATCCCCAGCTGAGTACCTCTAAGGATTATTTCCCAACAACATCCATATCTAGACTCGAAACTTGGTCAGATAGTGCGTCGGAGGAATTCATATCTCTCTTGTTCCCCAGTCAGGGTCTCCAACAACTACATCCCCAAGCAGAAATCAAAGATCCCCGACAGAACATCCCCATCTTCTTCAAGATGGATATGTTTTGAAATACCATAACATCTACATTCATACATTGTTCATAAAAAAATCATAACATGTGCATATACCATTCACAAACATCATCATTAATCTATATGCATCATAACATGCATAAAACTAATCTCGTTCTCTCAGTTTAAATTCTCCAACAGGTGAAAGTTATCTCCGGACGGACAGTCAAAGATTAACGCCCGAAACAAGACGGGAAAACTATCTGAACGACCAGACAAGTTTATCAACAGACGGCAGGGTACCGATTAATACCCAAAACAAGACGGGAAAGCTATCTACATCCTGATGAATACTCATTTCAAATAAATCCAAGACGAAGGTTTATTCTGACTCTCCTATCCTTGGAGTTTCCAGATGGCATCTTTAAGCCCATCTCTGACTATACGTCGATATCTCTCCGTCTGTAGAATGCTGCATATCTGGTGAAAAATCAATACATACTAGTAACCTCATTCAAAGACGAGCATGGGGTATAACGTACGACTAACTCCCCAATATTAGCTTCACAAAATGGCATCAATAATCCTATTCTAGTACATCGTCAACTAACGATCTCATTCCATACACCAGCGAGTGCAAATTTTCAAGTGTACTCGATTGTTCAATCATCTTCTACCTTCAGGTCACGAAAGGCAAGCATACAATTCTAACCCTTTGGGTACAAAAAGATTGAACAGGGGCAACTGTTCTACCCCAAAATTTTCCCTCCTATTTCTCTAGTCAATCCACATCTCCATACTCAAGAATTTCTCAAAGGTTGACCAGATGAACTTTCTCCAAAGCAATCAACCCACAAAACTAGGGTTTTGATTCTCTCAAGTCAAAGATGAGTTCTAATGCCTCAAGTGATCATCATACCTCCTCATATGTCTCAAGGTATCATTATGTCAAGTTTCAAGCCTCACAACTCATGTTTGCTCAGTCAATTGCTCAGATGGTTGAAGATTAGTTGTATTGGACAAAAAGTCAAATATGGTCAACATACAGTCAAACTTCATCATTTTTGGTCAACATCAATATTTTGAAGTCACATTCATCATTTGATCAAGGGTTTATCATGATTCATCAAGAAAACTCAAGATTTGATCAAAAGTCAAAGTTTTTAAATTAGGGTTTTTGGACAAAAAGTCAACAGAACTTTGACCAAGCATAACTTTCACATACTTTATCAAAAAAATTTCCACCAAAGATCATTTTGAAGAGAATTCAATTCTATACAACTTCATGTCTCACAAGCTTTGGCCAAAAATACTTCATTTGAGAGTTATGGATCAAGACATTATAAGTCCTTCTTAAAGTCAACAAAAAGTCATCTTTTTGCAAATAAGTGTTTATGAACATGGAAGCTTCAATGAAGGTGAAACCAAAAAGAGTGTTTAGAGGACATATTGAGATTTCTAAAAAGTTCAAGAACACTTCAAAATGTTGAAAATTGAGCAAGATACAACTTGTGCATGTTTGGCATTTTTGAAGAAGTGTATGAAGCGAAATACTTAGCAAAATCAATTTTTTCCAAATGGGCCTAAGTTTTTGTGATCCAAACTTGTTCTTAAGATTATCCGTGACCTACAAGACCAATTGCATGCCTCCTTTCATTTTATTTAATTTATTTTGGAATTTATTCACTTATATCCAATTTTAATTAAAATAAAATGTAAAAAATCAAATTAATTGATGCAAGGTTGGATATTTGTCATTCTTGGGGTCCAAGCAAGATCAATTAGCTGGACAATTTCATTCAAGACTTGATTGCACAAGATTGAGGCAAATTTTGAAACTTTTGATGCAAACTTGAGTGATTGAAAAATCAAATATTTTCTCATCAATGCCATATATTTTCTTCACATCTCTTGACCTAATTTGCTTCTACTATATATGTACAAGGTTTCCAGATGCCAAAGAGACGTTTTTGCAGCCTCAAGAACCTAAGAAAAGCTTGAAAATACCGTGCCATACATGAACTTGCAGGCCAGGATATCCATCCATTCAAGCAATTCCAAAGGTGCCAATCGATTGTTGGGTGTTCTCTGATTCATTCTAGGCCATTACAAACGATCAAAAGCTCTTGAAACGTAAGAACACAGTTTCAGTTTCCTCATATATTCTCAACTTTCGATTTCATATTTACATGAGTTTTTAACATGAATTGTTAACATATTTGTGTTCCTAACATGATTTCGATGTTGCCCATATAGTTTGATTTGAGTTTCAGTACAGGTACACGAATCTACTAGTGCTAGGGTTTAAAGCTTTGAATTAAGACTTCCTGATTTAGGCAAAATTGGACCAAATGAATGGTACCATTGAACTCAGGAAGCAATTTCCAGCCGAACCATGGCTTCCTCTGAAATTTATATTGCATATTTGTGATTTTTGAAAGTTACAGGGATATAGCTACGGACAAGATTCGTTGGTATATGTTTACCCACGGAAACGCCGTGGGTAATATTCGTGGGAAATTCAAATCGAGGAAGACGAAGCCAGCGCACGCTTTTGGTTTGAAAATATTTTCAGAAAACGTTTTTTCTTATATTCTATTTGTTTCATTATACTAACACAAAAACACCACAACTTACATGGTAGGGAGGACACGCGTGTGACCTTTAGAACCTGGGTTCGATCCCTGGTTCTATCATATATTTTTTCTATTTTTCCAAAACTAACATATTTTTCTTATTTTCTAGTTTCTTTTCAATTTCATTTCAATTTCTTTTCTATTTTATTTAATTCTTTTAAACTATTTTCTAAAATACCACAAAAAACCACAAAAATATTTTTCCTTCTAGATTTAGGTTTTAAAAATACTTATTTAATTTTTGACACAAAAAAAAACTTCTTTTTTTCCTTTTATTTTAATTAATTGTTTAATTAACCATAAAATTAAATTTTACTTATTTTTCTCAAATAAAATCAATCCAAAAAATATCAAAAAGTATTTTTCTTTTACAATTAGGGTTTAGATGTACTCTCTTATCCTTAGACATTTTTCTTTCAATTTATTTACTTTATTTCGTATTTAAATTCTAGAAATTGATGTATAGGTCGCAAAGTTTATTTTTGTAATAGCGTAGATTTACTTTTCTCGCAATTTACTTTCTGCACATTAATTATGTAACTGTCCCAAAGCCATGTAATAGCGTATGACATTTACTTTCCGCACTTTATTTTCCTGCAAATATTAAACTGCTTAATTGTTAGTAACTAGGGTCTGCATGACAAGATCTAAAATCAACCAGTAGATCACCCTAATTCGAAGATAACATATCTGAATCAAACACACTCTTTCACACATGCACCCCCTTAGGGTATCCTCTCTTGTTGCCTTTTGAATACAATGGTCATGTCCCTCGAACGTAGGGGTACCATTAGTAAAGACGCTTACGAATAACATCATCATAGTTCCTTCGATATAAAGATCATAGTCCCTCGATGACCCATGATGTTGCCTACGAATATATGATCTCGTCCCTCGATTGTTGCTTACGAACAAGTGATGATTGTCCCTTCGAATTGCTAAGTTATCCCTATAATGTTGCCTTCAATGACCATACGATGACCCTACGGTTGTCCCTTCACATCCAACGGATAGAGTTACCTACCAACTAATGGTATGGATAACCTTATTCTAAAGAAGAAGGAAAAATAACAAGAAACAACCAGTCTGAGTAGGTAATAAGACTCTATTGCTTGCTCCAATCAATCAAAAATACTTTTCACACCTCGCACTCCTTTCAAAAAAACTTTTCAAATACTTTGTATACATCCCAACGAGAATCATTACAAAGTTAAAACATTTCCGAATACTTCGTATACATTCCAACGAGAATCATTACAAAGTCAAAGTGAAATGTATTCAAAAATACTTTTCAAAATCACACACATAAAACAAATTAAAGTGAGCTAAGCAATTAAGAGCCCGTAGATAACTACAGATGGAAAGGGTGTTAATACCTTCCCTTTTCATAATTACCTCCCTTACTCAGAATCTAACGAAGGTCTTTTCCTATTCTTTTCACCTTCCCTTTATTGGATAAAAGAAAAGTAGGTGGCGACTCTTGCTATCCGCAACATTTGCGATAAAACGCAAAACAAACAAGTCAGTTCTCCCACCGTGTTACACAACGAAAGAGGTAAGTTTCAATTCTGAAAATGCATAGTTTATATAGTGCCTTGACACCCTTTTGAAAGTGTGTAAATCATTGAAACAATGCATCTTTTTGAAAATGTAAATTGGAAAACGGTCAGAATTTTCAACAGAAAAATTAGCCAATATCAGTAGCAAAAACCGATTTCTGAAATAGGGTACACCGGTTTCCTGTGAAACATTGTAAAGGTTGAGGTGAAAATTCGAAGGAGAAATCAGTTTCTGAAAAAGTGGAAACCGGTTTCTTTAGAAAATATTTGATTTTCCGGAAAACTTATAAGGCCAGATACGAAGGAGAATCCGGTTTCTGAAAATAGGGAAACCGATTTCGCTTACTGAAACTTGAAAAACCAGAACAAAATTTGACAGAACAAAAAGGGTGTTTTAAATATGAATGGCATGAGAGTGAAAGATAGTTGAGCAGTATGTATCAAAGTAATTATGCATGATTATACATTTATCAACCAAGGACCATGCTAAGTCTTCAAATAAGCTTCAACTACTTTTGAGATTTTTTTATGCTAAGTTTTATCCATGATACAACTTGATCACTTGACTTGATAAATATGTACTTGATCCTTTTTCCAACTCTTTTTGACATTGATACATGATGTGCAATATGTCTTCATCAAAACACATAGGATGGACAATCTTGACTTCACACTACTAAATCCTTTTCTAGTCTATGATTGTGCATCCCACATGTAACCATCACCTTTCAACCAACACCACTGGGAACAAATCTCAGCCTAAATGGGCATCTAAGCTTCATAGTATAATTGCCATTAGAAAGCGCCACAACTTCATTTTTCTTTTTGTAATTTCCTCATCTGTCACAGCCCATAATCAATTTATCCTCCCTCCTTCGCAATCCATTAGCAGAATCGGGTCGAATTGTAACAACAACAATACCATGAGTTTTTCCAATTGACCGTGCCCACTTTAGAACCTTCTCATGTGATTCAAAAATATGACAATCACAAAAAACGTATAATTAGATAACTTCATCAATTTATAATAAAAAAATGTGTATGAAGTCAAGTAAACATACTGTATCTGTGATGAAGTACTGCGTAAGATCAGTACATGAATCCGTAGAAGAATCTTAAGTTGTTGATTCAGGACCACAAAGATATAAAATTTCATCTGTCATACTGGAAATTTAAAATTTTAAAGAAATTTCCGGTACACATCGTAAATTTGGAATTTTCCGGTACGTGTAATAAATTTTCTAAAATTTACCGAATTTTTTAAATTTCGGATAAATCGCATCGGAAATTTTGAAATTTTTTAAAAATTGATACCGGAAATTTGTAAAATACAAAGAATTTCTAATATGCGTAAAAAAAATGTATAAAAAATTTGCTATGCGGGATCGAAAAATTGCTTTTTGATGAATTTGGCCACAGTAATATTTTTTCAAAAACTAAAAATTTTGAATTATTAATGTCAGTAGTATTTTAAAAATAACGCAAAATGGGAGAGTGACAAATATAAAATAGAAGGTGGCAACATAAATTTTCAATTTTATATTATGAACTAAATGGTAAAACAAATATGTCCAACTCTAATGTTTGTCTTTTGAGGTTTAGACGCACTTAATAATAAATTTTTATTTAGATAAATGTAGAATTGTTTTATTATTAATTTATTTAATAAAAATATGATAAAATATTTATTTTAGTCCCATAATTGAACCCTTAAATTTACATTAGTTCCCTAATTTTCTTTCGTGTTATTTTGATTCTTTAATTTTTAAAATATTTTAATTTAGTCTTTTTAATCTAATCAGCAACAGATTTAATCAAAATGACACTAAAAAAAGTTAAGGAACTAAGGGCCAAACTAAAAATTTTAGATTAGAGGGGGAGGGAGTGCATCTTTATAAGTAAAATATAAGAGATTCCCCGTATGAAAACATTTTTTATAGCAAAAAACTGGATGTTTGTGATTGTTGTTCATGTTTTTGCTTCTCTGATTTGCTGTCCATTTCATTACACATATTTCTTACATTTATAACTTATCTATGTAACCAGTATGATATCTAAGTACTATTATCCTGCATTTGAATTTCCATGTTTCCATCAATATTATTGTAACTTTTTCCATGTATCCCTTTATCTGAAATATATAATCTAATAATTTATTCTGTATATGAAATACTGTAAAAGAAACTGTCTATAATAACCTATAAGTCTGCTAAAACTAAGATGATACATTGATGCAAGGTAGCGTGGTGTATAGTACTGCTTTTATTTGCAAGAATTCTTATGACAAATATGGAACTTTGATTCTTCTTCCTTTGAAATCTTGCAAAATCTGCTGGAAGACTGTGTGAATTCCAATGAAGAGTCGGGATAATAATCCTTGTCTCGTGTCTGACACGTGTCAGTGTCTCTTAGTCTTCTATATGTAATTTTGTAGATGAAGTGTAGCATAGAGGCTTGTAGTAAGTAGGAGTAGTAAGGAAAAAGAAGTAGATGTGGCTATATTTGGACTTCCTCCGGGTGGCGAACCATAGACCGATGATGATCCTCCATCGGGATCTGGCATTGTCATGCCGGGTGAAGATGGAGTCATCATAGTTGGTGAAGGTGGACTCATAGTTGTCGGTGTAGGTGGAGGCATTGTAGTTGGTGGAGTCGGTGGACTCATACTGCAATTCGAGAACAATAGATATTAGAGGTTCATGTTTTAAGGTGAATACATAGCCATAGCCGTCTTTGAAGGTCTAGAAAATGTGGTACAGTACAAAGTTTAGAATATTTCAAGATAAAATTATGACTAAATAGAACCTCATAATAAATCCGTCATGGTTAAACCATATAAAACCAACAGCAGAGCCTCTGGAAAGTTAAGACGGCCCTGGATGAATATGATCATATGGATGCTAGAAATTCTCACCTTGTTGTTTTGGAGGATGAATAGTGGCAATTTCCATGGCCTGAAACAATATTCAAAACATGTTACTAGGTTTCGTTTGGATAAACAAATTACTTAATGATGAGTTGGTGCTAAAGTTTCAATGTTGTATGAACATCTTACTTGGATCTTTAGATGTAAGTGATGCTACTCCTCCAAATACACAGCTCGTTGGTGCAGGATTCTTTTGGTAATAATCATTGAATGCATAAGAAGCATGATCTGCAAGTGTATTTGGGTCAAAACAAGTTCCTCCTTGTTGAATTTGTGAACAATCAGCTCCATAACCACAAGCATAATCAAGAGCCACTTTTAGAGTAGTCTCTGCAGCTGATGGGCTTGCAACACACCATTGACCACTGCCACCACCACCGCCACCAGATGACCCTCCAGTTGGGCCCGTTGGAGTAGTAGTTGGTGTTGTGGGAGTCACAGTTGGGCCTGTTGGGTTTGAGTATGGATTTGTAGAGGCCGGTGGGTTTGAATACGGAGTTGTAGAGGCGGGCGGATTTGAATATGGAGTCGTTGGGCTTGTGTCTGGAGTTGTAGAGGCGGGCGGATTTGAATATGGAGTCGTTGGGCTTGTGTCTGGAGTTGTTGGGCTTGTATCCGGAGTGGTTGGGCTTTGTCCTCCTGTACTTGTGTCCGGTGGTTGAGGAGACGTTGGATTAACCGTAGGATAAGGATTTCCTGATCCCGGTGTTGTAGGATTTACAATCGGAATCGAATCCAACTGAGTAGTACTAAAATCATACAATGAATCTTCTCTTAATGTTATCGAATTACGACATAAACCTGTCAAAGAAAAAATAATAATTTTGTATAAATATTTTTACATAAAAGTGAATTGAACGATAAAGTTGAGTATAAAAATTGCGTTTGATCTCGCTTTGATACAATACTTCTATATCATAGAGATGTATATTTTTCATAAAAATAGAAATAAAATCTTACCTGAATAGAAAGAAAGAGACAGCAAAAATAACACAATGTGCCAACTTCTAGCTTCCATATCTCTGCAGGTTTTGTTTACTTCTATGTTTTGTTTCTGATATTTGTTTGAAGTTTATGAGCAATGTTTTTGAGGCAAAGATTTGTTACTTGCAATGTTGTTGTGATGGAGAATTTTTTTTCTTTTTTCACATGCACCTTTCTTTTTTATATATAATAATAATAGAAGAGGCTTATAGAATAATAGCTTTCTTGGATCAAAGCGAGAAGGAAGAATATTAAGAAAACTTGAGAAAGGAGACATTGCATCGTTGGAATTTGCAAGCAAGACAAGGTTCAAAAACAAAGGAAAAGTTGCATGATGGTAAACGGCAAAAGGGATATCTTAGTAGTAAGGGATGTCTTCTATATGACAAATGATACGTCTACACTGTTTTTTAACAAATAAACCGTATATTTATACTGTACAAATACTTTTGGGTTTTATTTCTGTCAAGTGCAAATGAAGTTTTGAAAGCTACGATGTATAATACGGTGTCATAATTTTGGTGTGCATATAGCATTGTTCTAAATATTTTGATGTTTAATAATGATGTTTTATTTTTAAAAAGTTATCATGATATTGTTTTATAAATGTTTGGTACTGCTCACTTTATAAGAATTGTATTGGGCTCAACATAAATTTGAAGATTCAGTGAAAAATTTCCTTCATAATCTCTCCAGTATCGTTCACCGATAAAGTTCAATGAAAAATTACATAAAAGTTAAGTTTTTTCTCTCACAAAACAAATTCTGTCCACCGGTAATGACCAAAAAATATGAAATAAAGTATGTGTATAAATTTTGAAAGCTTCATTTTTCTATTTATTCAGTTCAAGGATTTAACTTGAAAACCCACACTTATATCTAACACTATCCATTTGTATATTTTTTTCATTATATCCTTGACTAAAATTACTAATTTTTTAAAAATATGTGGTTTTTCATAAATTTTCATGAGTTTTTATCGGAAATTTTGAAAAATTTATTGGATTTTTCAAAAAATACAGATCTCATTTTCAGAAAAAAAAAATTGTACTACAAAGAAATTTTGAAATTTCAAGTTGTACAAAAAATATTTCCCAAAAAATTATGGGGTATATTGGAAATTTCATTTATTATCACTCCCAAAATTTGTTCGTGGACAATTTGAGAATAAAAAAATTAGAGGGTGTCAGATTCATTTTGAAGGGTGACAGGTCAATCCTCATTCAGTTTGTATAAACCACATACATTATTATTATTGTTGCGGGCCGATCGAAGGCCCGATAAAACTGCCTCAATTATAAGGGTCTAATCTTAAACATCATAAAAAAGGATTTTTTAATGCATCTTATAAATTACTACGATAGCACGTGAAAATATATTTATACCTTCAAATTTCGAAAATACATTTTCGGACGCACCAAATCTTAGCACACTTATAAATCAAAGAAAAGTAGTAACTAGAGATACATCTATGTATGCCTTACCTAGATGCATCTTCGGACAACCCAAAATTTAGTACAAAGTAAAATTAGGCCCAAACTCCATGTGTAAATATTTCAGAGATGTATCTACGTAAAGCTTACGTAGATGCATCTCCGAAATTTTGCAATGTTTACCCAGAAACCTGAGATGAATCTCCATAATCAGTTTTTCTACAATGTTTTGCCTTTTTTTGTACATAACTCATTATGTAGCGCTTGTCTTGTCTATTTATAGGAATTATGGCTGATAGACAATCCCGATTAAGACTTGACAAGATTGCATAACATGCATTCGTTCAGAGGGAAAAGAGTCAACCATCACATGTTATTAACTCTAGCCTAATTGATGTGAAGGCATCATGTTTTAGGGCTCGTGTATCTTCGACTTATTCTTCCTTTTCCCATAACAGGCGAAGGTCCCCTCCTCATGCATCGCTGCCTCCATCTTCCTATAGAAAACTGAGTTCATCTATTTAGGCACCTGAGGCAGCAGAGGTACTTAATTCACCCGAGGCATCACATGCTTAAGGTTTAGCATAGGCGGTACCTAAGGTATCTCAGGTCCATGCGGAAGAAGAGGCGACACCAGAGACATCACAGGCCCAGGCGGTAGTAGGGGGCGCCTTAGGGTTTTGGAGGAGGCCCGTCAGGCTTATCATTGCTACCTCTTTACCCAGACTATGTTACTAGACATATCTGGGACGAAGAGGTAAAATTTAGTTGGAATTATTTAATTTGAAGTTGTGTTTGTTTTATTATTAAATTTTGTTTATTGGAATCGTTCTTATTACACCATGTATGAAGGAACATGATTCGCTAAAATTCATCACCCATATGAAGAAGATTACTCTTCTAGGAGCACCTTATGATCTACGGTTTCAGGAAGTTTTGCAGCTATCGGGGATACGAGACTTATGCAATAACGGTTATGTTACAGTTAAAAACGGTACTCTTAATGTGTTTTTAGAGAGATGCTACATAGAAACGACATTATTTCATCTACCGCATGGTGATATATTATCACACTGGATGATGTCTCGTATCTGCTGCATCTTCTGGTTAGAGAGAGACTTTTAGATCATGGATTACCAAAGATGAGGCACTGGTGTTAATGGTAGACTATCTAGGAGTTTATTGAGGATATTTGACAATATACTTAAATCATTTTCGCTGCGTTAATAAAGTTGATATTGAATACTATTTTGAAAAGTATTGTTGGTTCATTCGGAAAGAAGTGTTATGTATCAATTTAATTATGATTGAGTAGGTTTTGTTATGATGAAGAATGTGACATCCTATTTTGATGTTTTTTTTATGAATTTTTTCACTCTGATTTTATTAAATTAACGACGGGGAAATATGGTGTTACATTAGTGGTATCAGAGCGGGTCGGTTCTTCCGACCAAGTTGTCTAATGTTGTTTGTTCCTTAGTACGCGACAAGTGTGTGAAATAATGTCGGTGCTTGCTTTCTTTTCTAATCACTTGTTACATGACTGAGATTGAAGCAAGTACGGGAGAAGGTTGTGCTTCTCTGAGATGGTTCGGGTGTGAATAGTTGCTTAAGGGTGGTGTAGATCGCATGAGTGCAAAGATTGGGGAAATCGTGTTGTTTCCCGAATTTGGAGGAAGTATGAATTCCGGATTTAAGTCTAACAGCCAGTCGAAGTGTTATTGAGGGGGGAATAATCAGGTAATTGTATTGTTCGCTTCCACGGGAGTGGAGGGTGATTTTATGGCTGATGATGTTCCAATTGTGTGTGAGTCCTGATGTTTTCTCGGGAATATTTGTGAATTTTTGTTAGAGCCAGATGTTGGATAAACTTAATGTTATCCTTGTGGTGAACTGTTTGAGGTTAATCCAAGTGATTACGAAATGTTTTGATGAGTCGATGTCGTTTCTTATGCTAGAAGATATTTTTTTAAGTAAGTAGGATAACTCTTAGAAGATGAAGCTCAGGTGGTTGAAATGTTTCAGCATTGTCGGTTGGTTGTGAAGTTGTTAGTGTTGAGTTACCATTAAGTGTGATGTTGATGTCTTTGATGGTGATAGAGTGATGAATTGTTATGGATTTTCATGTTAGAATCATATAGGTGGTTTATGAATGTTGTTGATGTTGTTGGGTGTATGTGAATCGCGGGTTTGAGTAGTAACTCCAAGGTGTAAGTAGTTTTGTGAAAAGGATTGGAGTCTTGGTGTTTTGAAAACTGAATTTTGGGGAAAATATTGTGTCTATTGAATTATAAGAAGAATGGGTTTAAAATGATAAGTGTTGTATCCCAAAATTTTCCCTCCCATTTTTGAGGTCAATTGATTCAAGAAACATCATCATGCTCAAGGTTATTCAAGATTAATCAGGCAAACCCTCTCATAAGCAATTGGCCTCCAATTAGGGTTTTGTTTTTCTTAAGGTAAATGTGATTTCTAATACCTCAAGTGGACTCCGTGCTTCCTCATATGTCTCAAGGTACCTACATGTCAAGAATCAAGCTTTGTATCACAAGTTTGCTCAGTCAATTGCTCAGATGGTTGAAAATCAGTTGTATTGGACAAAAAGTCAATTATGGTAAATATATAGTCAAAATTCATCATTTTTGGTCAACATTAAGATTTTGAATTTACATTCATCATTTTATCAAGGGTTGATCATGATTCATCAAGAAAACTCAAGATTCATCAAAAGTCAAAAGTTACCAAATTAGGGTTTTCTTAAGGAGAAGTCAATTGAACTTTGACCAAGCATAACTTTCACATACTTCATCCGAAATTCCTCAAACAAAGCTCATTTTGAAGGAAAATCAATTCTCTACAACTATGTCTCTAATAGGTTTTTCCCAAAAAAAATGCTTCATTTGAGAGATATGGGCCAAGACATTATAGGTCCTTTCAAAAGTCAACAAAAAGTCATCTTTTCTCAAAGAAGGGTATATGAACATGGAAGCTTCAAATTATATAAAATCATAGAGAGGTATTATAGGACATCTTAAGCTTTCTAAAAAGTCCAAGATCATCCTCAAATGTTGAGAATTGAGCAAGATATGATTGGTGCAAGTTTGGCAATTTTGAGAAAATGCATGAAGTGCAATTTGAACAAAACTTGAATTTTGGACTAGCGGGCCTAAGTTTTGAGTTTCAAACATTTCCATGACCATAAATAAGACCTCTAAACCCATCCATGCATTATCCTAATTTTTATTTTATTTATTTTTGATTTTATTCATTTAAATTCAAAATAAATTAAATAAAATGCAAAATTGATGAATAAGGCTTGTAAGGTTTTAAATCTACATTGCTTGAGGTCCAAACAACACTTAGTAAGCTGGCAAAAACGCATGAAGGGTGATTGGTAAGAGATTGGCAAGATTGGAAGTTATTTTTACATGATTTCCAAGCAAACATTTTTTCATCAATATAAAAGATTTATTCCACAATGGTTGACCTAGTACACTCCTCTATATAAACACAACAAAGTCACAAGCCTCAGACATGAAAAAACTTGCACAAGAAACCTCTCCAAATTCTCAAAATTTTCAAAGTTTAGGGCAAACACAAACCCTATTCTCCAGCCATTCTCAAGCCGTTCTAAGCATCAAATTATACTCCAGAGGTTCCCAAGAGTTCATCCACACGCTTTGCAAAGCCAGATCGTGCCCAGAATTCCCTCCCTCGAGTTGCACCGGTTGGTAAAATTCTAGAAACTCAAACTCTTTGATCATGCCTCATAAATGATTTCTATGCATATATTTTTGTTTGTAATGATGTTTAGACTTGTTAAGAGTCATCGCAAGCAAGCTTTGGCGCAGGAATCATAGGATGCAATTGTTAGGCCACAAGACCTCTGGTCCTTTGTATCTCACAATACAAGAACTTTCAGGCCAAACGAACACCACCATTGGATTTGTAGCCCTTAAATTAGGGGGAGTGAGGTCCTCCTTTTGCATTTACTTTTTCTATTTTGCAGGTTTAGAAGATTGCCTCGTCGGAGAAGACGACCGGAGCTAGGGCTCCGGCGCTTCTCCAACCTCTGACTTGCTGACCAGGGCGTGGCAACATCTGATTCGTCCACTCAAATAATTCTGGTTCTCACGCGCGCGTTTTTTATTAAAACTGATTTTCAGGAATTGATTTTGAATATATATTTATGATTGTGGTTTAATACACGGATGTATCACCATCCTAGTGGTTAAACATGCGCGCGTAAGGCTTACCTCTCTCAAGGCATGGGTTTGATCCCAACCTTTTGCACTTTTTTTCTTCATATTTTCTAATGCTTGCAGGTTTCACATATATTGTTTTACGGGCAGCGTATTAACACTATTGGAGCATGGCTGAGTGGTATACATTTAGACACCTCACCTTGAGGTCACGAGTTCAACACCCAACAACCTCCATTCTTATTTTTTTACGCACCCTTCATATTATCTTTTAATTTCTTTTCCATTTTAATTTATTTTCTTTAATTCATTCAAATATTTTTCTAAAATCATAAAATTATTTTAAAATTAATTTTAGGTTAATAATTAATTAAATTAATTTTTGACTAAAACTTTGTTTTAATTTAATCAAGTTTGATTTTATTTTCATAATTAATTATAATTAATTTTAGAATTAGTTTTTGACTATTAAAATCAAATCACAAAAAATACAAAAATATGTTTTATAATACCTAGGGTGTTAGAATATTTTTGCATTAGTTAGAATATTTTTCTATTTATTTATTTATTTATGCTTTCTGCTTTTAAATTTTAGGAATCGATGTATAGGTCGCACAAATATTTTTGTAATAGTCGTAGTTTATTTTTTCGCACTTATTCAATTATGTAACTGCTCATGGGATGTAATAGCTTAGGTTTAAATTCATGCACTTTATTTTTCTGTATATATTAATTGTTAGATGTATGATAATAGGATTGTATGAAAAGAATAAAACTAATCTTAGAAAACCCTAAATTCAAGATAAATATCTAAATCAACACACTATTTTCACACTTGCACCCTTAGGGTATCCTCTCTTGTTGCTTTATAAACATGGTCATGTCCCTCGAATGTAGGGATATCTTAGCAAAGTTTTCTATGAATAACATCATCATAGTCCCTTCGGTATAAAGATCATAGTCCCTCGATGACCCTTTGAGTTGCCCTCGAAAAGATGATCTTGTCCCTCAATTGTTTCCTACGAATAAATGGTGATAGTCCCTACGAAGTTGCTAAGGTATCCTTACATGTTGCCTTAAATGACCATATGATGACCCTAAGTTTGTCCCTTCACATCCAATGGATGGGGCTACCTACCAACTAATGGTATAGATAGCATTATCCCTAATGGAGAAGGAAAATAATAACGAATGACCTTTGAGTGGGTAGTTCTTAATTGCTTGCTCGCAACAACATTTTCAAAATACAATATACCTCATACTACACATTTTCAAAACAAATATTTTCAAACACTTCGTATACATTCTTGAGGACTGATACAAGAATCATTAAAAAGTTAAAGTCAAAATATTTTCAAACAAATCACACACAAAAGCAAGTTTTCAAAAGTGAGCTAAGCAATTAAGAGCCCGTAGACAACTACAAATGAAAAGGGTGCTAACACATTCCCTTTTCATAACTTACCCCCTAACTCAAAATATATCAAAGGTCTTTCCTATTCTTTTCAGCTTTCCTTATTGGATAAAAGAAAAGTCGGTGGCAACTCTTGTTAACCGCAACATTTGCGATAAAATGAAAAACAACTAAGTCATTTATCCCACCGTATTACAATAAGAAAACTAATTTTCATGTTTAAAACAACTTTTAGATAGTGGAAATCGATTACCCCTTTTGGGAAATCGACTTCCAGTTCGAAAATTTAAAAATTGTCCTCTAGAAGTTAGGAAATCGATTTCCAGTATGCGGAAACTTATTTCTTGAGACTGACAACATTTTTCTGAAACTTGTAAAATCATAACTTGAGTTATGGACTTCCGATTTGAGTTTTGTTCAAAGCGTTAGAAAGCTAACGTAATGAACTTTGTTTTCAAAATGGTAACAGTACCTAAAGTTGATATATTTTTCATGTGATGATGTTGGACAAGAGGTAGAGTTTACTTTTGATCTTTTCATTCGTACCAAACTTGTTTCAGTGGCACCATACAAGACGTTAGCTTCAGAGTTGGCTGAATTAAGGGAGGAATTAGAAAATTTGTTGGAAAGGAAATCTATGAGACCATATGTATCACTTGGAGGATCCGATGTTATTAGTTAAAAAGAAAGAAGGTACTACGAGATTGTGTGTAGATGAGTGACAGTTGATTTCGGTAACGGTCGAGATTAAATATCCAATATAAATGGATTGACTATTTGATGGACCGGCTGGTAGACGAGTGTGTCTTCAGTCTAATCGAAATGAGGTTGGGTTACCTTCAAATTTGGGTGAAGGGTGAGGATAGTTAGATAATATCCTTTAGAACTCGGTGAATGCATTATGAATATTGGATCGTTTCCTTATGGTGTTTAGTGAAGACATTATGATTTAATCTAAGTCAGAATATTGGCATGTTGAATGTTGCAATTTTGAATTTCAGTGTCGACATGGAGGAAACTTGGTGCTAAGTTGCCAAGGTGTAAATTATGGTTTGAGGAGATGAGTTTTCTTGAGCATGCTATTTTAGGAGATGGTATTTGTGAATCCATCCAAAGTAGATGTAGTTTTACATTGAGAGAATTCGAAGTTGGTTACGGAGAATATAAGATTTTTGGACACAACTAGTTATTATCGCAGTTCTCTTAAGACGAGGTAAAGAATGATATGTTGTTAATTAATGAGATATTGGTATTAGTAAGGATGTGAAGGTGTTGGAGAAAAACACATAAGTGCAGTTTATGCCAATTGAGAATGGTTAGAGTGTACATATATTTGAGGAAAAGAGAAAGTTAGATGGTAGAGTGGATTGTGTGTTATTGATAACATAATATCGACATGTGTCGAGAAAATTTTGGATATTTCTATCACCAACCAGGATGTGGAAATGTTGTTATTGATATTGCGATTGGCATGAGATCCAAATGTGAAGTTATATGAATAATCAAGGATATAAGGCTAAAGGAGAGACTAAGGATTTATTGATGTTATTAAAGGCCTTTTACTTGGATGAATACTTCATTCGAAACAAAATGACTTGGATTGTACTTGGTGGTAGTAGTAATTCTGATATTGGGAGAATATTTAACAATTGTGTTGTGCTACGAGTATGTATAGGAGAATATGTAATAGATTTTTGGGCATTTATGTATCATTGACGAGGTTGAAAAAGAGGAAATTAAGAAAATGTTTGTAAGCCTTAGAGATGATTGGAACATTGTGTTTAAGTAACTTTGAACACAAGATAAATGACGCTATTGTAGTTGAGGTAACGATGATTTATGCCACCATTATGGTTATCATATACCTATTGACAAATTGAGGAACTGATCACCCTTAATCTCTTTTGATAATAGACGGGATCATATTAGATGGGATAGACTTGTCTTAATATCTTGAAAGTGAGTAAAGTGAATTGACGTTTTATCAAGAGGATAATTACTCACCATTTTGTGTGAACCTAATACAAAAATGGATATCAAAGAGTTGGGACTTATTGAACAGTTCGATGACTTGAGTTGGTATGTGAGTTAATGACGCAGAGTGAAATGTTGAGGATATCGAAAGTGAACAATGAATTCTGGAAGGATATTAAAGAGATTCAAAATCTAGATGTGAAACTTTTAGGTTTGATAGTTGATGGAAATCAAATGAGGGCAGTGGTTGTAAAGTAGGTGAATCAGAGTGGTGCATCTCAAATATGATGTGTCATAATTCATTATGTATGTGTGGCTTGTTAGGAGTCAAGGGTAAACATTAGAATCCTATGGGAATGATGCAAACCATGGGACATTTTAAAATTGAAGTGATAGGTGAGAGCTTGATATATTATTTATATTGTTGTCATGGTAGTAGAGGTATTGATTTGCATAATCGACTGGTGTAACGTAGTATTGTGGCACTAAGGTTGTGTGTCGATGTTGTGGTAATTGGTTGTGTTGATGTTCTTATGACGATACTATTTTGTGATGAAATAACAAAGGTGATGTTAATATCGTGAAAACCTACGTTCTTAGTTTATGTTGTTGTTTTGTTTCCTATGGCAAGGACTCGAGGGTGAGCATAGTTTCCTTATGAAGAGAAATTAGAGAAGTGTTACCTATGGTGACAAAGTGGACCTCATTGTGTTCCGGTCCAAGTGTGAACAAGATCATAAATTAGATCATATATCCTAAAGTGATTGGACAAGGAGTGAGATGAACTGATGCATTCATAACCTGATATCAATGAATCTTATGGGATTGTGGTGGGTGACTATGCGGTATGTATGTTAGTGGTATTTGAAATTATGCCAAACATGACGTGGGAGCAAGAGAGTAGGATGCGAGAGTCGTATCTGGAGTTGTTAGTATCAAATGAATTTTTGAGGACGAAAGTATTCTAAGTGAGGGAGAGTTGTAACACCCCGTTTCCGATCTAAATTATTTTAATTTAAATGATTATGTGATATGGTATTCTTGGTGTATTTTGATGAACGTTGGGATGTGTCATTGTACCTTAGAGAGAGGTGAGTACCTTAGAATATTTAAATAATTAAGGTTAGGGGTGTATGGCTAATTTCGTAGTAACAAGGGTGCATTGCGAATATATTATTATTATTATTATTATTATTATTATTATTATTATTATTAATTACAATTATGATGATAATTGTATTTTATTTTTAATAAAATAATTGATTAATATTATAGTTTATATAATTAAATAATTATTTTAGTACTAAAAGGAAGGAAGGGAATAATGAGAATAATAACATTAGGGGTCCAAGGGTTAGATAAGTAGGTAAAGAATGTTTGTGGTTTTCATCGTAGAATGAGAGAACATAAAAGGAAGATCACAATTGGGGAAAAGAGGCTATGGCAAGAGAGAATCATTGTGAAGTTTGAGGAACCTTAGAATTGAGGTAAGGGTGAGATTCTAACACTATAATGGGAGGCTTTGCAAGAGAGTGTGTTCTCCTCATCAAAATCTTGTCTTGCTACTCTAGCTTTATCTTCTTGAGGTTCCTTCTTGTTGGAATTTCACTCTCTTGCAAAATGGTCAAGCTTTTGACAACTAAAGCACTGCACATTGATCTTGTCATCCATTCTTATTCCACCATTACCTCTTGCATAGCCTCCTTTGAGTTATTTGATCTAGCAACCCTACTACCATTATTTATCAGCCATTTGAATGTTGCATTTTTGGAATTTTGTGCTCCATTCCACCAAAATTCAAAATTTTCACTCTATCTTTATTTATGGGACACTTTCACTTTTCCTTCTTATCTCTCTCATTGAAATAGGCTTGAAAATTTATCTATGCCTTTTACGTATTAATATTCCTTTCCTCCATTTTGTGCTCATGTGCCTCAAGAGAGCTCTACAAGTCCTCTTTTCTCATTGTCGTAAGATCCTTTGATTCCTTATATGCTACGACTATGTTATCAAATATTTCTATCAAAGAACATAAGATTTCTACAACAATATACTACTCTGTGATTGGTTTTCCAAATGCTTTTGCTTGGTTTACCATCTGAGTAATTCTCAGCGTAAATCATTGATGGTTTCATTCTCCTCCATTTGAATCAATTCAAACTGACATTTGTGAATTTGTAATCTCACCACCTTCTAATTGTCATCCCCTGCGTATGCTTTCTTCAAGATTTCCCACGCTTGCTTCGATGATTCACAATCACTAGATTTCTAGAAATTCTCCGTATTAAAGCATTGAAGGATTAAAAACAATGCTGGAATCTTTCTTCTTTTCTTCTTTATGTGCAACTTGTTGTGCATATGTTGCACCTTCAACAAGAGGATTCACACCATTCTTGGTCACTTCAAGAACATCTTGGTAGCCAAACAACATCTTCATCTACTTGCACCATTTGTTGTAATTCTTCGCATCGAGGATGGGTAACTTTGTAAGAATTCTTACATTGGATACTGAATTCATGATTGCACACAATGTGTACGATGAATCGAATTTGGCTCTTGATTCCAAATGTTAGAAATTCGAACCATAAGGTTGGTGAAAAATAATTGAGTAACTGAGTGTATAGAGGGAGAGGGAGAGAAAGAATGAGAGAGAGAGAGAGATAGAGAGTAATTGAGGGTGAAAAGTAGTTATTTTCTAATTGTTTTTCTCACAATATTACCCCAACGATATTTATACAACAATACAAAAGATGGGATACAATTAACAAACAAATAAAACTAAAAATTCATAGGTGTGACCAGATATACTTTGTTTCTGTTTCAGTTTTAACCAAAAAAGCTACAGGTGTAATCGGTTACATTATCGGTACAACTGATTACACTTTACTTGTATTTGACATTTTACAAAGGATTGCTCTTATATCAAACTTTCGATATGATATAAATACATCCTTCAAATTCTCATTCAACTATGCATTTTTTTTCATCAATAGTGAGACCTATGTTACCCCTTATAAAATTAAGAGTAATTTATCACTAATAACGTATACTAATGAAATCTTACTACATAAAGTAAATTTTTAAAATCACATATTTTTTCAAAACTTTAAAAAATCAACATTAAATTAAAAAAAAAAATTTGAATAGTAAGATATCAGTATATCAAGTATAAATAATGATTATCACGTTTAATAAAAAAAAGAATGTTAAACATTTTATAAGTGAGATAAAATATAGATCAAATATTTTAAGATTTTTTATTAAAAACCAAAAATATTAAAAACTGAAACATCGTTACCCAACCAAAAAAGTTGAACAATATTAAATATACTAGTTTAAAATTACACTACTTGTAAGTCATTGAAAAATTATAATATTTTACTATCACAACATATTTTTGAATAATTGCAAATTCACCCTAACAACTACGCACGTGATTCTATGATAGTTTATATTTCTAAGAATTCCAATGCAGCATTGGAAGTACGCATTTGACATATAAAGCAAATTTTTATTCATCGTATTATATTTTTATAATTTTAATAATATAATAATTATATTCATCTAAAAATTAAGGGAATGCTTATTTAAACTTACAATTTTGTTTTAATAAAAAAAATAGTTACACATTTTTTATTATAGTTTAAATTTTATATATTATTGGTGTATTATTTTTACTCAAACACATCAACATGTCAAATAAATATTTATAGAATATTTTAATAATATATTTAAACTTGTAAATTCCATAATAACTTAATTAAATAAATGTGTAAAAAGGTTTTACACGTATTAAAACAATGTCATTTAATACAAATTTAATCATTTTTATAGAATTAAAATTTAAAAAATATTTAAAAAATATATTTTTAATATGTAAATATATCAGTACAAAGTTTATTCAAACTTTGATTCTTCTAAACTTTTTATTACCAATTTTAGTCTTTGTTATCATTAATAAATAATATAGAATATATAGAAAAATATATATTTATATAAATAAATATATTTTAAAAAATTCTATTAAAGGGATACCTTTATTAAAAAATATTTGAACGTTGTACTCTTTTGAGTCAAACACATATTTGAAAGTTTCGATCAATGAAATTTCAATTCTAAACTATCACAAATATCATAAAAAAGGATGTAACGATGAGATATATAATTTAAATCACCAAACTATGATTCTCTTTACTTGTTCCACTAAACACACGTCCTTAATAGAAAACTGGTCGATTATTGTACTCTTTTAGATAAAAACATGTAGTATGAAATTTGCCAAGTGCAAATATCAACTCTGAATAACTACATATGTCATAATGAAACAATTCAACAGTGTGATATGGAGTCTAAATAACTAAAATTTGGGTATCTAGATTATTGTATTCTTTTGGACCAACTAGATACTCGAAAATTTTATTTTAGACCAACCATATCGATCCTCGAACGACAACTCTAAAGGATCTTCAGCCCTTTTAGAACCTTCTCAGCACATGGAAACTTCTTTGCGGATAATCTCAAAGGTCAAGAGAAGATAAAGAGAATATTTGAAGAATATTGGTCGGTTTCGACCAACGAAATATTTAACGAAGGTTTCGACCAAGTTTGGTGAGATTAGCTTGGACTTAGAAATATTTGAGATTTAGATTCGGAGTAAGTTCAACCATCCAAGCTTTGAGTAGTTTTCTACAAGATAATTTGAATGAGGCTAATAACTATTTTTTTGGCCTTACCTATTTTAGAGAAAAGATGCATGGAAGCATTGGAGGAGTTGAAGCCATCCAAACAAGAATGTGTCATTTTTTGGAGAAAAAACGGTTTGTTACTATTACAAGTCCTAATTTGTGGGACAAACCATAAAAATTCGTTGTGTCTCTCTGGGAGCGGTTAACAAAGTGTATTTAGTGAAACGACCCGCTGGGCCTCTGTGCTCGTGGGAATCACGGGGCTTGTCTCGATGCCTACCGCCTTTATGAAGTCGTTGCCAGGATGCAGCTCTTTCTTGAGAAGGTATCTATTCATACGGTCCGTCATGGGGACTTGGATAGCTTCCTAATTGAACCGTTCATTGTATGCTCGGAGGGGTATAGAGGGTTTCGTCGCGAGGCTGTGAAGTTTCTGGTAAACTGAGTCTTCAGATCCCTACACTAGGTGATTGATTCCAGGGCAAGGCTTTTGTACATTGCCATGGCACATTTCCTCGTGGTTGTGGGGTAAAACACACACATAATGGTTCCCCTGACAACCATATCGATCCTCGAACGACAACTCTAAAGGATCTTTAGCCCTTTTAGAACCTTCTGAGCACATTGAAACTTCCTTGTAGATAATCTCAAAGGTCAAGGTAAAGAGAATATTTGAAGAACACTGGTCAGTTTCGACCAACGAAATATTTAACGAAGTTTTCGACCAAGTTTGGTGAGATTAGCTTGGACTTAGAAATATTTGAGATTTATATTCGAAGTGAGTTCAACCATCAAATCTTTGAGTAGTTTTCAGCAAGATAATTTGGATGAGGCTAATAACTAATTTTTTTGGCCTTATCTATTTTAACGGAAAAAATGCATGGAAGCATTGGAGGAATCGAAGCCATGCAAACAATAATGTGTCATTTTTTGGAGAAAAAACGGTTTGTTACTATTACTACTCCTAATTTGTGGGACAAATCATAAAAAATCGTTGTGTCTCTCTGGGAGAGGTTAACAAAGTGTATTCACTGAAACGACCCACTGGGCCTCTGTGCTCGCGGGAATCACGAGGCTTGTCACAATGCCTACCGCCTTTTTAAAGCTGCTGCTAGGACGTAACTCTTTCTCGAGCTGGTATCTCTTTGTACGGTCCGTCGTGGGGACTTGGATAGCTTCCTAATTGAACCGCTCGTTGTATGCTCGGAGGGGTACTGAGGGTTTCGTCGCGAGACTGTGAATTTTCTGGTGAACTGAGTCTTCAGATCCCTCCAGTAGGTGACTGATTCCAGGGCAAGGCTTTTCTACATTTCCATGGCACATTTCCTCATGGTTGTGGGGTAAAACCCACACTTAATGGTTCCCCTGACGTTGCGGTACTCGAGCATCGCATCGATGTTTTCGATGTGATCGTCAGGGTTTGTCGTGCCATCGTACATGGCTAGAGGTGGCATGGGTGTTTAAAATCCAATCAACCCAATAGAAAACCGCTAAACAAACCAAACCAAACCGAAACCACAAAAAACCGCATTTGGTTCGGATTAGTTTGGGTCATCTTTTAAAAAACCGCATGGTTCGGTTCGGTTTGTGATTTGTATTTTGCAAACCGAACCAAACCGAATCAAACTGCATTATGTTACAACCTAAATTTTACTTAATTTGCATCTAACCCAAACGTAAACCTATTATTTATTAGCCTTATGATTACGAATAATTTTCTCACCCTTACACTTATGGTTTCAGTTTAAGGATTCTTAAATCTCTCCTAGCATTATCACGCCATCTTCACCATTTACATCTTGTCGCTTCTTCTTTGATATCAATCTCTTATATTCTTTCTTTTTCACCTTCTCATTTTTATGTAAATGTTTCCTCTTTCAATTTCGTTTTATCGCACATTTTTATCTCTAATCTCTCCTTTGTTATGTTCTGTCTTTTTCATCTTCACTAATCTCTCATCCATTCTATTATTTTTTGTTTTATTATAATATTTTTTATATTGTTTTATGTTATTATTTCATGTTTATTGTTTCACTTTTGTATAGTCTAAATTTTACATATTACATGAAAAGTTGTTGTCCAAATATGATGAGTTTTGTTGTTACTTGATAGTGTATGAATGACCAAATACAAAGTTATGTTGTCATCTATATGTGTATGTATGACTCAACAAAATATTTGTAAAAAATCAAACCAACTGAATCGAACCAAACCGCATTGGTTCGGTTTGATTTGGTTTGGTTTTTTTCTAAAAGCAAACCGAACCAAACCAAACCGCACGCCTTTTTCTCTCGCTGTTCGGATGATTTTTTGCGTCAAAACTGCCCAAACTGCACCACGAACACCCCTAAGAGGCGACGACTTTTTCATCCCGACGGGGAGTGGAATATCCATTATCAATCGGGACAGGGGACCACAGGGGTCTTCTATGTAACTTTGGAATAGTGAGCATGATGGAGACGAGTCGAGCTGGGGGCTCCAATGGCGGCACATGGAACTTCTTAACCGACTCTTCGGCTTGTGTGGCAGCCGACCGACCTTGTTCCTGTTGGGAACAGGGAATCAGCGCTCCTTGAGCGGTTGAGTGTGACCACGCTTCTTGAAGGTCGCTGGCTGCAACCTTTCCAGCTAAGGATGACACCCCATTGTCTGTGGGGTGGCGCTTTGAGATTCGTCCCTTTGATGTCTCTGTGGGGGAAAGTCTTGTCATTGAGAAAACGAGCTATGAGATTTAGATCGTCTATGCGAGGGGAGCGTGGTCGACGACCCTTCTTAAGCTTTGCAATTAGTTCGCTTTGATGGAAGCTCATTAGGGCTTTAGTTAGTAAAAAAATTTAAAAAATGACTTTTTCTATAAAGAAAAACCTTTTTTTTTTTACAAAATTAATCTTTGGTAAAATATATTTTTCAGTGTATTAAATTCTAGGCTTAAATAGTTCTTTTGTCCCTATAAGTTAGCGTGTTTTGGGTTTTCGTTCCTATTTTGTTTTTTTTGTCCAGGTTCCCATATGTTTAATTCGCATTGGCATTGGTCCCTGCTGTCAATGGGACGTTCAAAAAAAAGGTGACATGGCTAACGGCGCTGATGTGGCGGTCATTTATTTTCTTTTTTCATTTTTTTAATATTTCAGAATTCCACATAAGCTTTTTTCCGTTTTTTTTAATATTTAAAAATTTCACATAAATTGTTTTTCGTTTTTTTTTTATTTTCGTTTTTTTTTTTATTTTGGCTCCTTTTGGCATTAAATGATAAATTTTTAAAAATTGTGGCTAAGGGGTTTCAAACCCCACACCTTTAGCTCAAATGATACATTCTCAACCACCAAGTCATTTATTCTTTTTGTTCAACATATGCAATGCATATGTATATATTGTATAATGTAGTAAATTGATTTAAAATAAACTTTGTTATATTGAGACATTTAAATATTTTATATAGTTGAACATTTAAATTACATTATGCAGTATTTTTTAATATTATATAGTTGAAACATTTTAATTATTATTTTATTTTAGTATAATAAATAAAATATTTAAAAGTTAATATACTAATTTATTAGTTGAAATATCATGAATAATTATTTCTAGTCTTCAATTTAAAATATTAATAGATGAAATATTTATTAAATTAAAATAAATAATTTAAATCTTTTATATTTTAATTATTAATATTTTAAATATTAATAGTTGATAAATTAAATAGTTAAAATATTAATAGTTTATATATTAAATAGTTAAAATATTTAATAAATTAAATAGTTAAATATTAATATTTGAAACCCAGAATTAAGGACCTATGCCAAAAAATACAGTATCAGAACCACATAATTAGGGATCTTAAACAAAAAATATATATTTAGGGACTAATACAAAAAACCCGCTAACTAACAAGGACGATAACAAAAAATGTTTCAACTAATAATAATTACAAAAAACCCGCTAATTAAATAATTTGTTAAATATTTCAAATATCTATTAAATTGGTTAAAAAATATTTCAATAATTTATTAAATATTTTAAGTATTTCATATCTTAACTATTAAATATTTTAATTATTATATATTAAATAATTATTTCATAATATATAATTCAAACTATTGAATTCATTTATTAACTATTAAATACTTAAATTATTATTAATTACATAATATAGTTAAAAAATAATTAAAATATTTTTAACTATTTAATATATAAATAACTGTATTTATTAATGTTTATTATTATTTATTAGAACAAAATAAAAATTAACACCAACACTCAAAACAAAATAAAATATATTTCAACAAAATTAAAATAGTATGTAATATATACAAATGAATTGCATTAATATAACAAATAATACAAATAATTTGGTGGAAAAGACTAAATGTTGGTAGCTAAAAGTCCTTGGTACAAAATTATTTGGATCCAACGCGAATTGAATACATGAGGTATAAGCCAAAATACTAAATTAAATTAATATGTTTTAAATTATAATAATATTAAATTATTAGTGAGATTTGTTTAAATATTATTTCTTTGAAGTGATGAGTTAGCAAAATTAAATATTATAATATTATAAAAAATATTTAAAAGTAAGTTGTAATAGTAAGATCTACTTACAAAGTTAAATAAAAAAATTATTATTGTAAATATTTTAATAGTAATTGTTAAAATTTTATTGTAAATTTAAGAAAATTGTGTAAGTTAGTTTAAATTTTTTTCTTCCAAACATGATCGAATCGCCACTTGTTCTAATCACTTAAATTATTTGTTTTAGTCACTGAAATTATTTGGTAATAGCTTCTAGCACTTGAGTTTAATTCCATCCAAAATAATCCCATATTTTTATAAAATCAGTTACGTCAGTCCTAACATCAAATAGAATGCAAAGTCAAAATGCATAACAAATTTACTATTTCACGTGAGAGAGAAAGTGTTGCGGGAATATCAACCATTTTCCTAGAAAAAGTAACTTAAAAAATTGAATAACATATTTTTTTAATAAAGAAAAACTTCGATTTCTCATTTATAATCAAGAGTTCATTAGAGAGAACCAATAGGTTACTTCGATCCCACACCACTCCCGCTGTGATAAAATTCTCGAACTCATCTCGAAGTTACCAACCTCTATTTGTCGTATCTCTACTATTATTAAAACTCGCATCTAAGTTACATTAATCCAACCATTAGGAGGCGGATTCCATTGAAGACTTTGATTTTGCCCATTATTATTGTTATGAACTTGTTGCGCCGAAAACTATTCCTTCCATTTATGATAAGCAAGCCACCCAATTTTAGATCCTTTGCTCATCATTCCAAATAAGATCATTCCTTTTTTTCCATATAGCCTCAATCGCAACAGCCATTTTACACGCATTATTCCTATCTTCCTTATTGCATATATCAAGAATGAGTGATTTTACATCATGAAAAACACAAGTTCTATGATCAATAATATTACTCAGACGTGCAGAATTCCAACACATGTATTTGTCCGGACATCCAAAGAAAATATGACAATCATCCTTATCGTTATTACTGCAAAAAGGACAGACTCCCGTACATTGGACATGATGTTGACTAAGCCAAAAACGGGTAGGCAAACAACCTTGACAAAGTCTCCATAAAAGATGCTTCACTTTAGCAGGAGCTTTAATATTCCACATACTAGTTGTACCCCAAAATTTACCCTCTTCATGTCGAAGTTTATGGCTTATAATTGCATTATCATAAATATTCATGCATAGAATTGATCATGAGGTTATCTTCTTCAAAGTATTTCGAATTGTGGAAGAAATTATGCGTTTCGGCTATCTCAGATCATTTCGATCCAAAAATCGATATTTCTCAGTTCGTATGGCTATTGCAAGATTTTCTGGTCAAAAGGCTATTTTGGTTCGGTTCCATGAGCATTGGGATCATATCGATATATTCTCCAGTTTATCTATTTAGATCGGAGGCCGTTTCGTCAAGAAAAATAATTTATTTGCTTATTTCTCAATAAAGTGAATTTTGGGTCTTTAGTGCATTTAGGGCGCTCCGGAAGGCATATCTCTCAACTTGTCGGGTATTTTCTGATGATTTTTGACGGGCAAGTTCCTCTCACTATTATCTACAACTTTTGTTTTTAATACGGAAGCAAATTGTGTGAAGAAGGTCCCCAGAGAAATTGATCTTTCAAGTGGATTAAACTGAATTTTAGTGTTGTACCGTGCGCTTAGTGCACTAAAACCTTCGTAATTCCTAGCTGGAAAATCGAAATTGAGCAGGGCCGGTGTTTAAAATTCCGTATCAAAGTCCTCTCTGACTTTTATTTGCAATTGCAGAGCTAGTTCCTCACCATTTAAGAGTAGTTTTTTATTCTTCGGAGGTGATTTTGAGCTGAACCGAGTAATTTTCATCTGATACGTGAACTTCGAAAAATCATATCTCGCTCGATTTTTATCCAAACGAAATAGGACTAGTGCCAAAAGTTCAAAAATTTCATTGGCTTCATTTGTCTCAGATGTACTCAAGTTCAAATTTTGATCAGAAGACCATCGTTCGAGGCAATTTCTCCGAAGAGCGCAAGTGAAATTTTGCATATGTCAGACGCCCGAAAACTGTGCTGAAAATCGCAATCCGGAAATTTTTCATTTAGAGTCCGACTTCAAATTCTCGATGGATCGGGCTGTTTTGAATTAATTACGAAAATTATTCGGATAATCGCGATTTGGGGTTAATTGTGGATCCAAGGCACTCTAAGGCCCAAATTTTCACACTATAAATAAATTTTTGCCTTCACAATTGGAGGACACATCATTTTCTCAATTTTCACCTCAAATCACTCTCAATTCTCTCTAATTCTCTCTCAAATCATAAGAAGAATAAGAGCAAAAATTCAAACAAAACCACATGCCCCTTCCCTCCAAGAAACCGACCTCCCTCCCAAGCCACCGTCGACCGCCCACCGCTCCTCTACACCGGCCGACTGGTAACCACCGGGAAACTACTCCGTCCACCTCCCCTTGCCAGAAAACACCAGCCGCTCTCTCTCTCTTTTCCGATCGCGATCTCACCTCCTCCCGTGATCGCACGAGGCTCGGTCTTCTCAACCGACCTTCTTCTCTCGTCTGCAGCTCCTCTGTCCGGCACCTCCTATTCTCCACCGGCCAAGGCACCGGCCGGTTCCTTTCCTTCTCACCTTTCAAGAGATCGACCGGACTCCCTCTCCACCATCCCTTGCTCGGTTTGCACTAGGAAGACATCCTCCTCCATTATTCTTGATAATACAAGGCATTCCTCTCTTTAATCTCATCAATCGGAGCTTCGATTCGGTATTTTCTTTGAAGAGTGCAAGGAATTCCTCTTCAATTTGACTCAAACTTCAAGTTCAAGTAAGTTATTAATTCAAATAAGCACTTATTTTAAGTGATTTTTCACTTTTAGCTTTTCTTGAAATTGAATAGTCGAGTTGATTGCAAATTCCGTGTAGATTCCGATTCCTGAATTTGTTTTGTCAAATTCTTTGATTTGATTCCGATTTTGTGACGTTAAAGTGTGTCGGTGTGAAGGAATAGTGTACATAACACACACATACACTTGTGTAATTGTTTTCCTTTGTATTTAGGCCATTAATTTGTGCATTTTGCATCATCTATCACATGCTCATGCATTAGAGAGCATATAGGTTGCTTAAATTGCATTGATTCATGTGACTTAGGACATAATTTGCATGCGTAATTGTGTCGAAATGTAGTATTCATTACATTTTATTTCTTAAGTGCATTTGCATTGTACATAATACACATACATGCACCTAAACTCACACTTAGAATATAAATTGCATCCTTACATGCTCATACATTTGCCTATGGAATAATCAATTCAAGTTTTTGTGCCGGTGCTTAATTTTTGTGACATTAAGGTGTGTCGAAACCTCACTTTCACTCACATTTTCACATGTATGATTTCACATCACCAACACACATCACATACTTGATTCTTATGGATATTAACTCATATTTTGAATAACACTTAGATAGTCTTTGCATTGTGTATATGTCATTTGCATATGATATCACATACACTTGCATTTAATCCATCTTAATGTCATAAAGATGTACATAAAACATGCATTAACATGCATTTTTGCACACTTTTTGATCCGATTTTCAATCGAACTTGTACATAACTTTGGTTTCATTTTGTTTTGGATTATTTATTACATGTAGTGAATTAAAATCCGATTCATCTCACATTTCTAAACCAAAACAAAAGATGAATCAGAATTTAATTCAAAACATGAATTTTATGATCCCGTAAGCATTTTTTAGCATTTTCATGTATCGAAACTCACTTTTCCTTTAAAGTCCGAAGTAACGATACATGTTCCCTATGTTTTGGCATATTCCAGAACCGTTTTTGGAGGTTTCAGAACCAAATTTTGAGCATAACATGCCTAAAACGTAGTGACTGCCCCGTCACTTTAAGGTTCGAAAAATGCCACTTCCACTTGAAATTAATTAAAACCGCATTCATTGAAGCTTTTGCAAGCAACCATGTAATTCTTAATCAATTTCGAGATGTTGATTTTTTCGCTCTGATTTGGGAAAACCGCCTTCCCAAGCCGACTTTTGTGGTTTTGTTTCACTTCTTACATGCTTATACTAGTTTATAATCATATTTGCAATCGGTTTTCCATTCGGTGCTTTAACTCTAGCACTTGCTTTGTTAATTTTGACACTTTATTTTATGTGCAAGGTACTTTGACCTCGTTTACATAAGATATGGACTTCTAGCATCCTTATTTTGTGCTTGCACACATGCGTGTGCATTCTATTGTCTGTTTTCTTGGATTGACACCTTCTTGCAGGTTATTTGATCATGAATGCGTATGAATGTGCATTCTAATGCTTGTATGCGCACGAACGCGCATACTATTTGCATATTGTTTGGATTAACACCTTCTTGCAGGTTATCTGATTGCTTGAATGCGTATGAACGTGCATTCCATCGCTTGTGCATATACGTGTACATTATATTGTCTGGTTATTATGGATTGACACCTTGCTTGCAGGTTATCCTATCTTGAATGCGTACGAACACGTGATCTAACACTTGTATGTGTATGAACGCACATTACTTGTGTGATATTGGGATTGGCACCTTTCTTGCAGGTTATCCGTTGGTTTGAATACGTACGAACGCGTATTACTTTGCTTGTGCATATATGTGTACATTATATTGGCTGCTTGCTTGGGTTTTCACTTTTGCAGGTGTATTTTGATTGGGATGTGTACGAACGCACATTCTAGTCCTTGTTTGCGTACGAACACGCATTCTAGTCATTGTTTGCATATGAACGCGCATCCTATTGTTTGCTTGTTTGGTTTTACTCCTTTCTTGTAGGTGTATGTGTATCAAATGTGTACAAACACACAATTTGGATACTTGTTTTGCGTACGAATGCATAATACTTTTTCTGTTTTGTTTGGATCATTATCTATTGCAGGTGTACTGTTTCGGATGCGTACGAACACGCACTCCGCTTATGCCTTGATATATTTGCGCATTACTCACCAGTTTTCTCTTATTGCTTGGATGCAGTACTTGAAGTTTTCCGGAGTATTCTTAGCTTGCAGTACTTTACGAATTATCATTCGTTTGGTATTTTCAACACCATTTTATTGCATTCTCTTACCTCTTTCCTAGATATCATGAGAAGTAGGAATAAAGATGCATTATGTGCTTCCGTAGCTGGAGCATGTTCATGAACCCCTCTGGTTTATTTAAAAAGCCGTTTAGGGAAATTCTGTGTGCTACTTGTGTTTGGCTTGTTTAAAATCCTCTTCCATGCATAGGGAGGTAATTCTCAGTAAGTGTTTACATTTGTGCTTGCATAGGTCAAGAGTGGTTGGGCAAACTGATAAGAAGCACCACCAAGCAAAGTCCTACTTTGATACTTGTTGATATATGGTGATGATGATGATATGATGGGCACGCGGAAAGGGTTCGCAATCGACCCCCGTACAGTTCTAGTCTGTGTCAGCTTAGCACACGCGAATTGTGTTGCTTCCTTTATCGGGTTAATAATAAAGTGGCAAGAGTTCCCTATTCTAACTCTCCACGCTTTCCTGGGGTTCACATTTATTATTGAACTCGCATCATTTTCTCTTCACACTTGACAATTCATGTCATGTGGTGATGCCACTCACGGGAATCGGAATGTGTTGGCTCCTGGTTGCTTCCGACCCTCGGCTTGCTGTTGTAGACTATGGGATTTCCTCATTTTCCTGCACTTGATTGACATTTGTTTGTGCATTGCATTGCTTGTGTGCTTCTGCCAAAGCACGTGATTGCTTCATCCCTTTGCATCCCTTGGTTATACAACCAAGACGGATATAAGATAGCTTTTCCCTTAGGACCACTCAACTAGGATAGCTCTCGAGCCTAGACATTAGGATATACATCCTTGACATGTCGACATAGGTAGATATTCCCCTTCATCCTCAATCTTAGTTCCAATCTTTGCATGACAACATTAGGGCTATTACTAGTTAGTCTCCCTTTTGTTTTTCTTGTTTCCTTTTGCATCCTTGCATGTAATAAAACTAAAACTTGCTTTCTTTTTCTTTTGAAAACTAATACACTTAATAATGGTTCAAAACTCCTTTCTTAAAGGTAAAAGCAACCAACCAATTCAAACTCTTTTTCGCCTACGGGCGCATTTTATTTTGTGTTTAAAAACCTTTTCATAAGTAAAAAACACAAAACCCACCAAAACAAGTGAGACGAACTACGACACTCTACTTTCCCATTGCACGAGGGAATACGTAGGTATCTTGTCACGGGGCTCGACCGAGCAAAACTTCGTAAATACTTCATTCTTTTCCCTGTGTTTTCTATATTTTCCTTTTATTTTGCATGCATTGTAGTGATTAAGTGATAGATATATACAAAACACCCCTTAGGTAGAAAGTAGACGTGGATACCCCGTAGAGTACTACAGGCGCGTAGGGTGCTAATCCCTTCCCCTCGCATAACATGATCCCTTACCCAGATCTCTCGGTCGTAAGACCTTAATTTCTTCCCCTTTAGGTTTACTCGATGTTTTCCTTTCTCCTTCGCGAGATAAAAAACGTTTGATGGCGAGTTCATTGATATCCTTATAAGTTGACGTTCAGCCGAGTAGTTTTAGCTGGCGACTTCATTGGGGATAGTTGACCTATTTTTGGTCCTTCCAAGAGTCAATCCTAGATTTTATTTTCTTGTCTATTGTGTGTTTATCTATTTACTCGCTTTATCGCATCATCCTTTGTATGTTGCATTGCATCCTATGTGACATTTTACTACTTTCAAACATTGGATGGTTGTTGTGTTGTGGTCTGTTTCTAGATTGGGTGGGAGTTACAAGAGGTAAAAGGCCCCATACCCCGACCGAGAGACATATAGGACACCTAGGACTATAGTGGAACATGACGGATACAGATGTAGATCTTGTAGTCTATCATGTCGTCCATGCTCAGGGGAGGTTTCAAGCAGGGTGATATCGTCATCACATAGGTGTTACGATGGTAGTATCCCTAGGAGGACATGATCCTAGAGTTACCATGACCTTACCCAAGCCTTAGTCTTACCCGTGAGTGGGGCAGAATCATGATTCTTACAGGTACTATTGGTGACTTGATACTGATGGTGACTTGGTATTTTCTGTTGGTGACTATGGTTCCATTCAGTGGTATTTTCTAGTCGTTACTCTGTCCGTGATCTCTATTTTCATCAACCAGATCAGAAACAGCACAACAATTTGAGCAATGTCATGGAAGTAGTAAACCCATGATCAATGCACTTTGCACCCTGCATCATAGCATGTTTATTTTCCAAAAGAAATGTCAGAAAAATATGTTATTTATCTAACCCTGAATACATATCATTTCCAGGACTTTCTGTGGTTATTGTCAGCATCGGGATGAATACCAACAACCATATCAACACTGAGGTTCTCAAGAAGTCTTCCATGTATTCTTTCTGCTCATTTGACGTCTCCAAAGTGAGAGCCAGAGGCGCTCTTGTGGAAGGTCCGGTTGAGAGAAATTTTAGAGAGAACTATGGAATATATTGTCATTGCTGATGGAAGAATATGAGTTCTTCGCCATAAAATCTCTGATTCAGTTCTATGATAGTGAGCTCAGGTGTTTCACTTTTCAAGATTATCAGTTAGCACCTACCCCCAAAGAGTACTCTTTCCTTTTGGGTATCGATATCATAAGCGGTATGTCTTTTTTCAAAGTACTAGATACTCCTGATTTCAAAGCCATTGCTAAGGCGCTTGACTTGCGTGTTAGTGAAGTAAGGGCTAATTGGATTCCGAAAGATCGCACATGCGGGCTCCCTTTGGGCTTTCTCTTATCCAAAGCTGATGAGTTTTCTAGGGATGGTGATTAGGGAAACTTAATCAATATTTTAGACATCGTGATCTATGGTATGGTGATCTTCCCTGTTGTTGAGAAGTTTATGGATCTCGCTACCATTTCCGTATTCATGAACGACAATCCAGTTCCTACTATCTTGGCTGACACATATTATGTTATTCGCTCTCGCCATGGCAAGAAAGGGTGTGTCACTTGTTGTATACCTTTTCTTTATCGTTGGTTTAATACACACTTGCCAAAGAAGGGTGCATTTATTGACCGTGCCAAGTTCATGAAATGGTCCAATCAGACGGTTACACTCACATCCTATGATATAGTGTGGAACACGATGTCAAGCGGAGAGGAAATTATTGTCAGTTGCGGGGAGTTTCCAAACATGCCTTTGATGGGAACTAAGGGGTGTATTAGTTATAATCCTACATTGGCTCGTCGTCAACTAGGGTATCCTCTGACAGAAGCGCCCATTATTCGTCAGGTAACAGAAAGTGTTTTCTTTGCAAACACTGAAGATCCGATTATGTTGAAATGGGTTGTTGCTGTATGGCGCCTACGTCATAGAAGGGGCACAATTTTCTTTATCCAAAAGGGAAACTACGCACTTGATCCTTATGTGAACTGGTTGAAGGACCGAGTCGCCAAGGTTTTGATACCCTTTCAGAGGGAAGCACCATTGTATCCTCAGCCTGATGATATAATCGAAGATTCTGCCCCAGGTGTCGCTTCTTCTTCTTCTTCATCTGGTAATTCTATACCAGATTTTGTGCGCGCTGAGCTCTACAAGAAGCTCCAATCGGAGAATTCAACTTTGAAGGCACAAATGCAAGCTCAAGCCATAAATCTAGCATTTGCTTTATAAGATAAGAAAAGGTTATCCGTCGAGATCGAACAAAGGGACCAAGTTCTAAGTGCTTATGGCTTACTTGAGAAGACCAAGAGGGATAAAGGAGGCAATTATTTCTCTCTTGGTCAGTTGACCAAAGAGCTCGAAAATACCCAAGAAAAGTTGAAACACTTGCAAGTGGCTAATGGGAAACTGAAAGCAAAGCATGGCGACGAGATTCAAGTCTTGAAGAAACAACTATGCAAGGAAGAATTCGATGCCAGAGAGTCTCTCAGACAAAAGAAAGAACTTGAAGCTGAAGTCCAGGGTCGACAAAAGCAGATGGTTATCCTTTCTAGAGAGGTTGAAGGGCTGAAGGTTCAGTTGCAGACATCCAGAGACGAGGGATATGCAGTGCATGCTATGCTTAGAGGCCGAGATATTCACATGTCCAAGTTCATGGCTGAGATCCAGGAGCTTAAAGAGGGATTGGATTCTTGTCAAACTTGATGCAAACATTACCTAACATTTATCTATATTTGATTTTATACGAATCACATCCAGGCTTGTTGGATGGGATTTGTTTGACATTTTGTTTGTATTGGTCCTCTCTGATGGTGGGATTTTGTATGAACCTTTTATTTCATCTATGCAACGAGCAGTTGATTACCAAATTAATTCTGTTTTGTCCTAATGATTATTGTTGTCAACTATCCTATAATTATGTGATGCTTGATAAGAAATTGTAGGAACATCCTAGAAATGATCATTTCATACATCATGCATTACATTCATTCATAAATCATGCATAAAAGGTTATGATCAGAATTCTCATCAATGGTTTCTGCTTTTATTTAGCAAAAAATTGATCATTCAAACTTCCACCGTTACTTAACTCGAAGCAATGAATGTCGTCAAATGGAATATATTCAAGCAAATATGGCAGCAATGAAGGCGCATATGGAGGCGCAAATGGCTCAGTTTATGGAAGTAATCACTACTATGAACCGAGGCCAACAAGAACTAAGATTTCTAGTGGAAAGACCTCGTCTAGAGGTTGAGCTCCATGACAATCCTTTCGATGATTTCTCCGCGGGGAAGCCGCGTGTAGTCAATGCTCAGAACAACGATGATTTTGGTGTTAATGATCACCATCGTTATCAGGGCCTGCATCTGAACAATGGTCGGTTTCCACCACCTCCACCTCCACCTCCGGGACTTTATTTCTATGATGATGAGATGATACAGGGGAATCATGGTCTGGGCCTCCCCCGTTTTCAAGGTTATGATGTTGATCGAAACGAAGAGGTATATTATGTCAATGGCAGTGAGGCCATTTTCCCAGTTGAGGACCAGAAGTACCGCCTTCTTGAAGAGATATTGAGGGCCGTTGAGGGTAAAAAGATGTTCGACTTATATCTTTCTGACTTGGGTTTGGCGCCAAGGGTGAGGCTCCCTCCAAAATTCAAGGTTCCTACTTTTGATAAGTATAACGGAGCTACCTGTCCGAAAACTCATATCACAGCTTACTTCCACAAGATAGTGGTATACACTGAAGATGAAAGGCTTCTTATGAACTTCTTTCAAGAGAGTTTAACTGGAGCTTCTTTAGAGTGGTATATGCACCTTGAAATAAATCATGTCAGGACATGGCATGATCTGGTTGATGCCTTTATCCAGCAATATCAGTTCAATATTGATATGGCTCCAAATTACATGCAATTGCTGAATTTATCTCAGAAGTCTGATGAGACCTTTAAGGAGTATGCCTAGAAGTGCCATGAGCTCGCTACTAGAGTTAAACCACCTATGATGGAGAGAGAAATGATATACATGTTTACCATCACTCTTTCAGGACATTACTATGTTGCCTGTAGTACCTCTGCCAACTTTGCTGAAATGGTTCGATATGGCGAGAGGATTGAAAGTGGTTTGAAGTCTGGTAAGATCCAGTATGTTGAAGGTGGAAGTTCTTTTGGTACCAAGAAGGCACTCAGTGGTCATCCTAAGAAGGAAAAGGGAGAAACTAGTGTTGTGTATGGAAACAAGGGCAAAACCCAAGTCAATGTTGTCACTATTTCTTCCTCTCAACCACAAGCCCAACAAGCGCCTCGCCAACAATATCAAGGGCAGCAGAATAACCGCACACCAAGAAGCTTTGATGTGGTTCCAATGACTTATGCTGAGACGATTAATTAATCTGAAACCGCACACCAAGAAGCTTTGATGTGGTTCCAATGACTTATGCTGAGACGATTAATTAATCTGAAATTGATGGTCCCAAGATCTGTGTTACCTCCACCTCCTTCTGATAGGCGTCCAAGGAATTATGATGCTAATGCTAGTTGTGAATTCCATTCCGATACAGTCAGACACAATATTGAGAATTGCTACACTTTCAAGTGTAAGTACAAGATCTGATTGATTCTAAATGTGATTCAGATCCTAATGCCACAGCATGCCGGTTGGGTATTCCAAGCTATCATGGAGGACATTGAGGTCCTAAAATTTATTATGGATGTTAATTTGGTGAAGACACCGCTGCCGTTTGTTAAAAAGTATCTGATCAAGAGAGGCGTCTTTGCGGGTTGTGAATCTCATTGTGTTGAATGTGAAAATTGTTCAAATGGATGTGAAAGTTTGAAGAATGGTATTCAGAATTTGATCACTAGTGGTGAGCTACAGTTCGATAAGATCAAAAAGGGTAAGGAAGATAAAGCACAAGATGTGTCTGTGATCTCCATTCCCTATACTCCTATTGTGATATCTACAGCTGGAAAGCCTGTTCCATTGTTGATCACTAAACCTGGTCTTATCTTGTATGTGAGTGACAAAGTTGTGCCATGGCACTACGGATCAGATGTCTATTATCATGGAGTAAAACAGGAATATGGTCCCTCCTTTTCTAATAAGGATGATAAATATAATGGTGCTAACACCGATAGTTTCAATGGTAGTGGCGGAGTAACCAGAAGTGGTCAGATATTTACTGCTCGAATTGCACCACCTAAAGCATATGCTTTAGCAAAAGATAAAGGTAAGCAGCCCGCAAAGGAACCTGAGTTGCAGGTTGCTAATCCTGACTTGGAGAAAGATGTTGAGGAAATAATAAGATACATTCGCAAAAGTGGTTTCCATGTGATTGATCAACTTGCCCAAACACCTGCAAAAATTTCCATTCTCTCTTTGCTACGTGATTCCGAGGCACACAAGAATGCCTTGATGAAGTTGTTGAGTACTACTTTTGTGCCGCATGAAATATTAGTTAGTTAGTTCGAAAATTTTTGAACAAGTATCTCTTCCAGCAATGGTCTGGGATTTACTGACTTTGATCTTCCGCCAGAGGGTCTGAACCATAATTGTGCTTTACACATTTCTATGGAGTGCAGGGGCACTACCCTATCTCGTGTTTTGGTGGAAATCGGTTCGTCCCTAAGTGTGATTCCTAAGCAGGGATTGATGAAAATTGATTATGGTGGTTTTGAGCTACGTCCCAGTAATCTGATTGTGAAAGCTTTCGACGGGTCAGGACATTCTGTCTTTGGAGAGTTGGACCTTCCAATCAAGATTTGTCCCCAACTGTTTACTACTACTTTCTTCGTCGTGGACATTCAACCTGCTTATTTTTGCCTTCTCGGCCATCCATGGATCCATAAAGCTAGAGAAATTGCATCCACTCTCCATCAGAAGCTCAAGTACCCTGTTAACGGGAAGACCATTATGGTTTGTGCTGAGGAAGAGTATGTCGTGAGTCACCTCACCTCGTTCTGATATGTTTTAGTTGATGGCTTAGTGCATGAAACCCCTTTTCAGGGATTTGAAACTGTTCATATGCTGAAGACTCCTTATTAGGAGGAGAAGAAAAGAGACAAGCCTGAGTCCTCAATTACTTCCTTGAGAGATGCAAGCGTCGTGGTTCAAGCAGGATGCGTTGAAGGCTAGGTTCGTGTAGTGGAGGTGACGCCTAAGTGAAACAAGTTCGGGTTGGGCTTCGACCCTGTTTTGCATCGTCAAATACTCAAGGCGCCTAATTTGGCCATGCCTATCAAGTTCTCAAGCGCCAACATCAGTTATGGACAAGTGAATGTTGTTGACGATTTTGACAATGAGTTTGACATTGACAAGTGGATCCGCCCCAGTGTCCCTGGCGTGGAATTGAATAATTGGACTGCTGAAGATTGTTCTCATTCACAATAGTCAAAGAGTAATTTTCTTTTGTTTTCTCTTATCATGCAATAATTCCTGTTCCCTGCCTAAGGCACAATGAATCATATGTAGGGCCACCTTGTTTGCATATGCAGTTTTTATCATTAAATAAAGAATGTATTTTCATTCAAATATTTTGCTCTCTGTATTTCTATTTTACATCACAATTTTAAAATGCAAAATGACAATGCTTTATTTTTATTTTTTTCATCTAAAAACTAAAATAAGCGTAAAATAATCATGCAGATATAATCCCACAATCTTAATGGATCCTTTCAACAACGACTCTGCTATCACTTCTTATGACTTTGATAATCCAATCAACCAAGCCGAAGAAGAAGGTAAGAAAGATTGTGAACTCCCCGAAGAGTTAGCAAGATTGTTAAAACAGGAAGAAAGGGTTATCCAACCGCATCAGGAAGAGATTGAGAAAGTGAATCTTGGCACCAAAGATGTGGTTAGAGAGGATAAAGTTAGGGTTGCTTTAGAAGATAGTGTGAAGCGAAGACTGGTTGATTTACTCAAGAAGTACTTTGATATCTTCGCATGGTCATATAAAGACATACCTGGGTTGGATACCGATTTTGTTGTGCACAAGCTGCCACTGAAAGAAGATTGTACTCCAGTAAAGCAAAAGCTTTGACAAACTCATCCTGAGATGTCTAAGAAGATCAAGGAGGAAGTCCAAAAACAGCTTGACGCGGGTTTCCTGAATTTTATTTCTTATCCCCCATGGGTTGCCAACATCGTGCCTGTGCCCAAAAAGGATGGAAAGTGCGAATGTCTATGGATTATCAAGACCTGAACAGAGCTAGTCCAAAGGATGATTTTACGCTTCCACATATTGACATATTGGGGGACAATATAGCTCATGCAAAAGTGTTTTCATTTATGGATGGTTTCTCCAAGTACAATCAGATTAAGATGGCACCAGAAGACATGGCTAAAACAACTTTTACAACCCAGTGGGGAATGTTCTGCTACAAGGTAATGCCTTTTAGATTGAAGAACGCCAGTGCAACTTATCAACGAGTAATGGTGACTCTTTTTCCCGACATGATTCACAAAGAAATTGAAATGTATGTCGACGACATTATTGCAAAATCTTAAGACAAAGAAGAGAACCTGGTGCATCTATAGAAGTTGTTTGATAGGTTGCGGAAATTCATATTGAGGATGAATCCAATCAAGTGTACCTTCGGGGTACGATCTAGAAAGTTATTAGGCTTTGTGGTAAGCGAAAGAGGCATCAAGGTTGATCCTGCAAAAGTGAAAGCAATACAAGAAATTCCTGAACCAAGAACTGAAAAAGAGGTCTGTGGCTTTCTAGGGATGTTAAACTACATCTCTAGATTCATCTCTCACATGACTGCCACGTGTGAACCAATATTCAAATTGTTGCGAAAAGATCAAGTGGTCAAGTGGAATGACAATTGTCAAGTCGCATTCAATAAGATAAAGGAGTATCTGCAGGAACCTCCGATCCTCATGCCTCCCATGGATGGTAGGCCGTTAATCATGTACTTAACAATTCTTGAAAGCTCAATGGGGTGTGTCTAGGGACATCATGACGAGTCTGGTCTAAAAGAGCATGCAATATACTACCTTAGCAAAAAGTTTACCGATTGTGAGAAAAACTACTCACTGCTTGAGAAAATTTGCAGTGCTTTAGCTTGGGCTACTCGGCGAATAAGCGAGTATATGTTGACTCATAATACCTTGTTGATATCCAAGATGGATCCGATCAAGTACATCTTTGAAAAGCCAGCTTTGACAGGCCGGATTGCAAGATGGAAAATGATTTTGACAGAGTATGACATCCAATATACTACTCAGAAGGCGATCAAGAGTAGTGTATTGGCGAATTATGTTTCCCACCAGCCTGTGGATGATTATCAGCCTATGAGATTTGAATTTCCTGATGAAGACATAATGTACATCAGGGATTGTACCATTCTTGACCCAGAAGAAGGACCCGAACCAGGATAAAAATGTTCATTGATGTTCGACGGTGCCTCTAATGCTTTGGGCAATGGTGTCGGTGTTGTAATCACTTCCCCGAGTGGTTTTCATATCCCGTTTACAGCCAGAATCTGCTTTGATTGCACCAATAACATGGCTGAATACGAGGCTTGCATATTTGGTATCGAGGCAGCGATTGACTTGAGAATTAAGCATTTGAAAGTGTATGGAGACTCTGCACTTGTGATAATCCAGATCAATGGAGATTGGGAGACTCGTCACCCAAATTTGATTCCTTAACGAGAGCATATGATGAAACTGGTTCCTTACTTCGAGTACATTTCACGAGAAGAGAACAATCTGGCAGATGCTTTGGCTACCCAGGCATCAATGTTTAAAGTTAAATGGCCTAATGAAGCGCCCTTGATCACCATTCAAAGATTGGATGATCCAGCCTTTTTCTTTGAGGTTGAAGTGGAAAAGACGGTAACCCATGGTGCCATGACATTAAAAGATACCTTGAAACCCAAGAGTATCTCGAGGAGGATTCTATGACGGATAAGAAGTTCTTGAGAAGATTCTCAACAAAGTTCTATCTTAGCAACGGTGTATTGTACCGTAGACATCATGATGGGTTGTTGCTTAAATGTGTTGATAAGGATAAAGCTGCAAGGATCATCGATGAGATGCACAAAGGCTCATTTGGAACTCATTCCAGTGGGCACACCATGGCTAAAAAGATCTTGCGGGCTGGGTACTACTAGTCTACCATGGAAGTTGATTGTTTTAATCATGCCTGAATTTGTTACAAGGTCCAAGTATATGCTGACAAGGTGTACATGCCACCGTCGCCTTTGGATGTTTTGACTGCTCCTTGGCCGTTTGCTATGTGGGGCATTGACATGATTGGAAATATTGAGCCAACATCGTCCAACGGACACCGATTTATTCTGGTTGCCATAGATTACATCACCAAGTAAGTTGAAGTTGCGTCGTATGCAAATGTCACCAAGCAGATGGTCGCAAGATTTATCAAGCACAATATCACCTATCATTACAGGATTCCTGATAAGATCATCACTGATAATGGGTCAAATCTTAATAACAAGATGATGAAGGAGCTTAGTGAATCCTTCAAGAATAAACATCATAATTCGTCTCCGTATCTCCCGAAGATGAATGGTGCTGTTGAGGCGGCAAACAAGAATATAAAGAAGATTGTGCAGAAGATGGTAGTGACCTATCGAGATTGGCACGAGATATTGCCTTTTTCTTTTTATGGATATCGGACTACCGCACACACTTCGATTGGGGCAACCCCATTTTTTCTAGTCTATGGCATGAAGGAAGTACTCCCCATTGAAGTTGAGACCCCTTCATTGAGAATCATGAAAGATGCAGAGCTCGATGAAGACAAATGGGTGCAATTTCGACTAGACCAGTTGAGTCTTATTGATGAAAAAAGATTAGAGGTTGTTTGCCATGGGCAGGTTTATCAATAGAGGATGAGAAAAGCGCATGACAAGAGGGTAAGACCTCAATATTACAAGCCCGATGACCTCGTGCTAAAGAGGATAATTCTTCCTCAGGGTGATCCTCGAGGAAAGTGGACGCCGAAATATGAGGGACCATTTGTTGTAAAGAGAGTTTTCTATGTTTTGGCATATTTCAGAACCGTTTTTGGAGGTTTCGGAACCAAATTTTGGGCATAACATGCCTAAACACAGTGGCTGCCCCGTCACTTTAAGGTCCAAAAAATGCCAATTCCACTCATAATTAATTAAAACCGCTCACGTTTTTGAACCCGTTGACACTTTTGCAAGAAACCATGCGATCCTTAATCAATTTCGAGAAGTTGACTTTTTGGCTCCGATTTCGGAAAACCGCCTTCCCAAGCCAATTTTTGTTATTTTGTTTCACTTCATACATGCTTATACTAGTTTATAATCATATTTTTAATCGGTTTTGCATTCGGTGCTTTATTTCTAGCACTTGCTTTGTTATTTTTGACACTTTATTTCATGTGCAAGGTACTTTGACCTCGTTTACATGAGATATGGACTTCTAGCATCTTTATTTTGCGCTTACACACATCGCTTTTGCACATACGTGTATGTTTTATTTTCTGGTTATTATAGATTGACACCTTGCTTGCAGGTTATCCTATCTTTAATGCGTACGAACGCGTATTCTAACACTTGTATGTGTACGAACGCGCATTACTTGTGTGATATTGGGATTGACACCTTTCTTGCAGGTTATCCATTGGTTTGAATACGTACGAGCACGTATTACTTTGCTTGTGTATATACGTGTACATTCTACTGGCTGCTTGATTGGGTTTTCACTTTTGCAGGTGTATTTTGATTGGGATGTGTACGAATGCACAAGCTAGTCCTTGTTTGCGTACGAACACACATTCTAGTCATTGTTTGCGTACGAACACGCATTTTATTGTCTGCTTGTTTGGTTTTACTCATTTCTTTCAGGTGTATGTGTATCAAATGTGTACGAACTCACAATTTGGATACTTGTTTTGCGTACGAACGCACAATACTTTGTCTGTTTTGTCTGGATCATTATCTCTTGCAGGTGTACTGTTTTGCATGCCTACGAACGCGCACTCCGCTTATGCCTTGATATATTTGCACATTACTCACTGGTTTTCTCTTATTGCTTGGATGAAGTACTTGAAGTTTTCTGGAGTATTCTTAGCTCACAGTACTTTATGGATTATCATCCGTGTGGTATTTTCTACACCTTTTTATTGCATTCTCTTACGGCTTTCCTAGATATCATGAGAAGTAGGGTTTTACAGCTTTCTTCTGCCATGAGAAGTAGGAATAGAGATGCAGGATGTAACACCCCAATTCTACCCCTCGTAATTAATAATAAAATCAGAGTTTCAAAATTTCATTCAACAAAATTGAGGCATCACATATTCACATTTTTCATCAATTTGCATTATAATGCACATCACAAACATCAAAGGTCGGATATACCGATTCATATCATAATTCATCATATACACATATGACTATTCACAGCACAACGGATGTGTTCACAAAATATACATGTCATCATGTTATCATCAATACATAAAGTTATAACATCATAAGATAGTATATATAAACTATCCTATCAAAATAATAACGTCGCCCAAATCCCGAGTGTTACTATGACCAGAGCAGAGCGACTCAAAATAAAGAGACTCGAGCTAATCCTCATCATCCTCGGGGATCACCTGCACGTTACCAATATAAAGGCAACGACGAAACAAGTAAAGGGTGAGATACTCCAAAACATATAATTAAAAGCATGATAGAATATATAAATAGTTTTGGAATTATAAATGATATAAATAGAGTATGTCAACATGTATTAAAAGCTTACATACTTTAAATTAGCATTTAGTGTATAAATTAACACTTTAACTTCGTCACATAATCATTATACTCGCATCAACACAAATCATCATATATCATCGCAATTCAACATTATTCATCAATTAAAACCCCACGCCAAACAACTCAAACATAAACATAACCGACTCCATGAGACACGACTATGTTATGCATGTGGTACCCGTCGCTTTGTCCACAATTAGGAACACTTGGCATAAAGCCCATCGTCGCTTGGCATAAAAGCCCTTATCACCAATGCAATGTATGTGACTCAATAATAAAGACAACACAACAACTCATCATCATCGCTCATCAAAATTGAAATAAAGTCCACGTCACCATATTTATCCACATCAAGATAAACATATCATCGCATCGCATAACAACAAGTATTAATTAATAAATACACCGTCGCAAACATCATGTTTATTCACACCACATCATCATCAATTAATTCACCAAATTCCAAAAACGGAAAAATAGTCAAAACACTAATAAGCGTTGCGAAAGTCATTCTTAATTACCGGCATTAATCATAATCGTCAACATCGCAATCGGATTGTCCATACGTCTCTTAAATTGACTAAAACGCAATCTGATTCAATTTAACCGTAATTTGGCCTATTTCGGGTCATTTCGTAAAAACTCGTAATTTCGAAAAACTAACCTCACCACTACGTTCTACACGTCGAACTTAGATAGCACATCAATTTTCGTTGAATTCGGAGCAACTTGCTCCGTCGTCGAATTTACTGAAATCAGAAAATCGGAACATAATCGGGTTCCAAATTTAATCGGCTAACTTATGTCCTAATTATATTTTATTGATAAAAAGTATTACTAGGTGAAAGTGGAATAATTGAAACAAACAGAAGCTATCTTGAAATGATTATGCAGGAAACAGCAGACAGCAGAAAACAGAGTTTTGCAAAACAGAAAAACCACAAGACAGCAAAACCCGTCTCATTCCCCAGCCTACACAGGGATGCACTTCCCTTGTTCTTCTTCTACATTGGAGGCGGGTGCCTCAGGGAGGGGGACGGCCTCCCCTCAGCATGAGGTGGGCGCCTCCCCCATGCACCACCTCCCACCGAATTCCTCTCTTCTTCCCTGTAAGAATGGTATTCTGGTTTTTTTTTCCTTTTTCAACAGTTTACAGTTTTCTTCTATTTTCATTTTATAACTTCCATATACCACAATGCTAGCAATAACACACCCATAATCCCTACTCCTAATCCAACTTTTCTAAACTATTTCAACAATCAACCAACCAAAACCCTATAAATCAACTATCAATTTTCCCCCAATCCAAACTATAACTATCAAACCCTAACTATATGAGATGGAAATCAAACCCCTTACCTTGAAAGCTTGGATGATTCTTGATGATACCACAAACCCAACCTTGCTCTTCTCTTGCTCTTCTTCTTCTTCTTCTACCAAAACCCTATCTTTTCTTCTAAGTTTCTATATATGGCTTTTTGGTGTTATGTTGGAAAGAAAATGAGGAAAGTGTTTTTATAAGGTGGTGTTCTTACTAGCCAAGGGTGAAAAATCCAATTCTACAAAATTGCTCCTCACACCCCTATCTATTCTTAACACACTAATAATATCTAATTATATCATTAACTCAATTAATTAAAATAATTATGGGGAATTAAATATCGGTTCGAATAATATTTTACCGAACCGAACAGAATAAAAACCGGACCGAACGAAATGTCGCCAAATATATTAATAGATATATCGATTAATATAAATATTCTCGTCGCCAAAACAATCGCCAAACGGTAATTCAAAAATATTAATATAATATAATATAATATAATATAATATTAAATAAAACGGGCGTTACACAGGACGGGGCTTCCGTAACTAGAGCATGTCCAGGATGTTTTGAAGAGTTTCATTACTCCACGTCCGAGCCCTATGGATGTGCCTAGTTGATGAGAGGTGTTCAACGCCTGATAGACAACCGAGAAGTGTTATTCATGAAGACTTCGTCAGTAAAATGTTTGTGCGAAGATGTTTCTAAGGGCTTGAAGATCTAAGACGTAAGCAAAGCCGTACTAGAAGTCTGGGACAGCTTGGGGCAAACAAGTGGGAAGTTCGATTTCATGGTGAAATATACCGCCCCTGAAAGCTAAAAGATTTCTATTGAAGACATCAAAGAAACCCGATGGGGAGATGATGACTATCTCGAAGAATATGCTAATGTGAATACAATAAGGATCACTTCTGTCAATCCTGCACCCAGAGTGGCACCTCTGATTATTACCTCGCCCATACCAGTTCCTTATTCCTCTAACAAAGCTATACCCTATAATTGTGGAGCCGAAGTTTACTACTATGGCGTCAAGCAAAAGCCATTTACCATCGAAGACAGTATTGTTGAAGCCATTAATCCTGATATCGATAATATCACCAGATCAAGCAAAGTAACAAGAATCGGAAGAGTGTTTTCTCCATATATCTCTCCTCCAAAAGACACTGTTGCACCAGCCCACATTCTTGCTGTTGAGCCAACTCCCGAAGCTCGAGGAAAAGTGAAAGTGACTCAACCTGCTTAGACAGAAGTACTAAAGTAAGTTGTTGAAGATACCTCCAAGCAAGAGATGAAGGAAATCCTGAAGATTATTATGAAAAGCGATTACAATGTTGTGTAGCAGTTAGGACAAACTCCGCCCAAGATTTCCATGCTAGCTCTATTCTTGTGCTCTGAGGCTCATTCTAAAGCCTTGGTGAAGTTTCTGAAGAATGCTCACATACTACAAGACACTTCTGCTGACCAATTCGAAAGTTGTATTACTAGCCTGACCGTAGATAATGGTTTGAGCTTTTCTGATGTTGATTTAACGCCTGCCGGAAGGAAACACAACAAAGCCTTGCACGTCTCTATAGAGTGTAAGGGCACTACATTATCCCATGTATTGGTGGATACTGGATCTTCTCTGAATGTCCTACCGAAGAGTGCTCTCGATAGACTTGATGCTAAAGAAGTGGTCATGAAACCCAGTGATATAATCGTAAGAGCTTTTGATGGTTCGAAGAGAACAGTTCTTGGGGAGCTCAACCTGCCGATCAAAGTGGGTTTCCAGACTTTTGACTCTACTTTCATTATGATGGATATTCGTCCAGCTTATTCTTGCCTGCTCGGATGCCCTTAGATACATGGGGAAGGCGCTGTTACCTTTACACCGTATCAGAAGTTGAAGTACATAGTAAAGGGGAAGATCGTTATAGTATGCGGAGAGGAAGAATATATGGTAATCCATCTGCAGTCATTATGATACATTGAGATGGAAGGCGAATTTTTTGAGATTCCCTGTCAAGCTTTCAAAGTAGTTCCACGAGTCATGCCTGTTGACGCTCCTATCATTCCTAAGATTACTAGAGCTCCACCGAAGATGGCCTCGCTTAAGGACGCCAGAGTTGTGGTTGAAGAAGGAGGTTGCACTATTTGGGGTCAGCTACCCGACTTCCCATTCAAATTTGACAAGACTGGTTTAGGCTTCACTTCCAAAGGTTAGAAGATGATACGCCGCGAACATGTTGTTGGACCTCCGTTCTGCATCACCAAGAATGGAGTTCATGCTATAGAAGAAAATGATGGTGACTTCGACATCAACAATTGGATCTTCCCTACTACCGGCGATGGACTCAACAATTGGACGACTAAGGATGTTATGCCAATCTCTTTTACTCAGGAGTAATTATTTTTTCTGTTTGATGCTTTTAAGTTTTATAGCCTTGAATAAAAAGACTCTAAGCCTAGTGCCTTGCCCGGGGCACAATGACTCATTTGTGAGGGTTATTATTTGTCATTTGCATATTTTCATTCAATAAATCATTGGAATTTTGCATTCAAATATTGTGCTCTTTGTCTTTCCTTTTTGTAATTTATCACCTTTTCAAAAGTTATGTGTTCTTACACATACCCACGTAATAAACTGCAGATCCGCATTCACTCTGGATCCCGTCGATAACAACTCTGTTATTGCAAAATATGACTTTGATAATTCGACCTACCAAGCCAAAGACGAAGGTGAGGAATATTGTGAAGTGACAGGAGAACTTTCCAAGCTACTACAACAAGAGGAAATGGCTATACAGCCACACGAAGAGCTTGTCGAGGTTGTGAATCTAGGTACCAACGAAGACAGAAAAGAAATCAAGATAGGAGCGGGTCTTGAGAACAGTGTTAAAGAGAGATTGATCCAAATGCTGCGATATTACATCGATATTTTTGCTTGGTCTTACGAAGACATGCCAGGTCTAGATATCGACATTGTGGTACACCGTCTACCAACAAAAGATGGTTTTCTCCATGTGAAGCAGAAGGTTCGCCGTATGCGCCCTGAGATGTCTGAGAAAATTAAAGTCGAAGTTATAAAGCAGTTTAATGTCGATTTCTTAGTTGTTACTTCTTATCCATAGTGGGTTGCCAATGTGGTACCAATACCTAAGAAGGATCGCAAAGTACGCATGTGTGTAGACTATCGAGATTTGAATAAGGCGAACCCAAAAGATGATTTTCTACTTCAACATATCGATATCCTGGTTGACAACACCGCTAAACACAAAGTTTTCTCTTTTATGGATGGTTTCTCCGGTTACAATCAGATCAAGATGGCTCCCGAAGACATGGAGAAGACTAGTTTCGTTACACAATAGGGCACTTTCTGTTACAAAGTCATGTCGTTTGGATGGAAGAATGCTGGCGCAATATATCAATGTGCCATGGTAGCTTTATTATATGATATGATCCATCACGAGATACAGGTCTACATCAATAACATATAGCTCGACCACAAACTGAAGAAGAACATCTTGATCATTTGCGTAAGCTGTTTGATAGACTGAAGAAATATAGATTGAGACTGAATCCGAGCAAATGTACATTTGGAGTCAGATCCGACAAACTCCTAGGATTCGTTGTCAGTGGTAAAGGTATCGAAGTTGACCCTGCTAAGGTTAAAGCTATCCAAGAAATGCCAGCTCCCCGTACCGAGAAGGAAGTTAGAGGTTTCTTAGGACGACTGAATGCATACATAGTTAAAAAAATACTACACATAAAGAAGACCCGCTAGGTCGAATAGACTAGGCAAAAATAAAGGCGTCCTGGCAAACCAAAAGGGTTCAGGAAAAATTTAGGGACATACGTAAAAAAATGTACACCCGACAAGTCGAAAACCTGCAAAGGCGGCTTGGGCAAAAAAGGGTATCCCGATAGACTGAAAACCTGAAAAGGAGGTCTAGGCAAAAGTTAGGGATTAAAGCTATAACTATGCCTCGACGGATCATCTACTTACTGACCACATTACTATCAAGTTCAAATGGCGTAGATCAATCCAATCACCTTCTTCTGGCAGCAAGGAGATGAGATACTCGAAAATATATGAGCAATAGCAGAGTTGAAACTCGATGGGATTATTTCCACATAGCTTTTACCACTTTTCAAATGCTTTTGACGATTTCCTCTTACTAGGACATTTGTCTCTTTGTACACAAATTGCCTGTCTATAGGCCCATTTTTCAAAATTAATATAATTCCTCTTCTAAATCCAAATTTTTACTTTTATTTGTTTTGTTTGCATAAGTCCAATGATTGCTTTGAATGATTATATGCATCTGACAATAAATATTTGCTCACAAATACATGAAAAGCAAACAAGAACAGCAATTACTACAGGCTCCAGGAGTTGAGATGACAACCCAAGTCACTAACACATCCCCCACAGAGTCAACATCATAGAAACACCCCCACAAATCTCACAAAGTTATCACATCTCCAAGAATACTACACCATCATCTCATCTGCAGTAGGATGGTTCACTTACAATATCTACACATATCATTGTTACATCAGTCCTGGAGCAGTAGCAGGTCATCAACTTTCAACTCATCACATTAGTCCCTGAGTAATAATCATCTACAATTCGTCACGTTAGTCCCCGGGCAGTCATCATTTACAACATCATCACTTCAGTCCCCATGCAGTGATCATCTACATTCTCAATTCATCATGTTAGTCCCCGAGCAGTGATCATCTACAACATCATCACGTCAGTCCCCGCACAGTGATTATCTACATTCTCAATTCATCACATTAGTCCCCGAGCAGTGATCATCTATAACATTGTCATGTCAGTCCCCGTGTAGTGAACGTCAACTTTGTTACATTAGTCTCCGAGCAGTAATGAATCATCGATCAACTTATTATGTCAGTCTCCGTTCAGTAATAGGTTATTCAAAACCACATCCTTCCTCAGCAAGGGTTATTTCTTCAAAACCATACACAAGATATTTATCCCCAGCTTTCTATCACATAAGGACTATCATTCTCTAACAGCATCAATATTCAAACCTGGAATTCGGTCAGATAGTTCATCGAAGGAATTCACATCTCTTTTATCCCTAGTCAGGGTCTCCAACAACCATATTTCTCCAACCCCAAGCAGAATTCGAAGATCCCTAGCAGAACATTCCCATCTTCTTCAAGATGGATACATTTTGAAATATCACAACATCTATATTCATACGCCATTCATAAAAAAAACATAACATGTGCATACATAATTCTCGTTTATTTCGAGAGCATCATCACATACTCACATGCATCATGATGTGCATAGAACTAACTTTACTCTTTCAGGTTAATTTCTCAAACACGAAAATTATCTACAAACTTCCAAACAGAAGGTCAAAGATTCATGCCCGAAACAAGACGGGAAAACTATATGTACGACCAAAATGGTATGAAGTCCCGAAACTAGATGGGTTTACCAGCAAACAATATGCTATGGATTAATACCCGAAATAAGATGGGGAAACTATCTACGTCCTGACGAATACATATCTCAGATAACACCAATACGAAGGTTTATTCTGACTCTCTTATCATCAGTATTTCCGAATGGCATCTTTAAGCCCATCTCTGACTACACATTATAACCTCTCCGCCTATAAATTGCAGCATATCTGGTTAAAAATCAATGCATACTAATGACCTCATTCAAAGACAATTGTGGGACGCATTTCCCCTTTCAAGAAATCTACCAGGGAGTCTAACGTATGACTCACTCCCCAACATCAAATTCTCCAGATGGCATCTATAAGCCCATTCCAATACATCGTCAGTCGACGGTTTCATTCTATACACCCGCAAGTGCAAACTTCATGGGTACTCGAGTGTTCAATCATCTTCTACCTTCAGGTCACGAAAGACAAGCATACCAATCTAACCCTTCAAGTACAAGAAGATTGAACAGGGGCAACTGTTATACCCCAAAATTTGCCCTCCTATTTTTGAAGTTAATGCACATCTCCATACTCAAGAATTCCTCAAGGGTTGATCAGAAAAACCCTCTCCTAAGCAATCAACTCGCAACTAGGGTTTTGTTTCTCTCAAGTAAAATTTGACTTATAATGCCTCAAGTGAGCATAATGCCTCCTCATATGTTTCAAAGTACCACCATGTCAAATTTCAAGCCTCATAGCCTAAGTTTGCTCAGTCAATTGCTCAGATGGTTGAAAATTAATTGTATTGGAACAAAAGTCAACTATGATCAACATATAGTAAAACTTCATCATTTTTTGTCAACATCAAGATTTTGAAGTCACATTCATCATTTGATCAAGTGTTGATCATGATTCATCAAGAAAAATCAAAGAATGATCAAAAGTCAAAAGTTTCTAAATTAGGGTTTCTTAAGGAAAAGTAAACAGAACTTTGACCAAGCATAACTTTCACATACTTCATCAGAAATTTTCCACCAAAGTTCATTTCAAAGGGAATTCAATTCTCTACAACTTTGTTTTTCACAAGTTTTGCCCAAAAATGCTTCATTTGAAAGATATGGGTCAAGACATTATGGATCCTTCTAAAAGTCAACAAAAAGTCATCTTTTTCCAAAGAAGTGTACATGAGCATGGAAGCTTAAATTAATATGAAACCAATGGGATCATTTAGAGAACATCTTAAAATTTCTAAAAAGTCCAAGAACACTTTCAAATGATAAAAATTGAGCAAGTTATGGTTTGAGAAAAATTGGAAATTTTGAAGAAATGCATGAAGAAAATATTGATCAATCTTGAATTTCTTCCAAATGGGCCTATGTTGTCATGGTCTAAGCTTATTTCTAACATCATCCATGACCCTTAAGTCCAGTTACACGCCCTCTTTCCATTTATTTTATTTATTTTTGAATTAATCCATTAAAATTTAATTTAATTAAAATAAAATACAAAAACAAGGAGCATGCGTGTAAGGCCTTGGATTTAAGTATCTTGAGGACCAAGGAAGCCCATGATAGATGGCCAAATCGTGTAAAAGCTGATTGCATGAAGATTGAGCAATTTTGGAAATATTACATTTGATTTTTTCTATCAAATATTTTTCCAATGAATGCAAGATATTTTCTCCATATTTCTTGACCTAAATTGTCCCTCTATATAAGCACAACAAGACCAGATGAGAAGGACACAAATTGCTGCTCTCTTACACAAACCCTAAGCTTTCAAAAATTCAAAGTTCTAAGGCAAGATCAAAAGCGATTCTCCATCTATTTTCAATCAGTTATAAGGATTGAATCATACTCCCGAGGTTTCCAGGAATCGATCCAACCATTCACACGATCCCAAAGCAAACCAGAAACCTCTCACTCAAGTCGACCGGTTTTGGTAAAATTTCTTGGATCGATTTAAATTTTCATGCATTCTTAACATATTTGATGTGTTTGTTCATTTTTAGGATGTCATTTAGGACCAATAAAACGTGTTACATGTAAGCTTTTAGGCTTAAATCGTATCGTGCCATTGTTAGGGTAGTCCGGTTCAAAAGCTTCGAAGCCCTAGATACAGGAACTTTCAGGCCAAAAGGACACCACCATTGAATTTAGAGCCCTCGATTTAGGGGGGTTAGCACACATATACTCATGGAGGTGTGATATGAACATCACATGCATATGGCGTAGTGGTCCAGTTTTGGACCTACAACCTCAAGGTCCTGAGTTCAAGCCTTGGCAGGACCACCCTAATTTTTTATCACTTGTTTCCTTAATATTTTTCTTATTTCTTTTATTTTATAACCAATTTTAATTTCTTTTCACAAATTAATTTTTCACACATAAAAATCCTAAAAAATGTTTTCATTTTAGATTTAGGTTTTAAAAACCTTTATTTAATTTTTTTACACAAAAGCATTTGATTTTTCTTCACATTTTAAATATTTTTCTTAATTAAATACTAATTAATTAGAATTAGGTTTTTCTACATTAAAATTGATTTCTAAAAAACACAAAAATATTTTTCTTGTAGTAATTAGGTTACTAACATTTTCCTAACATTTAGAATATTTTTTTCTATTATCTATTTATTTATTTCGCATTTTAAATTCTAGAAATCGATATATAGGTCACAAGGATGTTTTTGTAATAGTGTAGATTTACTTTTCTCGCACATTTACTTTTTTGCACCTCTTATTATGTAACTTCCACAAAGCCATGTAATAACGTGGACCTTTACTTTCTGCACCCTCTATAATTGTATATAACTACTTAGATGTATGGATAATAGAATTGTATGGCAAGACTAATCAATCAATCTTAGAATAACCTAATCTCCAAGATAAAATATCTGAATTGAACACACTTTTACACTTGTACCCTTAGGATAATCTCTCTTGTTGCCTTACGAATAAACAATGGTCATGTCCCTCGAACGTAGGGGTACCATTAGCAAAGTCCCTCAGAAAAATCATCACAAACATCATAGTCCCTCGATGACCCTCAATGTTGCCTACGAATATATGATCTCGTCCCTCGGTTGTTGCCTACGAATAAGTGATGATCATCCCTTCAAAATTCTAAGGTATCCTTACAATGATGCCTTTGATGACCATACGATGACCATACGCGTGTCCCTTCACATCCAACAGATAGAATTACCTACCAACTAATGGTATGTATAGCGCTATCCTTAAGGAGAAGGAAAATAACAAGAATGGCCTTTCTGAGTAGGTAATAAGACTCTAATTTGCTTGCTCAAATCTAATCAAAATACTTTTCACACCTCACACTCTTTTCAAAAATACTTTCAAACAAACACTTTGTATACATTCATACGAGAATCATTACAAAGTTACATTTTTAAAACAAATATTTTCAAACATTTTCAACTCTAATTTCAATTGACCACTCTCTAATTCCCGTATCCTCCTCCATTGCAAAACGCACCTCACATCTATGCTCTGTGTGGCCTAACCCGTCGTAGATGAAACATAACAAGGTTAGCTTTTCATATTTGAATTTCACCACACACCAATCACCGCCCTTGTTTTTAACGCGTGTGAGCTTCTTCAACGGTAGTCGCACATCTATCTGTACATGCAATCTCATATACTCATGCCAGATACTTGTATTGTTGTTTTTGTCGTATTCCATAAAGACTCTGATGAAGTTCGCCATTGTTCGCCCTACTTTCTCCATCATCATCCCTACCAGTAATCCATGGACTTGAACCCATAATTCAACATGGTTTAATGGAATATTCTCAATCTGAATACCATATTGAACCTTCTCTAAGATCAAGAGATGAGATTCGAACGTCCAAGGCCCTCATTTTAGTACTGATTGCATATTCAGATTGTGGGAAAATTGAAAGAGAAACAACCCATTCTTTGCTTCCTTAATATTTACACCCTTCATAGGCTTCCAGATATCTGTGATTCTTTTCTTCATCGACATAAAGTAAATTGTTCTATCACACATAAACCTCCTCACAATACACTATTTTAGATCACGTTTTCCTCCCCATCTCCCTCCAAATCAAAATAGAAACCCTCATCTTCCCCCTCCTCATTAATAGATAGATTCTCCAAACCCTGTGATGCCATAAACCTCTATTAACTCTCAGACAGGATCATAAAAACCAGAAAAAGATCAAAGACTTGTCACAGGAGAAGAAGATATCAAAACCCTAGCAGAGCCTATGGAAAGAGCTTTCTCAAACGTTTCACAATTTAGTTCTTCTAGAGTTTGGGGATGCCAAAATTGAATAACATGTTAAATAACAATTCATACAAAATAATTGGATTGTGAATACATAAATTAGATGGCTACATAAAATACACGCATATGCAACGTGAAATTCACGTGACAACGTGAAAAAGCACGTCACAATCATTAATTAGCGACGTGAACTTTCATGTGGCTGGGGAGTAGGTGGCAAACATTTGCCACGTGATTTTCACGTCACTAAGTTGTGACGTGAAAATCACGTGACAACTTGTTTGCACAAATATCAACAATTCAACATATTCAAGTGGGAGCGGGCGTGGAGTATGGATATCAACTTTATTTGCCACGTGATTTTTCACGTTGCAAAGTTGTGACGTGAAAATCATGTGGCAAAGTTTTTTTTCTAAATTACTGAAATAAATAATTTCTTTTCTTCTATAATAAATTAAATTAATAAAATTAAGGGTTAACTATATAAACCCCCTGTAATGGTAGCGAATTCTCATTTTAGACCTTGGTAACGTTTTTTTAATCGTCCCCTTGAAATGTTAAAATTCTAAGTCTTTTGCTCCCTAGGCGAAAATATTACCCCCTTGTAAAATATATTTTTTTGCTTTACCCCCCCCCCCCCTCCCCCCGGTTTCGCTCCGTTTTTACACGCTTAGGGGGTACCCAAAAATCATAGAGGTTAATTAAAAATAATAATTTTACAGGGGTTTAATGTGAATCTCGCTAAGATTACAGGGAGATTTATATATTTAATCCTAAAATTAATTAATAAATTAAATAGATAAATTAGTAAACAAAATAAATTTAATATAATAAATCAAAATTCTTTTTTAAATATATATCAAAATTTAAATATATTATTTCTGTTTTAAAATTATGTTTTTATTAATATTATGTATTATATATTCTATATTATATAAAGTGTTATTCTATATTATGTTTTATATTTATATATATTATTTTGGTCTTAGAAATAAATATACGTTATATTATGTTTTTTATAAACAATAAATTTATATTACAACAAAAAATAATATAAGAGTAAACAACATACCCAATATAAATCTTGAAGAAAAATAATTAAATGACTAAGTTATATCTTGTAGCTAATTTGATAATATCTTTGAGTTTGTATCTTGAAGATGAAACTTGATAATACTTCTTGAACCTAGCTTCCAAACAAAAAATAAAAAACAGAAAATTTATTAGTTATACAAGTATAAACGAAAATTAAAATAAAATAATAATATAGATGTAAAACATACCTTTGAATTGATGATTGAAAGAAATTGAAGAAGTATTTTTTTTGTATGAATGGAAGAATAGGGGGAAGAAAGGGTTGGAATAGTTGAGAGAAAGAATAAAAGGAAGAAGAAGAAGTAATAGGGTTACTGTGTAAATGAGCGAAACAGAAAATTATATAAAGGCATTAGTGACGTGAAAAACACGTCGCAACCTTGTCACGTGTATTTCACGTCACAACCAACAAACAGTTATATTTTATTGCCCAGTTATAAACGTGAATATCACGTCGCAACTTTGTCACATGATATTCACATCGCAACCATTCAATAGTACAAAAACCGAAAAGTATTCTGCACCCCATCAAATCACGTGCAATCTGCTATATCACTTTAATTTTTAAACTTTTCCACTAAAATGTTGCGACGTGAAATACAAGTCACAACTAAAATTTTGAGATTTTTTTATTTTCCCCCAAATGAACGTTACAGTTTTCTTTTTTTTATTATTAATTATTTTACTTGCGACGTGATAAACACGTCGCAACGTTATTTTTTAAAACTAAATTCTGGTTACCCATTTGAATGTTGCAGGTTTTATTTTTTATTATTATAAATTATTAGTGACACATCGCAACTCCTTTTGTTTACGTGATTAACATGTTACAAATAACTTCGCTGAATAGCTTTTTTTTTTGTAGTGTATAATTTTTAATAACATTAATAAACATAATACACATGGACCAATAAGTTTTTAACACTTCAACAAGATAATCTTATCCAACTTTTTATGTTGGATAAATAAGAATCTATCTTCAAAATTTATTTAAACTCCCCGTTAAAAATATATACCATTAAAATTTGAAACTTCTTATTTTGAATATATTTATAAAAAAAATATTATTAAGAGAAGCTACTAAAAAGTTGATAAAGAATGTGAAAAGTAGTGTGTCACTACTGTTACACGTATGGACAATGTCGTTGCTTTTTTGTGTTTCTTTTCCACTGTTTCATGGAACTAAACCAAAAGCTCCAGTATATAATAAACACTGATTTTGTAGTAATTGCTTTTTCCAGTTTGTGTTAATGAATGTTGTCTCATTTCTATTCCTTCACCCTTAATGCTGCAATACAATCAGATTTCTTTTTATTTGAATAAATGTACTTCATGTAGAATACTTAGGAATCACGATTTCTTTTTGTAAGAGCTCTCTTGTTTTGCATCTTGTCTAACAAAATCTTGAATATGTGTCTTTCTTAAGTTGCCTTGTCCCCATGCTTTTGTTTATTTTATCTTATAAATTCTAGGTATCTCAAACTGATTAGACATGTACTCTACTTTTTTTTCTTCCTTTTACAATTTTCTTTTATTAATAATAAATGTAAGGCTAATTGATCAAGAAGATTGATCATATACTAATTGTTATCGCACAAAAATGGGCTTAATCGCGTAATGAACAATATTTGATATACAAAGCAAGCTCTTAAATCATATGAAACTAATTCATATACCCTTCAAGACACTTGACCAAGTCCTTTACCAATAGATCGGGATCAACCAGACAAATGACATATTGTAACCGGGATCGACAGAAGAGGTGACTTGCATGATTGTAAAAGATGACGAACTTCAACTTGTATCCTATTAGTATATCAACTTTCAATAGAACATCAACAGACGAACACAAAACTATAAGTGTTGTGAAATTGAGCGAAGAATTCTTCAAAATTCAAACAAATTAAAAAAATTGATGGATTGAGAAAAAGAAAAATGGTAATCAAAATAAAAGATCTTCTACAAAATTAACTCTATGTATAATAAGACATTAATGTAACTTGACCGAAGAAAATAAAATAAAGACATTAATCAGAACAACTTGTTTATTCAACTCGTCAAATAATTTATTATAGGAAGAAAATAGTTCTTCGATTCACTGTACTTATAAAAGTTGTTACAAAAAATTATTAATGAATTATAAGAAAATAATCATCCAAATTTTCAAGAACAAACCATATTTTCTAATAAAGTGTTTTTTAATTTCTCAAATTCAATATATATGAATCACTCAACTCCAATGTGTTTAGAACAAGGCCGACTCAATGCATGTTGAGGCTTAAGGTAAATTTTGAAATGTAGATAAAAACAAAAACAAATTTTGAAATGAGATCTAATATAAATATTTAAAATTTATTAAAATTCAAAATTATTTATTAAATTATTTTAATTAATTTAATTTGATAATATTTAATTAATAATATAATTATTAATAGTGTTAATCTTAAATAAATTTTATAAATTTTTATATATACTAATACTATTAACCATTATTTTTATTTTTTTTTTTAAATATAAATTTACTTTATTAATTCAAAAAACACTAAGAAGCAAACGATCCAAACCAGGGATCCAGCTACTACACTGTCTAGTTACAATTCCAATGACTGATAAAAGTCAACAATCTAACAAGAAAGAAAACTATATCTCCTACATCAAAAGGAATGCAATGTAAGGTCTGAGTTTCTTTTTATTCCACCTTCTATACACCAAAGTATCTATAATTCACTTTCCTATACCCGTGATATCAACATTTTTCCCGAAACTTTTATTATTCTTAACCTTCCAAAGTTCATATAGTGTTTCCGATATTGTCATTTTAATGATAGCCGCTTTCACTCCCTTCCCTCTCGTCTTTTGCATTAACCACATAATTTCTTCTGACCACTCCCCCGGGGTATGGGATATTTGAGCCCAATCTAGAAATTCAGCCATATTTTCTTCATAGTTAGACACTCAAAGAATAGATGTTTCATTGATTCCTCTTTTCCACAAAAGCAACAATCAGAGTTATCAATCATACCAAACCTATACAATTTATCCCTAGTTGCCAATCTACCATGATAGACAAGCCACGAGATAAAGTTAGCTCGGGGTCTAGCATTATTACCGTATAGTAACGTCTTCCACTCTATCTTCTCCCCAAAATCTCGAAGCTCCCTGTAGATATTACCCATGTTAAACTTTTCCTCTTTCATTATTTCTTCCAAATTACCCATTTCTCTAATTTCATCTCGCGAGTTAAGAATAGCTTTAAACATCCAAGAATAATTATTATTACAATGGATATCCATCAGCCCATTGGTTTTCACATAATAAGCTTGTATCCACCTTACCCAGAAAAGAATACTCTTTACCGCTTAAATTCCAAAGAAGCTTCAATAATATTGTTTTGTTCCACACTTCAATATCTATCACACCTAAACCACCATGGCTAATGGGGCTACAAATCCGTTTCCAAGCTACAGGTGCTTTATGACTACCCTCAAATCCGCCTGTCCATAGGAAAATTCGACAAATTGCTTCAATCTTCTGAATAACAGTTTTTGGGATACGGAATCAATTCAACTAGTAGTTGGTTACAGCAAACAAAACACTTTTTATAAGTTGTAGTCTTCCCGCATACGTAAGAAGTCGCGTCGTCCAATGCTTAATTTTGTCCACAATCTTATCTATCAATGTAGAGTATTTACTGATAGGAAGTCTTTTACCTGTCACCGGAACACCCAAGTATTTGAACGACAATCGACCTTCTTAAAAACCAGTAGCTTCGTAAATCTATTTTTTTTATCTCTTCACTAGTCCCCGCATAGTAAACATGATTCACAATATTTCCATGTTTGGGCAACGAATTCTCTTTCACATTAGTACCCATGTCTTTGAAAGACAAGAGACCAGATCTGACCATCTTTTGCACTTTTTCCTTCAATGGATAGCAATTCTCAATATTATGCCCTGAAGCTCCTTCATGGTAAGCACAAGTTTGATCAGACTTGTAATACCAAGGCAAAGGATTATGAACAGCTAGAGGAGCCCTTGGTTGCACCAAGTGCCTTTGAATCAATGTTAGGTACAACTCTGCATAAGTCATCAGAATTGGATCAAACGGTTCCTTTTTTAGGCCTTGCCCTTGCTGAGAGGATTTATGATAAGGGATGGTAGTTCGAGCAACAACCGAAGTGACAGCAGCAACTTGTTGATTCTAAGGACGTCTTCTAGGAACTCTAGTTCTCCTTTCTTAAATAAAATCATTAAATTTTCCTTCTTTTTAGAGAAACCAAAGGATGGCTTCTTGGCTCCACTCTATCCTTCTTCTTTCTCCAATCGTCCCTCTCGGACAACTTCTTCTAGACAGACTCCCATGCTCACCATTTCAGCAAAATTATTAGGTGCACTAGCTACCATCTTCCTATGATAGAATGGACCCAAAGTATTCAAGAAAACCTTGGTTATTTCCCGTTCACTTAATGGAGGAATAATTTGTGTAGCAAGTTCACGCCATCGCTGAGCATACTCTTTGAATGATTATTGATCCTTCTGAACCATCGCCCTTAATTGATCATAGTCGGGATCCATATACATGTTGTAATTGTAATGCTTTACAAAAGCTTCACCTAAATCATTGAATGTGTGGATGTCACTATCGTCTAGATTCATATACCATCTCAAAGTTGCACAAGTCAAGCTATCTTGAAAGAAATGAATGAGCAGACGTTGATCTTCAGTATGAGTGGACATCCTTCTCAAACACATCATTAAATGATCACAGGGACAAGAATCTCCCTTATATTTCTCGAACTCTAGAACTTTGAACTTAGCAGGCACTTTCACATTAGAAACTAAGCACAAATCATTGTCAAACTGTTCCTAAAATCCGTCCATCTGATCATAGAAGTCCAAACTTTTTCTTGGAGGAGGTGGAAAAAGATTGTCCATCCCATTGTTGAAAATATGAGCAACATGCACCATAGGAGGTGCATAAACAACAACAGGTTAGGCCAAAGAGGTTACTTGAGCAGTAGGGTTGTAACCTTCAGGCATGAAATTCTCTAGCATTCCCTAAGGATAATCGGGAGGCATGCGGTGTTGGACGGTAGAAACCACTGACACAGTAGAAATACGAACATCTTGAACTTCTGAAATTATCTGTTGAGGTTGAATGATACGAGGAGAAGGCGGAGGAGGTGGTGGATGATTCTGAGCAGCCACCAACTGTTCCACTATATCAGTCAAGTTGGTCATACCGGTCCTCAAGGAAGTAACCTCTTCGAGCAACTCATGATTCTCTTGCTCTAGATTTTCCCTCTTCTTCTTGGAGTTGTCTCGAGTGTTATACCGATACAACATCTTGAAGACTGGATGAAGCATAGAAATGGATAAGACACCTGGGAGAGTTCCAAAATGCAAGAATGTGTGGTCATGATGCATGACATGTAATGCATATGATTTGTTTATTGTTCTTTTTATTATTCAAGGAACTTAATAAAGACAATTTAATTTTTAAATATCAAATTATAACCTATTTGAAATACTGGATAAACTCATATCATTAATAAAATACTTTGAGGACTACAACTCTTCAATACAAGTTTCAATAATCCTAAGTACAAGAGAGAGCAAAATATAGAAAATATGAGTCCTAAGAAATCAAATTTGCAAAAGACCTTTTATTAGACGAACGCTTCCCCTTGAGCTTCCTAATCTCTTCCTTCAGCTGCTCGTTCTCCAACATGTACCTGTCAACAAAACCTTTCCAAGCACCAGACTCGGGAGGAGTATGAGAATAAATAGGAGTACTAAGAACTGGGCGAACACTAGAGGAAAGTAAATCCTCTGGCTTCTCCATCATCTCTACAGCACGACTCTCAAGAATCTCAATCAAATCATCCTTTTCCTTCAACTTTTCTGTATGAGACATCTTCAAGGTATGATACTTGTTCTTCCAAACTTCATTTTCTTGTTTCATCCTAACCAAAGCAAGTTGAAGATCCTCTATATCACCTGAATCATGAGTAGTAGTTAAGAACAAATCTGTGAAAGGCTCTTCGCGAGAATACAACATCTTCAACTCAATAGCTCTTGCTTGCACCCATAGAAGATAAGGCTCCAATGAAATAGCTCCTCTATGCCCTAGATTCTCTCTTCCTTTCATATGAATATGATGCCAAGCTTTCTCTATATCTCTCATAGCTGCTTTGTGATCTTCACCCTCTTTAAGAAAGAAGCCCCTCACATGAATGCCCTTTGGTTTATACTTCATCGGATAACCAAGCTGACGACGCGCAAGAACAAGATTGTAGCTAATGCATCTCTTTGTACCAGGAAGAGGCACATTGGGGAGGCTACCATAATTATCGATAATCTCCACATCATAGTAAACCTAATGGTACCATACAATATCAGAATGAATGAGATCCATAATCTTTGGTGCCCAACGAGGTTCCCTTCTAGGATCCCAAAAAGCATCAGATCGAGGCAAGTGAGAAATAAACCAACGGTATAACAATGATGCGCAACAAATGGTCGTCCCTTCCTGACGAAAGTTTTGGAGATGGATAGAGTAATAAGTATCTGCAAGAAGTGTAGGAACCTGATTCCCAATCATGAAGATATTGATAGTATTAACGTCAGCAAAGTTGTCAACATTGGAAAAATAAGAATAACCCATAGGCAAGTAAGGCAAAGATGGCTACAAAATCCTCCATACTCTTCATGTCAGCAAAGTAACGAGCTTTCTTCATTAGAAACGCAATTGGTAATCCTCTGATACAACCATTGGTAATCATATTGTCTTCAATCTCAGACCTCTTCAAGTGGGTAATAGCAGCAATTTCATGTTACTTAGGCTCCTCCTCTAAACTAGTGAAAGGAACAACACTAGTAATAGATCGACTCAAATAGATAAGAATACTCCTCTAGGAGCTAACTGGTAGTCAGGGAAAATGAAGCAATGGTACAACGGATCACATAACTGAACCAATGTATAAAGAAGACCATCCTTCATCTTAAGCTTCATCAAAGATACAATAGCTCCATACTTCTTTTGGAAATCCTCTAGACTCTCAATCTCATCAATCAAGCTCATCAATCCACCAATCTCAGGATCCTTGAAACTGTACTTCTGAGTCCTCCTCTGTCCAAAATCCATGGTCAAAGTATACTTGAGATATTTGCAAAGGTCAGTCTTAAGTTCCTTGAACATTTGTTTGAAAGAATGTGTATGGGTTCATGAATGCATGATGCAACAATCACACAAAGATCACAAATATGAGGTCCATAGGTTTAACGTCACAAGCATGGAGTCAGAGGGTACTACCCATAAGGTATACTAATCTTTGTCACATGTAGATCAAGGTTTTAAAAGGAATCCCCAGAGTTTTCATTCCTCCATCAAATATTACTAACTTCCCGATGTACTCGGTAATTAGCAATGTCGTCTGGTGAAACTCCTCTGAGTGCAGTATCGCGTAGCAAATACTTCTGGGTAACTCTGTAATTTTCCTCGCACTACCTCTAAAAAGGCCATGATGGATTAAAGGTTCTACAACTTCTCAGCTTCAGGGACTCTCAGGTCGGAAGAAGTCATGTCTTCCCGATCACTCGATAAACAAAATACCACAGTTAAGGAGGTCTCTACTTAGTGGGGGATCTCATGCCTCCTTCTTCGGGATTACTCCCTAAAAGTTAACATGACTATATCGCCCTTCCTATCTTAAGTTTTCCCGAGTCCGGGTTGAGGACTCAAAAAGAAATCACCAGACACCCCTGAAAACCAGAAAAATCCAGACAAACAAGTACACAATATATACAAAAAAATATAGCACATATATACAAACAAACAAAAATGGGTGCACCCACTTAGATATGGTCTAGCATGAGGTCAAACATCCCCAATGAAGTCGCCACTTTTCTGTAGCGGAAAAAACTATGAGTGTAAGCCATTGAATTGACTCAACTCGAAAAAATAACAATGAAGTCTCCACCGCACTTTTATTTTATCCAAAGGACTAGGAAAAGGAGCGAATAAAATCCTAAAAATTTTAGAGATCTGGATTCGGGGGTTAGTTATACTAAGGGAAGGTGTTAGGCTCCCAAGGTATCTACGATACTTTGTAGGAACCTTTTTGAAATTTTTTATATGTATGCTAAAAAGAGTATATGTACAAAATGGATGGTGGGGTGAGAAAAGAAGTATTTTTTACAATTTTTGATTTGATGGATCTTCCAATGATTTCCAGGCCTACATACCAACAATGTGCAATATGTTTATCGGGCAGCACGTCAATACTCTCAATATGTTTATCAGGATCGGTCGTGCCATCATATTGCTTGAGTTTCGGGGTTTCTCCAACTTGGAGGGGATGAGGATGTCCATAATTTCCTGACACGGGGGTCCACGGTGCTCGTCTTCGTCGCTTTTTCTTAGAGAGAGGAAGTGAGAACGATTGTTCTTTCCACACCGAGGAGTGGAGAGATCCCTGCACTGCCTGGGTTTTGGTGATGTTGAGCGATCGCAGGGGAGATGTAGCTCGTTCTTGGTTTTCTTGTGAGATGGAGATCCCCGAATCTTCCTAGGAGGTGTATGCCCCTCTTTTTCTGAAAAGATCGGTCTTGAGGATCATTGGAGGGATTCCGACCACGTCTTCATGGAGAGGGGCTGCGAGAGTCGAGCACTCTTGGTCTCTGAGGTGGAGACTGAGAGCGGTTCTTCTTGAGAACTCTATCCTTTGACCCTGTTGTAGGATAATATTGTTGGTTTGGTTAAGGGCAGCGAGGATTGTCTCCATGGTTGGATCGACGTTGGCTGGTTGGGTTACCGGGGGAGGAATGGTTCGACGTCTCCCGCTGAATTCTTGGATTTTTTATTGTCCAAGAGGGAGTCATGAGCGCCTGCATCGTCGGAATCTGGGGATGCAGTCCTACCATCCTTGTCGTCAGCAAAATCCTCTAGATGAGGCAAGGTGTCGTTCCCGTCTGCTTTGTGAATATGCGAGATAACGGTCTTGCTAGAAGGAAACTGGTCGTTGCTTTCGTCCATCTTGTTGAGAGGATCGAGTTATCTTTGGTCTTCCGGGATCTTGGGGAGAAATGAAGACGAGGAAGATAATTCCCACAAACGGCATCACTGATCTGGAGTGTTGATCAAAATCTAAGATGATCAGAGCAATGAAGATTTGTCGAGTAGTGATTGATGAGGATGGGTGGTGTACATGCAAGGCACTTCGATGCTAAAGTAACAAATGTTCAAGGTGAAAGTAGAAAGATATTAGAGTTTTTTAGAGTAAGAATGAGATACCTGGCCCTCAAGGACATGAGAGTTTATATAATGTTCCTAGCAATGTTCTCATTGGTTGCTATCTTTGGGCCTAGATATATAGGCCTGCAAAAATAGCTAACCGAGTTGACCTGGTTAAACCAAGCGATACTGGCCGAAACTAGCCGTTGCATTGACCAAGAGGGGATGTAAACGGACATAGTCTTCGAAGAGGGGAAGCGATCCGCTCGACGACCGTCGAGCGGAGGGGTTCTGTCGAGGTGCAGAACTGACAGATGATGCCCTTCGGAGGTCATTTGACTTAAATGAATCGTCGTAAGGCCCAAGATGTAATTGGCCAAATATCCATTGAGACGACTCAGTACAATTATCGATCCAAAATACCACAAAATTGAATTCTTTGACATTTTTAAAATCCTACTAGAATGAAGGAGTGGTAGTTTAAATTTTAAGGGGTTTAATAAGTTTATAACCTCGCCGTGTTAGAATAATATGACAAGATCCCTGATCGAACTCAATCTTGAGTAGCTAATGTTGAACCAACCAAAAAACGGCGCCATTTTTGCTTCAAATTGTTTATACACACTCTCATGCGCCAGTGCCACTAACAACAGTATTGTCAATCAAGTAATGCTTCTCAAATGTTTCGTTCTTCCCTCCTCAAACCCATTTTCCCCTCACGAACCTTTCACTCATCTCCCCTCCTTCAATGGAAGCTTCGCGAAGAAACCACCAACCTCCCCCAACCCCATCTCATCGACCGAATCTCCCGCCTCTTAATCCTCAACCGTCCCCACTCCCTCCAAAACCTCACCTTCAAATTCACCGACAACCTCACCGACTCCCTCCTCCGCCGCCTCCGCCTCAACCCCGCCGCTTGTCTCTCCTTCTTCAACCTCGCAACTAACCACTCTCATTACCGTCCTCATTCCCTTTCCTACTCCATCCTCCTCCATATCCTCGCACGCGCTCGCATGTTCCCCGAAACCGCATCCCTCCTCACCCAACTCCTCGACCTTCATTGTACTAACAACTACCGCGCTTATGCGGTATGCAACCATGTATTTACCGTTTATAAAGAGTTTGGATTTTCTCCTGTAGTTTTTGATATGTTGCTTAGGGCCTTTACGGAGAAAGGGATGACTAAACATGCACTCTACGTGTTCGATGAAATGTCTAGGCTTGGCAAAGAGCCGGCTTTGAGGTCTTGTAGTTTCTTGTTGGCTAAGTTAGTTAATAAGGGAGAGGGCAATACCGCGATTATGGTTTTTGATCAGATTTTGAGGATTGGGATTGTGCCGGATGTTTATATGTGTAGTATTATTGTGAACGCGCATTGTCAGATTGGGAGAGTGGATGTTGCGATGGGGTTTTTGGAGGAGATGGTGAAAGAGGGATTGGAGGTTAATGTTGTTGCTTACAATGGTTTGATTAATGGGTATGTTAGTCGAGGGGATTTTGAAGGAGTTGAGAGGGTGTTGAGATTGATGTCTGAGAGAGGAGTTTCGCGGAATGTGGTTACTTGTACTATGTTGATGAGGGGTTATTGTAAGCAGGGGAAGATGGATGAGGCGGAGAGGTTGATGAGGGAAGTGGAGGAGGATGAGTTGTTGGTTGTTGATGAGCGGGTTTATGGTGTGTTGGTGGATGGTTATTGTCAAATGGGGAGAATGGAGGATGCTGTTAGGATTCGAGATGAGATGTTGAGAGTTGGATTGAAGATGAATAAGGTTATATGTAACACGTTGGTTAGAGGATATTGCAAGGGTGGTCAGGTTTGTGAAGCCGAGCGAGTGTTTATGGGGATGGTGGGTTGGAATTTAAGGCCGGATTGTTATAGCTATAATACACTGTTGGATGGATACTGCAGAGAAGGGAAAATGAACAAGGCTTTTATGCTTTGTGAGGAGATGTTAAGGGAAGAGATTGCTCCATCGGTTGTGACATATAATACTGTTCTCAAGGGATTGGTTCAAGTGGGTTCCTATGATGATGCTTTGCACCTTTGGCGTTTGATGGTAGACAGAGGTGTGGCTCCGAATGAGGTCAGCTGTTGTACTATGCTTGACTGCCTTTTCAAGATGGGAGATTCTAACCGGGCTGTGATGCTTTGGAAAGAAATCTTGGGCAGGGGCTTTACTAAGAGCGCAGTTCCATTTAATATAATGATTAGTGGGTTGTGTAAGACGGGGAACGTGATTGAAGCAGAGGCTGTTTTTGATAGGGTGAAGGAACTTGGATTGTCTCCAGATGAAATAACATATAGGACTCTGAGCAATGCATATTGTAAAAATGGAAATGTTCAGGAAGCTTTAAGAACTAAAGATGTCATGGAAGGACAGGTGATGTTGCCTTCCATTGAAATGTACAATTCCCTTATTAATGGACTTTTTAAGATTAGGAAGTTAAATGATGTTATGGATCTACTTATTGAGATGCAAACAAGAGGATTAACTCCAAATGTCGTTACCTATGGAACCCTTATTTCTGGTTGGTGCAATGAACAGAAATTGGACAAAGCTTTTAATTTATATTTTGAGATGATAGAAAGAGGGTTCACTCCCAACTTGGTGGTCTGTAGCAAAATTGTTAGCAGTCTTTATCGGGATGGTAGAATCAATGAAGCTACTGTGATCCTAGACAAGATGGTGGATTTCGATCTTCTTACAGTTCATAATAAATGTTCTGATAATTCGTTAAAAAACGATACAACTTTAGTAGCTCAGAAAATTGTTGATTCGCTTGATAGAAGTGCTATATGTAATTCTCTTCCAAATAATATTGTGTACAACATAGCTATAGATGGACTTTGCAAGTCGGGAAAATTTGATGAAGCAAGAAGTGTTCTGTCAGTCTTGATGTCTAGAGGTTTTCTTCCAGATAATTTCACATATTGTTCATTAATTCATGCCTGTTCAGCTTCTGGCAATGTGGATGAAGCTTTCAAGTTAAGGGATGAGATGCTGGAGAGTGGTGTTATTCCAAATATTACTACATATAATGCATTAATAAATGGTTTGTGCAAATCAGGAAATATTGATCGAGCACAAAGACTTTTCCATAAACTTACTCAAAAGGGTCTGGTTCCTAATGCTGTCACCTATAATACATTAATCAGTTGTTACTGTAGAATTGGTGATCTTGATAAAACCTCTAAATTGAGAGAGAAAATGGCAGAAGAAGGAATTTCTACTCGCACTCTGCCTTGATCAATGGTTATTTGGAAGGACTAAGGAATAGAAATTTTTGGATCAAGAATTTATTGAAGCAGGGTTTAATCAGATTCTTGCCTGATACCCGTAAAGTTTGCTAAATGCAAAATTGAACACGTGGCTAAACACTTAGTTACAGCACACCTGCAGAATTTTGCTATATGCAACAATTTCGTACCAAATCCACCATAGAGAAAGTAATTTCTTCGTAAGAGTTTATAGATCGGAAATGGTCAAATCCTCCTGTATATTCAGCCATAAGCACCGATACAACCATACTTGAAAATTTCAGAGTATCATTCATTGTAGATGAAGTTAGGGGTAATTCATTAACCCTTGCACTTTTAATCACAGGGCGGCAAAACATGTTAGAAGGTACTCATATTCCATGCTCATCATATATAGATAAATGAGATTCTTTCTTCAAGGTTGATGTTGTCTATCTTGTGACCTTCTCAGTATATTGACTCAGATGATTTGCTGTATATGTTCCCAACATAGGAAAGATATCAAAGAAGCTAGATGGTATTGATCAAGTTGTGACTTGCATTATAGTTGGAGGCAGAGTATTTTGGAAGACATTGTATTGCTAAGAAAGGGAAAAATACCTCATTTCTAGAGAAAGAATTGTATTTTGGAAGACATAAGCGCTAGGTCAATGACCCCTCAGGCCTTTGCAATATCTTGAAGACATAAAACATCTGCATTCTAGATTCTTTCTTAAATGAAGTCATGCGAAAGTGCTACAGATTCACGAAACAAACAGGTAGAGTTATGAAAGAATTCAGCTAAGTTTATGGGTGGTTGTTAGATAAGAGAATATAAGAACAACGCATCCATCATAGTCAGTGGCCTTCCACTCATGAAGATTGCATGATATCAAAATTCGAATATTCCTCCATTGGTAGGAAATTTGTATTTAAATTGTAAATTATCACTGACCGGTGATTTGCCCCAACCTTAGAATGAGGAGAACTTCCCTCACCTTAATCTTTTTCTTTTATCCAAAAATATTCCTTGTCATTATTTTGATACACATAGTTTGCTCTGCATTATTAGAATTAGAGGCTGAACCACTCAGTTAGCTTTGCTGATGAAGTGGTTTTTTCTTAGTAGTTATTTATTACTGGTTTGAGTTGTTGAATAAAATTTTATTTTTATAGTACTGTTGCACCAATATTACATTATTTTTGTTACTGCTACTCTTACTATTTATTACCACTGAAGCACTACTATTTACAAAAATTAGGAGACTGCTATTTTGCTTTATGATCAAGTTCTTAATATTGTAATAATTGTAAATTGTGGCAAACCATGCTGTTATTATTTTGAAAGCCCTGTAATAAAAGGGAGCATTTGCTGACCAAAAAAGGGAGGATTTGTTGGTGCCTCAATATTTTTACTTGAAAATAAAAACTTGCGTGTCATATACCTGCTACCCATGTCTTCAGTGGAGTTTTTCGCCCCTATGGTTTTAACTTGATGACTTAGAAAGGCCGTCAACGTGATATACATTTGTTTGAAGTGCATATTGTCTATTGATATTTTTGAACTGCCAAGGGCTCTTTCTGTACTCAGTTACTATTTGCGTGATTTGGATAAAATGAAACATTCATATTTGCATATTTTCTCCTGCACCCTGTTCATTGGACTTGTTTGCTTAACAGAAATGGAAACTGGGTTGATTTTCTAATGTCATTTTTGTGCATCCCCTGTGGTATGCAGCATATTTATGGATGTAAATCTGTAACAGAATTAGTGGTTCTTGCTCTTGCATCAAAGGGGGGCTTTTAAGGCATGCGTGAATATGTGCTATAGTGGACTAATTTTCTTGATAAAATATGAGAGAGCCAGAGACATTGTTACACAGTCTTGTTGCATTCAGGGTTTGCAATGCTCTACCAAGAGATATTTGGTCCAAGTATTGTATCAACCATAGCATATTAAGGATGGGTTACTTTGCTGCTGGCTACTGGACTAAATTAAGGTGCCTTATTTTCCAATTTTATATCCTTGTGATTCTGAAATAAGTTTAGTTTATGGAGTAAGCATCCATGTCAGTTTATTTTCTTATCTTTTGATATTATGGGTTGGACTAAGTAAGCTCTATCAGTTCCCTTTATTCCTTAAGCAAGGGCTGCGAGTTGTCTTCTGCCTTTTACCCTGGTCAATTTCATTATGATTTTCCTTGCCGTGTTATTTAAATTTCAAATGATTTCTGATAGATGTTTATGGTTTGTCTGTTGATGAGATTTACTCAGATTATGACAATTCAATTCATTGACTTCTTTTTCAATTCCAATCTTATGAAGATATTAATTGTAAGTATATGTGGTGTGCTTTCACTTCATGTCTGTGACCATCAGTTTTCTTGCATAAATCTTTTACTGTCATTTTAGCAGTTAATAAAGTGGCCTCTTCTGTGTAAACATATAATGGATGCTGTTCAGAACAAGATTTGCATTCTTAATTAATTTCCAAACTTTGTATATGTTGTATTTTCAAAGTTTTGAACAAAACTTTGCATTCTTCTCGTCTTGACTCATCTCTTGTAAAATTGGAAGTCTCTTTGTCATATTTGTGCTCGAAAGCGGAAATGAAATATTAACGGGCTATGAAGCTCCGACACGCCAATTAGAAGGTGTGTTCACGTACTGGACACGTATCGGACACCGACACACGTACGACACGTATCGGACACGTTTTTGAAGTGTCCAACGAAAAAATAAATTGAAAGGCAGCGGACACCGATACGACACACTATTTCAAATAACGGACACGCCAATCTCTCAAATTCTCAGAATTATTTTTTTTTACATTTCATATTCCACTTTCCACTATAAAAACAATGCCTATTCCTTGCTTTTTCATCTTCTCTTTTTATTTACATCTTCTTTGTTTGTTTTCATTTTTGTCGCACGACGGTATTTCATCGTCGCCATTGTCAATATTTCACTATTTCTCTTCCGATACTCATTCCTTTTCTTTCTTTATTATTTGTCTCGATTTTCTGTTGTTAATTACATACGTCGGCGACGGTGCTTCACTCGTGCTATTTTTATAAATTGTGTCTTTTTTTTGTTTATGTTTCATGTTAATTACAGAAATGTTATATGTTAATTAGATATGTTATATATTATTTGTTTTTGTTTCACTCATGTTATATGTTAATTACATAAAATATATCTTGTTTTTGGAAGAGGATCTGTTTTCTTAATGTGGAGTGACTATGATATGATTTGTATAATTTTATTTTAGATAATTTTTCTTAATTAAAAGTACTCAATTTAAGACTTTTTTTAGTTGATTGAAAGTACTAAGTTTAAATAAATATAAATTGTAGTTCTTATTTTAGACTCTTCATAAATTGTGTTCATAAATTGCATTATTTTATTAATATATAAAATATATATAGCCGTGTCCGTCTCTTATATTTTTTTCCTTTAGCTGTGTCCTCGTGTCCCGTGTCAGTGTCCGAGTCCGAGTTTCATAGTTAACGGGTTGATTAAGGCTTGAGCTACGTAGTAGGTATCCTTGTTTTGGATATGCATTAATATACATTAATTATAATAAACCCTGCTTGTTCAAATAACCTAATAATCGTGTGTAAAACCATGCCACTATAGATATAGATATACATATACATATATCACTAATTGTATTTGCAGGACTAAATATCCTGTGAGCGACATTCTTATGCGGATGTAGAACATGGATAATGGACGACATAAAATCCATAAATGGAAATCCCCATGTTGGTTTATTCTCTTTCAAATTTGATATGAGCCATGAGGTGATGGAAATGGGACCTGAAGCTTACTTTTGGAGATAGGCTGGCACAAAAGCTGATTGTAGTGATTTTGATAATTGGTGGGGGTAATCTTAAAGAGAATCACAATTTTATGCCTCCCAGCTGGTTTGTGTTGGTCACTCTGGCTTATCCTCTGCTTACATGTAACAGGTTGAAATTCTTCTATTCTATTACCATACATGTACTGTTTAACTTTCTGTTACACATTGTTAGTAACTTAGTAGCTTGTATTAAGTCTGGGATTGAGAGTTTCTGCAGTTTGGAAATTTTGTATTCGAGGAAGTCGTTTCATAAAATGCAGAGGATTCCTATTCATTAAGCTAGTTTACATTTTTGTACTGGAGGTAATACGTTTGGTTGAGATTTTTCTCAATGCAAACTTTTCTAATTAAGTTTCTATTTATACATCCTAAGATACTGTTTTTTATTATTAAAACACACTGTCTTGCTGAGAAAAAATGGAATTGTTTTTTAGGCATATAGAATTCTCAAACAGTTGCTTTTGTTGGAGATAATTGTAACTACATGACTGGAGGTTAAACTATTGGTCTATTAGTTTATTTTCGTTCTTGTAGTATATTTTTGTTGTCCTAGAATAGTTGTCGCATAGATGATAATAAAACAATTAGAATAACATTTTACAAAATTATTCTTATAAATAGTTAATGTACTTTCATGCATAATAAAAAATAAAAAAAACTTGAGATTTGCTAACATAATATTCCACTTTTCTTCTTCTTTATGTATTGTTTGAGGCTAAAGTTATGCATTGTATATCCTTAAATTTCTTTGCATATTCATTATTTGATATGACCTCAAGACAAAAAGAAATTTTTGGTTTTTTGTAAACATCATATATATTTTCTCCTTACTATTTTTATTAATTGGCTAGACCAATACATGTGACATGTCTCTGGTAAAATCTTTAAATGTTATTTTATGATTTCTTTATTTTTTATTGATGAAGTTTGTTGATGAGGTTTGTTATGGTATTATTATGATTTCTTTATTTTTTATTGATAAAGTTTGTTGATGAAGTTTGTGAATCTTTTATAAAGACTCCAAAAACTTATCCATGAAAATGTTGTATTTCATAGGTTAATAGATATATAGCTTTTAAGATGATTGATTGTGTTATTCAAAAAAGAATAATGATACAACTTGTTGTCTATTTGCTTTTATATTTTTTATAATTTTTATTATTTAAGTTAATCCCTACTCGAATAATAATGATATATTTCCAAAGCTATAAGGGTCTGTTTGAAAGTTGTTTTTTGGTGGGGAAGATTTAGGAAAGTTGAGTCTATACTTTGTAATTTTTTAAAAAAGTTTAAAATATATATTACATTAGCCTATAAAATCATATTACTTTTAAAATAAAAAAAATCAAATATATTTCAAGGTACATGCCTAATCTTTCAACGTTATTCTTTCTATAATCCTCTAAAAACTAACTTCCAAACTAATCCTAAGAGTCTAATCTGGAAGGTAACAGATACATTTTGTTGAAAAATTAGCAACCTTCTAAAGTCCTTCTCCTCAAATTCCTTCAAAAATTAACTCCTAAACTACATTTTGCCACAATGACCTTTAACATTACTTCCTCCTTTTAACGAATTATTTCTTAATATTATTGACACATGAGTATATAGGGTGGTAAACATGACTTGATGATAGCTGGATAATGGCATGAACTTGAAGCAAGATTGGAAAAATAATTCTATAAGGGAACATCAATATCTAACTAATGGCCCAGTAATTGTATTGATTAGGATCAGTTTTTAATTGGAACATGTCCCCTACTTCATTTTTCTCACCACATCCAGTAGTTGGTATCTCAATTGTGTTTTTGGTCCACACCATATGCAAAACCCATGTTGTGGTCCAAAATATTGTATAATCCTTTCCATATCATGAAATAATTCTATAATTCTTCTAACAACACATTATGTGAATACTAAACAATTAACAATGAGATCATTGTTATTTCTTTGCACCACTTGTCTATACACTTGCCATGTACATTGATTATTATGATATCTCTAAATGGAAATTTTAAAGTAAAAAAGTTCTGACCACAAATCAATTTTAAGCATGCACTGTCCCCTGTAGAGATATCAACCTTCCTTTCCATCACCTTCTCCTTTGCAAACTTTATCTTCATGCCATACACATAAATCCATACTTTTTACATTTTCATTTTATATTCTCCCAATCAAAAGTAACCATCAGAAGTGACAACATCTCAAAATACACACACACATACATTATAAGTGCATTTTATCCTTACTCTTTTATCCATGTATCAAATCATAGTGAGCGAGGACAACCAAAAAGGATAAACAGTACCACAAAACAAAAACAAACAACTAGCCCTACATTAAAAGAAAATGAAAAGCATACAATGTAAAGGAAATAAGTAAGACACTGCATTATGCATATGATGATGTCTGTAGGGACTTTAAATTCCAATCTATGCATCTTTCCAGGTAATCAAAGCAAGCAATTTTACACGTTAATATCCTCCACTCTATGCATTCACTACTAAATAATCATTCAAGAAAGCCAAAAATTATTCATCCAACAAATAGCAATAATATAGCAAGACTTTGAAATTAAGCAATCATCATGATTTTTTTATACTTAAAATAACAATTTTGAACAAATTTTTGTCTAATATTTAGCTCACTTAACAAAACCAGCCTCGATTTTGTTGGTAAAGATTCATGTCATGTTGTCTATATTAATTAAGTTCGTGTTATTTATACTATAATAAATAAACCCCTCACGTCTAATACTATTAAATTTGATTCATCAATATAAATGGTGGATTGTTTTATGGTTCGACTGATCGATAGGCTCTTGATTCGTCAATGTAAATGATAGGATATTTTATTGTTCGGTTTGTTAGTGCGTGAACTATTTTTAGTAAGGAGAGAAAGAGAGAATAGTAAAGTAAATAAAAAAAATTTATTATTCAATTGTACAAATAATGATAAAGACTATGACTATTTATATATAACCCTAACTATACTCGTGTTTACGCAAGTTGGATTATATTTAAATATTAAATCAAATCAAATTTAATCTAATATAATATTTTAACAAATTTAATTTAATATTTCAACACATCCCCATAATTCAAGTTGTCAAACATCCTCAAAAATAGTCAATCTGAACTATTCCTAATTTCTTTCTTAAATTCAGGAATATGTCAATCTTCAATCCTTTGGTGAAGATGTCGGCCCACTGTGCTTCACTTGAGCAATGCTTAACTTCAAGTTCACCTCGATTTACCTTTTCTCTCAAGAAGTGAAACCTAGCTTTGATATGTTTACTTCTTCCATGCAGAACTAGATTATTCGCCAGATTTATAGCTGACTTGTTGTCGATTTGCAACACCAGCGGTTTCTTCATTTCGAAAACTATTTCTTCAAGTACTGATTTGATCGAAATTGCTTGACAAGCAGCATAGGATCCTGTTATATATTCAGCTTCGCAAGATGACAATGCCACCACAGGTTGCTTCTTCAAACACCATGATATTGAGGCACCAAATACTTGAAAGAAATATTCAGTTGTGCTTCTTCGATCTTCCTTATCTTCACACCAATCAGCATCTGAAAAACAATTAACTATTGCTTCTTTATCTTCATAATTTCGTCGAAATAGTATTCCACAGTTTATCGAACCCTTCAGATATCTCAGGATTCTTCTTGCAACCTTCATATATGACACTATTGGTTCACTCATATATCTGCTTACTAATCCGACAGCGAAACCTATATCAGGTCGACTGTTCCATAAATACCTCAAAGATCCCACAATTTGCTTGAAAAAAGTTACATCAACTTTTTCTTCCTCTCCATCCTTCTCCAACTTCACATTTGGTTCGACAGGTGAGGATGCAGGATTTGAATCATCCATTATGAATCTCTTGAGTATCTCTTTGACATACTTCCTTTGATGTAGCACCATACCTTGCTTCGTTATTTGAAATTCCATGCCTAGGAAATAAGACAATTTTCCGAGATCCGACATTTCAAATTCCTTCGTTATCAACTCTTTGAACTTCGACAAGTTCTTCAAGCTATTTCTAGTTACTAGCAAGTCATCAACATATAAGCAAATGATTGTTATATCTTGTGCTACAACCTGAACATAGATACCATACTCTGATTTTCATTTGACAAATCCCAATTTGACTAAGTATGAGTCGATCTTCTTGTTATATATCCTAGGTGCCTACTTGAGACCATAGAGCGCTTTGTGTAACCTATATAATTTACTCCCTTCCTTCTAAATCGCAAATCCAGGAGGCTGTGTGACATAAACTTTTTCTTCTAAATGACCATTCAGAAATGTTGATTTCACATCTAAATGAAATGTCGACCAACCTTGATTGCATACCAATGCTACTACTAGTCGAACAATCTCCAATCTTGCTACTGAAGCAAATACTTCAGAGTAGTCAAGTTCTTCTCTTTGAAGAAACCCTCGAGCTACTAATCTTGCTTTATGTCTTGCTATCGAACCATCAACATTGTGTTTTAACTTGAACACCCACTTCACTTCAATAGCTTTTGTATGTGCTGGTAATTTGACTAACTCCCATGTGTTGTTTCTTTCGATTGCCTCTAACTCTTCGATTATAACTAACTTCCACTTGTTACTCTTGAAAGCTTTGCTATAGTTGATTGGTTCATCATCTGCAAGTAAAGTAAAATGAACTAATTCTCCATCTGGTGTTACCTAATCATCACCAGTCACTTCATAATCCTGAAGTCTTGTTGGAGGAACTCTAGTTTGTTGAGGTCTATGGCTTGTGCTAGCCACACCCTCTTCGACATTATCTGTAATATCAACATTTGCTTCATCTTCGACTTCGACTAGATTCTCAGTAATTCCTTCGACTTTAACCTCATCAATTTCTTCGTCGAAATCATAGCTCATCAGTGGATTGTTAATTGAATTATTAGAATTCCAATCCCAAGCAGAATTTTCATCAATTACAATGTCTCTACTCAACATAATCTTCTCATTAACTGGATTGAATAGCTTGTATGCATCAATTTTAAGATATCCTACCAGAATCATAGGTTCACTCTTGTCATCAAGCTCCCTTCTTCTTGCATTAGGAATATGCTTATAACACATAGAGTCAAACACCTTAAAATGACTTACTGATGGTCGTGTGTCACTCCATACTTCTTCAGGAACCTTGTTATTCAATATCTTGGTAGGGCACCGGTTCAAAATATAAACTGCAGTCAAAACAATTTCTCCCCATAAAGACTTTGGCAAATTCTTCTGCTCTAGCATGCATCTTGACCTATCTAATATGGTTTTGTTTCTTCTTTTAGAAATTCCATTATGTTGAGGCGTATAAGGAGCAGTTACCTCATGATCAACACCATGTTCTACACAAAATTTCTCAAACATCTTCAAAGTGTATTCCCCGCCTTCATCTGTTCGCAGAACTTTGATCTTTTTCCCACTCTAATTTTCAACAAGTATCTTGAATCTCTTAAAGATTTCGAATACTTCATCCTTTCTCTGGATTACATAGGTCCACAACTTTCGACTGAACTCATCAACAAACGAAACAAAATATCTATTTCCATCAATGGTATGTTCTTCGAATGTACCACATACATCTGAATGTACCACTTTGAGAATGCAAGATGATCTCATTAGCATAGTCGAAACGAAAGAATTTATGGATTTCTTTCCGAATAAACAACCTTCACAAAGTTTTTCAGGCATCTCAAGACTTGGAATTCCAATAACCATATCTTGAGTAATCAGTTGATTGAGTGATCGAAAATTTAAATGTCCAAACCTCAAATCCCACAACCAACTATCCCTGTGGTCAACAACAGTTCTCAAACATTGAACTTCTATTGAACTAATCATAGTCTTAAATATCCTATTCTTCGACAATAGAGATTTTAAGACCAAATTGTTCTTGGTGTCGAACAATTTAAAAACTCCACCTTTCATAACAATTGAGAAACCTTTTTCGACCAGTTATCCAACACTTAGTAAGTTGCATTTCATTCTAGGTACATAGAGCACATATTTAATCATAGCTTTACCTCCATTACTCATTTGAAAACTATGTTTCCATTACCTTCAGCTTGCAACACACTATTATCAGCAAGTTTTACCTTACTCTTCTTCTACTCATCGTAGTCTTCCAACCACTCCTTTCGACCAGTCATGTGATTTGAGCAGCCTGAGTCAAGGAACCAGATCTTGGATTCGACATGGTTATCTGCAACTGCAACCATAACTACCATACCACCTTTAGAATCATCTGAATCTTGACGTGCAAGGTTCGCTCCTTCGTCCTTGCCTTTTGTCGATCCATTGTCTTTTCTGCACCAACAATTTTTGGCTACGTGGCCCAACTTTTCACAGTTATAGCACTGTGCACCTTATCTTCTTTGTCCTTTTGATAGTGTTCTTCTCCACTTTTTGAAGATTCAGAATATCTATCTTCGACCTTATTCCTGTGGGGATTCGACCAAGGCTTCTTGCCCTGAGTCTTGTCGAACTTACCTTTGAATTTATTGGAACCACCATCCTTTTTTCATGACTGAGCTTGTAGAGCCTGTATCGAGTCTTGAACTTCTTTCTTTTCGACAATCCACGTCTCATGTGCCTCGAACGAACCAACCAAATCTTCCACTTTAGTGATTTCAAGTTTGTTGGATTCTTTCATAGCTATGATAACGTGATCAAAGTGAGGGGTCAACGTTCTCATTACCTTCTCAACTATCAACTTATCAATTATGGTTTCACCACAATCCTTCATGAGATGGACGAGTTTTTGAACCTTCGACACATATTCTACAACTTTTTCATCTTCTCCCATCGACAACAACTCATATTATCGACGCAAGGTTTGTAACTTGACAACCTTAACTTTCTCACCTCCTTCGTAATACTTCACCAGAATATCCCATGCCCTTTTCGCCGTTTCAGCATGAGAGATTTTGTAAAAATTAGCAGTATCAACAGTCGTCTGAATGCAGTAAGCAACCTTGCAATCTTTCTTCTTGACTTTGTTGTGGGCTTTTTTTGTGTTTCGGTTGCATTTGCAGCCAACGCAGAAATGTTGCCGGTAACCACCTCTAGGGTTTCATGGAAGTCAAACAAGGATTGCATCTGTTTTTTCCATTGTATCCAATTTTTGCCATCAAGCATTGGAAGAGAATTCAGAATGCCCTTATCACTAGCCATCTTCGCAGCGGTTGATTCAGTTTCCCTGGAAACACAATCTCTAGCGTGAAATTCCTGAAAACTCGATCGAGAGAGAAAGAGAGAATAATAAAGGAAATAAAGATTTGTATTATTCAATTGTACAATAATGATACAGACTAGGACTATTTATATACAATTCTAATTGGACTTAAATTTACAAAACTTAGATTATATTTAAATATAAAATCAAATCAAATCAAATATAATATATTATAATATTTTAACAAATCAAATTTAATATTTCAACAGGTCGATTGATGACTCTAAAATCATATTAAAAATAGAGTTTGACTTAATTCAATCTTATAAATTTAACTTATAAAATAATAAGTGTCACTTTATATTAAGTCTCTATAAACTTTATGTTTAATCAATGTGAGATTTGAATATTTTTATAATGAGTCATCTCTATAGATTTTATGTCTAACTAGTGTGATTTGAAATTTTTTCAACAATAAATCATTTCTATAAACTGTTGATCCCTTTAAATATTACAATTTTTATTTTTAGTCCCCTTACATTTAGGTAACGGTTTTTAAAAAAAATCGTTGTCAAAACTAATTAAAACCGTTGTTAAAATTTAAGAGGGATTAAAAATGAAACTGCAATATTTATAGGGATCAGAAACTTATTTAATTATAAATTATTTAGCAAATACTTTAAGTTGTATTTGAAAACTGGATGACTTTGGAAGAGAGAAGTAGAGAGAGTATTGGGATATTAAACATTTTTAAGTGTGTTTTTATAGAAAATAATAAATAATAGTTTTTAATGACTTTTTAGTTTTAAGAGTATTACAACAATAAAAGTTAAACTTTAAGAAATTATCTATACTTTCTAAAATCTTATAAAACTCTCATTTAATTAAATTTTAACTTCTCAATTTTAAGAAAATTTTAAAGATTGTATTAAAGAAGGGTTTTGAAGATTTTAACAAAAACTTTAATATATTTTAAAAAAAATTGTTAATAATAAAATTTTGTTTATTTTTATTTATAGGAGTCGGATTATGGTCTCAGTTTTAGATTAGTCTTCCAAATTCAATAAAGTAAAATAAATGATAAAAGGTCTAAATTGATTAGATCGATCCGATAAAAATATTCAAAATAAAAATTTGTACGTTAAGATCTTTTCTCCTTAAACTTTCACTTGTATCGGCCTCATGATTGAGGGATCATGTACATCCTAGACAAAATTGATGGGTCGAGTTAAATATTAGTTGTTACAAAATATAAATTTGGAGACTATGTATTCTTCCCCAATTAAAACCATATGGAAAAGTACTAGGCCATATAATCTTTCATGGACCAGATCGTAAAAGTCGGCCCAAGATCGAATGCAACTCACGCTTGATAAATACCCACTTATGTGGAGTTTGAACATTAAGGCTATTAAATAGCTTTAAAAGACCAATCTTAGATAAAGGGATAAACACATTTTCTCGTTAAGTATCTCGTCTTTATAGGTCTCATGTATGAAGGATTGTGATCATTATGAGTAATTTATTTGACCGACTCTATATCCAAGTTTCAAAGACTTTGATGGAGTTTTTGTGTTTTGAATTTCAATATTATTGTTGTATTTTTTGTATTTTTGCTGCGAGTTCGGTTTTGGGTGGAAAAACTTGAACCCAACGGGTGTGGGCATGTGTGTTATTTTACCACCTGAATAGCCTTTGAATTTGGATTTGGGTGCAGGTTTGGGTAGTCTGAAATCCGCACCCGACGCGACCCATTGTCATCCCTAATCTTAATCTTGCAAACAAAACATTATGTTATCATAATGTGCATAAGTGGCCGGTCTCAAAAGGAGTATATGACTTAATTTTCAATAAGTAATCTAGCACAAACTGTGAGATATTGGATCGAACTCTATTGGGTTGAAGGTAGTATCTTGGTTCGATGGTTCGGCAGAGTTTACTATGTAGTCGAAGGTTGCTCGCATGCTGTTGTCAAAGTGTTACAAGTTGTAGTCGAAGTGTGTTCTAGCTTGTAGTGTCGAAGGATGCTAGGATTGTTAGCATCAAATTGGGTATGTTTCTTATGTCCAATTAGTTAAGTTAGCTTGTACCCTAAGTTAGCTTGTAATGGATATTTGTGATAAAAGCCCATTAGTTTAGTATGTTAGGTTTATTATAAATAGCATACTAGTCTCTCATCATTGCATACTACAAATCCTATTTTAGGGTGAGGGGGTTATTTGTTATTCTTGTATACTTGTAATCTTATTTCAAGAGTAAGGAAAGAATAACAGTTAATAACCAATCCTTGTGTTCATCGTGTTCTTCATTCTTTTTCCTACCCTAATTATTTCTTGATCATTAAGCAACAATTTTATATTTTGTTCTAAGGCATCTAGTTCACTACAAATTGGTGCAATGAGCGTGGAGAAGATGCCTTCAACAAAGTATAAGATTGAAAAGTTCACCAGAGTGAACGATTTTGGTCTGTGGCGCTTGAAGATGAAAGCCCTACTGGTTGTTTAGAAGCGTTGAAGGGAGAATCATCCATGAATGAAGCGTTAACGGTAGCCGAGAAGACGACAATGATAGAGAAGGACCACATCACAATTTTGTTGAGCCTTGGTGATAAGGTTCTTCGACAGGTATCAAAGGAGACGACGGCGGCAGGGTTATAGGTGAAACATGAAAGTTTTTACATGACCAAATAGTTGATGAATCGACTCTACCTGAAGCAAGCTTTGTATTCATTCAAGATGATTGAAGACAAAGTGTTGGTTGAGCAGTTGGATATGTTCAACAAGCTAATTCTTGATCTTGAAAATATTAATGTGAAGATCGATGATGAAGATCAAGCGTTGTTGTTGTTGTGCGCGTTGCCCAGATCACATGCTCACTTCAAAGAAACTCTCTTGTATGGAAGGGAGTCCCTGACCTTTGAAGAAGTTCAATCATCCTTGTACTCGAAGGACTTGAATGAACGAAAGGAGCATAAACCTTCGACGGTTGGTGAAGGTTTGGCCGTTAAAGGTAAATTCTTGCGAAAGGATAATAGGTTCGACAAGAAGAAAGGTAAAAGTCAACAGAAGTTTTACAAGGGTGAAGCATCTGGTATTCAATGCTATCATTGTAAGAAGGAGGGTCACACAAGAAAAGTGTGCCCTGAACGCCTGAAAGATCATGGAGGAAAGGAGAATGGCAATGCAGCTATTGTTCAAGATGATTTCGACTCATCCGATGTTCTTGTGGTTTCGAGCAACAACCCGTCGAAGGAGTGGATTATGGATTCTGGGTGCACGTGGCACATGACTCCAAACAAAGACTTGTTCTAGGAATTATATGATCAAGATGTTGGATCTGTATTGCTGGGAAACAACAACGCTTGCAAGATTGTAGGTGTTGGATCTGTGAGATTTAAACTCCATGATGAGTTAATAAGGTTATTGACTGAAGTCAAGTATGTACCTGATTTGAAGAGAAATTTAATTTCTCTTGGTGAATTCGACAAGAAAGGATATGTTTTTCAAGGAGAGAAAAGTATCCTAAGAGTCATGAAGGGGTCGAAGGAAGTCTTAAGAGGCGTGAAGAAACAAGGCTTGTATACCCTTGAGGCTGAAGTTGTAAGTTGTTCGACAAATGTTGCATCCACTAAACCTTTGTCGAAGACAGAAATTTGGCACATGAGATTAGGCTATGTCAGTGAAAGGGGTTTGGTCAAATTGGGGAAATAAAATTTGCTTGGTGGAGACAAATTCGAAAAGCTGGATTTTTGTGAGCCCTGTGTACTTGGAAAATCTTGCAGAGTGAAGTTCAACAAAGGCAAACAAAGAACACATGGATCCCTTGATTACATCCATGCTGATCTTTGGGGCCCTGCAAGGTGTCCATCACATTCAGGAGCAAGGTATTTTTCTATCCATAGTGGATGACTATTCATTCAGAAGACTAAGGATGAAACTTTTGAGAATTTCAAAGGTTGAAAGAGTTTGGTTGAAAATCAAACTGGCAGAAATGTCAAGAGGTTGAGAATAAACAATGGTCTTGAATTTTGCAATGAGGTATTCGACAACTTTTGTGATGCCTCTGGTATTGAAAGGCATAGAACTACTACAGAAACTCCACAACAAAATGGTTTGGCTGAAAGGTTTAATCAAACCATTTTGGAGAGAGTTAGATGCATGTTGACTAGTGCTGGGTTAAAGAAGATGTTTTGGGCTGAGGCTGTTTCGATAGCAACATATCTGATAAACAGATGTCCTTCGACTACGTTAGATATGAAGACACGTGAAGAAGTTTGGTCAGGACACCCACCAAATCTGGACAAACTGAGAGTATTTGGCTGCGTAGCCTATGCTCACATTAGGCAAGACAAGGTCAAACCTAGAGCTCTTAAATGCATGTTCATGGGATACCCTGAAGGAGTCAAAGCTTATAGGCTATGGCGCCTAGAGTCAGGTCACATAAGGATTATCACCAGTCGAGATGTTGTTTTCAATGAAGTTGAAATGGCTTTCAAGAAAACGGATGATGTTGGTCAAGTGTATATCGACGAAGAGTGGAATGAGATTCCTAAGGTGGAGCATATTGATGCTGAATTGTATATCCCAGATAAAGTCGAAGAAGCAGAGGATGCTGATGACGTTGAGGAAACTGCCGATAACTATCTATTGGCAAGAGATAGGACACGAAGAGTCATCAAACCACCTCAAAGATTTGGGTATGCAGATCTTATAGCTGATGCCTTAATCTCTGCAAGTGAGGTTTTAGACGAAGAACCAAGAGACCATAAGGAAGTTATGAGGAGTCGAAATAAGACTGAATGGATGAAGGCCATGGATGATGAGATGAATGTTGGTGTAAGCCTTAGAGGTAAATACTTTTTGGTACTTGTATTGAATTATTTATTAATAATAAAAGGCTTTTCTTTATTATGTTTGCTTTTTGAAAATAATAAAGTCCCTAGAATAGTTAGTCTGTTTAATACAATATTAAGTGTGACTTAATCATGAGATTCCATTAAACACAAGGACACTATTCTTAAAGTATCCATAATCGAGCTTTATTATGAAGTGAGATAACATTAAAGCATTGAGATTATTATGAAGATAGATTGATGATCACATCTCATGGATCATAGATAAGGAGTTATCAAGTCTTGACATAGATATAAATATTAGGAGTAATATTTATATTGGATTGACCCGCTATGAGAATACTACATAGAATGTTCTGCAAAGTGTCATAAGTTATTCTCATGGTGATAAGTGGTGTATACCACCCTTCAACCTGAAACCACTATGGACCCTATATATAGAGTCAAGTGCTTTATTGCTGATCAAACGTTATCCGTAACTGAATGACCATAAAGACAATTGATGGGTACTTCACAAAGCATGCTGAGGGACATGAGTGACCTAGATGGAATTTTCCCATCCTGCGTAACAGGATAAATGTCTGAGGGCCCAATATTGAACTGGACAAGGATGACACGGTCTATGTCTTGTGTTCAATATAGACATAAGGGAAAAAAGGTAATTATACACGCAAGTATTATCACGGAAAGGTTTTGTTAGATTACATGAAATTTTCGTGACTTGGGTAGCAGTGATGTGTTGCTAGATACCGCTTACTATTTATTATGTTAAATGTGATTTAATATAATTGCCAACATCGCGGAAACCTACAGAGTCACACACACAACGACAGATTAACGAGAGATAGAGTAAATGAGGAACATCGTAAGGTACGATGTGCTTAAGTGGGAATACGAAATATGGTAAGGTACCACACACTTAAGTGATATGCGATACATAATAAGATATGATATTTGTATGTTTTATTGGGATTTTAGCTTACAGCCTTTATTGGAGTTTTAACTTGCAGCCCACACTTGTGGTTCTATAAATAGAACCCTTGTGCTGAAGCTTTTCACTTGATGAAAATTCGGTCTTGAAACCCTGTCGTATTTTCACTCACTCACTCACTAAAAGCTTTCGTTCGTGAGCAGCTAGCACTGTGACCGAGAGTGATCTTTTGTATGGACTGAGTAGAGACGTTGTTCTTCATCAATGTTCGTGATCACAACATCAAAAATCCAAATCGCCACAAGAGGTAATATATTCTATCATTGACCGTGATCATTCGTAAGGATGGCTAGAGGAAAATTATTTTTCCGCTGCGTTTTTATATCGCAATTTTCCTTCAATGAACTCTCTTCATGATAACAACACTTGAGAATTGATCAAGAAACCTGATGGTGTCAGGTTAGTCAGTTGTAAATGGATTTTCAAAGTTAAGGAAGGAATCGAAGGAGTGGCATCGAAAAGATACAAGGCAAGGTTGGTTGCAAGGGGTTTCACTTAGAAAGAAGGTGTAGACTTCAATGATGCGTTTTCTCCTGTTGTGAAGCATATGTCCATTTGAATGTTGCTTGCCATGGTGACACAGTTCGATCTTGAACTGGAACAAATGGATGTGAAGACTGCGTTCTTGTATGGTGATCTAGATGAAACAATCCTGATGAGGCAACCTAAAGGGTATGTCGAAAAGGGAAAGGAAGATTATGTGTGCAAGTTGAATAGATCTTTATATGGGCTGAAAAAATCTCCTCAACAATGGAATAGGAGATTCGACAAATTCATGGCACACATAAGTTTCGTTAGAAGTCAGTTCGACCACTATGTTTACTTCAGATTTCGTCCTGGTAATTCATTTGTTATTTTGTTGCTTTATGTTGATGATATTCTCATATCAAGTAACAATTTCGAAGAGTTAATGAGGGTGAAGGCTAAACTCAATAAGGAGTTCGAAATGAAGGATTTGGGAGCAGCTTCCAAGATTCTTGGGATTGACATTCAAAGAGATAGAAAGCAATCAAAATTATGCTTATCTCAAGAGGTATATTTACAGAAGATTCTCGAAAAGTTTGGTATGTCGAATTCGAAGCCTGTTGTGACTCCAACAAACCCTCAATTCAAGTTGAGTATTGATCAGTGTCCCAATACTGAGGTCGAAAGAGCTTATATGAATAGCATCTCATATACTAATCTAGTAGGTTCTTTGATGTATGCTATGGTTTGTACTAGACCCGACATAGCATATGCAGTAAGTCTTGTAAGTAGGTACATGGCGAATCTTGGAAAGGATCACTGACAAGCATTGAAGTGGATTCTAAGGTACATAAATGAGTCTCTGAACAGAGTCTTAATTTATGGTGGAGCCTTGGGTGAAGATAGTAAAGTAGTAATTGAAGGATATGTCGACTCTGATTATGCAGGTTGTATGGATTCCAGAAAATCTCTTTCTGGATATGTTTTCACTTTGTTTGGTACAACAATTAGTTGGAAAGCAATACTTCAGAAGGTTGTTGCATTATCAACCATTGAAGCGGAATATATTGCTTTAACTAAAGTTGTGAAAGAAGCATCGTGGCTTGAAGGTTTTGCTAAGGAGCTGAAAATTCAAGGTGAAGTTATCACTGTTAAATGTGATAGTCAAAGTGCAATACACATGTCGAAGAATTCAGCCTATCATGAGTGAACCAATCACATTGATGTGATGCTACATTTCGTCAGAGGGGTAATCGAGCGTTGAGAAGTCCAAGTGCTGAAGGTTTCGACAGATCATAATGTTGCTGATATGATCACTAAGACATTGCCTAGTTGCAAGTTTTTCCACTGTATGCAGTTGATAAAGTTGTATGAAGAAAACTAGTTTGTTAGTTGATAATAGAGTTTGTTCCAAGGTGGAGATTTGTGAGATATTGGATCGAACTCTATTGGGTCGAAGGTAGTATCTTGGTTCGACAGTTCGACAGAGTTTAGCATGCAGACGAAGGTTGCTCACATGTTGTTGTCGAAGTGTTACAAGCTATAGTCGAAGTGTGTTCTAGCTTGTAGTGTCGAAGGATGCTAGGATTGTTAGCATCGAATTAGGCCTGTTTGTTATGTCCAATTGGTTAAGTTAGCTTGTACCCTAAGTTAGCTTGTAATGGATATTTGTGATAAAAGCCCATTAGTTTAGTATGTTAGGTTTATTATAAATAGCATACTAGTCTCTCATCATTGCATACTGCAAATCCTATTTTAGGGTGAGAGAGTTATTTGTTATTCTTGTATACTTATAATCTTATTTCAAGAGTAAGGAAAGAATAGCAGTTAATAATCAATCATTGTGTTCATCGTGTTCTTCATTCTTTTTCCTATCCTAATTGTTTCTTGATCATTAAGCAACAAATTTATATTTTGTTCTAAGGCATCCGATTCACTACACAAACAATGAAGCATATGTTGTAATGGCGAATAAATAAGATTCATGGGCATTGATCATACCAAAAATTCTATATAAATTAACAATCATTTGAAAGAAAGAAGGGACGATTACCAATCGTCAATTGTTTAATAGTGATTGACGCTGAATTTAATAGAAAGGATCACAGTTCGATCTTCTACAATTACAATAAGAAAAAAACTAAAATCACTTCATATCAGAATTAATTCCTGAATTAAATTAAACATGTGGTGAAAATTGAAGAAAAAATAAAGAAAATAAAAGATATTCAATGGCTTTTTTCATAAATTAAAGAGTAAAAAGGTAATCAAATTAATGTCTAATTAAAATACTTTCAATTTTTTCTTTCTTCTTTTCTCAATCATTAAAATCCTCATTACTCCCACTTTCTTTGAACCAAAGGGATAGCATACGTATAATAATTATGAAGGAGCAAGCTTGCTATGCTAATCATAAATTAAAGAGTAAAAAGGTAATCAATGGCTTTTTTCAAGAATCAATTTTATTTTAGTGTACTCTTTATATTTTTCAACTCTATATATAAAACACATGCTACACTTTCTTTTCGCCGGTGAATATTCCGGTTAACAGATAGAATAACCTCACCGGAAAATGGACGACTCATGGAGAGCGCCAATGGGATTAACATCTGCACTTCCTCGCCGGAGATCAATGGAACACCGGTCATCTTCACGAACACGGCACTCCATCTTCTCCAACACCGCCGTCTCCGGAACGGAAACCTTGGACGCTGAAGATTTCGCCGACGTCTTCGGAGGTCCACCTAGAAGCCTTCTCACGCACAAGTTCTCCAGGTCCGGTTCTTTCTACGAGGAAATTTTCAAGCAACCGGCGTTCATGCAGCCGGCACCGGTAAATAATGGCCGGAGCTTGCCGGTGTTTAGGATCCCAGCGCAAAATGACGCGTTTTATGGAGATATTTTCGGGTCGGATGATGACCGGAGATCAAGAGAACGGTCAGGGTCACAGTCCAATGCAAAATCAAAGTCGAATTCTTCGTCGGTGCTTAGTTCTGAGGAGTTGAGCCCTCTCCGGCCGGAGATCAGTGATGACGTGGCACTTTCTGACTTTGCTTCAAAGCTCAGGTACTGAAACTGAAATCATAACCAATTAACTGTTTGTGCTTCAGTTTGTTATGTTGGGAATTGACAGTTATGCCCTTTGTGATAATAATGATATATGAGTAAATTAGTAAATGTGATTAGTTTAGTTTTCATCAGATTTAGACCTAAGTACGCAATAAAAGTTGATTCAATTAGTAAATAGTTGACTAATACTTTGAAAAATCGTGGATTCAACTCAATAACCATGAAGAATTATAGTATTCTAACTCATTTAAACTTTCTTCAATCAATTTAGAGCTAATTAGATGATAAACGTTGACTCAATTAGTATATAGTTGACTCATACTGAAAATTCTTGGGTCAACTCTATGCTCTGACGATGAAGAATTATCAGAGTCCAACTCACTTAAACTTTATTCAATCAATTTAGAGCTAAGTAGGCGATACAATTTGTCTCAGTTAATAAAGAGTTGACTCATACTCTGAAAAATCGCGGGTTCAACTTTGTGCTCTAACCTTGAAGAACCATTAGAGTTCAATTCTCTTAAATTTTATTCAATCAATTTAGAGCAAAGTTTGATATGAATATAATTTCTCTGTCCCTAATTATAATGATACTGAATGATTGTTACAGGCCAATCAAAGTCCCATATAAATGGAACTCATCCACTATGACACATGAGGAACATCCTATGAAGCAAAAGAAGCCACTTTTTCCATGCAATGCTCCATCATTTGACTTCCAATGCCAAGATAATGGGTGCTCAAGAAGAGTCACATCCCCAGAAACAATTAGTGCTGAATCCAATTCATATCAAAGCATCAAACTGTCCACATATGACTGGGAGCTCAGTCCTCCATTTTCTGCTGTCTCTGGAATTTGTCAAGAACCTGAGTTAAAATATTCGGTTAATGATCACGTGCTTCCGGAACTAGTTATCGACCATGATGAGGAGGAGGAGGATGATGATGAAGTTATGAGCTCCTATGTTATAGAGATTAACTCTAGTTTTAGAGAGGAAAATTGCGGAACTGAAGCCATCGATGATGCAATTGCATGGGCCAAAGAGAAGTTTCAATCGCGAACCAATGAAGAATCTGATACGAGAGATGATGGCAATGAGAAAAATACTGGAATGGAAGGTGATTGTGTTAACCACACAAATAGAAAAATGCCTCGTACATAATAGATCTTTTGAAACAGACAAAGGCAACATTTCATACTTATCTCTGATCATCTAATGCAGGAAGGCATTGCGCAGGTGAATACCATGATGGAATTGTAATGGTTGAGTCACAAGAGGTAATACATTTTATTAGGTTAGGATAAGACGCATTTGGTTTTAGTAGAGATATGTTCATTGAAAGAAATGGTAATAAAAGTTTTATTCGAATATGCATGATGTATAGTTATTTGTAAAGGTTGTAAACAATTTGTGCTTATGCAGAAGGTAGAGACAGAAACAGAGAAGTTAGACAGAGATATAAGATTGTGGTCATCTGACAAGGAAACTGATATCAGGCAACTGCTTTCGACACTGCATCATGTAATGCTTTCTTTTTCGTTGACCTATTATCATCGACAAGTTATTCAAGTGTTTTTGTAATTTTATACGACTTTGATGTATGCAGTTATGAGGAGAATTGACATGGTTGTATGTTTTCATATTACAGATTTTGTGGCCTGAGAGTGGCTGGTCTGCTACTCCTTATATGAGCCTAATAGAAAACTCACAAGTGAAGAAAGCCTATCAGAAAGCAAGATTATGCCTCCACCCCGACAAACTTCAGCAACGAGGAGCAACTCTCTTACAGAAGTACGTAGCAGAGAAGGCTTTCTCCATTCTTCAGGTTTGTATAATATATACTTACTAGATATATAGCCACACAATACGTAGAAGTGAAAGTTAAGTTCATATTTTCTGTTTTGAACCAGGATGCATGGACAGCATTTATATCTGAAGAATTTTCCTTCTAAACAGAAAATCACTCATAAAGCCAGATAACACAGTTTTGGTTTAAAGCTTGGGATGAGACCTAACACCAGGCATTCAGAATAATGGAAGTTCTGGTTTCCATGCAGCAAGTACATTAGTTTTGAAAACAACTCCTTTTGTATAAATAGTTATCAGATGCAGCAGCTTCTACTGTTTTTTTTCTTCATTTGTATCATAAGTTGTTGATGCTTTTGTAAGTATTGTCTTGAAAGTATTAAGAGAAAGTAATTTGATTTCGGTTTAAAATCACAGCTGCCTCACAATCCTTAAGATTACATAGAATTGCGGCTAAAAGTGGTTACGCAACTTCAATTGAATTACATTAGCAACGACTTATTATGACATCATTAGTTATGAATCAGTAAAACAGGAACTAGAAAAATACAAACATAGCATATAAACAATTTGTCAAATTTATGGATTCACATATACAAAATGCATATTTATTCATCATAATACTTCTAATACAATAATCATACACCTCCAACCCTTTTCTTTATCGACTCCCTAAACTCATCATCATTACTTTTAAGCATCAATGACAAAGGCAAATTGACTCCACTATCAACAACCTCCATGTGTCTAACTTTGATCCTATTCTCCAAACTAAAAGAGAAATACTGAGGAAATTCTCTCAACTCCTCCAATTTCCCACCCATTTCCACAGAAAAATACTCAAACTTTGGCTTAAAATTATTCTCAATACTAAAAGTCAACAATGCAGGACACCTCAGAACCATACACCTAGTCTCTTCTTTACTAAATCCCATACTCTCCAAATGCCTGAGCTTAGGTATAAGCGTCCCCTCAATATGGGAAACCAAAAGCATACAATCTTGATAAGCCAAAGCCTCTAAATCCCTTAACCCTAACCTCCATAAAAAAAACAAAGCTGGTTTAAGCTGATCCGCCACACTAGAAGTAAGCAACCTTGGACACTTTTTCACAACTTTTCTTAAGCTATGTTCAGGAACTTTGAGTTCAAGCAAAAGAAAATCAAAAACTGGGTTGAGATCAGTTTTGATGCTTGAAGTGAGAATCCTTGGACAAATGCCAAAGATTCTTGGAAGGTCATTATGTTGGATTCCTTTGGAGAGAAGGAAGGAGATAATTGAGTGAATGGATTCTAAGGAAGCTGTGTGAAGGTTTGGATTTAGGGAAAGCACTTTACCTGAATCAATTCCCATTACTTCAAGACATAGGATTTTTTCTTTGAATTGAACGGAGAGTTTTTCATCAGTTGGTATGTAAAGAGGGTGGTTTTGAAGGAGGCTTTTGGGTTTGGGAGTTAAGTGGGTTGGGTTTAGTTTGGAAAATGATGAAGGTGGTGATGGTGATGATGGTTTATCTGAAGAGACAGTGCATAGTGAATATGAGTGTAAAGCTATGGTTCTAACAACCGGGAACATGGTGGTGCTGAGGATGTTTGGATAGTGTGCTGAGGTTGTTTTTGTATTATGGAGATTTCGTTGCTTTGCATTGGAGCATGACACGTGGAGATGTGTTTGGAAATTGATTGGTTGCAAATGGATTTTAGAGATTGCTATGAGATTGTGTGTGATCCACCATGCACTTGTTCTTGTTCATATTATTATTACTTGTTATAATATTTTTAAAATTAAAAACACTTAAATATATTTTTAGTCCCTATTAAATATTATTTTTTTGCTCTATTAGAAAAATAATATTTTTTAATTTCTACAAAATTATTATACATACAGTTGTAGTTCTTATGTTAAACTAATATGTATTTTTAAATAATTATTTTGCACGCATTTTTAAAACGTTGTAAAAAGTTTTTCGTAAAATAATAACTCAAAATTTAATTTCCATGTCGAATTTTTCATTATTTTTTAAAATTTAAAAAATTTAAAAAATTTAAATTTAAATCTTTTCGTATTAAAAAATTTGATAATTTTTTTTATACTATTCTAAACATGCATGAAAAAAATTATTCAAAAATTTATGTGTAATTAAACACTTTTCAAAATTTTAAAAAAATAACAGAAATTAAACCTGTCTGCATTAAAAATTTGTAGGGACTAAAATATATTATTATTTTAATAAAGATAAAACTTAAAAATTGAGATATTTATAGATACCAAAATCATATTTAATCCAATTAAAAATATACTAATCCTAAATATTCATTCATTATTGTATAAAAAATATTTTCTTAAAAATTTGAAAATTTTTTATCCATTTTTCTCTACTTTTCTGAGAAATGCCATCTTCTCGTTACCTCTAAATTCACAAAGAAAATCTAAAGGAACAGGTTCGATATAAGATTAATTTTTGATATTGGATAATAAAAAAAAATCAAGGTTGAATTATACTATTTGAATATTACATCAATTCTTTAACTTTATACAATAATTATTTTTTTTTATAAATACACGAGTTGTGATCAAATTTCTTTGATTTCACTAGGACTCGACCATGCTTATTTGTTGAATCTTCGTTATACTCTCCGCACATGTATTAACCAATTCACATATCAACATGTTTCGTAGGTGCACATGCAAAGACACTCTATTTTGCAAGTTTTAATATTTAAACGTTAGATTTTAAAATACTAAGGGGTTCTCAGATGTGCACATGTGAAACATCGTGAAAGGTGAATTCGCATGTACTTCTGAGAAATTTCCCTTTCTATATTAGAATGCTGCATGGTCACATATTTCAACTATTTCATTCATTTTCTTTTCCTCTAACAATAACTCTCAACAAACTTCAATCAATCTCAATGATTTTTTCTTCTCCAAATCAAGTTTCAAGTGTTTGAGTTTAGTAAAGTGAGCATTGAAAGCTGCAATTTGAGGTAAACTTTCGTCTCTTAATCATACAATAGCTACATTGAAGTTGTTTTGTTGAAGAAGAAAACAACGTCACTTCGCATGCGCACTTCCAAATTCCACATGTAAAAATTCGCAAGTGAACATCCAAAATTAAATCTGTTATAGAACCAGAATTCTGTTTTAATAGAATTCATGTTTTTTTTTTTAATTTGTTAGGTATGGTGAACCCCGACAACATTGTAAAAGCTATTGTAAAGGTTCTGGACAAGGTCAATGAAGACGATAATCCGAATGAGGTGAAGAACGTTGATAAAACGATTGATGTTGTGATAAATCATAGTCAACAATTTCCAAATGATAAAAATTTCACCACTCGCCAACATATGCTTGAATGAGTTCGAATGGAAGCTAGCAAATTTGGGTTTGGCATTGTGATTGAAAGGTCCGACAATGGGACTTGTAATCGAAAACCATTTGTTGTGATGAAATGCGAGAAAAGTGGAAAATATGTTCCAAAAATTTGCAAGATAAAACATGATGACACGAGATCGAGAAAAATGTGGGTGTCCGTTCAAATTGCGTGCATATTGTAGGATGTATGATTTATGGCAGTTTAATGTCATGCCCGGTTTGCATAATCATGCATTGGACACCAAGTTACATGAGCGTTCAATTGTATGTCGGTTTAAGTTGTTAGAGAAGGAATTTATTTCCAAATTGTCGTTGATCAAAGTTACGCCGAGAAACATACTTGCCGGCTTGAAACAAAATAAAGTGGAATGTGTTTCAAATATCAAGTCGGTTTACAATTATCGTTATAAACATTTATTGAAATGTTTGGATGATAACCACTACAATTCCAGGCACAAAGTTTGTGACGACAACATAAGTGTTCGTGACATTTTTTGGACGCATCCGAAAAGTATCAATTTATTCAACACATTTCCAACCTTTCTTATGATTGATTCGACGTATAAGACCAACAAGTATAGGCTCCCGCTTCTAGAAATTATTGGTGTCACATCTATGGACAAGACATTTTCGGTTGGATTTGATTTTTTAGAAAGTGAGAAGGAAGACAACGTCACTTGGGCGTAGGGTATTTGCAAGATTTTGTTGAAAGATAAAAAATATGCCTACAGTTATTGTTACCAACCGAGGTAACACCCTTATGAATACGTTTGGCACTGTGTTTCCTTCGTCAATCACAATACTTTGTCGAAATCCGTTGGCCAGAATTTTCAACAAGGTTAAAATCCAACAAATAGAAGAGAAGAATGCAAAAGGTTCTTAGAATTAATTCAATATTTGGGTCGGCCAAGATGCGTTGGTCGAACAAGGCACAATTAATTACATTTTCAGTCGACTAAAGAGGTTAAATGGGCTTGGAAATGTTAAAGGCCCAAGGTTTTGAATGTGGCCCAGTTTATTCAAACGAATGTTTCTTGGAGGGAAAGAGAGCAAGAATGAATAATGTGGGTTCGTGGAGAGAAGTTGCAGGTAAGGGTGGAAATAGGCTAGGCTAGACTTTATAAGGCCTAGCCTACGATAATCTGACAAGGCCTGAGCCTGGCCTATGGCCTACTATAGACTCATTTTTTTTATCCTGGCCTGACCTTTTTAAAAGCCTGGCCTGGCCTGAAAGCCTATTTAAAAGTCTGTTTCTCATTAAGATTTTCAATAAATCTATATTACTTAAGAAACCTTATAGGTCGTCCTATACATGCATATATAGGCCTACCTATTTAGAATTTTTTTCTAATATATATGCATATATGTGTCAGTCTATTTAGAATTTTTATCTAATATATATGCATATATAGGTCGGCCTATAAGGCTTTTTAGGCTTTTTTAATAGCCTAAACCTGACCTATTTAATTAAATAGGCTTTTGAAAAAGCCTAAGCCTGGCCTTTCTAGAAAATAAGCCTGGCCTGGCCTCATATAGGTTAGGCCATAGGCCCCTGTAGGCCGGCCTGGTCTATTCCCACCCCTAGTTGCAGTATACTCGTGGCATGTAAAGAGTTGAATCCCACCAAGAAGTAGTTATTATATGTGTAGTATAAATAAAGCACTTAGTTCATTATGTTAAAGGTTCAAACTTAACACTAATCACTCAGAGTAACCAAGTGAACGACCAAAATGAGTCAGGCTAGGGCAATGTATGTTTTAGTCAACTTGTTTAGTTTTCAACTATTTTAAACGTCGTGTCATTTATCTTTACATTTTAAACGCTTTCGTTTTTACTTTACAAGTTTTACTTTATTTACTTTTGCAATCACACAAAAACGTTGGACGTGAGGTTGAACACACCAATTTTCAAAAGCATTTTGTTGAACAATACACTTGAAGACTAACATGGTACTAAGATTCCCTGGTCGATCTCGCAAGTAAACTTTTTGGCCAGAGACCAGTGTTGTTTACCAAAACCCAAGGTAAACAAATTGGCACATCTAGTGGGATAATGTTAATTAATTTCGCATTCGTGTTAATTTTTACAAAAATACGTAATTTATTTGTAGTGTATGAATTTAAGGAGTGGTTGACATTTGTCAAAGTCCAAATTGTCACATTCTAACACAAACACTTCAGCACATGCACATACACAAGTTTCTACACAAAATATGGACGATGTACTAGTGAATGCCACAACTCAAAGCGTTACATTTTTATCTCCAGTGAGATCAACTGTTGCCCAAGGTTCAGTGACAGCAGTCACAACAATTGAACCTAGAGAAGGGGTACCATCATTTGACCCAAATCGATCACCCTTCGCATGAGGTCCAGGGTTAGCATTTAATCCTTATCAATATGGTATGCCTTATTCTATGATGGTTGGGTTACAAACGAACCCATTTACGTATATAGAAAATATGAAAACTACTAGACATCAAGGCAGTTATGTTCTAGGTGGTCGACCAAGTAGTGCCGAATACATCCCTCAGTCGACACCATCGTTAAACACCACTTTTGTTATGGATTTAAGACAACACATGGATGAGAATAACTTAGAAATAGTGAATGTTTTATCTCAAAAAATGGGACTTTTCTTTAACCCTATAGTTGTGTTGTACCCATATTTTTGCCCCTAATATTCACTCATACTTCATACCATTTGCATGGCACAAAGATCACAATTTGAATCTACATCTCTCTCTCTCTCTCTCTCTCTCTCTATCTCTTTATTATCTTTGGCTTTGCCCTTAGGAGATCACCAAGCACCTTATGTATGAGTTCATTTCTTGTGTGTGATGATTGATACTTGGCTAACAATGATATGTGTACACTTTTATTGCTAAATATTATAGGTGAATGGTGCACAAGTTTCTTATTCAAGGAGTCAACAGGTTCATGTGTTTATTTCCATGCATTCTCTCCTCAATTCTCAAGACTTTTAAAGTATTGTCTCATTGAAGATTTCTCTTGTCATCAACAATGGTCTCTTATCTTGAGTGTATGCTTCATATTTGAAAGATATTATCAAGTTCAAAGAATTCACCATTTTATGGCCATCTACCTTGAATTAGGGTTTTGAACTTCTGAGGATCATATCTTGGTGTTTGTAGGAATTTTTTGGATGTTTTCAAAGTCATTTGATTCTTAAGAGGACTTTTAATATGAATATTCTTGGATCCAACAAGTTGAATTGATGAAAAGATTGTTTTAGAAGTCTATGATTGCCCACTCTCTAGATTGATGCTTCATCTATCTTGTATGACTTCAGAGGATCATAACTTGGCCATCCCTTGTCTTCTTGAGCCCAATTTTATTTCACAATGAACCTAAGTATGTATAATACAACTTAGTTCAATTGGTGAGAAGAGAAAATGCTTGGAAATTTGCCTATGAAGTCAAAAGATTACAAATCCTTGATGAATTTCTCACTTGTTGGTCAATCAACTTCAAAAGAACATAGCTTAATCATCACTTATCACCTTGGGGTCATTATTTTTGCACAACAATCTTTAAGATGTGAACTTTATCTCCATATAAGTTTTGAAGATTGAAAGTGTTTGGAAGTTTCTTGAAGAAATCAAAAGATTATAGGTCACTTCACAAATTTTCATCAAATTCACAAGATCATAACTTTCTCAATTTTTGGGATTTTTGATTGATTCTTTTTGCAAAATGTTCCTTGAGAGGTCTACTTCATGTCTTATTTGAAAACCAAGAGCAAAGTTTGAGTGGAAGATAAAGTTTGAATAAAAAACATTATAGGTAATTTTTAGAAAGTGGCATGCTTGACCAAGGCCTGGCCAGGAAAATCAATGATTTTTCAAGAATCCTAAAGGCTCAATCTCTCAACTCAAGCATCCATTTGATCTGATTCTTTTTGCATTGTGTTATAGTCTTTGAATACTTCATTTGGCTCAAGGAAAATCAGAAAACGCACGAGGGAATTGGATTTGGCATCAACTCAAAGTTTGTGTAAAATTCTAGTTCGAGCTCACCACCAGTTTGTGCATTTGCGCGTGTAACTAGTTTTTAAGCCAATTTAAGCCTTGATTTCATGAATAATTGTGATTAGGAACTTACCAGGATTAATTAGCACTTCAAAAACTCAAGGAACGATTGAGTTTTGATGCACATAAGGTCACACTTTATTCATGAACACGAGTGTGCATGATTTCCACTCAAATGTCATCATTCACCCCTCATTTTGATTCCATTCACATCTCCTATAAATAAGGGACATATTCCAATCATTTCCTTAAGCTTTGATAGCCAAAAAACCCCTTCCAAACTCTCTCAGGAATCCAATTTTCTGCAACTTCGTTTTCACTCTCAAAGCCATTCCAGTTTGAAATTAACCATTCATTCTTCTTCTTCCCCGAACCTCACTGAAGCTAACAGAACAAGAATCGTTCCTTGAAGCTTCCTGAATTATGCTATCCAAGTCCAGTTTCAGAGCTCTGAAAGTGAACTTCGTTCATGTAGGAATCTCCATCAAACCTTTTAAAATAAAGCATCATTGTACTCTCCTCATCTCCCTGATCCTTGTGATCTTCACCATTTGCATTTTCATCAAATATTGATTGAGAATTTCATCAAAATCCTATTCACTATTATTTGAGTTTTTTTTTCCAATTTTCTCTTCACTCAGTTTAAATAATTTTTTTGCGAACACGTGGTTGAGATCGTCTTGAAGATACGAATCCAATGATACCACCCATGTGTATTGATTTTACAGTTTGATAATCACGTATGGAGGATTGTTGGAGGCTAAAGACGACCTACGTGTCCGTCTTCAACCAATGAAAGCGAGACATATAATTTTTCAAACTGGATTCAGTGACTTTGCCTTACCGTGCACGCGTAAGAGGAACTCTTGGATCTGATTACTTTTGCGAGTCAGACTCGATCCAACGCGTGATATCTTTTCTTGTTTTATTTTTGAAATTTAATTTTAATTCATAATTCGGTGTGAAAACCAAGGAGGTCCATATCAAGCACAACGCGTCATGTCCATTGGATGTGATTACTAACGCGTTTTGACTATTATTAGATGGTCCACATTTTTTGGCTTTTATTTTATTTTCTGATTTTTATATTTTAAACGTTTTAAACTTTGAAAAAGCATAGAAAAATCATTTATGACCCAGAAATAATGAAAAAATTCACAAAAATATTTTGAAATCTTAACTTTTTGAATTTTAACTTTCATAATTTTATTTTTGACATTTTAAAATTCTGGAAAAATTATGGAAGGATCCAATGGTCATTTGACAAATATTGGTGACCTCATTTTTATTTCTGACTTAAAAAAAATTCTTAAAAAATTTGTCAACACTTGTTGACCTCTGTTTGACTTTGGGTGATTTTCTTGGAATTTTATTTTGATGCAAAATACTATTTATGTATTTCGTCAATAAAGTCCAATTAAATAACCTACTTTCAAAATTATTTTAATCCTTTTATTTTATTTTTTATTTTTTTTTTATTTGTTATTTTTATTTTGCTGACTTTTGAATTTATTTTGGAGTCACAAATTTCCTCAACATCAATGGAATTTGGGTGTTGATAGGTGTCTTGACCAAATCCACCAAGAAAGTTGATTAATTTTGACGAAGTTAGACCGAATAATTCATCTGATGCAAAATAAATTTGGAAATTATTTCTTCTTCTTCATCTTATTTTTCTTTTGTCCCGATTCGAAAAAAGTGATCAATTGGTGGCATGAACTTTAATGTTCTAACATAAGCCCCAAAAGATGACTTGAGCTTTGATCTTACTTCAACACCTATGGCGCTTATCGTGTGGTCACATTGATTTATAATCAAGCTTTTGGCAAGTTTCCACTAACTTTTTCCATTTGAAATTCTCAAACATCTTTGATCAAGTGATGTGATAATTTCAAAAACCGGTGATATACTTGACAAAACACAATTGAAACTTGTCGTGTGGTCGCATTGATTCTATCAAGCTTCTGACAGGTCTTCATGCATAAGTTTCAAGATGGTCACCTTGCTGACGACTAACAATTAACAATTCGATGATATACTTGACAAGTTTCAAGATGGCCATCTTGCTAACTTTTATTAATTGCTTTTTATTTTTCGCTTTTTATATTCTGCATTTACTTTTATGCTCTTTATTTTTATGCATTTTACTTTTAGCATTTACATTTCATGTCATTTTTTCTTTGCTCATTTGAGCATTCTTTTTATGTCATTTTTCCTTTGCTCACTTGAGCATTTTACTTTCTTGTTATTTTGAATTTTCTCACTTGAGCTTTATTTTTCTTTTCCAAAATACTTAATAATTCAACTTAAACATAAAAAAACTCTTAATTGGACTTGGTTACTATTCTTGTGCGTGGAGCTTGATCTTTGGACTTAGGATTAGGACCCTTACCTCATCTTGGAGATCTCAGTGCCCTTGGTGTTATTCCGTATTGTCTAATTATTATCTTTGTATGCAGGTTATTCTAATATACTCGATTAAGTGTGTATTTCCTCCAAATACAGTTCTTACTCTGCCCATTTTTTCTCAAGACAAGAGTTCACCTAAAAGCATTGATTTACCTAAAGCTATTGTTTTTTTTGTCCGATTATTTGTTGCTTATGTGGTAATCTAAAGGATGGGATATGGTATTTACTCTTGATGTCAAGTACTAGCTTTCTCACCCGGTTAGATCTTTCTTTACCCTTACCTTTTACTTTATGCACTTAGGTTAGCCTCTTCATCTCCTCCCCATTCTTTAATTTTCAAAATCTTCCCTCTTTTTCAAAGGATTCTTGTTTTTTCAAACTCGAACCGCTTTCATAAAAAACTTGGACTTAGGTCAACTCAATGGCTTATACTCGCAGTTTTTGCCGCTACAAGTTGATCGATTAGACCGACTGTTTGGGTTGATATAAGTCCAACCTAATCAGGCGCATCATAGGCCAGTGATGGTTATTGAGGAACTAGAGAAAGATAATAATGGGCGTTCCTTTAGACCTCCATTTATGGAAACACCCACTTACAAGGAGGAAAATTTTGTTGAATATGTTATACCCCAAGTTATGCCCCTAAGATCTTTCATTATCTCATACCATCTCATTGCACCAAGATCAAGAACTAGGGTTGATTCTATCTCTTATTCTTGAGTTTGTCATCATGGGGATCACTGGCATACCCCAAAATTTTCCCTCCTACTTCTCAAGACAATTCACATCTCCATACTCAAGAATTTCTCAAGGGTTGACCAGACGAACCCTCTTCTAAGTAATCAACCCAAACTAGAGTTTTGCTTCTCTCAAGTCAAAATGGATTTCCAATGCTCCAAGTGGTCATCATCCCTCATCACATGTTTCAAGGGATCACTATGTCAAGTTTCAAGCCTTATAAGTCAAATTTGCTCATCCAATTGCTCAGATGGTTAAAAATCAGCTATATTGGACAAAAGGTCAACTGTGGTCAACATACAATCAAACTTCATAATTTTTTGTCAACATCAATATTTTGAAGTAATATTCATCATTTGATCAAGGGTTGATCATGATTCCTCAAGAAAAGTTAAGATTTGATCAAAAGTCATAGTTTCTAAATTAGGGTTTTTCAGACAAAAGTGAACAGAACTTTGACCAGGCATAACTTTCACATACTTTATCAAATTTTTTTCCACCAAAGCTCATTTTGAAGGGAATTCAATTCTATACAACTTCATGTCGCACAAGCTTTGTTCAAAAATGCTTCATTTGGAAGTTATGGATCAAAACATTACAGGTCCTTTTAAAAGTCAATAAAAGTCATCTTTTTGTAAAGAAGTGTTCATGAATATGGAAACTTAAATGAAGATGAAACCAAAAGGAGTATTTAGAGGACATCTTGAGCTTTCTAAAAAGTCCAAGAACACCCAAAAATGTGGAAATTGAGCAATATACAAATTGTACAAGTTGAGAATTTTTGAGGAGGTGCATGAAGATAAATACTTGAAAAAAATCAAATTTTTTCTAAATGGGCCTAACTTTTCTTGGTTCAAACTTGTTTCTTATCTGAATTAGAACCTCCAAGCCCAAGGCCACGCCTTTTATCTTTTATTTTTATTTATTTTGTATTTTTATTCATTTAAAACCAATTTAATTAAAATAAAAGATATAAAATCAAAACATTAAGTGCAAGGTTGATTTTCTCTCATTCTTGAGGTCCAAGTAAGCCATACAAGCTGTCAATTTCGAAATTATTGAGATTGGTAAGAGAATTGATTGAAATTGATCCAAAAAAGGAAATATTTGGTTTTACTCCAAGTCAAATATTTTCTCATTTATTGGCATATAATTCCTTCATAATTCTTAACCTAGATCCACCCTCTATATATTCAAAAGGTTTCTAAACCCTAGAGGAGGATTTTTTGTAGGTAAAAACCTTAGACAAACTCTCAAAAAACCGTGTGATACAAGGAACTAGCAGGCAAGGTTCCAGCCGGATTCAAGCCATTTCAAGCATCCCAACACGTTCCTGGTGTTCCTCTAATTCATTCCAGATACTCATAAGCAAGCAATACATCCAAAATCGTAAAATCACAGTCACGGTTTGCACACTTATTTTTCAAATTCGATTTTGATCATACATGCATATTTAACCCGTTTCGATTGTTTGTTCATGCTTAGAATGATGTTTGCAAGCTATCGGGGTGGTTTGATTTGAGTTTAGATGCAGGGATCAAGCTACACCATTGTTAGGATTTCATAAGCTTGAATTAGGGATTTCCTGAATAGGCAAAATTTGACCGATCCAAGGACATATTCATGTTCAGGGGACAATTTGCAATCGAACCATGCCTTTCATATAAATTTATATTGTGTATTGTGAATTATGGAAATTTGCAGGTGTTGTAGTGACGGGCAAAGCCGTCACTATAGGATTTAGCTACGAACAACAACCGTTGGTAAAAGTCTGAAGATTCAAATCGGGGACGAAGACCCCCCTCTGGGCGCGCGTTTTGAGTTTATTATATTTTAATTATATTAATTATATATTACTTTCTTTCTATCCCACTAACAATTCAGGCACATGGTTCAGATGACAAGCGTGTGAAAACTTTTCACCCAGGGGACCTGAGTTCGATTCCCAGCGCCTCCCCCCTTATTTCTTTTCTTTTTTTCTCATTTTTATTTCATTTAATTTCTTTTCAAACATTTATTTAATACATTAAAAATCACCAAAAAAATATTTCTTTTCATAATTAGGTTAGAAAAACTCTAATTTCATTTTTGACATTAAAAAATATTATTTTTCATCTTTATTTAATTTAATTGTTAATTAATCGGAAATTAACTTTTAATTACCTTTTCTATACTGAAATTAATCCAGAAAATTCCCAAAAAATATTTTTCTCATTTAATTAGGTTTACTAACCCTAAATTTTTTTCCTAACTCAAAACTTTCTTTTTACTAACAATATTTTCTATTATTTACAATTCGATCCTTCTTGCGAAATTATTTTTAATATTGTAACTGTTCATAGGTTGTAATAGTTAGGACTTTAATTTCTCGCATTTTTTCCAATATTATGTATCTGCTCATGGGATGTAATAGCTTAAATAGGATTTACTTTCTGCACTCCTATATTATGTATCTGCCCCAAAGCCATGTAATAGTCTAGGGTTTACTTTCCCGCGCTTTACATTTCTGCAATTTACTTTCCGCACGTATTAACTGCTAGTAACTAGGCATGTATGACAAGCAAATTCAATCAAAATAGCTAACCCTAATCACAAGATAAAATATTTGAATACAACACACTTTCTTCACACATGCTCTCACCTTAGGGTATCCTCTCTTGTTGACTTACGAACAATGGTCATGTCCCTCGAACGTGGGGATATCTTAGCTAAGATGCTTACAAACATATCATCATAGTCCCTTCGATACAAAGATCATAGTCCCTCAATGACCCTCGATGTTACCTACGAATACATGATCTCGTCCCTTGATTGTTGCCTATGAAAAGTGATGATCGTCCCTACGAATATGCCAAGGTATCCCTACATGTTGCCTTCTATAACCATTTGATGTCCCTTTGAATGTCCCTCTACATCCAACGGATAGAGTTACCTACCAACTAATGGTATGGATAACGCTACCCTAAAGGGAAGAAAAATAACATGGAAACGACCATTCTGAGTAGGTAAATAAGACTCTTTTGCTTGCTCAAATATCAAAATACTTTTCACACCTCAGAATTTTCAAAAACTTTTCAAAACACTTTGTATACATTCAAGTGTGAATCATTACAAAGTCTTTCCAAAATAAAACATTTACAAACACTTCGTATACATTCCAGTGAGAATCATTACGAAGTCAAAGAGAAATGCCTTTTCAAAAACATCTTTTCAAACACACACACACAAAAAGCAATTTATAAAGTGAGCTAAGCGATTAAGAGCCCGTAGATAACTACTGATGGAAATGGTGCTAATACCTTCCCTTTTCATAACTGCCTCCCGTACTCAGAATCTAACGAAGGTCTTTTCCTGTTCTTTTCGCCTTCCCTTAATTGGATAAAAGAAAAGTCGATGGCGACTCTTGCTATCCACAACATTTTACGATAAAACGCAAAACAAACAAGTCAGTTCTCCCACCGTATTACAGAACTGGAGACTCTGTCGAGGAGACACCCTAAAGAGAGACTACCTTAGCGCTTTAGATCACTTTATTGCTTTCATTGTTTGACTTGTCTGCTTTACTTTTAAGGGTTGCTTGGGTATTATACTTGTGGGGGATCCTACACTCGGATCCAGGTTTCCTTAGGTATGTAGTAATAAATCGTCACGACCGTTAGGCGTATACCGAAATGGTAAAAAATATGGCTACGTTAGTGCGACACTTTGCGTGTCCCGATGCTCCTCATGTTCTGTTGAGGAAGGTATTTGGCGTCTGCGTGGTGTCATAAGTACTAACTCAACTTTTAGAACCCTAATTGACCCATCTTTGCTAGTAGAAGGTAGTGAGATGGCCGACTTCGATGCAGACTGAGGTTGGTTGATACTCGATGCTACGCTCATTAAGATTCGACGTTCGAGATGTTTTGGTCGACCACTTGGTAGTCGTATTGAAATAAAGCCTACGAGAAAGATCAATGATATGAGATTCCTAGAACCCGGTTACTATTATAGGACAGGTTGAACCCACTTAAACTCTGGTAGGGTAGACACCTATACCTCATGCAAGCCCTAAACCTAGGGCTATTGTGTGAATTTCTTGTGCTTGTTACTTGTTTTAAACATGACATGATGACATCATAACATCATAACATCATATCATTTCTAACTATTTCGAGGACCTAAGGATTTATCTTTGCTCTGTTTTGTAGGAGAATTATGGCCTCCAGGAAGACTATCCGAATCAACTTCATGGGTATACCTTCTCAACTCAAAGAATTAGTTTCAGAAGTTCCCGATCATGCTCAGTTTATCAAAAGGAGATGAGATAGTCGAAATATATGAGCAATAGCATAGTTGAAACTCGACAGGATTGTTTTCACATAGCTTTTTACTATTCTGACAATTTCCTCTTACTAGGATATTCGTATTTTGTATGCAAGTTGCCAAACTATGGGCCACTTTTTCAAATTCAATGCAAATTCCTTTTCTATTTTTATTGTTTTTTTTGCATAAAGTCCAATGATTGCTTTGAATGATTATATGCATCTGACAATAAACTTCTGTTCACAAACATATGAAAAGCGAACGAAAAAAAGTAATTACTATAGGCTCTAGGAATTGAGGTGACACCAAAGTCACCAATGCATCCCCGCAGAGACACTTTCACAAGAAATGCATCCACATGATCATCAATCCCCACATATCCATTACTCTCCTTACAAAGACAAATCTTCTCCGACGAAGTACTAATCTCCTCCCAGCAAGTATTCCAATACTTCAAGCTTCATCACGTTAGTCCCCGAACAGTGATCTTATCAACTTCATCACATTAGTCCCCGAGAAGTGATCTTATCAGCTTCATCACATTAGTCCCCGAGCAGTGATCCTAACAGTCTCAACAAACTTCAGATTCATCACCTCAAGTGATCCCTCTCAAATTCGTCAACTTTAATGACCCTATCAGCTTCATCACGTCACATCAGTCTCCAAGCAGTAACAGATTATGCCATATCGCATTGTCTCCCAGCAAGGTCTATGGGCAATGTAATCACCCAGCCAAGATCTATGCACAAGATCCCCAGCCGAGTATCTCTTGATCGCTACTATTCTTCCAAAAGCATTAATATCCAGGCTTGAGATTTGGTCGGATAGTGCATCGGAGGAATCAAAAGCATCTCTTTTTCTCTCCAAGTCGGGGTTCACAACAACCCTACCCCCCAAGCAAACATCAGAATTCCCCAGCAGGACGTTCCCATCTTCTTCAAGATGGACATGTTTTGAAATACATCTACATTCATACATCTATATTCATTCATCTACATAAAAGTCATAATGTATGCATATTGTCATACATTCTCATGCATCATAATCTGCATAAGACAAACCATATCGTGTCAAAAGTTTATCTCCCCAACAGGTAAAAGGTCATTTTTCCAAACAAAAAGGTCAAATATTAATGCCCTAAACAAGACGGGAAATCTATCTGAAAGACCACACAAATTATCTCTAGGCAACAGATTATGGATTAACACCCGAAATAAGACGTGAAAGCTATCCACATCCTGCCAAATATTCACCTTAGGAATAGCCAAGACGAAGGTTTATTCTGACTCTCTCTTATTATCAACATCCTTGGATGACATCTTAAGCCCATCTCCGTTGTCTCTTCTAAGCAAAAGACAAATACAGTGTAAGTCTAAGAGTGCCTAAGAGGGTGAATTAGGTATATAAAAATTTATTCGGTTTTATAAGAGAACTTGTAGTAATTTTTATGTTAAGTGTTTGAAGGTTTTGACTATTTCTTATCTTTCCTTGGTTATGGTGATGAAAGCGATAAATGCGGAAAAGTAAAGAACATGATATATCCCGGTTCCCTCACAATCCGAGAGTACTCCAGTCCCCTTTCCAACACGAAAGAGATTTCACTATAGTTTAGAATAATTGTACAACCTATGCTTACTATCTAAACCTATAGGATGACCAAAGGTTCTTAATACCTTTAAGGTCAAAAACCAAACACTAATGTGAATGAAGAACAATCCTCTTCAAATCACAACACTTACTTCCAACAATCCTGGATAGTAAGGGAATATATTCTTTTTGTAATACAATGATTTATTTGAAATAGATGGAGAGCACTATCAATCTTTGATTGATCTTCTTCTTCAAGAAATAAACAATTCTCAACAATGATTATAAATGTTCACAATGCATGTATGAAACTTGCAATGAATGAAAATGTATATGGCAAGTTTCACAAAATTATGACTTATAAGAACATTTGAAAATTTGTAAGAATATGAAAATTTTAGAGATGAAAATTGTTAATTGAAGAAGGTTATTTGAATTTAAAAATTCTGCACTATTTATAATGTCACACATCCCTTTTCATTCATGCCTTTTAGTATGAAAAGATGCAATGCAACCATGAATGAATACCATTTGAAATATGTTCAAAAATCAACATGAAATCTGCACTGGTTCGCTGGGAACCGGTTCCGACACAGGCAGAACCCGGTTCCTAGTGAACGTTATAACTAGGAATTCAAAATTTACACGCAGGAACCGGTTCCCCTATAGGTACAACCCGTTCTCGTACAAAACCAGGACATGTTTTTTAAAGTCGGAACCCGTTCCTGTATGGTAGGAACCGGTTCCTAAAGGTTTATTTTTGAAAATTCATTTTGAAAACTATTTCAAACATATTTTTTTCTTTTGTTAAACATATGGGATATGTATATGATTATGAATGCATATTTGTGAACATCTATATTCAAGTTGAAGAATTATTTATACCTTTTGACATTGTTGATTCTTTAATAATTCTTCTTCTAATCTTCAAGACTTTTTCCATTCTTTTGTCATGATCATTTGCTTCTAAAAGATGTCGTCATCAAAACTAATATTTGGAGAGGCTTGATTTCACATACAGAGTCTAGCGTACGACTCAACATCTCTAGATGGAATCTTAAAAGACAAATACAGAGTCTAGCGTACGACTCACTCTCCAGTAGCAGCATCTCCAGATGGCATCTTAAGCCCATCTCCGTTGTCTCTTCCATTCGAAAGACAAATACAGAGTCTAGCGTACGACTCACTCTCCAGTAGCAGCTTCTCCAAATGGCATCTATAATCCCATTCCAGCGCTTCATCAGCTGATGATCCCGTTTCATACAATAGCGAGTGCAAATTTTCAGGTGTACTCGAGTGTTCAATCATCTTCTACCTTCAGGTCACGAAAGGCAAACATGCCAATCTACCGCTTCCAGTATAAGAATATTGAACAGGGGAAACTGTTATACCCCAAAATTTGTCCTCTCACTTCTCAAGACAACTCACATATCCATACTCAAGGATTTCACAAGGGTTGTCCAAACAAACCCTCTCCTAAGCAATCGAGCCAAACTAGGGTTTTGCCATTCTCAAGTCAAGATGGACTTCCAATGCTCCAAGTGATCATCATTCCTCATCATATGCTCCAAGGAATCACCATGTCAAGTTTCAAGCCTTACAAGTCAAAATTGCTCATCTAATTGCTCAGATGGTTGAGAATCAACTATATTGGACAAAAAGTCAATTGTGGTCAACATAGAGTCAAACTTCATAATTTTTGGTCAACGCCAACATTTTGAAGTAATATTCATCATTTGATCAAGGGTTGATCATGATTCCTCAAGAAAAGTCAAGATTTTATCAAAAGTCAAAGTTTCTAAATTAGGGTTTTTCACACAAAAGTCAACAGAACTTTGACCAGGCATAAATTTCACATACTTTATTAGAAATTTTTCCACCAAATCTCATTTTGAATAAAATTAAATTCTCTACAACTTCATGTCTCACAAGCTTGGGCTAGAAATGCTTCATTTAGAAGTTATGGATCAAAACATTACTGGTCTTTTTAAAAGTCAACAGAAAGTCATCTTTTTGCAAAGAAGTGTTCATGAGCATGGAAGCTTCAATGAAGATGAAACCAAAAGGGTTGCTTAGAAGACATCTTGAGATTTCTAAAAAGTCCAAGAACACCCAAAAATTTTAAAAATTGAGCAAGATACAAGTTGTGCATTTTTGAGGAGGTGCATAAAGAGAAATACTTGAGAAAATCAAATTTTTTCCAAATGGGCCTAACTTTTCTTGATTCAACGCATTCTCTTATTCGTTGGATGTAAAAGGGACATTCATCGGATGGTCATATAAGGAAACTTGTACGAATATCCTATCATATTCGTCCCTACGAATATGCTAGGATATCCGTACAAGTTTCCTTCTATGACCATCCGATGTCCCTTCGAATGTCCCTTTTACATCCAACGAATAAGGTAATTCTCATGATATCTAGGAAAGATGTAAGAGAATGCGGTAAAAAGGTATAGCAAATACCACACGGATAACAATCCATAAGCAATTGGAAGCTAAGAAATACTCTGAAAAACTTCAAGTACTGCAGCCATGCAATAAAGAAAACCGGTGAGTAATGCTCGGAGGCATCAAAAGCATGAGCAGAATGTGCACTCGTACACATCCGAGGAAAATAAACCTACATGAGAACATAACACATACAAACAAACAATACGATGGGCATTCATGCGCAAAGATATCAGAATGTGCTTTGTACACATTCGGAACAAGATGCACCTGCAAGAAAGGTGAAAACCCAACACACAGACAAAGGATTGCGCGTTCATACACAGATAGGCAATAGAATGCGCGTTCGTGCACATTCAGAACATACGACCTGCATAAGATGAAAACCCTAGCAAGTAGACAATAGGATACACGTTCGTAGGCAAACAAGAATTAGAATGTGCGTTCGTGCACATTCGAATCAAAGGAACCTGCAAGAGAAGTGAAAACCAAACAAGAAGACAATTGGATACACATTCATACGCAAACAAGCAACTAAAATTTGTGTTCGTACACATTCGAATCAAAACATCCTGCAAGAAAAGTTTACAGCAAACAAACAATAGAATGTACACATATGTGCACAAGCAATGGAATGCGCGTTCGTACGCATTCAAACAATCAGATAACCAGCAAGAGAGGTATCAATCCACAACAATAAGCCACTAGAATGTACACGTATGTGCACAACCAATAGAATGCGCATTCATACACATTCAAACAAAGGGGTAACCTGTAAGAAAGGTGTCAATCCATAACAATCAGACTATAGAATATGCACAAGCAATAGAATGCGCGTTCATACGCATTCAAACAATCAGATAACCTGCAAGAGAGGTGTAAATCCAAATAACCAGACAAACAATGCGCATTCGTACACAAAGAGGAAATAAAATGTGCGTTCATACACATTCATCAATTGGATAACCTGCAAGAAATGTGTAAATCCAACAAATATACAATAGAATGCACACGCATGTGTGCAAGCGCAAAGAGAGGATGCTACAAATCTAAATCTCAAGGGTAAGTGTTCAATGTACCTTGCACATGAAATAAAGCGTTAGAATTAACAAAGCAAGTGCTAGAAAGAAATCACCGAATGCAAAACCGATTGCAAATATGATTATAAACTAGTATAAGTATGTAAGAAATGAAATAAAATCACAAAAGTCGGCTCGAGAAAGCACTTTTTCGAAATCGGAGCGAAAAGTTAACTTCTCGGAATCAATTAGAAATTGCATGGTTGTTGCAAAAACGTCAACGAATTCAAAAATATGACTGCTTTTAATTAATTCCAAGTGGAAGCGGCATTTTTTGGACCTTAAAGGAATGGGGAAGCGATAGAGTTATAGGCATGTTGCACTTGAAATTCGGATCCGAAACCATCAAAATTGGTTTTAAAACGTGCCAAAACATTGAGAACAACTATCGTTACCTTTGGACCTTTGAGAAAAAATGAGGTTTGACTCATAAAATTGCCTAAAAAGGCTTATGGAAAGTGAAATTCATGCATTGAATTAATTTCAAACTCTCATTTGTTTTACATTTTGGAATGAGAAAGAATTGGATATTAAATCTATACATACAATTCTATTTTATGAATATGCAAATAAAATATAAAAAATCAAAAAAAAGTTAGCATTGAAATGAATGCAAAAACATGCATGTTTATTGATGAATTTAATGCATTTTTATGGATGAAATGCATGAACATGTGTCAATATGTAAGCAATGAGATGATCAACCTATACCTCATCTAGACATAATGCAATAGATGAAAAATAACAAGGAAGATTGATGCAAGAAATAATAGAAGAAAGCATAGTAAAAGTAAGAATTTTTGAAATTTTGAACAACTGGAACCGGGTTCCCAATAAGTGGGATCCGAGTTACACAACCCTGCACGAAGGCAGAACCAAAACATGTTATATGGGCACTGGGTTCTCAAAACTAGGTAACCGGGTTGTCGAGATCTACACGAAGGCAGATTCAAAGTATGTTGTATGGGCACCAGGTTCCTAAAACTGGGTAACTGGATTCCCCGAAGCAGAATGGTTTTTTTTACCTTTTGAAAACTTTGAAAAGCCATAACTCATGCTTCGGGAAGCCGTTTCCCGCATGGTTTATATTGTTGGAAAGATTGAAAATAGTAGAACATCCATAACACGATACGGAAGCCCAATTAGCAAGCAATCAAGTGACAAATTCTCCTTGAAGGTGCCTGTCGACGCGTGAATTTGCCATACGTTTTATAGACCTCGACATGCCTTACGAGCACAATTTTGTCAAATAGAAGGAAAAATTCACGTCGATTTCGCAACCATCCTGTTATACCCCAAAATTTTCCCTCCTACTTCTCAAGACATTTCACATGTCCATACTCAAGGATTTCACAAGGGTTGACCAAACAAACCCTCTCCTAAGCAATCAACCAAAACTAGGGTTTGGCCATTCTCAAATCAAGGTGGGCCTCTAAAACTTCAAGTTATCATCATGCCTTACCATATGCTTCAAAGAATCTCCATGTCAAGTTTCAAGCCTTACAAGTCAAGTTTTCTCAGACAATTGCTCAGATGGTTGAAAATCAGTTGTATTGGATAAAAAGTCAACTGTGGTCAACATACATCAAACTTCATAATTTTTGGTCAACACCAATATTTTGAAGTGATATTCATCATTTGATCAAGGATTGATCATGATTCATCAAGAAAATTCAAGAATTGATCAAAAGTCAAAGTTTCTAAATTGGGCTTTCTCTAACAAAAGTCAACAGAACTTTGGCCAAGCATAACTTTCACATGCTTTATTAGAAATTTTTCCACCACAGATCAATTTGAAGAGAATTCAATTCTCTACAACTTCATGTCTCACAAGCTTGGGCAGAAAATGCTTCATTTGGAAGTTATGGATCAAAACATTACTGGTCATTTTAAAAGTCAACAAAAAATCAATTTTTTGTAAAGAAGTGTTCATGAGCATGGAAACTTTTATGAAGATGAAACCAAAAAGGATGGTTAGAAGACATCTTGAGCTTTCTAAAAAGTCCAAGAACACCCAAAAATGTTAACAATTGAGCAAGATACACCTTGTCCAAGTTGAGCATTTTTGAGGAGGTGCACAAAGACAAATACTTGAGAAAACCAAAACATTTTCAAATGGGCCTAACTTTTTTTGATTCAAACATGTTCCTTAGCTGAATTGGAACCTCCAAACCCACGGCCACGAATTTATCTTTTATTTTTTATTTATTTTGGATTTTTAATCATTTAAAACCAATTTAATTAAAATAAAAGATAGAAAATCAAAAATTAATTGCAAGATGGATTTTCTCTCATCCTTGAGGTCCAAGCAAGCCATCTAATCTGATTATTTCGAAATAATCATGATTGATAATGAGATTTGATTGAAATTGGCACAAAAAGGAAATATTTGGTTTGATTCCAAATCAAATAATTTCTCATTGATTGACTTGATTTTTTCTTACAATTCTTGACCTAATTCCTTAAAATATAAATACATGATGATACTACATGCACAAAGGACGAAATTCTGACCTAAAAGAACCCTAGCAAGCTTCAAAAAAACCGTGCCTTGCAAGCTACTAGCAACTGTGGTTTTGCTCTAATTCAATTCATTCCAAGCCTTGCAATCGATTGCTGAAAGTCCCCTGAGTCGACCCAGATACTCACAAGCAAGCAAAACACTAAGAATCACCAGAACACAATCACAATTTGTTGGTTTCTAACTCAAAATCGTTTTCTAATTTTTACGCATAATCATTGGAATTTAACCATGTTTTTGTGTTTGTGATGAAGTTTCGATCGTGTCTGCATAGTTTAATTGAAGCTTAGATACCAAACGAAGGATTCACCATGGCTAGGTTTTAAAACCTTGAATTAGGGTTTTCGTATTTAGGATAAATTGGAAGGAACCAAGGGCACCATTGTGTTCAGAACCTTGTTTCTAGTTGATTCATGGTCTCATATTCCATTTATATTGAATATTTTGTAGTGTTTTGATTTGCAGGGATTTAGCCACGGAAAGTAGAAACCGTGGCTATAGGTTCAAATATTTGAATGAAGAAGATGACTCTTTTTCACGGTTCAATGGTTCCTTAATTCCATTCCCTTTGTATGCCATTTGTTTCATATTGTTAACAGATAGTCCACTCAGCTCAGATGGCAAGGCAATGCGTGTTTGTTCAAGAGGACATGGGTTCGAACCTTGTCTTTTTACTTAACCTTTTGATATTTCAGGTTTCCAGAAGACTCAACGCCCAGAAGCTCCAGCTTCTGGACTCTTTCAGAGGCAACATGCCCAGAAGCTCCAGCTTCCTCCTCACACACGCCACGCCCTAAGCTCCACGGGCGATCTTCAACGAAAACCCAGTGTTTACCGGACGCCTCCAGCGAAAAGCCTCGAAATTCCACCGGGCACCTCCAACAAGAAGAATCCCCGTAGTGCTTACTGGCACGCCAAGAAGAGGCTTCCTAAGCTCCACAGGAGAGTTTCATCCAGGAGCACTCTGACCCTCTTTTCTTATTTTTTTCTTCATATTTTCTTTTCTTAATTTAATTTCTTTTCAAATAATTTTCTAACACATCAAAAAACCACCAAAAAATATTTTCTTTTTGCATTTAGGTTAGAAAAATGTTTATTTAATTTTTGACATGAAAAAATTATATTTTGCATGCATATTTTAATTAATTGTTAATTAATTAGAAAATTGACTTTTAATTATTTTTCCTTATTAAAATCATTCCGGAAAATTCCCAAAAATGATTTTCTCATCTGAATCAGGTTTACTAACCCTAAAATTTTTTTCCTAATTCAAAAATCTTTTTCACTAACATATTTCCTATAATTTGCGATTCATTTTCTTTTTTCCTATTATTATGTATCTGCTTCCAGGTTGTAATAGTTAGGACAATTTTCTCGCATTTCTTTTTCCATATTATATAACTGCTCATGGGATATAATAGCTTAATTAGGATTTACTTTCCGACTATATTATAAGCGCCCCAAAGCCATGTAATAGCGAGGATTTACTTTTCGCACTTTACTTTCCGCATTTACTTTCCGCACCCATATAAACTGCTAGTAACTAGGCGTGTATGGCAAGATAAAAAATGAACGTGGATCACTTCTAATTTCAAGATAAACTATCTGAATTCAATACACTCTCTTCACACATGCACCCCTAGGTTATTTTCTCTCGTTGCCTTTTGTGATACGGTGAACTGACTTTGTAGGATTTTTTGTATCCAAATGTGCGGATAGCAAGAGTCGCCACCGACTTTTATTTTTATCCAATTAAGGGAAGGTAAAAGTACGAAAAAGACCTTCGCTTAGATTCGAGTTCGGAGAATGGTTATGAAAAGGGAAGGTATTAGCACCCTTTCCATCCGTAGTTATCTACGGCTCTTAGTTGCTCTAGATCACTTTTAATTGCTTTCTGTGTGTTTGACAAAAATGTTTTGAAAAAGGCATTTCGCTTTGACTTTGTAATGACTCATGTAGGAGTGTATACAAAGTGTTCGGAAATGTTTTTGTTTTGAAAAGAATTTGTACTCGAAAAAAAAGAGTGTGTGGTGTGAAAAGCATTTGGTTTAGAGCAAGCAACTAAGAGACTTATTTACCCACTCAGAATTGGTCGTTTTTTATACTTCTACGTTCCTTTAGAATAGCGCTAGCCTTACCATTAGTTAATAGGTAGCTCCATTCGTTGGATGTAAGCGGGACATTCGAAGGGACATCGGATGGTCATCGAAGGCAACTTGTAGGAAGTATCCTAGCACATTCGAAGGGACTATCATCATTTTTCGTAGGCGACAATCGAGGGTCAAGATCATGTATTCGGAGGCGACATCGTGGGTCTTATGATCTTTGTATCGAAGGGACTATGATGATTTGTTTGGAAGGCAACGGTGCTAGAATACCTCTACGTTCGAGGGACATGACCATTTGTAATCGTAAGGCAACGGGAGAGAATTACCCTAAGGGGTGCATGTGTGAAAGAAGAGTGTTGATTTCAGAATATGTTATCTTGAAGTTAGTGGGCTATGTTCATTATTATCTTGCCATACACGCCTAGTTACTAGCAATTTATAGGGTGCGGAAATTAAAATGCGAAATGTAAAGATGCGGAAAGGTAAATGTCCTATGCTATTACAAGGCTTTGGGGCAGATACATAATTTAAAAATGCGGAAAGTAAAGACCTAATTTTAAACTATTACATCCCATATACATTTACATTATTGAAAAATAAACTGAAAACGGTAAAGAAACGTCCGAATTGGAAAAAACCTGTGAAACGAACGAGAAATCGGAAAATATGATGAAATCGAAATAAGAGAAAATGTTAGAAAAAATGCAAATTTTTAGTTGGAAAAAATATGACATGCTGGAAATAATGTAAACATGCTAAAATAAATTTTGGGATTTTTTAGATGCAATTTAATAATTTAAAATGAATTTACAATGATTTAAATGCAAAATTGTAAATAAAAATAAATATGCATGCAAAAATATGTTTTTTAATTTATTAAATTAAATAAAGATTTTTTAGAAAATAAATGCAAAAGGAAAAAATATTTTGATGATTTTTTATGGATAAATAAAAATATGAAAAGAAATTAAAATGCATGTAAAATATTAAATAAAATAGAAAAAGGAAAATAGTTTTGCAAACTTGTAAAAATAATGTGTCAAGGCTGGGATTCGAACTGAGGACCCCTGGGTAGCAAACACATAGCCTTGCCAACTGAACTGGAGTGCAAAACTGTTTGGAAACCGGAGCGAGTGAAAGAAAGACAAGTGTCATCTCCTGGTCTCCTCGTCCGCGCGCGAAGCTTCATCGTCCCCGATTCAAATTTTCAAAGCTAGCGTCGGCTGTTATTCGACGCTATGTCCCTGGCTAATTCAAAAAATCAAGCAAACATAATATAAATAAGTTCTAAGGCCATGGTTCGATTCAGGACATCATTCCGGATGCAATGGTATAGGTCTCATGGTCCAATTTTCCCTATTTTGGAAAACCCTAAAACATGTTCAGAAACCCTAACAATGGTGTTATGCATTCCTGGCCATGGAAATTCGATTAAAGCACCCAGAAAGTTTGCAAATACATCACTGATCATAAAAACAAACACAAATCAAGTTAATAATGCATGAATGATGAAAATCGATTTTGAAAGAAACTTGACAAACCGAAATCGTGTTTGATGAATTCTTGATGGTTTTGAATGATGTAAGAGTCTGGATCGACTCAGAACAACCCAAGGAATGCAATGGAATCCTCAAAAGCAATTGAAAGTGGCTGGATCGATGGCTGCTGGTAGCTTGTAAGTCACGGATTTCTTGAATTAGGTTAGGGTTCTTAGAGCAATTTTTTCGTCCTCTTTCATGTGGTATGCATCAGGTATAAGTACTGGATGGATTTGGGATCATTATTGGCAAGAATCAATCACCATTCAATGAAAATCAAATTTGATTTTTGTATAAAATCAAATTTTCAAAATTTGATTAATTCTCAATCCAATCTTGCCATATTGATCAATTTTCGAAAATTGCTGGCATTTGTGAGTATCTTGAGTCTCAAGGAAAGAATAAAAATCAATCTTTCAATTAATTTTGATTTTATAATTTATTTTTAGATTTAATTTGTATTTAAATGAATAAATTCCAAATTAAATAGAAAAATAAATCAAAAATTCGTGGCATTGGGCTTGGATATTCCTAATTGTATGAGGAATAAGTTTGGATGGAGAAAAGAAGCCCATTTGCAAAAATTTGATTTTTAGAAGTATCTCTTTGTGCACTCTTTCAAAATTGCCCAACTTGTGAATAGTGTATCTTGCTCAATTTTCCACATTTTGAGTGTTCTTGGACTTTTGGAAAGCTCTAAGAGTCCTTTAACCAACCTTTTGGTCTCATCTCAATTGAGTTTCCATGCTCAATATATCTTCAAAACAAAAGTTGACTTTTGTTGACTTTGAAAATGACCAGAATGTTTTGAGCTATACCTCTCAAATGAAGCATTTTTGACATTCTTGTGAGACATGAAGTTGTAGAGAATTGAATTTCCTTCAAAACAAGAGGTGATGGAAAAATTTTCGAGAAAGTATGAGAAAGTTATGATCACCAAAGTTCATTGACTTTTCACCTAGAAACCCTAATTTAGAAAGTTTGACTTTTGAGCAAATCTTGAGTTTTCTTGATGAATCATGATCAACCCTTGATCAAATGATGAATGTAACTTCAAAATGAGGATGTTGACCAAAAATTATGAAGTTTGACTGTATGTTGACCACAATTGACTTTTTGTCCAATACAACTGATTTTCAACCATCTGAGCAATTGTCTGAGGAAACTTGATCTGTGAAGCTTGAAACTTGACATGGAGGATCTTTGAAGCTTATGAGGAGGCATGAAGACCATTGGAGATGTTGGAAGTCCATCTTGATCTGAGAATTGCCAAACCCTAATTTGGGTTGATTGTCAGAGAGAGTTTGTATGATCAACTCTTGAGGAATCCTTGAGTAGGGATGTATGAAATCTCTTGAATAGATGGAGGGCAAATTTTGGGGTATGACAGCTGCCCCTGTTCAATCTTCTTGTACTGGAGGGTTAGATTGAGACGCTTGTCTTTCGTGACCTGGAGGTGGAAGATGATTGTACACTCGAGTACACCTGAAAATTTGCACGCGGTTGGTCGATGATGGGAATGGGCTTACGATGCCATTTGGAGAAGTTGGGGAATGAGTCGTACGTTAGACTTGATATCAGGAGGATTGCTGGAACGTGAGCCGTACGCTAGGCTCTATGGGCGTTCCTGGAAAGAAGAGGAGATGGGCTTAAGATGCCATCCGGAGGGAGTCGTATGTTAGACTTCGTGTTCATCTTGAATGAAGTTATTGGTTTGCATTGATTTTTAACCATATATGCAGCATTCTGAAAGTGAAGAAATGTTGACAAGTAGTCGGAGATGGGCTTAAGATGCCATCCAAGGCAACTGAGTCGTACGCTAGACTTTATAGTTGCTGTTGATAATAAGAGATCAGAATAAATCTTCGTGCGATTACTCGAGGAGGTTGTAGTTGGCAAAATGTGGATAGCTTCCTGTGCATCGGTGTTGATCCATTGCTGTTATCGGAGGATAACTAGGGCGGTCTTCGATAGTTTTCCGTCGGTTGGGGCTTAATCTGGACCACCGTCGGAGGACAACCATGGGCGGTCTTTCGATAGTTTTCCGTTGATTCGGCTTAATCCCGACCACCGTCGGAGGACAACCATGGGCGATCTTTCGATAGTTTTCCGTCGATTCGGGCTTAACTCGACCTGCTTACGAAGTGACCACTGCTTTGGAAAAACAAGAGAAACTTTGATAGAATATTGGTTAGTTTTATGCGAAGTATGATGCATGACTGTGTATATGAATGACATATGCATGAATTATGACTCTATGAGAAATGTATGAATGATAGATGTCGTGGTATTTCAAAACATATCCATCTTGAAGAAGATGCGGATGTTCTGTTTGAGGATTCCTGACTTCTGTTTGGGGATTGGGTAGGTGAGAACCCTGCTTTTGAAAGAGAAGAAAGATATCCTGGATTCCTCCGATGCACTATCTAACCAGGTCTTGGGCCTAGCTATTGTTGAGGAAGGTAGAGATTTGAGAAGCTCGTCGTTGGGGATCTCATATATAGACCCTGCTGAGGAGATTTAGGAGGCGCTCTACTGGGGATTTTGAGTGTAGATCTCGTTGGAGAGCAATTGATAGTTGCCGGGAGACCGAGCTGGGATAGTCAGGATCCCGTTGTGATCTTTGGCTGGGGGATGAGGATGTAGTTTCCTCTGATGCACTATCTGACCAAGTCTCGAGTCCGATATCTGGGAAGAGAGGAAGGACGAGGGATGTCCCTTGGGGATAAATACCTTGACCGAGATGAGGTGTTTATCGCTTAAAGATCGATGTAACATTGCTTGGTCAAGTGGAATTGCCAGGATTCCTTTTGCTCTGTTGGGAAGTTGTGTTGGTGACTTTTGTCGTCATCCCAATTCCCGGAGTCCTGTAGTAAGTACTTTTGTATGTTCACTTTTCGTATGTTTGCGATTAGATTCTTATTGTCAAATGCATATAATCATTCAAAACAAACGTTGGACTTATTGCAAATACCAAATGTAAATTGTAAAGAGAAAGAAGCGCTTATTTGAAAGGTGGCGTATGGCCAAGTAGTTTATACACAAGAAAGGTAAAAGCTATGGAAACAATCTCGTTAAGTTCCAACTATGCTAGTACTCATATATTTCAACTATCTCATCTCCTTGTCAGAAAGTGAGTGAATTGATCTTCGCCATTTGAATCTTGAATGTCGATAGTAGTCCGAAGGGTGATCCGAAGAGACATAGTCTTACGCTTGAATCCCTAACTTTTGCCTTGACCGCCCTTTCGGTTTTCACCACGGATACCCTTTTGCCCAAGCCGCCTTTTCGTGTTTTCGACTTGCCGGTGTACATGTTTTGTATATATCCTTTATTTTGCCCGAACCTTTTGGTTCGCCAGATGCCCTTATTTTTGCCTAGGCCATCGACCTAGCGGTCTCTTTATGCGTAGTATTTTTGACTATGTCCGCTCACGTGGTGTGGGAAGTCTTCACCATCCATGGTGCTAAGTATCATAGCTCCGCCGAAAAACACTGTCTTGACTACAAACGGACCCTCGTAGGTGGGAGTCCATTTGCCCCTGGGATCACCTTGTGGAAGAATGATGCGCTTGACTACTAGGTCACCAACTTGATAGACTCGGTGCTTGACTTTCTTGTTAAATGCTCTGATCATTCGCTTCTGATAGATCTGTCCATGTGTGATGGACGCGAGTCGTTTCTCATCAATCAAGTTGATCTGGTCAAGGCGAGTCTAGACCCAATCGTCTTCGCCTAGCTCTGCCTCCTGGAGGACTCTGGTTGATGGTATCTGAACCTCGATGGGTAAGACGGCTTCCATACCGTATACGAGAGAGAAGGGGTTGCCCGTGGAGGTTCGTGCGATAACCATGAAGAGCAAATGGTAACATCTCATGCCAATCTTTGTAAGTCACGCCATCTTCAGATAATCTTCTTAATGTTTTTGTTGGCGGCTTCCATCGCGCCATTCATCTTAGGCCGATAAGGAGAAGAATTGTGATGCTTGATCTTGAATCGTGCGAGTTCGGTGATCATCTTATTGTTGAGATTAGAGCCGTTATTTGTGATAATCCTTCGGAGTGCCATATCGATGATAAGATTGTGCTTGATGAATCGAGCCACTACATTCTTGGTAATGATACGAACGAGGTCGCTTCTACCCACTTGGTAAAGTAATCAATTGCCATAAGGATAAAACGATGTCCATTGGAAGTCAGGCTTGATTTCTCCAATCATGTCAATGCCCCACATTGCAAAAGGCCAAGGAGAAGTTAAAACATTCAGAGGTACGGAGGTACGTGCACTTTGTCGGCATAACCGAACTTGTGACAAGATCGAGCATAGCGGTGACAATCTTCCATGGTGGACCAATAGTACTGTTCTCAAAATCTTCTTAGCCATGGTGTGTACACTGGAGTGGGTACCAAATGCGCCTTCATGTAACTCTTCCATGATACGTATTGCTGTTTTCTGGTCTACACATCGGAGTAAGCATTGATCGTGGTTGCGCTTGTATAAGATGCCGTTGCTGAGGAAAAATTTGGATGCAAATCTTCTCATGAACTTCTTATCGTTAATGATGCCCTGCTGGATATTCCCGAGTCTCAAGATACCTCTTCACGCCATAGTACCAAGGTCTCTCTTCCGCCAAGCTCATAACAATACGTTGGTTCGTCGAACTTCTCAATGATGATCTGGGGAGCCTCGTTGTCCCATCTAACCTTGAACATAGACAACATAGTAGCCAATGCGTCTGCCAACTGATTCTCTTCTCGTGGAATATGATCAAAAGTAATCTCTTCAAGTAGGGATCAAACTCGTAACATGCTCTCGACACGGAATGAGATTCAATGCTTTGTATCCCACTCGCCTTTATCTCGATCGATCACTAAAGTCGAGTCTCCATACACTTGTAAGAACTTGATTCTTAAGTCAATAGCGCTTTAAGACCCATGATGCACGCCAGACGGCCATGTTGTTAGTGCAATCAAACATAATCTGGCGGTGAAAGGCGATGCCCCCGTAGGGATGTAATGATGGCGCCAATGCCATTGCAAGTGCGTTTGAGGCTCCATCAAAGACCATAGTCCATCGATCCTTGTTCGGGTCCTTCGTCCGGCCCGGTTCTTCACAATCAGAATTAGTAGAACATCTTCATCGGGAATTAACCGCATAGATCGATAGTCATCTACGGCTTGGTGAGCCAAATGATCGCTACCACACTTCCTTTGATCGCTCGAGAAGTGTACGGATGTCATATTCGGTCAAGATCATTTGCCATCTTGCTATTCTTCCGGAGAGTGGTTTCTCAAATATGTATTTTATCGGATCCATCTTAGAAATCAACAAGGTAGTGTGAGTCAACATATACTGCCTTAGTCGGCGAGCAGCCCAAGCGTTGCAAGTTTTCTAGTGTGAGTATCTTGTTTCACAATCGGTAAACTTTTGCTAAGGTAGTATATTGCGTGCTCTTTTCGACTGCACTCGCCATGTTGCCCCAACACGCACCCCATTGAGTTCTCTAACAAGTACATGATAAGAGGTCTTCCTTGGCGACATCGGGATAGGAGGATTTTGTAAGTACTCCTTGATTTTGTCAAAAGCGATCCGCAATCGCTGCTCCATTTTACTACTTGATCTTTCTTAAGTAACTTGAAGATTGGCTCACAAGTAGCGCTAGTGTGCAATGAATCGCAATGTAGTTTAATCGCCCAAGAAACCTCGACTTCCTTCTCTCGTAAGGGGCCGCATCTCTTGAATCGCTTTAACCTTGGCGGGTCAACCTCAATACCTTTTCCATCGACAACAAACCCTAGGAGTTTTCGGATCCGACTCCAAAGGTGCACTTGTTGGGATTCAGTCTCAACTGACTTCTTCAACCCGTCAAATAGTTTCGCAAATGATCAAGATGCTCTTCTTCCCGTGATCGAGCTATCATGTCGCCGACGAGACCTCTATCTCGTGATGAATCATGTCATGAAATAATGTCACCATAGCACCGATAAGTGGCACCCGTTCTTCATCCGAACGCATAACCTTGTAGCGAAAGTGCCCCACTGTAACAAAAGTAGTCTTCCATGTCTTCGGAGCCATTTTGATCCGATTGTAACCGAGAAACCATCCATGAAGGAGAAAACCTTATGTCGAGCGGTGTTGTCAACCGTAACGTCAATATGAGGAAGTGGGAAATCATCTTTCTGACTCGCTTTGTTCGATCTCGTAATCCACACACATTCGTATTTTGCCATCCTTCGGGTACGGGTACCACATTAGCAACCCAGGGATAAGAGGTGACTAAGAAACCGGCGTTGAATCGCTTCATAACTTCGGCTTTGATTTTCTCGACATCTCGACGCATGCGACGAACTTTCTGTTTCACCGAGAAAACCTTTTTGTTGGCAATCGGTGTACCACGATATCAATGTCCAACCTCGCATGTCTTCGTATGACCAAGCAAAACCTCAACATAGTCTCGTAGCATCCGAACCAACCTTTCTTTAACATTGTTCTCAAGATCCGCTCCTATCTTGATCTCTTTTCTGCCTTCGTCAAGACCCAAATTCACAACCTCAACTTGCTCTTCATGTGGTCAGATAACTTGCTCTTCTTGCTGTAGTAGTCCGCAAGTTCTCCGGCACTTCACAATCTTCCTCACTTTCATCTTCGGCTTGGTAGATCGGATTATCAAGTCATATTTAGCAATAGCATAGTTATTAACGAGATTCGAGTGATTCGCAGTTGTACCACATGGGTGTGTAAGAAACACATAGCTTTTGAAGGGTGATAAAGTAAAAGAAAGAAAACAAACAATTGAATGCAAAAGTCCAACGATTTATTGAATGAAAATACGCAAACGATGATAATAACCTCGAACGAGCCATGATGCCCGCAAGGCACTAGGTTTTCAAAGTTTATTGTTCAAAACATAAAGAAATACGAAAAGCAAAACAAAACAAGAGCAATTACTCGACTAAAGGAGATTGGTATGACGCCTTCGCCTTCCAATTGCCGAGCCCATGATCCGAGTGGAAGATCCACTTGCGATGTCGAAGTCGTTGTCCGTCTTCTATAGCATGGATTCCACTGCTAATGCGGAAGGAAGTTGGTCGGCACGTTCGCGTATCATCTTCGACCCTTGATGGTGAAGCCTAAACCGCCTTGTCAAATTTGAAAGGAAGATCGTGGAGCTGTCCCAAATAGAGCTACCTTCTTTAACAAAGATGAGCATCTTTCAATGAGGCCATCTTAGGCGGAACTTGTGTAACTTCAGAGTGGTGGGAGAGTCAACAGCATGACTGGGATTGTTTCAAAAGCTTGACAGGAGTCTCAAAGAATTCACCCTCCATCTCAAGATAACGGAACGACTGCAGATGATAGACCATATACTCTTCTTCACCGCACCGTAACAACCTTCCCTTTACCGGTACTTCACCGATGTAAGGTAGAGGTATACCGCCTATGTATCCAAGGGCCCAAGTAGGCAAGAATAAGTCGGACGGATGTCCATGACAAAGAAAGTAGAATCAAAAGTCCGGGAACCGACTTTAACAGTGAGTGAGCTCTCCAAGCACCGCTCGCTTAGAACCATCAAAAGCTCTCACAATAATGTCACGGGTCTCGTAACCAACCCTTCGACATCAAGTCGATCAAAAGCGCTTCGAAGGATATTCAGAGTAGAACCGTATCCACCAAAACATGAGATAGTGTAGTGCCCTTGCATTCAACAGAGATGTGCAAGGCTTTGTTGTGTTTCTTTCCTAGAGTCAAATCAAGATCGAGAAGCCTAGGCCGTTGTTGCCGCTAGCAATACAAACTTCAAATTGATCAAGTAGTGTCTTGCACGTGAGCATTCTTCGAAACTTTACCAAGGCAAGATGAGCCTCGAGCACAAGAGCAGAGCAAGCATGGAGATCTTGGACTGATCCCAACTGCTCCACAACATTGTAGTCGCTCTTCTTGATAATCTTTAATTTCCTCCATTTCTTGTTTGGAGGTATCTTCAAGAACTTCCTTTGGTACTTGGTTGAGCAGGATGAGTCATCGTTCTTTCCTCTAGCTTCGGAATGGTTGAATTGCCGGAATGCGAAATGGAGTCGCGGTGTCTTTGGAGGAGAGATATCCGAGAGAATACCCTTCCGGCCCGTAACCTTACTAGATCCCGTGATGTTGTCAATGTCAAGAATGGTAGCCTCAATAGTAAGATCTTCAATGGTCGAGGGTCTTGCTTGACGCCATGATAGTAGACATCACCCATAATTCCAAGGAATAGCTTTGTCGAGGAATAGAATCGGCCTTGGAGAAGTGTTGATGAGAGGTGCCACTCTAGGCACGTGGATCAGAGGAAACTTATAGTGTTAACATCAAGATAGTCTTCGGGAAATCGTCACCCCATCCGGTTGCCTTAACATCTTCAATAGGAATCTTGTAACTATCGTGACGTACTTCACCATGTAATCATATTTTCCACTTGGCTGCCCCAAGGTATCCCACATGATGATACAGCCATTCGCATTGTCAATCTTCAATTTAGACATTTCTTCACGCTTCGCACGGTGGTTTCGTAAATAGTATCTCACGGTTATTCATCATGCATCGAACACGCCTTCTCAGCCAAGCACAACCATCGTGCGGACGGGCACCAACGACCCTCGGGCATCCGGATTGACACCGCTACAAATTCTTCTTAATCATCGAGGAATGGACAAGTCATCTATGTTGAAAACATAAGTATCGCCACCAACAAAGATTGGAACCCTTGTCATGGTTAGGCATAGGCCGATCACATTCGAGTCTCAACAGAGGGTCAAACTCAATGCTTAGCTTCAATCATATCCCGAATCTTATTCTTCGTGAGCCCAACAATCATGTTATGTCCGTGGCTATTGGAGTGGTAAGCACACTTAGCATTTGGATTGTACTGGAGAGGAAGTGTTGACATTCGAGGAGGATCCTCAAGGTTATCACCTGCTCAACATGTGTTGTAAGGCTCATGACAACGGCATGTTGATCAGAACCGCCTTCGTGGCGCTTTGGCTACGCTGTCTCACCGAGGTTGTGCCGATGTAGGATCGAGATCACAACCGCCCCCACAGATTGAGCACGGTCGGTCTTGGCTCGGCTTTCCGACCATACAAGATTAACTCTTTCTTACCACCAAAGATCTCTTTGAAGATGTCTCTATCTGAATCTTCCCACTCTTGATACCACTTCAATACGTCACTGTCAAGATCGCTCGGTGAACCGGTGAAGAATTTCCAATCGATGATTGAAGAATGGCCTGTTAGTGTCCCCATAAACATATCAACCAACTCCCTATTGGACAATGGTGGTTGAACTCGCTCGCGATCTCTCCACTTCGAGCATACTCCTTGAACTTCTCATCACGACCCATAGACATACTTTGTAGTTGCATGCGAGTGGGTGTCAATTCAAAGATTGTACTCATATTGTCTCAGAAAGCATCGCTAAGTCACCCAAGTACGGATACGGTCATTCTCTAGTCGATAATACCACTCCAACCGAGTTCGGACAAGCTCTCTTGAAATAGTGCATCCACAACTTTCGTCATCGTGGGATTGATCTTCGGACATAGGACTTCAAATGCGCTTAGGGCAAGACATGCCATCATACTTAGCAAAAGTAGGAACTTTGAACTTGGGAGGAATCACAACACCAGGGACAAGACTTAGATCATCAAAATTCAGCCCGGACATCTTCAGGTTTTCTACAGCATTCAGACGGTCTTCAAGTTGCTTGTACTTGTCATCCTCATCAGAGTATTGGCCATTATCATAGTCATTCTCAAGCTCAGGCTGACTGCCTTCACCATTGCCCTTGTTACTTTGTTCATCCTCCTTCTTGACACTTCCTTCTAAAAGCTCTATCCGACTGACTCTCTTAGGACCACCTTTGTAGCGTCTGCCCATGTTGAGGAGACCAACAACCTTCTTCTTTCTGTTGATGAGCTTCTTCGATCTTCTTGGCCTTGGACCAAGCTGGTAAACATCATCAAACCGAGCATTCTCGAGCTTGGAGATCTTTGATGACTGCTCAAGAGCCATTTCTGCTAAAATAAATAGCGAGCAAATGAGAAAACCAATCTCCAATGTACCTGTGGTGCAATGTTATGCTATGATATGCAATGTTTATGCGAATGCAATGTAATGTTTTCAAGGACCTTAGAGATTTAAATTTGTTAAACAAGCAAAAACAAACATTTATTAGTATTCTTTTTATTATTCCTTTGTTCCTTTTAAGTACAAGAGATAGTTCGAAACAATAAAAGAAAACATAAACATCCTAAAGCTCTAAGTCTCCCATGGGCGCTTCCTCTTGGTGCCGATGTAGGCATTGATGCTTCGCTCCTCATGAAGTAGCTTTGTCAACTCTAGCACTTTCTTCTCGCTTGCATAGCACTGAGCTTCAAATGTATCCCTCTTCCTTAAGTCGAATCCGGATCTCTTCAAGTCTTCAAAATCGTAGGCATGCGTGATGGAGAATATAGGTATGTCACCTATAGCAACAGGTTCCATAATTACTGGTAGAACAGGAGTGAATGGCATCATGAGGTTTTGAGCTCGAGCTCGCACCCATTTGAGGTAAGGTTCCCAAGGAATGGGATTTTGGTGCCCCAAAGTCTTGGTATCGCCTTCTTTACCATGCTCCAAGCGTATGAACCTTCGCTTAATTCGAGTTCGTGGTTGTAGTCGAACACAACATCTTGGAGAAGCATATCATGTGGACCATCTTTTCGAGCAAAACCAAACCGACGTAGAGCTAAGGAAGGGTAAGTAATACCTCCCTTATACCAAGTAGCGGTACATTAGGGAATTCTCCACAACGCCGATGAAGGTGAAGTCCTTTGAGAGAAAAGATTCCAACGGATATCCGAATGAGAGAGTGACATCAATCTTTGAGACCATCTCAACCTTTGTTCATTCTTCAAAACGATGGAGGAAGGTGCGAAATAAACCACCGAAAGTAACGATACAACACATGAGAGTTCCTTGTCTCTTGGTAGTACGAGTGTGGAGAGAATGTAGGATGTCTCCAAGTAAGGTAGGCATGGATTGGTAAGAAATAGTTTGATGGCATTGATATCTATGAATTGATCCGAGTTAGGAAATAGAACCAAACCATAAATTAGCAAGGCCACAATATTTTCAAATGCATGGAAACTCATAACTTTGAGGAATTCTCGGCTTTCTTGATTAGGAACTTGGAAAGTAAACCCTTAACTCCGCTTCTTGTTTCCCAATTGGCTTCGATGTCCGAGCGCTTAAGATGGGTCGATGTAATGTCTTCGCATTTAGGAACCTTTTCTAGACCGTGAATGGAATTTGATCAAGAATAGGTATCCCAAGTAGCTTAGAGAACTCTTCCAAAGTAGGAACCAACCGATAACTGGGAATGTAAAGCAATGGTGTTTCGGATCAAGAACCGAATAGACATGCATCACATCTTCTTCAAAACCGAGATAACCAAGTCAAGTAGATAACCATGTCTTTTGATGAACCGAGCATGGTCGGAATTTCAAACCAATTATTGGTGAGAAGGTATACCCACGAAGTTGATTCGGATAGTCTTTCTAGAAGCCATAATACCCTACAAAACAGAGCAAAGATAAATCCCTAGGTCCTTGAAATAGTTAGAAATGATATGCAATGCAGATGATGTCATGATGTCATGTTTAGCACACACAAACAATTCACACAATGAGCCTAGGTTTAAGGCTTGCATGAGGTATAAGTGATTACCCTACCAAAAGTTTGAGTTGGTTCATCCTGTCCTATAATAGTAACCGGGTTCTAGGAATCTCATATCACAGATCTTTCTCGTAGGCGCTTATTTCAATACGACGGCCAAGTGGTCGATCGAAAATGTCCCAAAAGTCTCGATCTCAATGAGCGAGCATCGAGTATCAACCAACCCGGTCTACACCAAAGCCGCCATCTCACTACCTTCTAATGGCTAAGATGGGTCAATTAAGGTTCTAAAAGTTTAGTTAGCGCTGATGACACCACGAAGCCAAATACTATCTTCAACTTGGGAATGAAGAGTATCGGACAACCAAAGTGTCACGCTAACGTAGCCATCATGTTGACCGCTTAGTTATATCGTCTAGCGGTCGCAATGATCTAATGCTACTTACTTAAAAGGAAACCCGGATCCGGGTGTAGGATCCCCCAACAATATAATACCCAAGCAACCCTTAGAGATAAAGCATACAAGTCAAACAAAAAGCAGTAAAAATGATCTAGAAATCCCTAAGGTAATTCTCTCTTTTAGGGTTTCCCAGAGTCGCCACGTGATACTTGAACCGACTTTGTAGGATTTTGTATCCAAATGTGCGGATAGCAAGAGTCGCCACCGACTTTTATTTTTATCCAATTAAGGGAAGGTAAAAGTACGAAAAGACCTTCGCTTAGATTCTGAGTTCGGAGAATGGTTATGAAAAGGGAAGGTATTAGCACCCCTTTCCATCCGTAGTTATCTACGGGCTCTTAGTTGCTCTAGATAACTTTTTAATTGCTTTCTGTGTGTTTGACAAAAATGTTTTGAAAAAGGCATTTCGCTTTGACTTTGTAATGACTCATGTAGGAGTGTATACAAAGTGTTCGGAAATGTTTTTGTTTTGAAAAGAATTTGTACTCGAAAAAAAAGAGTGTGTGGTGTGAAAAGCATTTGGTTTAGAGCAAGCAACTAAGAGACTTATTTACCCACTCAGAATTGGTCGTTTTTTATACTTCTACGTTCCTTTAGAATAGCGCTAGCCTTACCATTAGTTAATAGGTAGCTCCATTCGTTGGATGTAAGCGGACATCGAGGGACATCGGATGGTCATCGAAGGCAACTTGTAGGAAGTATCCTAGCACATTCGAAGGGACTATCATCATTTTTCGTAGGCGACAATCGAGGGTCAAGATCATGTATTCGGAGGTGACATCGTGGGTCTTATGATCTTTGTATCGAAGGGACTATGATGATTTGTTTGGAAGGCAACGGTGCTAGAATACCTCTACGTTCGAGGGACATGACCATTTGTAATCGTAAGGCAACGGGAGAGAATTACCCTAAGGGGTGCATGTGTGAAAGAAGAGTGTTGATTTCAGAATATGTTATCTTGAAGTTAGTGGGCTATGTTCATTATTATCTTGCCATACACGCCTAGTTACTAGCAATTTATAGGGTGCGGAAATTAAAATGCGAAATGTAAAGATGCGGAAAGGTAAATGTCCTATGCTATTACAAGGCTTTGGGGCAGATACATAATTTAAAAATGCGGAAAGTAAAGACCTAATTTTAAACTATTACATCCCATATACATTTACATTATTGAAAAATAAACTGAAAACGGTAAAGAAACGTCCGAATTGGAAAAAACCTGTGAAACGAACGAGAAATCGGAAAATATGATGAAATCGAAATAAGAGAAAATGTTAGAAAAAATGCAAATTTTTAGTTGGAAAAAATATGACATGCTGGAAATAATGTAAACATGCTAAAATAAATTTTGGGATTTTTTAGATGCAATTTAATAATTTAAAATGAATTTACAATGATTTAAATGCAAAATTGTAAATAAAAATAAATATGCATGCAAAAATATGTTTTTTAATTTATTAAATTAAATAAAGATTTTTTAGAAAATAAATGCAAAAGGAAAAAATATTTTGATGATTTTTTATGGATAAATAAAAATATGAAAAGAAATTAAAATGCATGTAAAATATTAAATAAAATAGAAAAAAGGAAAATAGTTTTGCAAACTTGTAAAAATAATGTGTCAAGGCTGGGATTCGAACTGAGGACCCCTGGGTAGCAAACACATAGCCTTGCCAACTGAACTGGAGTGCAAAACTGTTTGGAAACCGGAGCGAGTGAAAGAAAGACAAGTGTCATCTCCTGGTCTCCTCGTCCGCGCGCGAAGCTTCATCGTCCCCGATTCAAATTTTCAAAGCTAGCGTCGGCTGTTATTCGACGCTATGTCCCTGGCTAATTCAAAAAATCAAGCAAACATAATATAAATAAGTTCTAAGGCCATGGTTCGATTCAGGACATCATTCCGGATGCAATGGTATAGGTCTCATGGTCCAATTTTCCCTATTTTGGAAAACCCTAAAACATGTTCAGAAACCCTAACAATGGTGTTATGCATTCCTGGCCATGGAAATTCGATTAAAGCACCCAGAAAGTTTGCAAATACATCACTGATCATAAAAACAAACACAAATCAAGTTAATAATGCATGAATGATGAAAATCGATTTTGAAAGAAACTTGACAAACCGAAATCGTGTTTGATGAATTCTTGATGGTTTTGAATGATGTAAGAGTCTGGATCGACTCAGAACAACCCAAGGAATGCAATGGAATCCTCAAAAGCAATTGAAAGTGGCTGGATCGATGGCTGCTGGTAGCTTGTAAGTCACGGATTTCTTGAATTAGGTTAGGGTTCTTAGAGCAATTTTTTCGTCCTCTTTCATGTGGTATGCATCAGGTATAAGTACTGGATGGATTTGGGATCATTATTGGCAAGAATCAATCACCATTCAATGAAAATCAAATTTGATTTTTGTATAAAATCAAATTTTCAAAATTTGATTAATTCTCAATCCAATCTTGCCATATTGATCAATTTTCGAAAATTGCTGGCATTTGTGAGTATCTTGAGTCTCAAGGAAAGAATAAAAATCAATCTTTCAATTAATTTTGATTTTATAATTTATTTTTAGATTTAATTTGTATTTAAATGAATAAATTCCAAATTAAATAGAAAAATAAATCAAAAATTCGTGGCATTGGGCTTGGATATTCCTAATTGTATGAGGAATAAGTTTGGATGGAGAAAAGACAAGCCCATTTGCAAAAAATTTGATTTTTAGAAGTATCTCTCTTTGTGCACTCTTTCAAAATTGCCCAACTTGTGAATAGTGTATCTTGCTCAATTTTCCACATTTTTGAGTGTTCTTGGACTTTTTGGAAAGCTCTAAGAGTCCTCTAACCAACCTTTTTTGTATCATATCAATTGGAGTTTCCATGCTCAATATATATTCAAAACAAAAAGTTGACTTTTTGTTGACTTTGAAAATGACCTGTAATGTTTTGAGCTATACCTCTCAAATGAAGCATTTTTTGGACATTCTTGTGAGACATGAAGTTGTAGAGAATTGAATTTCCTTAAAAACAAGAGGTGGTGGAAAAATTTCTGAGAAAGTATGAAGAAGTTATGATCAGTCAAAGTTTGGTTGACTTTTCTCAGTGAAACCCTAATTTAGAAAGTTTGACTTTTGAGCAAATCTTGAGTTTTCTTGATGAATCATGATCAACCCTTGATCAAATGATGAATGTAACTTCAAAATGAGGATGTTGACCAAAAATTATGAAGTTTGACTGTATGTTGACCACAATTGACTTTTTGTCCGATACAACTGATTTTCAACCATCTGAGCAATTGTCTGAGGAAACTTGACTTGCGAGGCTTGAAACTTGATATGGAGAATCTTTGAAACATATGAGGAGGCATGAAGACCATTGGAGATGTTGGAAGTCCATCTTGATCTGAGAATTGCCAAACCCTAATTTGGGTTGATTGTCTAGGAGAGAGTTTGTATGATCAACTCTTGAGGAATCCTTGAGTAGGGATGTATGAAATCTCTTGAATAGATGGAGGGCAAATTTTGGGGTATGACACCTTTCGAATAAATGGTCAAGTCCCTCGAACATAAAGGTATCCTAGCACCGTTGCCTACAAACATATCATCATAGTCCCTTCGAATCAAAGATCATAGTCCCTCAATGTTGCCTACGAATACATGATCTAGTCCCTCGATTGTTGCCTACGAAAAGTGATGATCGTCCCTTCGAATGTGCTAGGATACTCCTACAAGTTGCCTTCTATGACCATCAAATGTCCCTTCGAATTTCCCTTTACATCCAACGAATAGGGTTACCTACCAACTAATGGTATGGATAACGCTATTCTAAAGGAAAGTAAAATAACACCGAAACGACCGTTTTGAGTAGGTAATAAGACTTTTAGTTGCTTGCTCCATCAAAACATCTTTTCACACCTCACACTTTTACAAAGTTAATACACTCTTTCCAAAACGAAACATTTCCGAACACTTCATATATATTCCAGCGTGAATCATTACGAAGTCAAAGCGAAATGCCTTTTCAAAACATTTTCAAACACACACACAGAAAGTAATTTTTAAAGATGAGCTAAAGCAACTAAGAGCCCGTAGATAACTATGGATGGAAAGGGTGCTAATACCTTCCCTTTTCATAACCTTCTTCCTTACTCAGAATCTAACGAAGGTCTTTTTCTGTTCTTTTCACCTCCCCTTAATTGTATAAAAGAAAAGTCGGTGGCGACTCTTGCTATCTGCAACATTTGCGATCAAACGTAAAACAATCCAAAGTCAGTTCTCCCACCGTATTACAGAACTGGCAACTTTGCTGGGGATAACCGTAAAGAGAGAATACCTTAGGGATTCTTAGATCATCTTTACCGCTTTCTATTTGACTTGCTTGCTTTATCTTAAGGGTTGCTTGGGTATTATACTTGTGGGGGATCCTACACCCGGATCCAGGTTTCCCTAGGTAAGTAGCAATAAATCGTCGCGACCGTTAGGCGTATACCGAAATGGTCAACATGATGGCTACATTAGTGCAACACTTTGGATGTCCCGATGCTCCGCATGTCTAGTTGAGGAAAGTATTTGGCGTCTGCGTGGTGTCATCAACACTAATTCAACTTTTAGAACCCTAATTGACTCATCTTGGCCATTAGAAGGTAGTGAGATGGACGACTTTGGTGTAGACTAAGGTTGGTTGATACTCGATGCTACACTCATTAAGATCCGACTTTCGGGATGTTTCGATCGACCACTTGGTAGTCATATTGAAATAAAGCCTAACAGAAAGATCAATGATATGAGATTCCTAGAACCCAGTTACTATTATAGGACATGATGAACCCACTCAAAACTTTGGTAGGGTAGACACCTATGCCTCATGCAAGCCTTAAACCTAGGGCTATTGTGTGAATTGTTTGTGCTTGCTATTTGCTTAAACATGACATCATGACATCATGACATTGCATATCATTTCTAACTATTTCAAGGACCTAGGAATTTATCTTTGCTTTGTTTTGTAGGGATCATGGCTTCCAGAAAGACTATCCGAATCAACTTCATGGGCATACCTTCTCAACTCAAAGAGTTGGTTTCAGAAATTCCCGATCATGCTCAGTTCATCAAAAGACATGGTTATCTGCTTGATTTGGTTATCTCCGATTTTGAAGAAGACATGATGCACGTCTTATTCCAGTTCTTCGACCCGAAACACCATTGCTTTACATTCCCAAATTATCAGTTGGTTCATACCTTGGAAGAGTTCTCTAAGCTACTAGGGATACCTATCCTTGATCAGATACCATTCACCGGTTCAGAAAAAGCTCTGAAGTACGAAGACATCACATCAGCATTACATCTAAAACGTTCAGACATTGAGGCCAATTGGGAAACAAGAAGCGGAGTTAAGGGTTTGCTTGCTAAGTTTCTGATAAAGAAAGCTCGAGAATTCTTGAAGGCCATGAGTTTCCATGCATTCGAAGACATTTTGGCCTTACTAATCTATGGCTTGGTGCTATTTCCTAATCCAGATCAGTTCATAGACGTGAACACCATTAAGATATTCCTCAGTCGTAATCATGTGCCTACCTTACTTGGAGACATTCTACATTCTCTCCACACTCGTACCAACAAACGACAAGGAACTCACATGTGTTGCATACCATTACTTTCCAGTTGATTTATTTCGCACCTTCCTCAATCAGTAATGAAGAACGAGCAAAGATTGAAGTGGTCTCAAAGGTTGATGTCGCTCTCTCACTCAGATATCCGTTGGTGTCTCTTTTCTCAAAAGGACTTCACATTCATTGAGCGTTGTGGAGAATTCCCTAACGTACCACTCCTTGGCGTAAGGGGAGGTATCACTTACAACCCTTCTCTAGCTCTACGTCAGTTTGGTTATGCTCGAAGAGATGGTCCTCACGATATGCTTCTCCAAGACATTGTGTTCGACTACAACAGTGATCTCCAGAACTACCGTCAAAGATTTGTGCACGCCTGGGGCATGGTAAAGAAGACAGATACCAAGACTTCGGGGCACAAAAATTTCATTCCTTGGGAACCTTACCTCAAATGGGTGCGAGCTCGAGCTCAAAACCTCATGATGCCATTTACGCCTGTTCTAACAATGATCATGGAACCTGTTGCTATATATGACGAACCCTATACTGTTCTCCATCCCGACATGCCTAATGATTTTGAAGACTTGAAGAGATCCCAAATTCAACTAAAAGAAGAAAGGGATACATTCGAAGCTAAATGCTATGCAAGCGAGAAGAAGGTACTAGAGTTGACAAAGCTTCTTCACGAGGAGCGAAACATCAACACCAAGAGGAAGCGCCCATAGGAGACTTAGAGTTTTAGGAATTTGTTCTTTTATTTTCCAAACTATCTTTTGTACTTAAAAAGAAAAAGGAAAAGAAAAACTAATAAAAGTTTGTTCGTGCTTGTTTAACAAATTTAAATTTCTAAGGTCCTTGAAAATATTGCATTGCATTACATAAACATCGCATATCATGGCATGACATTTCATAACAGGTACATTGAAGATTGGTTTTCTTATTTTCTCACTATTTATTTTAGCAGAAATGGCTCTCGAATAGACTGTCAAAGATCTCCAGGCTCAGAATGATCAGTTCCAGGAAATGTTTACCAGCTTGATCCAAGGCCAGAAAGAATTGAAGATGCTTATCACCAGAAGGAAGAAAGTCATCGGTGTCCTCAACATGGGAAGACGTCATAAGGGCGGACCTAGGGTGGTCAGCCAGATAGAACTCTTAGACAAGAGCGGTGAAACTGATGGAAGTGTCAAGAACAACGAAGGAAGCCAGCGTGGGTCTTAAAACAGAGAAGAAGACTACGAGAACGAGCAATATTCTCTTGAGGATGACAAATACAAACAACTTGAACACCGTCTGAATGCTGTGGAAAATCTAAAGATGTCTGGGCTGAATTTTGATGATCTGAGTCTAGTCCCTGGTGTGGTGATTCCCCGCAAGTTCAAGGTTCCTACTTTTTCCAAGTATGATGGCATCTCTTGTCCGAAGCTGCATTTGAAGTCCTATGTTCAGAAGATTCATCCTCACACTGATGACAAGAAGCTATGGATCCATTACTTCCAAGAGAGTTTATCTGGAGATCAGTTGGAGTGGTATTATCAGCTAGAGAGTACCCACATCCATACTTGGAATGACTTAGCAGATGCTTTCTACAAGCAGTACCAGTACAATGCTGAACTAGCACCCACTTGCATGCAACTACAGAGCATGTCTATGGGTCGTGACGAGAAGTTCAAAGAGTATGCTCATAAATGGAGAGATCTAGCAGGCAGAGTTCAACCACCCTTTTCCAATAGGGAGTTGGTTGATATGTTTATAGGAACATTGACAGGCCCATTCTTCAATCATCTGATTGGAAACTCTTCAGTCGGATTCACCGAGCTGATATTGACAGGAGAACACATTGAAGCTGGAATCAAGAGCGGAAAGATTCAGGTAGAGTCATCCTCGAATGCTGCGAAGAGATCTTTTGGTAAGAAAGAAGCCAATGCTGTGTATGGTCAGAAAAGCCGAGCCACAACTGATCGTACCCAATATGTGGGGGCAATTGTGATCTCCAATCCTACACCAGCGCAACCTCAGCGAGGCAACGTGCGTAACCAAAACGCGCCACGAAGATAGTTTACAAAGATCAACATGCCATTGTCGCAAGCATTGCAACACATGTTGAAAGCAGAGCTGATTACCTTGAGGGATCCTCCTCAACACATCAGCACTTCCTCTCCAAAGTACAATCCTAAGGCCAAATGTGCATACCACTCCAACAGCCCAGGGCACGACACCGATAACTGTTGGGCTCTGAAGAACAAGATTCAAGACATGATTGAAGCCAAAGAAATTGAGTTTGATCCTCCTGCTGAAACTCCGAATGTGATCAACGCACCAATGCCTAACCACGGCAAAAAATCCAATGCTATTGACAAGAACTCTTATGTTTATGATGTAAACAACTTGACTATTTCTCTGATGACTGTTAAGAAGAATCTGCTGCAAGCCGGTGTTAATCCAGGATGCCTGGAGAATTGTCGTTGGTGCCCATCTGCACATGGCGGATGTGCTTGGTTGAGAAGGCGTATTCAATGCATAACCGAGAAGTGCTATTTCTGAAACCTTCACCTGTGGAGAATTTGTGTGAAGACATGTCTAAGAATCTGAAGATCGAAGATATGAGCGAAGCCGTACCAGAAGTCAGGGATGCCTTGGGGCAGCCAAGTGGAAAATTTGATTTCATGGTGCAGTATACTATTCCTGAAAGCTACAAGATTCCTATTGAAGATGTAAACACGATAAGGATCTCCTCTGCCGATTCTACACCTAGAGTGGCACCTCTCATCATTACTTCTCCCAGACCAGTTCCCTATTCCTCTGACAAAGCTATACCGTGGAACTATGGAGCTGAAGTTTACTATTATAGCGTCAAGCAAGACCCGCTAACGATTGAAGGCATTACAGTTGAAGCTACCATTCCTGACATCGACAACATTACCGGATCAAGCAAGGTAACTAGAACCAGAAGAGTATTTTCTCCAGAGATCTCTCAACCAAAAGACACTGCGACTCCAGCTCACATTCCAGCTATCGAACCAATTCCTGAAGCGCGAGGGAAAGAACAAGTAACTCATCTTGCTCAGACAGAAGTACCAAAGGAAGTTGCTGAAGATATCTCCAAGCAAGAAATGGAGGAAATTCTGAAGATAATCAAGAAGAGTGATTACAACATTGTGGAACAGTTGGGACAAACTCCGTCCAAGTTGGCTCTACTATTGTGCTCTGAGGCTCATGCTAAAGCCTTAGTGAAGTTTCTGAAAAATGCTCACATACCGCAAGACACTACTACTGATCAATTCAAAGTTTGTATTTCTAACCTGGCTGCCAGCAACGGTTTAGGCTTCTCTGATGTTGATTTGACACCTGCCGGAAGGAAACACAACAAAGCCTTACACATCTCTGTTGAATGCAAGGGAATTACATTGTCTCATGTTTTGGTAGATACCGGTTCTGCTCTAAATATCCTACCAAAGAGTGCTTTCGACCGACTTGATGTTGAAGGGTTGGTCTTGAAGCCCAGCGACATAATTGTAAGAGCTTTTGATGGTTCTAAACGAATGGTACTTGGAGAGCTCATTCTACTAGTTAAAGTCGGTTCCCAAACTTTCGAATCCACTTTCTTTGTCATGGACATCCGTCCAGCTTACTCTTGCCTACTTGGACGCCCTTGGATACATGGGGCAGGCGCTGTTACCTCTACCTTGCATCAGAAGCTGAAGTACCCAGTGAAGGGGAAGGTTGTTATAGTATGCGGTGAGGAGGAATATATGGTGATCCATCTGCAATCATTCCGATACCTCGAAATGGAAGGTGAATTCTTCAAAACTCCCTGTCAAGCTTTCAAAATAGTTCCAAGAGTCATGCTTGTTGACTCTCCAGTTGCTCCTGAAGTTGCACAAGTTCCGCCTAGGATGGCCTCGCTGAAAGATGCTCAAGCTGCAGTTGAAGAAGGAGGTCGTACTATTTGGGGTCAGCTTCCTGATGTTCCTTTCAAATCCGACAAGACTGGTTTAGGCTTCACCACCAAATATCAGAAGATGATACGCCGCGAACGTACCGACAAACTTCCCTTCCACATCAGCAAGATTGGAGTCCATGCTATAGAGGACAACGACAACAACTTCAACATCAGCGATTGGATCTTCCCAACTCCCGACAACAGACTCAACAATTGGAAGACCGAAGACGTAATACCAATCTCCTTTAGACAGGAGTAATTGCTTTTGTTTTATGGTATGCTTTTCGTTCTTTATTTACGTTCAGACAATAAAACTTTAAAGCCTAATGCCTTTCCCGGTGCATCACGGCTCGTTTGTGAGGGTTATTATTTGTCATTTGCATATTTTCATTCAATAAAATCATTGGACTTTTGCATTTAAGTACTGTTTTCGTTCTTTTCTTTTACTTTACTACCCCTTCGAAAGCTATGTGTTCTTACACACACCCACATGATACACTGCAAATTCACTCTGAATCTCGTTGATAACAGCTTTGGTATTGCTAAATATAACTTCGATAATCCGATCTACCTAGCCGAGGACGAAGGTGGGGAAGATTGTGAAGTGCCAGGAGAACTTGTCAGATTGCTACAACAAGAGGAACAAGTTATACAGCCACACGAAGAGCCAGTCGAGGTTGTGAATCTAGGTACTAACGAAGACAGAAAAGAAATCAAGATAGGAGCAGGTCTTGAGAATAGTGTCAAATAAAGATTGGTCCAGATGCTATGAGACTATATCGAGGTTTTTGCTTGGTCCTACGAAGACATGCCAGGTCTAGACATTGATATTGTGGTGCACCGATTACCGACGAAGGAAGGTTTTCTCCCAATAAAGCAGAAGGTCTGTCGCATGCGTCCTGAGATGTCAGAGAAAGTCAAAGTTGAAGTCATGAAGCAGTTCAATGCTGGTTTCTTAGCCGTTACTTCTTATCCACAGTGGGTTTCAAATGTGGTACCTGTACCTAAGAAAGATGGCAAAGTACAAATGTGTGTGGATTACAGAGATTTGAATAGAGCGAGTCCGAAAGACGATTTTCCACTTCCTCATATTGATGTTCTAGTCGACAACACTGCTCAACATAAGGTTTTCTCCTTCATGGATGGTTTCTCCGGTTACAATCAAATCAAAATGGCTCCTGAAGACATGGAGAAGACTACTTTCGTTACATTGTGGGGCACATTCTGCTACAAGGTCATGCCGTTCGGCCTGAAGAATGATGGCGCCACTTATCAACGTGCTATGGTGGTTTTATTTCATGACATGATTCATAACGAGATAGAGGTCTACGTCGACGACATGATAGCTCGATCACAAACTGAAGAAGATCATCTTGATCATTTGCGGAAACTGTTTGATAGACTGAAGAAGTACAGACTAAGACTTAATCCCAACAAATCCACCTTTGGAGTCAGATCCGGTAAACTCCTAGGGTTTGTTGTCAGTGGTAAAGGTATTGAAGTTGACCCGGCCAAGGTTAAAGCTATCCAAGAAATGCCAGTGCCCCGCACCGAGAAAGAAGTCAGAGGTTTCTTCGGTCGATTGAACTACATTGCCAGGTCATCTCACTGCTACTTGTGAGCCAATCTTCAAATTACTGAAGAAAGAGCAAGTAGTGGAATGAAACGACGATTTCCAGACAGCTTTTGACAAATTCAAGGAGTACCTACAAAATCCTCCTATCTTGATGCCGCCTGCCGAAGGAAGACCTCTTATCATGTACTTGACAGTATTAGAGAATTCAATGGGGTGTGTGTCGGGGCAACATGACGAGTCTGGTCGAAAAGAGTATGCAATATACTACCTTAGCAAAAAGTTTACCGACTGTGAAACAAGATACTCAAAGCTCGAGAAAACTTGCAGCGCTTTTGCTTGGGCTGCTCGCCGACTATGACAGTATATGTTGACTCACACTACCTTGTTGATCTCCAAGATGGATCCGATAAAATACATATTCGAGAAACCTTCTCTCTCCAGAAGAATAGCAAGATGGAAAATGATCTTGACCGAATACGACATCCAATATACTACTCAAAAAGAGATCAAAGGAAATGTAGTAACCGATCATTTGGCTCATCAAGCTGTAGATGACTATCAGCCTATGCAGTTCGAGTTTCCCGACGAAGATGTTTTGCTAGTCACTGATTATGAAGAACTAGGACCGGACAAAGGACTTGAACCGGGATCCCGATGGACCATGGTCTTTGATGGAGCCTCAAACGCACTTGGCAATGGCATTGGCACCATCATTATGTCCCCTACCAGAGGGCAGACGCCTTTCACTGTTAGACTTTGTTTTAGTTGCACTAACAACATGGCCGAATACGAAGCCTGCATCATGGGTATCAAAGCTGCCATTGACTTAAGAATCAAGTTATTGCAAGTATATGGAGACTCAACTTTAGTGATCAGTCAGATTAAAGGCGAATGAGATACGAAGCATCCGAATCTCATTCGGTATCGAGAGTATGTTTTGAGTCTGATCCCCTACTTCAAAGAAATCACTTTCGATCATATTTCACGAAAAGAGAATCAGTTGGCAGACGCGTTAGCTACCATGTCATCTATGTTCAAGGTTAGATGGGACAACGAAGCTCCCCAAATCATCATTGAAAAGTTTGACGAACCAGCATACTGTTGTGAACTAGATACAGAAGAGAAACCTTGGTTCTACGAAGTGAAGAGGTATCTTGAGACTCAGGAATATCCCGCATGGGCGTGTGTCAATGACAAGAAGTTCTTAAGAAGATTCGCATCCAAATTCTTTCTCAACAACGGCATCTTATACAAGCGCAATCACGACTTGTGCTTACTCCGCTGTGTAGATCAGAAAACTGTAGAGCAGATCATGGAAGAATTACACGAAGGCGCATTGGGTACCCACTCCAGTGGACATACAATGGCTAAAACGATTCTGAGAACAGGTTACTATTGGTCCACTATGGAAGCTGATTGTCACTGCTATACTCGGTCTTGTCACAAATTCCAGATATATGCAGACAAAGTGCACGTACCTCCAGTACCATTGAATGTTCTGACTGCTCCTTGGCCTTTCGCAATGTAGGGAATTGGCATGATCGGGGAAATTAAACCTACTGCCTCCAATGGACACCGTTTCATCCTTGTGGCAATTGATTATTTCACCAAGTGGGTAGAAGCAACCTCGTTTGCATCTGTTACCAAGAATGTTGTGGCTCGATTCATCAAGCATAATCTTATCTGTCGATATGGCATCCCCGAAGGGATTATCACAGATAATGGAACTAATCTCAACAACAAAATGATCACCGAACTCTGCACGCAGTTCAAGATCAAGCATCACAACTCTTCTCCATATCGGCCTAAGATGAATGGCGCAGTGGAAGCCACCAACAAAAATATCAAGAAGATCATACAAAAGATGACAGTGACTTACAAGGATTGGCACGAGATATTGCCATTTGCTCTCCATGATTACCACACTACAGTATGAACGTCTACAGGGGCAACCCCCTTCTCTCTCGTATACGGTATGGAAGCTGTCCTACCAATCGAGGTTCAGATACCCTCAACCAGAGTCCTCCAGGACGCAGAGCTAGGCGAAGACGAATGGATCCAGACTCGCCTCAACCAAATCAACTTGATCGACGAAAAACGACTCACATCCATCTGCCATGGACAGATTTACCAGAAGCGAATGATCAGAGTATTCAACAAGAAAGTCAAGCACCGAGCCTACCAAGTCGGTGATCTAGTAGTCAAGCGCATCATCCTTCCACAAGGTGATCCTAGGGGAAAATGGACTCCCACCTACGAGGGACCATTTGTAGTCAAAACAATATTTTCCAGCGGAGCTATACAAAAACATATACACCCGGCAAGTCAGAAACCTGCAAAGGCGGCTTGGGCAAAAAAGGGTATCCCGGTAGACTGAAAACCCAAAAGGGCGGTCTAGGCAAAAGTTAGGGATTTAAGCGTACGACTATGTCTCGTCCAGATCATCTACCTACAGATTACTACAATCAGCATTCAAGATTCAAATAGAGAAAATCAATTCATTCAGTTTCTACTGACAGCAAGGAGATGAGATAGTCGAAATATATGAGCACTAGCATTGTTGAGACTCAACGAGATTATTTCCGCATAGCTTTTACTTTTATTCGTCTCTTGTATACAAACTGCTTGGCCATACGCCACTTTTTTAATGCAAATTCTTTCTTTTACAGTGTTAAATTATATTGTTTCTTGCATAAAGTCCAATGATTGCTTTGAATGATTATATGCATTTGACAATAAACATCCGTTCACAAACATACGAAAAGCGAACGAACAAAAGTAATTACTACAGGCTCTAGGAATTGATATGACGACTAAAGTCATCCATGCATTCCCCGCAGATTCACTTTTGCAGAGTTACTTCCACAAGAATACAATCCCCACAGAGCCATCAAACCTTCTCCGACAAAGTACTAATCTCCTTCCACTAGTGTTCCAACACTCCAAGCTTCATCACATTAGTCCCCGAGCAGTGATATTAATCAGCTTCACCTAGTTACATCAGTCTCCGAGCAGTAACAATTTATCTCGTATACACAGAGATATTTATCCCCAGAGGAATGTCTCTCGACGATTATCACCCCCCGACAGCAGCAATATCCATACTCGAAACTTGGTCAGATAGTGCATCGGAGGAAACCTACATCTCTCTTTCCCTAATCAGAGGTTCCAACAAACTTCAGATTCATCACCTCAAGTGATCCATCGGGCCTCGTCAGCCTTTACGCCCCTCTCAGCATTGCCACATTACGTCAGTCTCCAAGCGGTATTTGGATACTCCCCAGCAAGATCTGCGCACAAGATCCCCAGCGGAGTACCTCCCGGTTGTTATTCTTTCCAACAACATTAATATCTAGGGTCGAAACTTGGTCAGATAGTTCATCGGAGAAATCAAAAGCATATCAGGTTACAACAACCCTTTTCCCAAGCAAACATCAGAAGTCCCCAGCAGGACGTTCTCATCTTCTTCAAGATGGATATGTTTTGAAATACCACAACATCTACATTCATACATTATTCATAAAAATCACAACATGTGCACATATCATTCACGAACATTGTCATATGCTTGCATGCATCACGATCTGCATAGAACTAACCATATCCTGTCGAGATTTATTTCCCTAACAGGTAAAATCTATTTTCCAAATGGAAGGTCAAAGATTAATACCCGAAACAAGACGGGAGAACTATCTGAACGACCGTGAAAGGCTATTTTTCGAACGAAAGGTCAAAGATTAATACCCGAAACAAGATGGAAGAACTATCTGAATAACCACGAAAATCGCTTCCAGGCAATTGGTCAAAGATTAATGCCCGAAACAAGACGGGGAACCCAATCTGAAAGACCATACAATTGTCTTCCGGCAGAAGACATTGAACTAATACCTGAAGCAAGACGGGAAAGCTATCCGCATTCTGCCGATTATCCACCTCGAGAATAGACAAGACGAAGGTTTATTCTGACTCTCTTGTATTATCAACAGCAATTACAGAGTCTAGCGTACGACTCAGTTGCCCTGGATGGCATCTTTAAGCCCATCTCCGACTACTTGTTGACATCTCTCCACCTTCAGAATGCTGCATATTTGGTTAAAAATCAATACAAACCAATAACCTCATTCAAAGACGAGCGTGAAGTCTAATGTACGACTCAACATCAGTCGTCCCCAGATGGCATCTTAAGCCCATCTCCGTGCTTTCTTCTATTTTCAAATATACCTACGGAGTCTAACGTACGGCTCATTCCCCAACATCAGTCTCTCCTGATGGCATCTTAAGCCCATCTCCAATGTTTCTCCTATTCAAATGACATTCGCGAGTCTAACATACAACTTGCTCTCCTATTCAGCTTCTCCAAATGGCATCTATAAGCCCATTCTAGCGCATTATCAACCAACATCGAGTGCAAATTTTCAGGTGTACTCGAGTGTTCAATCATCTTTTACCTCCAGGTCACGAAAGGAAAACATGCCAATCTAACCTTCCAATACAAGAAGATTGAACAGGGGCAACTGTTATACCCCAAAATTTGCCCTCCTACTTCTCAAGACATTTCACATGTCCATACTCAAGGATTTCACAAGGGTTGACCAGACAAACCCTCTGCTAAGCAATCAACCCAAACTAGGGTTTGGCCATTCTCAAATCAAGGTGGACCTCTAACACTTAGAGTGGTCATCATGCCTCACCATATGCTTCAAATAATCTCCATGTCAAATTTCAAGCCTTACAAGTCCAGTTTTCTCAGACAATTGCTCAGATGGTTGAAAATTAGTTGTATTGGACAAAAAGTCAACTGTGGTCAACATACAGTCAAACTTCATAATTTTTGGTCAACAACAATATTTTGAAGTGATATTCATCATTTGATCAAGGGTTGATCATGATTAATCAAGAAAATTCAAGAATTGATCAAAAGTCAAAGTTTCTAAATTGGGCTTTCTCAAACAAAAGTCAACAGAACTTTGGCCAAGCATAACTTTCACATACTTTATCAGAAATTTTTCCACCACAGCTCATTTTGAAGAGAATTCAATTCTCTACAACTTCATGTCTCACAAGCTTGGGCAGAAAATGCTTCATTTGGAAGGTATGGATCAAAACATTACAGGTCATTTTAAAAGTCAACAAAAATTCAACTTTTTGTAAAGAAGTGTTCATGAGCATGGAAACTTCAATGAAGATGAAACCAAAAAGGATGGATAGAAGACATCTTGAGCTTTCTAAAAAGTCCAAGAACACCCAAAAATGTTAAAAATTAAACAAGATACACCTTGTCCAAGTTGAGCATTATTGAGGAGGTGCACAAAGAGAAATACTTGAGAAAACCAATTTTTTTTCAAATGGGCCTAAATTTTTTGGATTCAAATATATTCCTTAGCTGAATTGGAACCTCCAAACCCAAGGCCCCGAATTTATCTTTTATTTTTTATTTATTTTGGATTTTTAATCATTTAAAACTAATTTAATTAAAATAAAAGATAGAAAATCAAAAATTAATTGCAAGATGAATTTTCTCTCATCCTTGAGGTCCAAGCAAGCCATTTAATCTGATTATTTTGAAATAATCATGATTGGTAATGATATTTGATTGAAATTGGCTCAAAAAGGAAATATTTGGTTTGATTCCAAATCAAATAATTTCTCATTGATTGACTTGATTTTGCTTACAATTCTTGACCTAATTCCTTACAATATAAATACATGATGATACTACATGCACAAAGGACGAAATTTTGACCTAAAAGAACCCTAGCAAGCTTCAAAAAAATCGTGCCTTGCAAGCTACTAGCAGCTGTGGTTTTGCTCCAATTCAATCCATTCCAAGCCTTGCAATCGATTGTTGGAAGTCCCCTGAGTCGATCCAGATACTCACAAGCAAGAAAAACACTCAGAATCACCAGAACACGATCACGGGTTGTTGGTTTCTAACTCAAAATCGTTTTCTAATTTTTACGCATAATCATTGGAATTTAACCATGTTTTTGTGATTGTGATGAAGTTTCGGTCGTGTCTGCATACTTTAATTGAAGCTTAGATACCAAACGAAGGATTCACCATGGCTAGGTTTTAAAACCTTGAATTAGGGTTTTCGTATTTAGGATAAATTGGAAGGAACCAAGGGCACCATTGTGTTCAGAACCTTGTTTCCAGTTGATTCATGGTCTCATATTCCATTCATATTGCATATTTTGTAGTGTTTTGATTTGCAGGGATTTAGCCACGGAAAGTAGAAACCGTGGCTATAGGTTCAAATATTTGAATGAAGAAGATGACTCTTTGCGCGCGTTTTCTGGTTCAATGGTTCCTAGAAATTCATTCCCTTTGTATGCCTTTTGTTTCATATTGTTAACAAATAGTCCACTCAGCTCAGATGGCAAGGCAACGCGTGTTTGCTCAAGAGGACATGGGTTCGAACCTTGTCTTTTTACTTAACCTTTTGATATTTCAGGTTTCCAGAAGACTCAACGCCCAGAAGCTCCAACTTCTGGACTCTTTCAGAGGCAACATGCCCAGAAGCTCCAGGTTCTGGCCCTCATTACCACACGCTACGCTGTCATACCCCAAAATTTGCCCTCCATCCACTCAAGAGATTTCATACATTTATACTCAAAGATTCCTCAAGAGTTGATCAGACAAACTCTCTCCTAGACAATCAACCCAAACTAGGGTTTGGTATCCCTCAGGTCAAGATGGACTTCCAACATCTCCAATGGTCTTCATGCCTCCTCATATGTTTCAAAGATTCTCCATATCAAGTTTCAAGCCTCGCAAGTCAAGTTTCCTCAGACAATTGCTCGATGGTTGAAAATCATTAGACGGACAAAAGTCAACTGTGGTCAACATACAGTCAAACTTCATAATTTTTGGTCAACATCCTCATTTTGAAGTTACATTCATCATTTGATCAAGGGTTGATCATGATTCATCAAGAAAACTCAAGATTTGCTCAAAAGTCAAACTTTCTAAATTAGGGTTTCACTGAGAAAAGTCAACCAAACTTTGACTGATCATAACTTCTTCATACTTTCTCAGAAATTTTTCCACCACCTCTTGTTTTTAAGGAAATTCAATTCTCTACAACTTCATGTCTCACAAGAATGTCCAAAAAATGCTTCATTTGAGAGGTATAGCTCAAAACATTACAGGTCATTTTCAAAGTCAACAAAAAGTCAACTTTTTGTTTTGAATATATATTGAGCATGGAAACTCCAATTGATATGATACAAAAAAGGTTGGTTAGAGGACTCTTAGAGCTTTCCAAAAAGTCCAAGAACACTCAAAAATGTGGAAAATTGAGCAAGATACACTATTCAGAAGTTGGGCAATTTTGGACAATTGCACAAAAGGACATTTTGGTCAAAATGCAAAATTTTCCAAATGGGCCTAAAATCTTTTGGTCCAAACTTGTTCATGACATGATTTTTGACCCATAAATGCTTGGCCATGGTAATTTTCTATTTTTATGATTTATATTTGAATTTTATAACATTTAATTCAAAAATAAATTATATAAAATATGAAAATTAAGTATTTTTTCAAAAGGAATGGATTTATATCTTCCTTGAAGTCCAAGAAAGCCCATGATTCATACCAAATTCGTGCTAGCCTTTGCATTCATGAGAAAATCAAATTTTTTCAAAGATTTGATTTATTTTTAATGGAAAATATTTGCACATTGATGGAGCAATCTTTTTTCACTCCTTTTGCCATCCAAACTTTCTCTATAAATGCTCAGCAAGATCACAAGCCACGAGAAAAAAAACCCTAGCTCAAGCCAAACCCTTATTTTGTCAAAATTTTCCAAGAAACTTGAGAAATTCGAATTTCAAAATCCAGCCACTTTCAGCCTTCAAACATCATTCCATCGTGCTCAGAGAGTAAGTTTGAGTAAGAATGCACTATTGACATTGATCAAACCATCCAGAATCGATGCATACACATACATACATATTCAATTTTTCTTGATTTTTGCATTCTATTATTCTGCTTGTTTCAATTGATTCTAATGCCTTTTTTGTGTTCATGAGACTCCATATACACGATCTGGGCAATCGCTAGCAAGATTGAACGTCCAAAACTCATGATGCCATGTTTAGGGTTTCGGAGCTGTTGAGTTTCGAACTGGTAGTTAGAGGAACTTTCAGGAAAAACTAACACCACCATCGTGTTCGCCATGGCCGATTTAGGGGGATAGGGTTCTTCTTTCTTGTTTATTGATCATGTTTTGCAGGTTGGAGAAATCGAGCAATGGAGAGACGACCGAGCTGGGCTCGGCGTCCGACTCGCTTGACTCAAAGAGGGTATGCGTGGCGGTTTCGTATTCTCTGATTCGTCCATTCAAAATAACTGGGGCCCGCGGCTGACTGTGTTTTGCTTTTCAAAATCCTTGACACGTGAACGCTTATCTTCATTTAATTTCAATTTCACAAACACCAAGTGCAACATGGCGCAGCGGTTAAGGCGTTGGATGATGGAGATTCTCTCAAAGGTCTCAGGTTCAAGTCCTGGCAAGACCAATCTCTTTTCCTTTTTCTCAAACTTGCACTATTTTCATATTTTCTTTTATTTTAATATTTGCATGTTATTTTAATTAATTTCATATTTTTATTTATGCATTTAAAAATCATCAAAAATTAATTTTCTTTTTGCATTTATTTTCTGAAAATCTTTATTTAATTTAATAAATTAAAAAATACAATTTTGCATGCATATTTATTTTTATTCATAATTTTGCATTTTAATTACTTTTAATTAGTTTTTAATTATTAAATTGCATCCAAAAAATCCCAAAAATTTATTTTAGTATATTTAAATTATTTTCAGCATGTAATAATTTTCTCATATAAACATTTGCATTTTTCTAACATTTTTTCTCTTGTTCGATTCATATCGTATTTTCCGATTTCTCATTCTTTTACAGGTTGATCCGATTCAGACGATTCTTGCTTTATCATTTTTATTTTTTTTCAATAATGTAACTGTCTATGGGATGTAATAGTTTAAATTAGGATCTTTTATTTTCCGTATTTTTAAATTATGTATCTGCCCCAAAGCCTTGTAATAGCGTAGGATTTACCTTTCCGCATCTTTACATTCCGCATTTTACTTTCCGCACCCTATCAATTGCTAGTAACCAGGCGTGTATGGCAAGATAATAATGAACTTAGCCCACTAATCTGCAAGATAAAATATCTGAAATCAACACACTTTTCACACATGCACCCCTTAGGGTAATTCTCTCTCGTTGCCTTACGAATTCAAAATGGTCATGTCCCTCGAACGTAGAGGTATTCTAGCACCGTTGCCTTCAAAACAAATCATCATAGTCCCTTCGATACAAAGATCATAAGACCCACGATGTCGCCTCCGAATACATGATCTTGACCCTCGATTGTCGCCTACGAAAAATGATGATAGTCCCTTCGAATGTGCTAGGATACTCCCTACAAGTTGCCTTCAATGACCATCCGATGTCCCTTCGAATGTCCCGCTTACATCCAACGAATGGAGCTACCTACTAACTAATGGTATGGCTAGCGCTATTCTAAAGGAACGTAACAATACAAAAAAACGATCAATTCTGAGTAGGTAAATAAGTCTTTTAGTTGCTTGCTCTAAACCAAATATTTTTCACACCACACACTCTTTTTCAAAGTTCAAACTCTTTTCAAAACGAAACATTTCCGAACACTTTGTATACACTCCTACATGAGTCATTACAAAGTCAAAGCGAAATGCCTTTTCAAAACATTTTTGTCAAACGCACAGAAAGCAATTTTAAAAAAGTGATCTAGAGCAACTAAGAGCCCGTAGAATAAACTGCGGATGGAAAGGGGTGCTAATACCTTCCCTTTTCATAACCTTCTCCCTTACTCAGAATCTAAACGAAGGTCTTTTTCTTTACTTTTACCTTCCCTTAATTGGATAAAAATAAAAGTCGGTGGCGACTCTTGCTATCCGCACATTTGCGATACAAAAACACTAAAAAGTCATCATCAGATCACATACGCCTAGAAGCTCCACCGCATCTTCACAGAAAACCTCGGTGTTTACTGGACGTCTCCAGCGAAAAGCCCCAAAATTCCAATTTCAGGCACCTAAGAAGAATCCCGTAAGTTACTTTCGGGCACGGTCAGCAAGAGGCTTCCCAGAAGCTCCAGCTTCTGGGAGAGTTTCATCCAGGAGCACTCTGACCGTCTTTTCTTTTTTTTTTTTCTTCATATTTTCTTTTCTTAATTTAATTTCTTTTCAAATAATTTTCTAACACATCAAAAAACCACCAAAAAATATTTTCTTTTTGCATTTAGGTTAGAAAAATGTTTATTTAATTTTTGACATGAAAAAATTATATTTTGCATGCATATTTTAATTAATTGTTAATTAATCAGAAAATTGACTTTTAATTATTTTTTCTTATTAAAATCAATCCGGAAAATTCCCAAAAATTATTTTCTCATCTGAATCAGGTTTACTAACCCTAAAAACTTTTTCCTAATTCAAAAATCTTTTTCACTAACATATTTCCTATAATTTGCGATTCATTTTCTTTTTCCCGATTATTATGTATCTGCTTCCAGGTTGTAATAGTTAGGACAATTTTCTCGCATTTCTTTTTCCATATTATGTAACCGCTCATGGGATGTAATAGCTTAATTAGGATTTACTTTCCGCACTCTTATATTATGTAACTGCCCCAAAGTCATGTAATAGCGTAGGATTTACTTTCCGCACTTAGTTTTCGCAATTTACTTTCCGCACCCATATAAACTGCTAGTAACTAGGCGTGTATGGCAAGATAAAAACGAACGTAGATCACTTCTAATTTCAAGATAAACTATCTGAATTCAATACACTCTCTTCACACATGCACCCCCTAGGTTATTCTCTCTCGTTGCCTTTCGAATAAATGGTCAAGTCCCTCGAACGTAAAGGTATCCTAGCAACGTTGCCTACAAACATATCATCATAGTCCCTTCAAATCAAAGATCATAGTCCCTCGATGTTGCCTACAAATACATGATCTAGTCCCTCGATTGTTGCCTACAAAAAGTGATGATCGTCCCTTCGAATGTGCTAGGATACTCCTACAAGTTGCCTTCTATGACCATCAAATGTCCCTTCGAATTTCCCTTTACATCCAACGAATAGGGTTACCTACCAACTAATGGTATGGATAACGCTATTCTAAAGGAAAGTAAAATAACACCGAAACGACCGTTCTGAGTAGGTAATAAGACTTTTAGTTGCTTGCTCCATCAAAACACCTTTTCACACCTCACACTTTTACAAAGTTAATACACTATTTCCAAAACGAAACATTTCCGAACACTTCATATATATTCCAGCGTGAATCATTACGAAGTCAAAGCGAAATGCCTTTTCAAAACATTTTCAAACATACACACAGAAAGCAATTTTTAAAGATGAGCTAAAGCAACTAAGAGCCCGTAGATAACTACGGATGGAAAGGGTGCTAATACCTTCCCTTTTCATAACCTTCTCCCTTACTCAGAATTTAACGAAGGTCTTTTTTTGTTCTTTTCACCTTCCCTTAATTGGATAAAAGAAAAGTCGATGGCGACTCTTGCTATCCGCAACATTTGCGATCAAACGCAAAACAATCCAAAGTCAGTTCTCCCACCACATTACACTTCCTAATAAGGAGAATTTATACACAAGAAAATAGAAAGAAATTATGCTTTGAGATCGAAGCTCGGCGGCCTAAACGTTTTCACAAACACCTAGAATGCACTTATTTACACATAGCTTTTGAACATGGATCAAGGTTCAAACCTAAAGCTAATCACATGCCATTCAAGGTTTCACATCAACAAGTCAATAGTATCAATAATCAACCAATTGAATAAGCATTTTTCTCATGAAAAATCAATTAATCAACAAGTGCTTTTATCATCCAATTCCCGTTTTCAATATTATGATCACATCAAATCAAAATTTCACAACCTAATCCATAATCTCAATTCAATTCCTCAACTAAAATCTTGATTAATTTTCAATTCTAGAAAAGTGCTTAATCAAGAATCAATCATACAAAAGTGCTTAAATCAAGAATTTTGACCGTCGAAACAAAGAGGAGAACAAGGAGAAGAAATCGCCGATGTCGAATCTAAGAAAACCGGAGGGGAGGTAATAGAGAAGAGACGCGCAAGCTTGGGGAAGAAGAGAGGAAAACTCCAATTATTCACTTCGACCTCTTCAATGTTGCAGAATGTTCTTGAGAAAACTTGAAGAAAAGCTTGATTTGATTCTTGAGAGAGAATAAGAGAGTGTGTTTTTGGTATATCTTGACAAATGAATCTCCTCCTAATTTGAGAATGAAAATTGATTTATATGAGATTGCCTTGAATGAAATTGGGCTCAAGATTGGGCCCAAATTGCCTTTGTCCACCAAAATTTCATGAACAGTGCTAAACCACGAAATCCGTGCGGAATTTGAATTCAGACTCTAAACGGTAAATGTCTGAAACGCGAACGGTCCATGAAATATGAATTTTTGAAGTTTCAGCACACTTTTCGGGTATCTGACACGTGCATAATTTTAATTGCGCTCGTTGGAGAAATTGCCTTGAACGAGGGTTTTCTGATCAAAATTCAAACTCGGTGTCTCCGTACCAAATGAAGCCAACGTAATTTATGAACTTTTGGCACTAGTTCCGTCTCGTTTCGATAAAAATCGAGCGAGATATAATTTTTCGAACTTTGCGTATCAGATGAAAAATGCTCGGTTCGTCTCAAATTCTATTCTAGAGAATAAAAAACTGCTCTTAAATGGTTAGCAATTGGCTCTGGACTTATTCATGAGAGTTGAAGAGGACTTCGATAAGGAATTTTGGACACCGACTCCGCTCAGTTTCGATGTTCCAACCAGGAGTTATGAACTTTTTAGCGTGTCGAGAACACGGTACAACACTAAAATTCAGTTTATACAACTTGAAAGATCAATTTCTTTGAGGCCTTTCTTCACACAATTTGCTTCCGGATTTCAAAAGAAAGTTGTAGATAATAATGAGAGGGACTTGACTGTTAAAAATCATCAGAAAATACTAGACTTGATAAGAGATATGCCTTCCGGAGCGCCTGAAACGCACCGAAAACCCAAACTCCACTTTATTGTGAAATGAACAAATAAAGTCTTTTTCTAGACGAAATGGCCCCCGATCTGAACAGATAAACTGGAGAATAAATTGAAATGATATCAATTCTCATGGAATCAAACCAAAATAGCTTTCTGACTAGAAAATCTTGCATTAAGCGTACGAACTGAAAATATCGATTTTGGCCTCGAAATGATCTGTGATAGCTGAAATGCACAGTTTCTTTCACAGATTGATATATTTAGAACCTGGTAACCATGTGATAAATGCTATGCATGTATATTTATGATGATGCAATTATAAGCCAAAAATACTAAAATGAAGAGGTGAATTTTAGGGGTACAACAATGTGCCCAAGAATGATAGTTGGAACCAGTAAGCTTCGGAGAAACAGTAACTGAGTTGGGTCCGTCGCTGGGGTGAACAAAATACGGTGAGTTTGGATTGGGAGGTTGAGTTTGCGGCGGTGCCATATTGAACGAAGGATGAAACAAAATTCACTGGTACAGTTGCGAAAGATGAATTGATATAGCGAATGATACCATATTGAGGTGTTGACAATTATGCATAAAGAAGTAGAATCAAGAAAAGAAAAGATGAGGAAGAATATTGTTCTTCATTATTGGAGTGAAAAAACACAACTCAACCAATAGTGAGAGAGAGTATATCTACAACCAATTCAAAAAGGACAACAAGCGGGATAATTAAGCTAAGACTAAATTAACTAATTACCTAAATAAAACTAATTAACTAACAAATCTTATAACAATCCATACAACTATTACAATGGTGTTTTTCTTTCAGTTAAGAATGGTTTGAATGTCAACAACAATGCAAGTACTTCCACAACATTGAGCCCGAAGAAGACCACATGAGAGCCTGCAATTGAATGTACAATAGTGAGTTTCCAATAATTTAGACAAAAAATGATAACAAGTTTCTTAACTATAATGACTCCCTAGTTTATAAATATGAAGCATAGTTACGACACAGACACTTGTTGTATATAATCATTTCACTTTTTCAAATTTTTATCAAAGTCTATTTGTGTTTGTAATTCAATTTTTGCTCCACAGTTTTCCTATCAAAAACTTCATAAACATGTTTAAGAAAATTAGAAGAAGGTCATACCCGGGAGGAAAGAAGCATCTATCCGTTTTTGCGACCAAGTTAATCTGGATTTATCAAGATCAAATGAAAATCTTGAATAAATAAAAGCCACAAATGAAAAAGCTATAGTATCATAATATAGACCATGTACAACACACCGTTTAGGAAATCTTATTTATAAGTCAAATAGATGCTAAACAAATTATTTATAAGTTAAATAGAAACAAGAAAATTAAGGGATACTCACATTGCACCACCTGCAGCTGGACCAATTATCTTGCATGCTGACATAGCAGTTATGCAAATGCCATTCGCTACACCTCTTTGGTGTTGATCCTATTTTCGAATTCATAATTTTATATAGCTTATTACAATTCTCATACAGAACTTTGTAAAAGAAAAAAATTATAGAGTAGAAATAAAATCATACCACTGCTTTATTTTGCAGAATGTATAAACCAGTAGAAATTATTTCCTAAATCCATCAAAAAGATTACAGTCACGCAAGTTTAATGTAGATAAAGTCTTCCTACAAAATTAAATCGTTTTTTCAATTTTTAGTGGAGTCAACTCACCATGAAAATATATTTTAGAATAGAAGCACTATATATAGATATGTTTAACGTGAAGCCCGACAACATAGTCATAAAGGGGAAGCTTTGCAAGATTGGTATCGATAACACCTACAAATATACATTGAAGATGTTATTTAAGAAATTAAACAATTAATGAAATGATGTATCAGATTTTTTTTTTCCATAAAGGTTGAATACTAACCCCTGCTATGCGAGCAAGGACAATAGGTCCGCAAATTTTTTGTACATGTTGGAAAATGCCAAGCTGAAATATTATAATAGCAATACCTGAAATTCACACTTAAATAATTTAGCAACTTTGATTCTAACAAATAATCATTTAGTTAGTTAGTTTTATTACAGTTAAGTTAGTTAGGGTTAGTAGATTCTCTAACTAACTATTGTATATAAACTAGCTTCTATTACTTTAATCAATAAGATGAATGTTGCTGCTATCTGCTTTCTTTCTTTTTCTATTCTTCGCTCTGCTCATCTTCTTCTTAACCACACCTTGATAACACTCAAGATTCATCAATGGTGTAATCATAATATGGTATCATCGTCTTCGATCCATTATTTTTCCATTCTTCCGCTATTACTTCTCTGGTTCAGCTTTCCTTTACTCTTGATTTTCCTTGATTCTTGATGCCTCCACGTATTGATCACACTGCTCGAATCACCAATGGTGATATCGATTCCGTCTATTATGTTCATCCAAGTGAAGGACCACATTCTGTTAACATTTCACCTCCACTCAATGGTTCTAACTATATTTCTTGGTCAAGATCTATGGAACGTGCCCTAGGTGCCAAGAACAAAATCGCTTTCATCAATGGTTCAATACAAGTTCCAACTATTTCTGATCTCAATCGTGCTGCATGGGAACATTGCAATTGCCTCGTTCACTCATGGATCATGAACTCAGTAAACCCTGCTATTGCTCAAACCATTGTGTTTTTGGAAAACGCTCTTGATGTGTGGATTGATCTCAAGGAACGTTTTGCCAAAACTGATCGTGTTCGTGTCTCCAATTTACGTGCTGAAATCAACAATCTCAAGCAAGGTTCTAAGTCTGTTCTTGATTACTTCACAGAGTTACGTGGATTATGGGAGGGACTCAATTCCCATCGACCTATCCCCAGTTGCACTTGTCTTCAACAATGCAGATCTGAAGCCATGAGAAGTGCACGTGATTTTCGTCTCGAGGATCAAATCATTCAATTCTTAACAGGTTTGAATGAAAATTTTTATGTTATTAAAACTCAAGTTCTTTTAATGGATCCTCTTCCTTCCATCAATATAGTCTATTCTATGGTGATACAAGAAGAGAGTAACACCATTTCGTCGCAACCTAAAGTTAATGCTACACCAATTCTTGATGAAGTTAATACACTCATCAATGCTTATGATTCAAGAAAACCTGTTGATCGTGGCAAATCATCGAATTCCTATGGCAATTCCTCCAACACCAAGAAAGATGCAAGAGTTTGCACCTTCTGTCATAGGTCTGGTCATACCATTGAAGTTTGCTATCGCAAACATGGCTTTCCTCCCAATTTTGCTAAGAAACAAGTTTCAGCTAATGCTTCGAGCACTACAACTGGCGATGCACAATCCATAGTTCACAGTGGTGAGGAATCTGTTGCAGTTAATCCTGGTGCTAGCATAACTCAGGAACAGCTTGCTCAATTGATTGGCTTATTACAACAGACAAATTTGTTGCCTCTTACTCAAACCAATACCTCTAATACCAATCACATTTCTACTCATCTTAGTCATAACCCTAATAATCCTTCAGGTAATGTTTTCATTTCTAGCATTACTTGCTCTAGCCACACTAAATCTGATTTTTGGCTCCTTGATTCTGGAGTTAATGATCATGTATGCTTTGCCTTACATTGGTTTGATTCCTATCATGAAATTCCACCTGTCAATTTTTGTCTCCCTAATGGTTCTATAGTTGTTGCTAAACATGCAAGAACAGTTAAATTTTCTTCCAAGTTATATATCACAAATGTGTTATACACTCCTGATTTTTCATTGAATCTCTTATCTGTGTCTAAACTCTGCCAATCCTTAAATTGTTTATGTCAATTTTCTCAAATTGAAAGCATTATACAGGATGTGCAAACCAAGAAGATGATTGGTTTAGCTAAACAATCTGAAGGGCTGTATAGACTGATCAATGATGATGGTTGTCTTGCTGCACAAGTCAAACCCTCAACATACACGATTTCCAGTACTTTTCCACATTCATCCATTATTTCCTCTAGCTCTATACACAATTGTAAAGTGATTCCCAAGTAGGCCATATGGCATTTTCGATTTGGGCACTTATCCCATGATAGATTGTCTAAAATGACTCAAATGTACCCTAGTATTTTTAATGACAATAAAGCAGTGTGTGATATATGTCATTTTGCTAGACACAAGAAAAATCCTTATAGCATCAGTTTTTCTAAAGCTGCTCAACCTTTTCAGCTTCTCCATTTTGACATATGGGGTCCTGTGTCCACTAGTTCCATTCATAATCATAGATACTTTTTGACTGCAGTAGATAAATTTAGTAGATATGTTTGGGTTATCTTGCTTAAGTCTAAGGCAGAAGTATCTAATCATGTCATTAAGTTTATTACTCTTGTAGAAAATCAACATCATATTTGTCCTAAATATGTCAGAACTGATAATGGGCCAGAATTTCTTATCCATGAGTTTTATGCATCTAAAGGCATAATTCACCAAAGATCATGTGTTGAGTCACCTCAACAAAATGCTAGAGTTGAAAGAAAACATCAGCATTTGTTAAATGTAGGTAGAGCATTACTTTTTCAATCTAATCTTCCAATCTAACCTTTTGGTCATATGCTGTTAACTATGGAGCTTTCATTATTAATAGAGTCAACACTCCCCTTCTTGATAACAAGTCTCCTTATCACTGTCTTTATAATTCACAACCAGATATAAATCAAATCAAAGTGTTTGGTTCTCTCTGTTATGCATCCACACTGTCCACTCACAGAACCAAACTTGAATCTCGAGCCAGAAAAGTTGTGTTTCTTGGCTATGATGTTGGCTACAAAGGCTCTATCCTACTTGATCTACAAACACACAACATCTTCATTTCTAGAAATGTGACTCACCATGAGCACATTCTTCGCTATACCACTAAGTCTCAACTTGTTACCAAAGATTGGGAATATTTTAGTTTCATAAATACTCCATCTACACACACCTCCCCTGAGTCTTATGATTTTCCTCCCAAAACACCAAATACTGATCCCAACCCTACTTCTCCTGTCATTCCTGTACATACAGATTATCTCGATCAAACTTCTTCTACACCTAACCAACAAAATTCTACCCTCCCTTCTCATGATTCCTTGTCTTCTCAACCTGATTCCTTGCCTTTTCAACCTGATCAGAACTCACCTGCACATGTTTCTTCAAGAGCAAGACATCCACCACACCATCTCAAAGATTATGTCTGTGCTACCTTTAATGATTCACAGAGCCAATCATCTTCAGGTACACCCTATTCTATTTCTGATTTTTTATCATACTCGAATTTATCTCCTTCTCATTCTCGTTTTATATTCTCCATTTCCACTAACCATGAGCCCAAAACCTATAAAGAGGCATGCAATTTTGAATGTTGGAATCAAGCCATGAAACTTGAGCTTGATGCACTTGAAAAAAACTGGTACCTAGAAAATTGTGGACCTTCCTCCTCATGTGAAACCGATTGGCTGTCGTTGGGTATACAAAATCAAACATAAGTCTGATGGCAGTATTGAGCGTTTTAAGGCACAACTCGTTGCTAAAGGCTATAATCAGATTGAAGGCCTTGACTACACTGATACCTTTTCACCAGTTGCCAGACTTACCACTGTTCAACTTGTGTTGGCTTTAGCTTCTATTCACAACTGGCATCTTCACCAATTAGATGTTAATAATGCTTTCTTGCATGGTGATCTACATGAAGATGTCTACATGATCATTCCTCCTGGCATTAAGATTACAAAGCCTAACCAAGTTTGCAAGTTGGTTAAATCACTCTATGGTTTAAAACAGGTGAGCCGTCAATGGTTTGAAAAGTTAACCTCTCTCCTTGCACATCATGACTACACACAGGCACCATCAGATCATTCATTGTTTGTCAAGAAGACATCATCATCATTTACAAATCTTCTTGTCTATGTTGATGATGTAATACTTGCTGGCAATTCTATGCACGAATTCCAATTCATGAAAGTTGTTCTACATCAAGCCTTCAAGATAAAAGACCTTGGTGTTCTTAAGTACTTCCTAGGATTAGAGGTGGCACATTCAAGTCAAGGCATCTCTATTTGTCAACACAAATATTGCCTTGATCTCCTTACTGATTCAGGTTTCCTGGGTTCTAAGCCAGCAAACACACCTTCAGATCCATCCATCAAACTTTGCCATGATAATAGCCCTGCATATGATGATGTTCCATCCTATCGAAGGCTTGTTGGGAGACTGATATACCTTAACACTACGAGGCCAGACATCACATTCATCTCTCAACAACTAAGTCAGTTTCTTTCCAATCCTTCCATGACACATTACCAAGCTGCTTGTCGAGTATTAAGATATCTCAAGACTTGTCCAGGCCAAGGATTATTCTTCCCACGCAATTCACCTCTACAGTCACGGTTTTTCCGATGCGATCCACATGCATCGACACGCCGATCCATTTTCGCTCATGCTTCTACATTGGTCATTCCTCATTTCATGGCGCACCAAGAAAGAATACGCCTCACGTTCTTCTTCTGAAGTAGAATATCGTGCTCTAGCTGCTGCCACATGTGAACTCCAGTGGATCCTTTATTTGCTCAGAGATCTTCATGTCCAATGCAATAAGGTTCCATTTCTCTTTTGCGACAGCCAAAGTGCCCTTCACATTGTTGTTAATCCTGTCTTTCATGAGAGGACTAAGCATCTTGATATTGACTGCCATATTGTTCGTGAAAAGTTTTTGGCTGGTGTTGTGAAGCTACTTCCTGTGTCTTCTTCCAACCAATTGACAGACTTCTTTACTAAGTCCCTTCTGCCTAAGCCTTTTCACTCTCTTATGCTCAAGCTGAACTTGCTCAACATTTACTCTAGTTCAGCTTGTGGGGGGCTAACAAATAATCAGTTAGTTAGTTAGTTTTACTACAGTTAAGTTAGTTAGGGTTAGTAGATTCTCTAACTAACTATTGTATATAAACTAGCTTCTATCACTTTAATCAATAAGATGAATGTTGCTGCTATCTGCTTTCTTTCTTTTTCTATTCTTTGCTCTGCTCATCTTCTTCTTAACCACACCTTGATAACACTCAAGGTTCATCAACGGTGTAATCATAATAGATTCGTTGAATGATGAAATTATCAAATGGAGATATGTTAGATAGACGTTTATATGAAATTGTGATTTATAGATTCATTAATGTCAAAATGTACCTGATACTGATAGAACATTCCCAACATCATTAGTTTCAAAACTTAAACCGCCCAACCTTTGAGGACTAACACTCCATAATGAGAAAATCTTGAAACGTAAAATATAGAATAAGTATTATATATGCACCGATAGATGAAAAGTAGAAGCAGAAGTGAGACATTGTAATACCTCAATAAAAGCAACGTCAGGAATTGCAAAAACACAGTAAACAATAATAGATGACATTAAAGGCCAATTTCTTAGAAGGCTTTCATCTTTTTGGATTATCTTGTTTTTGTCAACCTCACTGGTTCCATTTTCTAAAGCTTCAATTTTGTCGGTGGATACTTTGTGGTTATGAAGTGTCTCCTACATTGACGGATATATTTCAGTCGTTTTGTTGGTAGATATTTATATCAACTTACAGATATTTATATCAATATATAAACTCAAATAAATTATCAATCTCACATGCTTTAAATATATGTGTGATTAATAACCAAATATGTTAGAATTTAAGGTTCTTACTGGTAACCAAATACAGGAAATTGCGACTACAAGTGCCATAGCTGATACAACGAAGGAAGGTAGGAAGTATGGGAACCTGTAAAAATATTTAGTTATGGAAAGAAAAAAATTCACTACAAGAACAAAGTAAAATAAAATAGAGGATTAAAGTTAATTATAAAATGAAAAAAGCACTTACTTATCCCAAAAGGAATCCTTTAGAAATATATTGGGATATTTTTGGGCTGGCTGTAAAACCAAATTGCACAAACTATTAGAGAAATTAGTGAATTGTAACAAATTTTTTATTTTCCGCCGAAAATATAGAATTAAAGAGAGCATCCTACTCAATACAAAAGCACGGATACTGACATTGATACCAAGCACATAAGTAATTGAAAAACTGACATATGTCCAGCAACGAACACGTCTTCAAATTGAAGTGTTAGTGGTATATAGCTTGCAACACAGGCTATATATCTTATGTCCATGTTAAAAAGTGTTTTTTTTTGAAGTATTTTACTCTAGAAGCCAGTCGAAACAAATGAAAAAATAATTACCTGAGCTAAATAACCTCCTAATGCTGGTCCAAAGGCCAGACCAACTCCCCAAGCAGCTGAAACCTGAAATCATAGCATAACTTAAAATATTTTTATAACAATTGAGATGTGATTTAAAGAAATTTGAGACACAAAGGTTAGTGAGACTTACTGTTGATTGTCCTAAAGCATGGTACTCTTCTCTAAATATTTCAGCAGAATAAGCCTATTAATAAAGAAGATTTATGGAGAAAAGAAATTATTTAAATAACCTGAGATATGCAGACATTTGTACACAAATTCCAACATTTTATTCTATCAAATGTTGGTGGATGAAATGAAAAATTATATTTATGAAGAGTTATTCAAAAATAGCTTTTAAGTTTAAGTGATTTCTTAAAATTTTAATATTTTAAAAATGGTTAAAAAAAAAAAGATAATTTTTATGTTTTTTAAAAAAATATTATAAAAGTTTTTGTTAACAAAAATTTGTAACCCTATAAAAATAATTTAAAAAAAAAATCTGAAACAAACATGCTTAACGGTGTTGATTTAAGATACCTTCATTGTTCCTAGCAAACCATTTAATCCTCCCAGTAGAAATCTCATCATAATAGCCATCCAAAAACTTTTGCAAAGGCCAAATAACGTGTTGAAAATGACACTGAAATCAAATTAGCATCATTGATAAAAGTCAAATCATTTTCACATAACCTAGCTATAAGTTGCATTCATAAACTATTTCACAAAGCTTATAGAAATAAGCTAAAAACCATTTTTTGACCTGTTAGAAGTGGTTTCCATGAACTGTCTCATACTGTATTTTAAGTATTTATACTAATAGATAAACTAGAATAGATAGACTCTCTATGTGTAACTCAAAAAAGTATACTTACACCGAAATAATTCCTATAATAAAAACAGGTTTTCGACCAAAGCGATCCGCTACCATTCCCCATAATATGGAAGTCAAAGCTCTACCAACCATAAATGCAGATCCTATAAAATTTCCAGTCATAAAGAGCTAAGAAATAAACAATTTATTATAATTATATAGAAGACATCAAAGAAAGAATCTTACCAACATAACCAGCATAGGTACTGATATCTTCTTCTGTTTCAGCAATATTAAAATCTTTTACCTGAGCATACATTAATATTATACGTTGCAACAGTAATTAAGAATAATGTTAATATGATAATTAGTGAGTATTTCATAAAGTAATTGATCACTCACCATGAAATAAAGGTAAGGAAATAGAGATGCTATAGGAAGAGCTGTGACCATATCACAAAAAAAAAGAAGCCAAAGAGTTCATTTAAGTATAAACAATTTCAATGATAAAAAAACTTTATGAAATTACATTAAGTTGCTTACTGGCGCTTAAAACAACAATCCATATATTTAAAAAATTTCTGAATGTAACATCCTTTTTCAATTCTTTGGCTTCATCCACCTTACAACCAGGACAATTTTTATGAAAATATCGTTTCTTCAATAATGGCTGATCTCCAAAGTCTTCCATGTTTACACTTATCACAACACAGCCTCACTTTTTGTTTAATTTGTTTGCTCACAGCCATCTCTTTTTATATACAAGAAACAAGCAATGTGTGGTAAAATAAAATTTACAAATTATTTATGTTTTCGTTTTAATTGGGAAGGTAAAATATAAGATTACATGTGTTATGCAAAAAACTGTTGAGAATAATTCATATTCAGAACTTCTAAGGGTCAGTCAGAAGTTCTGATGTTCAGTAAGACATATCCAGAACTTTTGATGTTCTGATGTTATGATGTTCTGGTTCCTAAACTTCGTTATTAAGTTTAATTTTAAGAGTATTTTAGTATTTGTTAGTTTTACTGTTAGTATCATTTATCTTGGTCACTAAGATTAGTTTTAATTAGGGTTTATGTGGCATGTTTACTTTTGGTCATTTTTGTGTATAAATAGTTATTCCTATGTTCTTAATAATACAACAATCCTTATTTTCTTTACTCTTTTTGGTAGCCGTCTTTCTCTTTTATTCTTCCATCATTTCAATCACTTTTATTCTTGTGCACCAACAAATTGGTATCTAGAGTTCCGGTTAGAAACACAGGGAAACACGAGTGAACGTGAGTTTGTGTTGTGTGGTTGATTTTGCTTCTAGGGTTAACGTTGAATCTAGAACAAGAATCATTTTTTTCTGATTTTGTGGGCTGGGAAACACTATGTGAGTGAATATCTAAGTGTATTGCACAAGGTATAAGATGAACGGAAACGACAACATGAACACCAAACTTCCAGTTTTTGATGGCAAGAACTGGAATAGATGGATGATTCAGATGCGCGTGTTATTTGGAGCTCAAGATGTTCTAGAGCTTGTTACTGATGGGTATGTTCCGGTTGCAGAAGATGAAACAGAAGATGAGAAAGAGGCACAGAGAAACAAGAGGAAGAAAGATCAGAAAGCTTTGTTCTACATCCATCAGTGTGTGGATGTGAATGTGTTTGAGAAGATTGTTGATTCTATGACGTCAAACAAGGTGTGGGTCACACTGGTCAGATGTTACGGTGGTGACACACCAGTGAAGAAGGTGAAGCTTCAGTTCTTGAGAAAGCAATACGAGAATCTCAACATGAAGAATAGTGAGAAAGTTTCTGAGTACATTTCAAGAGTGGTTCTGATCACTAATGAAATGAAAGCTTGTGGAGAAACACTTTCTGAACAAGTAATCATAGAGAAATTTCTGTGGTCACTTACTCCTCAGTTTGATTACATTGTTGTTTCCGTTGAACATTCTAAAGATATGGAAACCATGAAAATAGAAGAGCTGCAAAGTAGTCTAGAAGCGCATGAGTTGCGTTTGACTGAAAGAATTTCTGGGAGGGAAGTTGAGCAGGCTCTAAAAGCTTCTGTTGTCAAGAAGGACTTGAAGCAGAATAGACGTGGTGATAGATTTTAGAAGTCAAAAGCCTTCTACTCTAATGAGAAACATCAGAAGGGAAAGAAGAGGAGAAAGGTTCAATGATACTGTTGTAAGCAGTTTGGCCACTTTGCTAGAGATTGTTGGTCAAACAAAGAAAGGAAATCAGAAGAATCACAAATAGTCAGAGGAGATTCAGATGATGAACTTGTGCTATTGATGACTTATAAATCTGACGAGAACCTGTGAGGTTGTCATTTTTTTATTCTGAAGGGGAAGAAGATGATTCTGAATATTCTGATTCTGAAGGAGTGTCTCTTTATGAGTCTAAGTCAGAAAATGACATTGAAGAGTAATAAGTTGAAACTTCTGAAGAAGATTCAGAAGTTGAAACTTATAAAGAAGAGTCAGAAGTTGAAACTTTTGAAGAAGAGTCAGAAAATGACATTGTAGATTCTGAAGATGAGTCAGAATCTGAGGTTTTAGAAGATGACTCTGAAGCTGAAGACAATTCAGAATCCGAAGGTGATTCTGAGTCTGAAGAAGAATCCGAAGACGAGTTAAAATTTCAAGGAGATTCTACTTCTGATGAGTCAGAACATGAAGGTTCTGAAGATGAGTCAGAACTTGAAAGTTCTGAAGAAGAGTTAGAGTCAGAAGATGAAAAATCTTTTCGAGACTCTAAAGCTGAGTTAGATAGTGAATCTGATTATGATCCAGATTTTGATGATGATCCAAAATCTGGTGGCGATCATGTTTTTGGAAGGGAAAACTCAGAAGACGTAGGTTCTGGAGGACAAGTTTCTGGAGATGATCATGTTTTTGGTGGTAATCATGACTCTAAAGGTGGAACTTATGAAGGAGGAGCTTCTAAAGGTAGTCTAGCCTTTGGCGATGGTCATGATTCTGAAGGGGGAACTTCTGAAGAAAGAGCTTTTGAAGGTGATCCAACTTTTGAAGGTGGTGGTTTTGGACAAGGTCCGAAAGTTAACAAAGGTGGAACTTCTGGTGGAAGTAAAACTTCTGAAGAAAGTCCAGGAAGAGATACAGTTCCAGAGTCAGAAGGAGATTCTGAACAAGAGGCAGTTGGAGAAGTTTTCAAGAAGAAAGTGTAGCTGAAGGCCATTGTAAAAGAATTTGAGGCTTTAGAAGGAAACAAGACTTGGAATTTAACTGAGCTTCCAAGGGAGAAGAAATCCATCAGCATCAGATGGGTTTTCAAGGTGAAGCTAAGTCAGATGGATTAGTTGGCAAGCACAAAGCAAGGCTAGTGGCCAGAGGTTTTCTTCAGAAACCTGGACTAAATTATTTTGAGGTGTTTGCTCCTGTAGCTAGGCATGAAACAATCAGATTGGTAATTTCTTTAGTTGCAAACAGAAGTTGCCCGCTGGTGCATTTGGATGTGAAGTCAGCATTTCTGAACGGTCCATTACAAGAGGAGGTATACGTGTCACAGCCTCCTAGCATCGTGAAAAAGAATCAGGAAGGGATGGTGTACAAGTTACACAAAGCTTTGTATAGATTGAAGCAAGCACCCAGAGCTTGGAATCAGAAGATTGATTCATTTTTCAATAAGCAAGGGTTTCAGAAATGTGAGATGGAGTATGGTGTGTATGTGAAACATTCTGGAAGCAATATGATTCTAGTGTGTCTTTATGTTGATGACATATTGCTTACGAGGAGTTGTTTAGATATTATAACCAAGTTCAAGAAAGTGTTGATGAATGAATTTGAGATGACAAATCTAGAAAATATGGTTTATTTGTTAGGGATGGAAGTTTTATACTCAAAGGAGGGTACCATTTTGCATCAGTTGAAGTATGAACTTGAACTTCTGAAGAGATTTAAGCTGCAGAATTGTACTGTTGCTGTGACACCATCAAAAACCAATTATAAATTGGACTCTGATTCTGATGGTGATTTTGTGGATGCTATAACCTTCAAGCAGTTGGTTGGTTCTCTTAGGTATTTGTGCAATACCAAACCTGACATTTGCTATGCAGTTGGAATGGTCAGCAGATTTATGAGTAATCCAAAGTGGTCCCATTACCATGTTATCGTAAGGATTCTAAGGTATATAAAGGGAACTATGAAATATGGAGTGCTATTTCCCTCTGGAAGAAAGTCAAAACCAAAACTAGTGGCCTACTCTAATTCTGACTGGTGTGGAGACGGAGTTGACAGAACAAGTACCTCTGGCTACTTGTTCAAGTTTTTGGGAGGTCCTATTTCTTGGAGTTCCAAGAAACAACCTGTTGTGGCCTGTCAACATGTGAAGCTGAGTATATTGCAGGCGCTGTAGCTGCATGTCAAGCTGTTTGACTTCAGATTCTTCTGGATGATTTGAAGATTGTGATAGAGAAACCTCTAAAGTTGTTGATTGATAACAAGTCCGCAATCAATCTTTCCAAGAATCAAGTGTTGCATTGAAGAAGTAAGCATATTGAGACGAAGTATCATTTTCTCAAAAGTCAAGTACAGAAATGAGTGTTAGAAGTTCTGCACTGTAGCACCTAGAGGCAGCTGGCAGATGTTTCGACAAAGGCTATCAAAACCGACCAATTTCTTCGTTTAAGAAATGAAATTGGTGTTGTTAGTTTTTGATGGATATGAATTAAGGGATGATTTTGAGAATAATTCATATCCAGAACTTCTGAATGTCAGGTAGAAGTTCTGATGTTCAGTAAGGCATATCCAGAACTTCTGATGTTCTGATGTTATGATGTTCCGGTTCTTAAACTTAGTTATTAAGTTTAATTTTAACGGTACTTTAGTATTTGTTAGTTTTACTGTTAGTATCTTTTATCTTGGTCACCAAGTTTAGTTTTAATTAGGGTTTATGTGGCATATTTACTTTTGGCCATTTTTGTGTATAAATAGGTATTCCTATGTTCTTAATAATACAACCATCCTTATTTTCTTTACTCTTTTTGGTAGCCGTCTTTCTCTTTTATTCTTCCGTCATTTCAATCACTTTTATTCTTGTGCACCAATAGAAACATTACAACTTTTGTTTTCTTGTGTAATTGAACAAATTATAAGGTTTTTGTATTATCAAATTAGTGAAGAAATGAAAACGATGTCACATATATGAAAATTGGAGTGAATGTGTCACAGGTGAACACGTTAAACATTAAGTTTACTGGTCCTCAGAGAATGATATAACATTGTTAACTGGTCCATGCAGATGGATGTAGTAATTAATTAGTAAATTCATTAATTGAAATTATTATGATTCCACCGATATGTGACCACAAACATTACTGCTACGATATATTCAATTTTTTATTTTGTTTTATATGGCATATTAATTTATATTTTTTGTAATTTGTTATATATTAACTCGTACATAATCATAATCGACCTTCCATGGTTGTTAAATAAGAATTTTAATTTAGTTTTATAATTATGAATTCATCCTTAAGTAAAAAAAATTAAACCATTTCACTAAATTCAATTGTTATTATAAGTGTTTCCTATTTCACTAGATTGAGTTAAATAGTTTTACAGTTTTGATCAACTTAGGAGGAACTTAACCATAAAAAATGTTGTGAGAAGTTATGATAGAGTTCAAGTTGTTACAAGTTCGGAAGGGTTTCACACGCGAGGACATTCCCACTTAAAGATCAATAAGAGTTGTTATGTTTGATATGCAAGGTGGGATTTAACTATACATTATGCATGTTGACAAAAGCCATGGACTTGAAACTATTTTAATCTTTCAAAGTTTATGTTCCAGATGATTTAAGTCTGTTGTTGCAGCCACCTATTTATGTAAACACGTGTTTCATCACGCCGTTTACAGTTGAGAAGAAGAAGACTCTGTGTTTCATGAATCCAACCTCACTTTTACCCTAAAAAATTCCAACATTGCGTTTTGTTCATTTTTACTTTTCCTTTGTTTTTTTTAGTTTTATAGTAACTAGCGTCCAGACGGACACGTGTCCATATGTTTTCTTTAACGTGCAAGGAGATAAATATTTAATGGTCTTCTTTATTTAATTTTAATTATTTAAAATATAATTAAAAAAATTTAATGAAGAGTTATAAAAACTTGCATATATCATTGAAGATTCTGGCTCAAATATGAATAATAGAGAGGGATCGGTTAAGAATATTCCACACAGAAGCAGTGTATCTGCCAGTGCGAAAAATAAGGAAAGAAAAGGGAATGAGGAAATAGTGGAATCATTTACGGGAATGTTAATAGAAAGTGGGTCTAACAAAGAAGTTAATGATACCAGAATAATGAGGCAGGATAGAAAGCAAAAGATGAAAACAAGTAGCAAAAGTAAGGTAACTCTAGCGACACGTGGAGGTATTCAAATAAAGGACAAAATGGGTGGCATTAGCAAATCAGGTGTGGAAAGCATTCTTGGGAAATTTCAACCTGGAGATACTAGTATGGCTGCTACTTATGACACTTTTCAATTAAAAAGAAGAGAGATTGGTAATAGAGTAGGTGGAAATATAGTTACTGCAAGGGTTATGGAAAGAACAGATGGAAGTAATTCTTTGGACTATCAACAACAGAATAAAACAGAAGCTACCTTCCATGAAGAGCCACCTGACTTGTTAAAACAGAAAGCTCAGCTCGAAGTTTTTACATTTGGGAAGCCTCAAACGAAATGTGTGCAGGATGCGAGTGAGGGTAATGTAGCGGCAGAAGAGTTACAGGAGGATAGTTCTGAGGTGATCCATGTCATACCTTGATAGTTGGTTCTTTGACTCTCCCAGTATTAGTTATGATGAATATAAACAAAAAGTTATTTTGCTGGAACTGTAGAGGAGCAGCAAGTAAGGCCTTCTTCAGATATGTCAAGCAATATATGGATACTTACAAACCATCTGTTGTTATTATTCTGAAGACTAGGTGTGATCCTGCTAAGATCAGGAAGACTATCATGAAACTTGGGTTTGACAGTATGGAATTCTCTGGGAATACAGGATATGCTGGTGGAATTGTCGTGGCCTGGAAGTCGTGTGATATTAACTTAAAGGTGTGTCTGATTAATAGCCAGTTCATTCATGCCAAAGTTTGTATGAATAATATGAAGGACTGGTGGCTTACTGTTGTCTATGCTCGTCCTTGTGAGAGTAGTAAGACTATCTTGTGGGAAGAACTGCTTAAGATTGCTACTGATATGAAGGATGCTTGGATGATGGTTGGGGATTTTAACGATCTGGAGAAGAGCACTGATAAGAAAGGGGGTCTTCCAGTTTCAAACAAGAAATGTCAGAGAATGCGGGATAGAATGGATAAATGTTAGTTAGTACTGTGGAAGCCACTGGACCGTATTTTACGTGGAGAGGACCTATGTTCCATGGTGGTCAGAGGATTTTTGAGAGACTGGATCGAGCTATGAGTAATGATGTTTGGAGAGGCCAATTCCCTGAAGCGGTTGTCAAAGTTTTAAAAAGAGTAGATTTCTCGGATCACCACCCTATTCTAATAAATACTCAAGCGGAGAGAAGAGTGTATTCCAAGAAGCGTTTTAATTTTGAGAATGCTTGGCTTATGAATGAGACATATAATCACATGCTCAATGAGGCTTGGGTTGCTAACCAACCTATTCTTAATAATCTGCAGAATGTTATCTCTGAGATAGAAAAATGGAAGTATAAATCCTTTGATCAAATTAAAAGAATGAAACAGGGAATTATTAGAAGGTTAGAAGGAATACAAGTTAAGTTACAGCAGAATGACAATACTGTTGGTATGAGGAAGTTGGAGGAGAGACTGCAACAGGATTTGAATATCATTTTGAATAAGGAGGAGTTGATGTGGTTTCAGCGTTCCCGTAGCAAATGGCTTTCAGATGGCGATAGGAACACTAAGTATTACCATATGAAAACCATCACTCGTCGAAGAAGGAATAAGATTCTAATGCTTAAAGATAGTACAGGGGGTGGATTAGTGACCATGATGCGCTTAGAGATCATGTTACTGGTTTTTTCAAAAATTTGTTCGCTTGTCCGGATCTTGGGGGCCACTGGACTCAGTCTGAGGTGAGCTTTCCCAGAATTAATGAAGATCGTTTGCAGCAGCTACAGGTGGAGGTTTGTAATGCGGAAGTCCATAAAGCTCTTTTCTCCATGAAATCGTGGAAGGCGCCGGGTCCAGACGGATTTCCTGCTGGATTTTATCAGAGAGCATGGAGTATTGTTGGGCCGGATATCTGCAGTTTCGTGAGACATATTTGGCAGAATCCTAACGGATTGATGGAGATAAATAAAACTGATATTTGCTTGATCCCCAAAGTTGATCACCCTGAGTCAATTACACAGTTCCGTCCCATCTCTCTATGCAACACTATTTACAAGATTATCAGCAAAGTTGTCGTTGGGAGATTGAAGTCGTTGATGGCAGAATTAGTATCCTCGTACCAAACTGGTTTTGTCCCTGGTAGGTCAATTCACGAGAAGATTATAATAGCGAACGAGGTGATGCATTCAATGCATAAGAAGAAAGGGAACAAATGGCTGTTTGCAGTAAAAATTGATTTGACCAAAGCTTATGACAAACTTAATTGGGAATTCATTTGGCGAGTCTTAGTGGAGATTGGATTCCCGGAAGCCATCATCAATATCATTATGCATGGAGTGGGCACAGTGGAAACGAATATCAATTGGAATGGAAACAAGAGTGAGTATTTTCGGCCGTATCGTGGGATTCGACAGGGAGATCCTATGTCTCCATACCTCTTTGTACTATGTATGGATAAATTAACACACTTAATCGAAGCTGCTATTATGGAGAAGAAGTGGAATCCTTTCCGATTCAATAAAAATGGCATCAATCTATCTCACTTAATATTTGCCGATGATCTTCTCATTTTTGGGGAAGCAAGTGATAAGCAAATTACGTGTGTCAAAGCTGTGTTGGATGCCTTCTGCATTATGTCAGGGCAGGAGATAAACAACAATAAATCTAGTATCCTGTTTTCTGGGAATGTGCAGGTTAGTGATCGTCGAAGATTGGCTAGTATCATCGGATTCAGGGAAACTCACAGTTTTGGTAAGTATCTAGGAGTTCCACTTCACGGGAGAGGCTACAAATCTAGGGATTTCAGCTATGTTACAGAGCAGATTGTGATCAAGCTTGCTAGTTGGAAAGCTCGTCAGTTATCCTTTGCAGGTAGAATTACGCTTGCGAAGAGTGTCATTGAAGCGATTCCAGTCTATCCCATGATGACAAGCTTGATTCCGAAATCCTGCATTAAGGAAATTCAGAAAATTCAGAGAAACTTTATTTGGGGGGATACTGATGTGAAGAAGAAGGTTCATGCAGTGAGCTGGGAAATTGCTACTAAATCGAAAGCTGCTGGTGGACTTGGATTGAGAGACCTTGCAACATTTAATCAGGTCTGCATCATGAAATTGAGCACCAAGGTTATGAATGGCAGCGATGATTTCTGGTGCGGTATACTGCGGGGTAAATACAGAGCTGACACGAACTGTCTGCATGCTAAATCAATAGATTCCAAAATGTGGAGAGCCATTACGAGGACTGCCCCGGTTCTGATGTAGAAGGGGAAATGGACCATCGGAGACGGCAGAAAAATGCAAGCTTGGAGCGATGTGTGGATTGATAATGATCGGATTCTGCAGAGTGAGATTTTGAATATTCCACCGGACCTGAGACAAGCCACAGTACACGATTTGGTGGGAGTGGACGGAAATTGGAACTGGAGACTTTTGCAGTGGCTACCGGTGGATATCAAGCATAGTTTTTTGGCTTTTCTTCCGCCTCACATGGCTGGTGGTGATGACAGATTCATGATTGCTACGGAGGAAGACGGTTCGTTTACTTTGAGTTCTATGTACAAATTTTTGAGAGAAGATTGTGATCTGGAAAACTGGGAAGTGTGGAATATGGTTTGGAGTCTCCAAGTGCCGCAGAGGGTTAAGAGTTTTGTCTGGATTCTAAATCATAACAAATTGCTGACGAATCACAGAGCGAGTCAGTGTGGTTATGGAATGGATGGATGTAGGAATTGCGGGGCTTCCAATGAGACGGCTATGCATGTTCTTCGAGATTACAGAGTAGTGAAGCATATTTGGAAGAATACAGTGCCGAATTAGATTGCAACTTTGTTTTTCCAGGCTGAATGGAAAGAGTGGCTGATTATCAATATTGACAAGAGGGTTCATGGTGAAGAGGGATGGAATAGTTATTGGGCTACTTGCTGTCATGTGATCTGGAGTTGGAGGAACAAAGAAAATCATATGGCTGACTTCGTTAGACCGGTTCAGCAGAAGGATTTGATTCTGCAACAAATTACTAGATATAGAGAAGCTATGGTCTTACAGAGGAAGGTAATAACTGGAACGACGGTAGAGAAATATATTAAATGGTATCCGCCCAAGACATCCTTCAGGAAAATTAATGTTGATGGAGCGACAGATCTTACGGGTTTGTCGGGGTGTGGAGGTATAATGAGAGATGTGCTTGGAAACTGGTGTGGGAGTTTTCAAAATTTATCGAAAGGTGTAGCCCCTTGACGGCGGAACTATGGGGTATTTTGACAGGTTTACGATTGGCTATTGGTAGTGGCTGGAGTAGAATTGAGATTGAAACCGACTCTAAAATAGCGGTGGATATGTTGCGTCAGAAAGGAACGAAGCAGTGGGTGAGTAATACTTTGGTAAATTCTATAAGACAGGAAATGTCTCGACTGGAAGTTGTGAATATACAACATGTCTATAGAGAAGCTAATATGTGTGCTCATTTGCTAGCGCAGGAAGGCAAGAGAATTAGAGGAGATACTGTTTTTCACCTAAGTATACCTAGTTGGCTGAAAGAGGCTGTAGTTTTTTACTCTAGTGGTGTTGGTACTGCTAGATTTTTTGAGTCTTAGTTTTCTGTTTTGGCTTCGGCCTCCTTTGTATAAAAAAAAAAGGAAGTTGAGATTTAAAATAAAAACTAAAAATGGTATATTTGAAAGAAAAAAGGACTAAACCAAATTTATGTTTTGCCCTTATATATTAGTATAGATATAATTCAAGAAATTTAATAAATAGTTATAAAAACCGTCATATAACTATTATTAAAAAAGCAACACCAAAATTATGTTTTGCCTTTATAAATTAGTATAGATAATTTATAATTGATGAAAATTTAAATTGAAATGTTGAGGGATCTTTATGCTCGGGCCATGCATTTGGGATTCTATTCTCACTCCTTCTCTGATCTACACACCTTATTGTCATACCCCAAATTAGTCTTACCTTTTTATAAAAGCAACCTGGCTTACGCATCTCGCATATTACATATACATGTCCCTCATTAGGTCATTTAACATTGCATACTTGTCATTGATGCATTAACCATAAGATCGAGGCCTTTTTGATTGTGCAGATATATACAACTTATGGGAAGAGAATTGACTCACAAAGGTTGAATATTTGAAGTCTCATCACCACAAGTGTCTCCCCTATGCATGAAAATTGTTGGTTCAATAGATTTGTCATAATACCTCAGTTGAATTTGGGTTCGGAGCTCTGAGTTATTTTCACCTATCTTGCGGTTACTAATCAGGGTTTCGGAATATAGACATGTCATGTCTGATTCTTAGAGCACATAGTAATCCTACAGTCTTTTATGATTCCCAATGCATCTATATACGGTTTGTTGATCCATACGTTTCGTCAGAAAATCAAGAACGATTGCATAAAAAGAGATTCGAGTGTGCATGGAGAAAAGTCAACAAAAATTCAAAGCTTGACATAGTGAGATTTTTTGTCAAAATTATTGTTGAAAATCAAGATACGAGAAAATATGATCATTTTTTAAGAAAACTCTGAAGAATTGGTCGAAAATAAGGTTTCTTGCATTTTAAACAATCTTAGACTTTTGTGTTCATGGAGCCATGGTGTCGACTCTCTATCTCACCCGTCTATAATAAAAAATTTGCGAATTTGTGCTCGTTGGAAAGAGAGCATTTCTTACTTTGAGTTTTTCCTTGTTAAGGTATCTCCGAAAAATACCCGGATATCGAGTTATGAGGCCCGGAATATTGTTGTTCATAATTTGGAATATTTTATACTTAGTCAATTTTGTTGAATTTTTAACACGACCAAGTGTTTGACTTCAGAAGCATTTTACATGCGATTCCAAGCATCATTTTGAGTTGCGCTCAAATAACAACTTGTCTGCCTCATGAAAATCTACAACTTTGCTGAAGGAATCGAATCACTTTGAGCCTCAGAGTGAAAGTTACAAACCTCGAAAAATGTGAATTTATCATGCTTACAAGCCGAATCCATTCGAGCCTCGGAATCGAATTCATCCGATTTTCATATGGTTCCCGACTCCGTTTTAGAAAACGCTCAAATATAAAATTGTTCACTTCGCGACAATCTACAATTTTGCAGAAGGAGTCGAATTTATTCGAGCTCTAGATCGAGAGTTATTAAGCTACAAAGTTGAGGAAATAGAGCCGAAAAATATTTGTCGAAATTTCCGGTGTTTTACCAATTACAATTTCTTATCTTCGGGGATATTTTAGAACATGCTACTGCGTCAGTGTGTTTTCATGAAGTTTGCATGAGGTGTCACTACACCATTGCTACTCTGTTATTTAATTATTTGCTCTTGTTTTTTTTATACTTGTTAATGAAAAGACTAGAAAAAGAACGTGTGACATGTTAAATAATTCTGAAATGGCCCTTGGATTTAATATATAATAAGATGACCAGTTTTTGTTTGAAACAATAGAGATTGGGACGGGCTTAGCAGTATTTCTATTTTCACCTCCGTGCGTGATGGGCCTTAGTGTCACTGAAGTAAATTCAGTTCAAATCCAGCCCTAACTTGTGTGCACAACCCTTTTCCTTATTCGACTGGTTTGAAATTCAATTTTTTTTACTAGTAAGAATATAAAAAAAATATGTCTCAGACTTTATAGCACCTTAGAAATTTTATCATATTTTATGGGATTTTGTAATTAGATTTTAATCCCTTTTTAAGTATCCTTTGACAAAATATTTAAAAGTGATTTTTCCATGATAAATTGCACGTTTTGGTGCAATTTTTTAACATTTCTCGACAATAAAAAACCATAAAAATGTAATTTTGATTCTACTATGTATTAGGAGTTCTTACGTGATGTTTTCCACATTTTTGCGATTTAATTTTCATTATATTTTAACCCCTTTTAGGAAAGGTATATCACTTGATTTACAATTAGATCGAGGCTTGTGTTTCATGACTATTATTCATGATTTTAGAACTATTTTTTTTGCCATAGTTAGAAGGCTACATATCCATGGTATACATACCAATTTTGTATTTTTTAGTCGAAAATCCAATCATTTTCCAATTAGTTTTAGGAGCCTTGATGCATCCCAAATTAACAAAATCATGTTTGTGTGATTTTTTGATTTTGGATCTTGCATTTATGTAATAGCTTAGAGATTTTTTGTGACATGATAACTTACATGTTAGTATACCTTACGGTTTAATTCCATGATTTTTGAGAAATATTTAGATCTTTATATCTTGTTATTTTCTAACTCATTTTTATGTATTTGTGCAAGCTTCCAAATGGAGAGTCCTCGCACCTTGAGATATTAGCGGATTATTTCGCATTGCATAGTTTTATACTACGTGCAGGGCTATTATATGATGATTCGGATGTATGTGATTTATTTTCACATGGATGCTTCGATGCTTATTTTATATTTGATTTCTTGATTATTTCTCTTTGATTTATGCTAGCTCATAGGAATTTTTCGGGTTTCTTTGCTTTGGATCGCTTTGCTACGGAATGATATTTGTTTGGTATTTACTCGTGCTATTTTTATCTCTTTCGAATTCCATGAGAAGTAGGACTAGAGATGCATTCTTTACCACTTTATAGAGATCATGAGAAGTAGGAAACAATAAGAGTGTGGGCTCGAAGTCAATGTTTAAAGTCCTATAACAGCCATACCGTACTTGTTTGATAAACGTGCTTGTGTTTGCAAAAGACTCCAAAAGGGAGCAACTAATTATGCTTGTTTAAAATACCTCCGTTGTATTTTGTCAAGTCATCGAAAAGAGTATTTCCCATTCCCTTTCCTCATTTATTTTTGTGCTAGTATTGATTCATTGAGTGGAAAAGGGGTTTGCAATCGATCCCCAAGCTTTCAAGTCCAAGTCGTTCGTTGGCTCGCATCCTACATTGATGCCTCTAACCGTGTCCAATCATCTTGTCTTTGAGTCAATAAGCGGAAAAGGGATTTGTAATCAATCCCATGTACTTTGTCATTTGCACTCACGATGTTTAGCTCTCGATCACATCTTATTGTTTTATGAGATTGCACCCGGTGCATTCCTTTAGGATTTTCTCAGCTCCTTAGGCTAATGCTCGATATAGACTTTAGGATAGTTATGCATGCATGTTAACGTAGGTAGATATTTTCTTTTATCATCAACTATAGGGTCATCTTTGCATGTTAACATTAGGATTATAGATAGGCCACTTTCCCTTAGAATTTTTCTTTCCATTGTACATATGGGTTAAGACAAATACTCTCTTTTTCTTTCCCTTGTAAAACTTCACAAAACACTCTAAAACAATAAAAATCCTTTAAAAAGGTAAAATTAACCAAACAAATGCAGACTATATTTTCGCCTTTGGGTCTTTCATCCAAACATGCAAAAGGATGTGTTAGTTCTTCTCTAGGCCGTACGACGCGTAATTCCCTAGAGACTGGGTTGCACCACGTTTATTTCCAAAAGAGTTGCGTACAAAGCATTATCCTCCTTCAGGAATTTTTGTTTTCAAGGTACCTTGTCTGGTACGAACATGCTAGTTCCTGTCTACTACAAACGCATGAGTCTCCAACAATCGAGTATCAGTGGAATGCGAAACTTAGCATTGTTCCATTAAAAAACACAACAAAAATGTGAGCCTAACTATGACGCTCTTGTCATACCCTAATTTTTTACCTAAGATACCACATCATATCATTCACATGTGCATCATTGCATCACTAACAATTTCAGAACAGGATAGATCGTGTGTGCTCCTAAAGCCAAATTAGGGTTTTATCAAATATTTCATCTGTTCAAGATATGATCAAATAGGGTTTGAGTCCCCACTCACCTCAATTGATCTATCTTCATCAATCATCAACATTTGATCTTTAAATTCCGAACATTCTACCTTGAATCGACCAATTAGGGTTTTGATCGAGGATGGTGAATCATTGACTTTTTGCTCAATGAATGACCTATTTGCTTGGAGATTGACCTCAAAATCATCAATGCAACATCTTGACCTAATTTCTTGGTTCAAAATATTCCAAAATCCATGATTGATCATTAGAAAAATTTTGAACCATCTGATGAAAATTCAACTATTCAAAAAAGTCAAACTTTGACTTCTGGTCAACTTTTTCAAATCCAAATTTTTTCAATCATGAAATCATTTCAAATTCTCCATCATGATCATAAAAAAATCAAAATGTGTGAAAAAGTCAACAAAAAGTCAAGATTAAAATTTTTTCTAACACTTAGAAAAATTTTCAAGTGTTAAAAACTTGGTTTTTCACTACTTTCATGGCCATTTTTTCACCTAGATCCATTTTGATTCAAGAAAAACTCAAAACATGAAAGTTGCATATCTTGTTACAAGATTTCCAAAATATCCAAGAACTTGAAAAAACACTTTGTGTAGCTAGGGTTTTTGAAATTGAAACTTAGAGCTCCATAACCATATTTTACAAATCAGTTTTCAAGTTTATAGGTCATTTTTCACAAATTCTTCCTTCTAGAAGCCTTGTCACCAAATGAGATAGGATTTAAGAGATAAAAATCTGACTGGCAATGATTGAAAGAAGATAGAATCACTTGAGTTTTTTAACCGTGGTTAAAGAAGTTAACCATGTGCATTTAATGCAAAATTTTCTTTCTTACCCTTTAAGGCAAGTCATTATTTCCTTTCAAGCTTATCTTTCCCTTGCCATTCAGAACTTCTTTGCCTATAAATAGAGGTCACTATTTCACTCTCAAAGGACCCCGAAGCATTCCTAAATAAGCTTTCCTTCTTTCTTTCTTGTTTTTCAAGTTTCAAGTTTCTAAGTTGGAGAAATTGCAAAACTCCAAGTCTTGCAATTTCTGAGCAATCATAGGCTTCAAACACTTTCTAAATATCATTAGAAAGTTGTTGGAATCCTCAAGCTAGCCCAAGAACTAGCCAAAATCGTAAACCACCTCCAACTTCCTAAACATGTCCTTTTGAGCCATAACTTTCAAATTTCCAATCCACTCGTGCATCTTCCAATTTCTCACTTAAAAAACCTTCTATAATGTAGAAGTGATCCAAACCATCATTCCACTTCTGTAACTCCAGATTCATCACCTTCATCTTCAAATGACTCGAACTGCAGTTGGAGTTGGGTAAATCGTTCCAGGCCATTTCAATCCAAGCTAAGCATCCATACACACTCCATAAGGTCCAGTGGTGTTGTAGCAATAATCAAACTAGCTCTGTAACACCTCCTTCGAAGAATCAGAATTCAACTTGAAGAGGTAAGTTGCTCAACTTTTAACTCTTTAATTCTTGCTTTCCATTTCAAAAATGGCTTGGCCATTTTGTTTCTGCACTATCACTGATCATTAACCCTCAATCAATTTCACAAATCATGATACATACATGATTTCATATTGATTTGTTAGAATTAGGGTTCTTCATGTTCTTGCAAAAATTAATGGTCTTAAACTCGAAATAAATGAAATTAATCATCACCATCATGTTCCTGACAAAAATTCGAGCAAGTTTGATGTTTACATCTCTTGATTTCATTGAGAAATGAAGAATCCATGGATTGATGAAGGTTGGAGAAGATGATGATCGTACGCACGTTATTCTTTTTGATTGATTTAGAGTCTCCAGAAGATTTCTTCATCTTCTGACTCTAACTCTTCTTCAGAACATTCAAGTTCTGACTCATCTTCAAAAGCAGAATTTCCTTGAGATTCTAACTCATCTTTTGTCTCTTCTTCAGAAGCTTCATCTTCTGACTCTAACTCTGCTTCAGAAGTTTCATCTTCTAACTCTTCTTCAAAAGCTTCATCTTCTGACTCTAACTCTGCTTTAGAAGTTTCATCTTCTGACACTTCTTCAGAAGTTTCATCTTCTGAATCTCCTTCAGAAGTTTCAACTTCTGACTCTTCTTCATAAGTTTCAACTTCTAACTCTTCTCAGAAGTTTCATCTTGTGACTCTTCTTTAGAAGTTTCATCTTCTGACTCTTCTTCAGAAGTTTCAACTTCTGACTCTTCTTCAAAAGCTTCATCTTCTGACTCTAACTCTTCTTCAGAAGTTTCATCTTCTGACTCTTCTTCAGAAGTTTCAACTTCTGACTCTTCTTCAGAAGTTTCATCTTCTGACTCTTTTACAGAAGTTTCATCTTCTAACTCTTCTTTAGAATTTTCATCTTCTGACTCTTCTTCAGAATTTTCATCTTCTGACTCTTCTTCAGAAGTTTCATCTTCTGACTCTTCTTCAGAAGTTTCAACTGCTGACTCTTCTTCAGAAGTTTCAACTTCTGACTTGCCTTCAAACTTCAAAACTTCATTTTTCACTTATTTTCAAATATTTTTTAAACTTGTTTTAAATATATTTAATTCAAGGTGATTAAATGACAAGCCACGCACATGACTCTGTGGTAAAAATTTTCACTTCTAACCCAAGGGTCCTGGGTTCAAACTTCCTTAGGACCAAAACCTTCTTTTTATCACTAATTTTCTTAACAAAACTTCAACATTTTCAAAAACCAATCAAAACTTCTCATTTTGAGATGCTTTTTTGCACACTTGTCATTTAATATACCTATTTTATGATTATGTCAAAAACTTCCAAAAATATTTTATTTTTGATTATATTTTAATTAGGTTTAAAAATGAGACGTTTTAAATATTTTTAATACTTTTCAAAAAATGTTTTCTTTCCGATTTTCAAACCTAATCTTTTTCAAAACTTCTTGTGAATATCCTTCACTTTTCAAAATTATTTTCAAATATTTCAAAAACATTTCAATAAACTTACGCACCTTTTTTCCATGATTGATTTGATTTGAAGATAAACCGAACTAGGTTTTTCCTCGAATTTCTTTCAAATTGATCATGGGCCTCCCTCACGGTGTAAGTCCCAACCCTTTTTATGTACATATTTATTTCCTTGTACATATTCACCCTTTTGTGTATATATTCAATTCCTTTTACATATTCAATCATCTTTGTAAATATTCAAGTATAACAAACTTCGTTCGTTTGTTTTCATCCGCTTGTTTATACACCAATTCTATTGGTATTAAGAGGAGCATTATTCCCGGTGAAACTGATCTTAAACCAATGGGCCTCCCTTAAGGTGTAAGTCCTAACTCCTTTGTATATATCCAAGTATACCAGCTTATCCGCTCGTTTTAAACACTTGTTTATATTTTCACACATATATTCAAGTTACACTTGCTTTAATTGCTTGTTTTATACACTTGTTTATATATTTCCTTCATAAACTCCTGTGAATACACATCACACACTTTATCATATACTTGTTCATATAACTGTTCATTTATAACATAACAACTAGTTTAACAACTAGGTTCCCTTTAGCCTCCGCTTAGGCTTCGCATAAGACAACTCACCTGTTGAGTTTAGTCTCCACTTAGGCTTCGTATAAGACAACTCACCTGTTGAGTTTAGCCTCCGTTTAGGTTTTGTATAAGACAACTCACCTGTTGAGTTTAGCCTCTGCTTAGGCTTCGTATAAGACAACTACCTTGATGAGTTAGCTTCCTCTTGGCCTTCGTTCAAAAGAACTCCCTCGTTGAATTTAGCCTTCTCTTGGGCATCAAACAAGAAAGAGACCTGGAAATCTCTTAACAGCCTCCTATTGGGCTTCCAATGCAAAGAATCACCCGCGCTAGGATAAAACCCTAAGAGTATGATTTCCCGGTGAAATCACTCTTGAATCCTAAGAGGATGGTTTCCCGGTGAAATCACTCTTAAAGCCAAAGCCTCGATTAAAACATACTTATCTTTACAAGAACAAGACTGCTCCTTCTCCTCCTCAGACTTTCTCTCTTTAGAACAACCACATTCCTCCTTCAAAATCAATCCCTTCTTAGTTGGAGACTTCATCACAATAAAATTCTCATAGATGATTATCAGAAGTTTTCAAATTGTCTCCATGTGTTCTCTTTGCAAATGCTGCTTGGAGACTCCAAAGCATATGTTCTTCATCTGTTGTTTTGTGAAACAAGTTTAGGATTGACTTTATGCCATTCTTAATTTGAGTACTTCTTTTTTAAAAGATAACTTTTAGAATCGTTATAAATATTTTTAGAATAATGCTAACATATATTTTTAAAATATATGTTAGGAAACTAAAAATAAATAAAAAGTTTAGATTGAAAAAAACAACAAAAGAAATTAATTAATAATTTTAAATTAAAACACTCCACAATTTTTAATAAAAGGTTTTTATATTTAACTCTTAATTTATATCTTTAAAACACATTTTAACATTATCTATTTTTTAAATTAAAAAATGTTAATAGTGACCATCAAATCCACTTGATTTGACCATTATGATTTTTTTTTAAGTAAATGATTATGCCAAATTCTATTTTGGATTAACTGGCGCAAATTATTTTTTAACTAAAATAAACTTTGAAAATATTAATGATAATCGTGTCAAATCCACGATGATTGCATAAATTTAAGTCATAATAATTCAAATAAATCAATCAACATTCAAATACATTCTCAATATTCAGTTTTCTGAGTCAGTATCTACCTTTTGTAACCTATTATCTTTCATTTATTTATTTTCTTAATAAATTCTTTTCAGTCAATGACTCAAAACAAAAGTATATATTTTTTCCAATAATATTAACTAACAAAAATCATTTCCACGATATAAATCAATCAAATTCAAATTAATCACTTTCAACACCCAATTTTCGCAATAAATATACTTATCTTAATCAAATGAAAATATCATTTTTTGTCAAAAAAAAATGAACAATTTCATTTAATACATTTCATTTCATGACAATAAGAATCAATTTATTTCAAATTCAACTAAGCAAAAATTATTTTTTACAAAAATAAACTTACAAAAACCATCGTTAAAATAACCAACAAAAACCATTTTCTTTAAAATGAATAACCACAAAAATATTTTTTACCCAAAACTATGCAAGAGCAGGAGAACACTCTTGTTAAGTACAACAATAAAACTAATAGTTTCCTTTCTTCTTAAATATAATTTTATTTAAAAATAACTGAAAATAAAAACAAATTCATTTAACAATTGTATTTCAACTCATGTTTAATAACAATAAGAAATAAATATTTTAGAAGTTAATAACTGTTTTGTATAATCAGTAATGCGTAACCATTTTAAAAGACTTCCAAACCTATAATTTTAATATTTTTCGTATTTGAATAAATTTTGACACAACTTCACTAACAATTTTGTATAATTAATTATATGTAACGATTTTAAAAGACTTCCAAACCTACAATTTCAAAATGTATTTAAATAAATATTTTATAAGTAATATTTAATGTGATAACCTTGTAAAATGACAATTCTTATCCATTAAACTTATATTATAATTGATATTTAATGTAATTGTGATTGGTTGGCAGTATAAATTATTTTACATTGTCAACGCATATCTCTTTTGATTGATGCATTAATAGTGTAAGTTAATTTTATATTGTCAATCAAACACGACTATTATTTTTACAGATTGTTATTTTATCCATACTGTAATCCCGACATATCATTTTTTTTATTTACATATTATTATTTTATCCTGTCAATATTTATTCATTAAACTCCTAAAATATTAATATATTAATTAAATATTTAATATTTCATATATTTAAAATGAAATATTGGACACCCAAATAAAAAGAACACATAAATTAATATCCAAATTCATTGAAACTGATTTTTTCCATCAACCTTGAAACATGTACCCGCAGAAACGGGTTCTATTTCCATGTTGAAATATAATATTCATTTATATATTATACCCATTAATAATTAACATAATAACTACATTTAAAAAATTCATGCCATAGAAAAAAAAATTGACAGAAAAAGACTACGAATATTTTTTGCCATAGCAAAAATATTTGTCTAGTCATGTAATATTTTTTTTGATAATATCTAGTCATGTAATTGATTAAAAACATTTCACTTAAAAATGAGTGTATTTTATATTAATGTAGTTATTTGTTTTGTACTAGGATTATGAATATAATTTATTTAATATGTTTTCATAGTAATATCATTTATAGGATGAACATTGTTTTATTGACGTGCCTGAATATTTTTTTTTAAACTTATTTTGTAAAAGTTATCATTCAATCATAAGGTATATTTAATACTAATTACTTTTTATTTAGAAATCTTTGATAACATTATCAAATCTATCTATTTTAAAATATAAAAAAAGGTTTTTAAGATATATATTTCTTGATTATATTTATTCTAAAAAAGTTGGATTATGAGAATATTATAACTATTTTATAATACAATTGATATCAATTCAATATCACATCCAATCTTTCTTATTATTAAGATGATTTGATTTGTTGTTGAGTTAGGGTTGAGTCTATGTATCTATATAAATATAGATCCGTACATAACATTATTCATACTTTTCTTTCAAAATATTTTAGGTCTAATTAGAAATTCAACATGGCATATGAAAATATGTATGGGAGTGACAATTTTAACGGTGGTCTTGTTGATTCTGGCGATCTTTTTAATGTGAGCGATCTTCTTGATGCTGGCGATGTTCGACCACAGAAGAGCGATGTTCAACCACAGAAGATGAAGAAGAAGAAGAGATATCATCGACACACTGCTGAACAAATTCAGGAGCTTGAAAGTTACTTCCAGATGTATCATCATCCTGATGAGATGCAAAGATCTGAGCTTAGCAAAAGGCTTGGCTTGGAGAACAAGCAAGTCAAGTTCTGGTTTCAGAATCGACGAACCCAGGTGAAGGCACAGGCGGAGCACAGTAAGAACATGCTTCTCAGGCAGGAAAACGGGAAGCTCCAGGCTGAGAACAATCTGTGGAAGGAAGGCTTGGCAAATTCAATATGTAGCAACTGCGGTGGGCCAGCAGATCCAAAACAACAGATGTCACTGATTATGATTGAGAATGCTCTACTCCAGAACGAAGTGAATCGAGTGTATGCCTTGTACAACTCGGCACTGGCCTCCATGCCTCCTATGCAGACTCAGAATTCAGATTTTAACTTTACTATGTAGATCTTGTTTTTCACTTTGTTTTTCTGTTTTTTACTTTAGTATGCATTTGTTGGTTCTATTGAAAAAAATAAATTTTATATGATTCTGGTTGATTCTGTCACTATATTGGTAAATGATATATCTCATGTATAATATGATATAGGCTATAAATTTTATATGTGTATTGCTAAAAAAAATTCAACTGGTTTTGTTTATAGTGATTTTATTTACATTTAGTGTGATAGTTTATCCAATAATACTTAATATGGTTTTTTAAGAAATTAATGTAAACAATTTTTTTTAGATTTAATTAGGTTTTATTTTTATTTTGATGCATCACTATTTTTTTTATTCAGTTTTATCTCAATGACTGTTTTAAATATTGTTTTACTTAGAAATATGTCTTTTTTACTATTTTCTACATTATTTTACAAAAAAAGTGATTTTAATTTTTGAAGAAAAATAATTGTAAGGGGAAATTATATCTATATATTATAAATCTGAATAAGTCTAATTATTCTAATCTTAAAATTCTAATCAACATAAAATTCCAAAATTACCTTATTGTTTCCATATTGTATATTGTCACTATTTTTGCCTATAATTCACAATCATTTAATGTTACATTGCAATATAAAATTGCCAAATCTTTTTTCATTTCAATAAAACCAAATCTTACATTATTAATCTTACCAAATATTTTTCAATTCTAATGATGTCACTGCATATATCCAAACAAGATGAATATTTTGGTTTGATATATCTTTCCTTAATAAATATTTATTGTGACTCTACTTTTTCAGATTTAAAATAACATATCATTAATTTTGTTATTGATTTTTTTAAATATGAAGCAACTGACAGTGTTTTGATACATATCTATTTTTTTCATGAAAACTATTGATTCAAATTTCTCAAGATCTACAAATTCCTCTTATTACAGTTTAATATTGATTCTGGTATATAATTCAATGTTGGTACCACATGTATACATAGTCGAGTCACATTGTGTCGGTTATGCTTGTTTGAGTTCATTGGTTATGTGTTGTTTTATGATGATTTACGACGATTGTGATGATTTAGGTGGTGATGATGAAAGTGTGTGAGATTGGAATATATGTGGAATATTATTTATTATCGGTATTTCTTTATAATTCTGAAGCTATATATTGATTATCATCTATTTATTTATATGATTTGATTTATCTTACCCTTTACTTGTTTCGTCGTTACCTTTATATTGGTAACGTGCAGGTGATCCGCGTTGAAGTGTATTAGCTCGAGTCATTACCTTTTGAGTCGCATTGCTCTGATAGAGTAACACTCGGGATAGGCACTTTTGTTGTTTTGATTAGGATAGTATGCTTATATATCCTGATAACTATGTGGATTATGTTTATATCATAACATGATTATTTTGTTGTTGTATTATGCTTTTACATGGCATAGATGGTATTGTATCTGTTGTCGTGTGCATATTTATATGCTTAGTTGATGTATGATGACGTGATTGGTACATCCGACTTTTGAATATTTTGATGATGCATTTTATTGCAAAGTGGAAATCATGGATATGTGATGCCTCAATTTTTTTATGAAATTTTATTACTCTGATTTTCTTCATTAATTCTGACGGATAGAATTAGGGTGTTACATTAGTGGTATCAGAGCAGACCGGTCTGTCCGGCCAAGTTGTTGAGTCTTTAGTTGTTTAACAATCAAGTATTGTTATTTGTTGATTCTCATCCTTGTTTCGAACCAAGCAGAAGTTGTAATGGATGGAAGAAATGCTGGTAGGAACGATGATGCCCTTGTTGCCTCTATGCATGCAATGGCTCAGGCGTTTCAAAATCCGCCAAATATTGACGAGAACACGAGGTCTCGTAGTTTGGAAACCTTCCAGAGGGAGAACCCTCCTACCTTCCAGGGGAAGTATGATCCTGAGGGAGCTCTATTGTGGCTGAAGGAGATTGAAAGAATCTTTAGGGTGATGGATTTCATTCTTGTGCAAAAGATCCGCTATGGCACACATAAGTTAACTGCTGAAGCTGATGACTGGTGGGTTGAAACCCGTCAAAGATTAGAACTTGCTGGTGAATAGGTGACATGGGAAGTGTTCCGAAGGGAATTCTTGAGAAAGTATTACCTTGAAGACGTGAGGGGAAAGAAAGAAATCGAATTCCTTGAGTTAAAGCAAGGGAATATGTTTATCACTAATTATGTCGCCCAGTTCACTGAGTTTGCTAAGTTCTATCCGCACTATGGTGGAGCGACTGCTGAGTTCTCTAAATGCATAAAGTTTGAAAATGGCTTACGTCCTGAAATCAAGAAGGTTGTTGGTTATCAGAAAATCCGTGTCTTTGCGGATTTGATTGATAGTTGTAGGATCTTTGAGGAGGATAGTAATGCCCACTACAAAATCATTTATGATAGGAGGAACAAAGGTCAACCAAGCCGTGGGAAACCGTATAATGTTCCGTTTGGAAAGGGGAAGCAAAAAGTGATTCAAGGGAAAAGAACTAGTGGGGGAAGATGCTCCTGCTAGCATTGTTTGCTTCAAGTGTGGAAAACCTAGTCACAAAAGTAATGCCTATAAAGCTGGAGAGGTGAGGTGTTTTTGATGTGGGCAATTAGGCCACACAACTCATGATTGCACTCGTAGGGATGTGGTTTATTTCAACTGTGGCGAGGGAGGACACATTCGCGCTCAATGTAAGAATCCAAAGAAGGTGCAAGGTGGGGGTAAATTATTTTCCTTGTCGGGAAATCAGAGAGCAAAGAAGATGGTCTTGTTCGAGGTACTAGTTTCATTAATAACATTCCTCTTATTACTATTATTGATACATGTGCTACTAATTGCTTTATTGCCGCCGATTGTGTTAAGAGATTGGATCTTACTTTATCTTCCTTGAATAGAGACATGATTGTAGAGGTTTCAGCTAAGGGGACGGTTACTACTTCGTTTGTATGTGCAAGTTCCCCTTTTTCAATCTTTGATAGAGATTTTGTTGTGGATCTTATTTGTTTGCCGCTTGTCGGGTTGGAAGTAGTCTTAGGTATGGACTGGTTGAAAGCCAATTATCTTCATATCAATTGTTACGACAAAACTGTGAGATTTTCTTCTATCGAAGAAGAAGAACGATCCATCTTGGTATCGACGAAACAGTTGAATGAATTCATGAATGAAGGGGCATTGGTGTTTTTGTTGATGGTGACTCTATCTGTTGAGAGTCAGGTTGTGATTGTAGACTTTCCGGTGGTGTGCGAATTTCCCGAAGTATTCCCTGATGAGATTCCTAGTGCACCGCCAGAAAGAGAAGTTGAATTTTCTGTGGATCTTGTACTTGGTACCAGACCTATCTCTATGGCCCCATACAGGATGTCCGCGTCCGAGTTGTCAGAATTGAAGAGCCAATTAGAAGACCTTCTCGAGAAAAAGTTTGTGAGGCCTAGTGTGTCACCTTGGGGAGCTCCGATTTTGTTGGTAAAGAAAAAGGATGGTAGCATGAGACTTTGCATCGATTACCGTCAATTGAACAAAGTGACAATTAAGAATAGATATTCGCTTCCAAGGATCGATGATTTGATGGACCGATTGGTTGGTGCTCGCATGTTTAGTAAGATTGACTTGAGATCGGGTTACCATCAAATAAGGGTGAAAGACGAAGATATTCAGAAAACCGCATTCCGAACTAGATATGGGCATTACGAGTATTCAGTGATGCCTTTCGGTGTCACTAATGCACTGGGAGTATTCATGGAATACATGAATCGTATTTTCCATCCTTACTTTGATCGCTTCGTGGTAGTTTTCATTGATGACATTTTGATTTATTCTAAACCGGAAGAAGAATATGCGGAGCATTTGCGTATTGTGTTAGAAGTGTTAAAAGAGAAGAAGCTTTATGCTAAGTTATCAAAGTGCGAGTTTTGGCTAAGTGAAGTAAGTTTCTTAGGCCATGTCATTTTTGTTTATGTCATTGCGATGGATCCTTTGAAAGTTGACGCGGTGTTGAGATGGGAAACTCCCAAGTCGGTTACTGAGATTAGAAGTTTCTTAGGCTTTGCGGGTTACTATAGAAGGTTTATCGAAGGCTTTTCTAAGTTGGCACTTCCTTTGACAAAGTTGACTCGTAAAGAAGTTGTGTTCGTGTGGGATGTCAAATGTGAGGAAAGTTTCATTGAATTGAAGAAAAGGTTGACAACGACTCCGATCTTGATCTTGCCTAATCCGGAAGAACCGTTTGTGGTTTATTGCGATGCTTCCAAGATGGGTCTAGGTGGTGTGCTTATGCAATGTGGAAAAGTGGTTTCTTATGCTTCTAGGCAATTGAAGATTTGTGAGAAGAATTATCCTACACAAGACTTGGAACTTGAGGCGGTTGTCTTTGTACTTAAGATTTGGAGGCACTATCTTTATGGTTCTATATTCGACGTGTTTAGTGATCATAAAAGTTTAAAGTACTTGTTTGACCAAAAGGAACTTAACATGAGACAAAGACGGTGGATAGAGTTGTTAAAGGACTATAATTTTGGATTGAATTACCATCCGGGTAAAGCTAATGTGGTGGCCGATTCCTTAAGTCGAAAGACCTTGCATATGTCATTTTTGATGGTGAAAGAGTTGGAAATGATTGAACAATTTAGAGATATGAGTCTTGTGATCGAGGTGACACCGAAGAGTGTTATCTTGGGAATGTTAAAGATCAATAATCATTTCCTTGATAGCATTAGAGAAGCTCAGAAGCTTGATATGAAGCTTGTTGACTTGTTGGTTGGTATTGGACAAACTGAGAATGAAGATTTCAAATTGGATTCTCAAGGTGTGTTGAGATTCCGAGGTAGGATTTGTATTCCTGATGATGTGGACTTGAAAAGAATAATCTTAGAAGAAAGTCACCGAAGCACTTTGAGTATTCATCCCGGAGCGACCAAAATGTACCAAGACTTGAGAAAATTATTTTGGTGGTCGGGTATGAAACGAGAGCTCAGTTCTTGTATGCTTGTTTGACATGCCAGAAGTCGAAGGTGGAGCATCAGAAACCTGTAGGGTTGATGCAACCGTTAAAGATTCTCGAATGGAAATGGGATAGCATTTCCATGGATTTCGTGACGGGGTTACCGAATACACCTAGAGGACATGATGCGATATGGGTGATTGTTGATAGGCTTACAAAGTCGACTCACTTTATTCCTATCAACATCAGTTATCCCGTGTCGAAGTTGGCAGAAATTTATACGCGTGTGATTGTGAAATTACATGCTATTCCTCTTTGTATCGTTTTGGATCGAGATCCGAGGTTCACTTCATATTTTTGGAAAATCTTGCAAGAAGCTTTAGGTTCAAAATTGAGGTTGAGTTCGGCTTATCATCCTCAAACTGATGGTCAGACGGAGAGGACGATTCAATCGTTGGAAGATTTGTTACGAGCTTGTGTTCTCGAACAAGGTGGTTCATGGGATACATGTCTTTCGTTGATCGAGTTTACTTATAACAACAGTTTTCATGCAAGTAATGGAATGGCACCGTTCGAAGCATTGTATGGTCGGAGGTGTAGAACTCCGTTATGTTGGCATGAGTCGGGTGAAAGTGTGGTACTTGGGCCAAAATTGGTTAGAGAGACTACCGAAGCGGTGAAGATGATTAGAGAAAAGATGAGAATTTCTCAAAGTCGACAAAAGAGTTACCATGATAAGCGAAGGAGATATTTGGAATTTCAATCAGGTGATCATGTGTTTTTGCGAGTTACTCTTACAACCGGTGTTGGACGAGCCTTGAAATCGAAGAAGTTGACTCCTCAATTTATTGGTCCTTATCAAATTACTAGTAGAGTTGGAAAAGTGGCATATAAAGTGGCGTTACCGTCAAATCTTTTGAATTTACATGATGTGTTCCATGTGTCGCAACTTCAGAAGTATGTCCCGGATCCGTCCCATGTGATTGAAATGGATGATGCTCAAGTTCGTGATAATCTTACGGTGGAGATGATGCCTTTGAGGATCGAAGATCGTGAGGTAAAGTCTCTTCATGGCAAAGAAATCGCATTGGTCAAAGTTGTTTGGATAGGAGCGGCCGGTGAGAGCACGACGTGGGAGTTGGAGAGCAAGATACGGGATTCCTACCCCGAGCTTTTCGAATCAAGTAAATTTTCGAGGAAGAAAATATCCTAAGTGGGGGATAGTTATAACACCCTGAATTGAATTAATTATTTAATTAAATTATATAAGGATTTAATTATTGGATTATTAAATTAAAGTTGGATTTTATTCGGTTAGTTGAAGAAATAATATTAGAATGTATTAGTATTTTTAGAATTATTAATTAAATAAGAATGAGTTATTTATAGGGGTGAAATAGCATTTTGAAGAGTATTATTAGTAGCAAACTAGTTTGGCGTAAGTTCGATGGTCCGTAACTTTGGTAGGTGCGAAGTTCGATGGTCGGGCGTAAACTTCGATATGGCCGAAGGATTCAGATAATGTAATTAATTTAGTTAAGTGTATTATCTTAAGTTGCAAGACTAGAATTTAGAGTGTACCATCCATTAATTATTAAAATAAACCAAGGCACTTAGTAGTAGGTATTAGTGTGTGGTTTTGGTGAAGGTGAGTTAAATATAATAAAAAAAAGTACATGTAGTTGGTAGTGATGTGTTAGTTGTTTTGTATTATAAGAAGAAGAAAAATAGAAACATAACATTAGAGAAAAAGAAAAAGAGAAGTCTTGGAGCTAGAGTGAAAAAAAGAGCAAGAGGAAGAAAACTAGGGTTTGTGGTCTTGAAGAGGAAAATAGGAAGAACCCATTGTTATACAAAGCTTGCTAAGGAATCAAGAACTAGAGGTAATTGTGACACCCCAAATTAATTCAATTATTTAATAATTAGAAATTTAATTATTAATTTAATTAAAGGTTTAATTATTAATATCTTTGGATTAATGGATTTAATTATTTAATTAAATAAAGGAAGGTTGGAGGTGTAAAGTTGAATTGGAGGTGTATGGAGTAAAAAGCTCTACATAATCCTAATTAATTTATTTCTATTATTTGGCAAATAAAAAGGAATAAATAAAGGAATTGAGGAATAAGAGAAGGATTGGAGAAAATTAGGATTCATACTACGTGCTTTTGGAAAAGAGAAGAGAAAGAGGAGAAAAAGCCAAACGCCGAGAATTCGAAGATTCAACACGAGGTAAGGGGGGATTGAATCTGATTATTATGTCTTATAGGTTTTGAGAATCGATAGAGTAATTTAGTCCGTTAGGAATCTCGAATTGGAATAATCGAATATGCCCTAATGTTAAAATCCGACGAAAAACCATAATTGAGTTTGGCAAGAACGATTAGATTGATGTGGAATGATTCTAGGTTAATTAGAAATCAAGTTCCTATAATCAAAAGTAGGTGAATTTTCATGAATTAATTCTATTTTGGTGATAGTATGTTGTTTGGTGATGATTAGAATTAATGGAAATTTGTAACAGTAGAGAAATATGGGTTTTTGATGAAAATCAACATGTATGGGTCGACACATGAGGATATGAATCAATGCAAGCTGTGAAAATTTGGAAAACCAGAAGCCTTGAAAATCTATGCATCGACTCATAGAGTCATGCATCGATTCATAAGAAGAAAAACAAGGCCATGTATCGATGCAAAAGGGTTATGGATCGATGCAAGGGAGTTATGCATCGACACATGATGCGTATGTGTCGACACATACTGAACAAATTTTAAAAATGAAGAAAATTTTATGTTATGCATCGATGCATAACAATTTTGGGTCGATGCAAGCTGATTATGTATCGATGCATAGCCTTATGCATCGATGCATACTGTGTTGGGCTGAACATGATTTTTTTCTGAAACAGTTTCGGTCATATCTTTTTAACCGTAACTCTGATTTAGGCATAGTTGGTATCGTTGGAAAGCTTAGAACGAGTACTATCTATTAAAAGTATTTTCAAAACCATAAATTGAGAACTTGAGGAATTAATATGGTTTCCGTAATAAGAATTCGTTGTGATTCGTGAAATATTCGTTGCGTATATGTGTTGTATGTTAATTCTATGCATTGAAATTAACGACATATAATTGTGATTGGATTGCTATTATATATTGTTGTTGATGCTGTATATTCATGAATGCTTGTTGATCTCATGATTTATTGTTGTTGTTGTATATACCGGTGATAGTCTTACTAATTGAAGGGTAAGCGTTTGGCATATTTATGCTTGTGATAATTGTTTCATGATTATGATGTACCTGTTATCCATTATGATTGAGTTGTTATCATGTGATATATTGGTGTTGGCATTATGTGGAATTATGTTGTAATCATATTCTGTGGATTGAATGTTGCATGCTTAATGATGTGCATGCATATGCATTATGGTGGAGTTAATTCCCATTGTGTGGAATTTGGCTCAGATACAATAACCGCATCGGTGATTGTGGGTGGTGAGGCTGGATTCATGTCCGGGTGATTGTGGACGAATCGATGTTGGTGACTTGGTCACGTTTTGGTACCACATGCATTTGAGTCTGCATTACATATGTAATTATAACATGTTAGGATGGTTTCCAGTGTTATGATTGCATTGATTGTTGTTGTTTACATAATGATCTGTGTGTTTGTATTCATGAATCGTATGCTAATGCTGTTAACAAGGGTGAATAATGAATTGGTTGTTTTATTGTTTTTGAGAAATGTATAATGCATTTTAATCTTGATGAAATCACACCCTTACTTTAATGATTTCAGATTGAGGAGTATAGCTTCTCGAGAAATTGGTGAGGACAGCTTTTAGAGTTGTGCTATTAGATAATCCGCGTGTCAGTGTCATGCTCTGGTAGTTGTAACACTGGGGAACGTTTGATTGGGATTTTATGGATTTAAAACTGGCTGTTTTGGTTTATGTTTTGGTTTATGTTGGGAATAATTATTGATGTAATTATTCCGGATTTTATGTTATAATTTCCGTTGTTTAAATATAATTTTTGGTTTGTTTTATTTTAATGAGTTCTTCAGTGAAAGGCATGATGCCTGTTTTTGGTATTTGAATTGATTAAATTGTGACGCCTCTTGTTATGTGTTTAAAACTCTGATTAAAATTATATAATTCGCGGGGTAATTAGAAGGGGTGTTACAGTAATGGGTTTGGTAATTTTCTATCCTATAAATAGATTGATGATAGATTCTATTTGATTTAGGGTTATGAGGATTTGAGTGGGTCTTGAAGATTTCTTGGTTTAATTTGGTGTTTGGATAGTGATAGTGATAGTATATTAGTTGGTTTTGTGAAACCCTTTGTTGTGCAACCTTCTCATTTGTGTGGTTCCTAGCACTTGGAAAGTAGCAGGAAAAAAATGAGAAAAAGCTGTCATGAGCTGGCTCATGCAAGAGGGCCAGAAGACGTGCGCCTTCCGGAGAGTGTGAGGGAAGAATTTATTTAGGCATGAGTCGACGCGTAGGTTTTATGAGTCGACTCATGTTTTCCCAGAACTATGAGTCGATGCAATGGAGAAGGCGTGCGCCTTCCTGGGCGCTACCAGACCATAATTTTCCACTCATGATCCGACCTAAGGACCCATGAGTCGGCTCATGCAGGCTGTTTTGAGAAATTGCATATTTTTGGATGTTCCTCACTTTCACTGGTTAGAAGCATGATATATTTTTATAGATAGGGTTTGGATAAGCATTAAAACACTGTACTTTCACCTTTTCTCTCACAGTTTTATCTCTGATATTTAGTAAATAAAATGACGAGTATATTTTGGTGAATATTAATCCGTAACCGGAATTAATTGAATTATGAATATTGTTGATTAATGCTTCCCATTTGTGAATGCATGATATTTGTTGATGATGATTTGCATGGTGCAAAATATGATGATGTTAATGACGATGCTTTACCTTCGATGTTTGGTAAATTAGAACGACGAGGGCTTATGCCATTCTGATGATTATGATGATGTTGATGTGTTGTTGTGTGTATGTGTTGTCTTTCGGTTAAGTTGCATACATTGCATAAACGATGAGGGATTATGCCAAAACGACGAGGGCTTTTGCCAAAATGACGAGGGCTTTAGCCAATGTTCCTAATTACGAACAAAGTGTATTGGTACCACAAGCATACATAGTCGAGTCACATTGTGTCGATTATATTTGTTTGAGTTTATTGGTTATGTGTTGTTTTATAATGATTTATGACGATTGTGATGATTTAGGTGGTGATGATGAAAGTGTGTGAGATTGGAATATATGTGGAATATTATTTATTATCGGTATTTCTTTATAATTCTGAAACTATATATTGATTATCATCTCTTTATTTATATGATTTGATTTATCTCACCCTTTACTTGTTTCGCCGTTACCTTTATATTGGTAACTTGCAGGTGATCCGCGTTGAGGAAGTGGATTAGCTCGAGTCATTATCTTTTGAGTTGCCTTGCTCTGATAACGTAACACTCGGGATAGGCGCTTTTTTTATTTTCATTAGGATAGTATGCTTGTATATCTTGTTAACTACGTGGATTATGTTTATATCATAAAATTATTATTTTGTTGTTGTATTATGCTTTTATATGGCATAGATGGTAATATATCTACTGCCGTGTGGATATTTATATGCTTAGTTGATGTATGATGACGTGATCGGTATATCCGACTTTTGACTATTTTGATGATGCATTTTATTGCAAAGTGGAAATCATGGATATATGATGCCTCAATTTGTTTATGAAATTTTATTACTCTGATTTTCTTCATTAACTCCGACGGGTAGAATTGGGGTGTTACATTTAGCAGCGTTTTGTTTACACAAAAACGTTGCCTTAGGTATACCTAAGTCAGCGCTTTTTTCTAAAAAGCGCTTTCTTAAGTAGGCTTTTAGCAACGCTTTTTTCTGGAAAAGCGCTTTCTTAGGCCTACTTTAGAATTCCTTTATGCTTCGAAGGGAAAGCGCCAGGGTTTGAGCGCTTTTAAGAAAGCCGCCTAAGATATTTATTTGGCGCTTTTGAAAGCTGCCTTATGTATACCTTAGGCGCTTTTTCTTAAAAAGCTTTCAAAAGTAGGGGCTTTTTCCTAAAAGCGCTTTGGGGTTTTAATAAACCTATAATTTATATAATTCATAAACCTGCATTTTTTGCAGCATTATTTCATAAACCTGTAATTTACAAATGTAATCTCATAAACCTGTAATTTACAATCGTAATCCCATTATTTCACCAAAGAAGAGATTATATACAAAAAAGGCATTATAATACCATTTTAATCCAAAATATGTATACACCATTATAATTCAATTCACATATTTCTAACACAAACAAAATCAGCCTTACAAAGTCATCCCGAACAATAACAAAGTTAACCCTAACAAAAGCAGTCGTAACAATAAATAAATCAGCCCTAATGTATGAACAAAACACGGTCAATAATGTATTCAAGGTCCTGGTCCTGCAAGGTGTGAACATAATAACACGGTCAATAATGTATTCACACAATAATGTATTCAAAACACTTTTCACACAATAATGTATTCATACCTTATATGATTCTTTGCTCAATAAAATATTCACACAATTCCTCTTTGATTTCTTCCAACTAAAGTTTCGTGTAATATGCACACTTGTGTTCATCGAAGTACTACATAACAAAACATAATATGCATGATTTAGTTAAAAGTAATAAATTATATGAAATATCCGATAAATAATAAAACAAATCCTAAGTTATAAATCCATACCGTGATTGGAATCTCTATTTGATTCATTTGAAGGATTTCTTTGATAAACCTCAAAATGAAGTATCTGCAATCTATACCGTTTTGTTGTTGAGGACACTACATAGAAAAACAAATAAGAATATATAGTTGTCTTGTTTTATCAAGTAACATAAATATTATAAGCAAGAAAATATCTTACGTACAAAGATTTTCAATATGACAATTCAAAAAAAATCGACCTCTTCTTCCACCCACATGTGACAACTTTATATGCAAAAGGCTTGCCAAACTGAATACTCATATCTTTCACCTTTTCAAAAATTTGATCACTTGTCAATCTAGGCGGAGCTCTACGTTGTTCGGTATCTCCGTTGAACGCTTTTCTCCATCCACGTTATTGATGTTTAGAATTTAAGAATCTACGATGATCGAGAAAGACATTTTTCTGACAAAGTTTCAATCGCGTCGTATCGATTCCATCTTCACATACAAGACACGCTTTTTCACCTTTAATGCTATACCCGGATAGACTTTCGTATGATGGAAATCATTAATTGTTCCAAACAACATCGCCCTCAAGTTGAAACTTTCTTTCCTATACCCATCATAAACCTCCACACCGTTCTCCCACAAAATCTTCAAATCTTCGATTAAAGGTTTCAAATATACGTCTATGTCACTTCCTAGTTGTTTAGGCCCCAAAATTAACATAGATAATATCATGTACTTACGCTTCATACATAACCACGGAGTGAATCGAGTGTATGCCTTGTACAACTCGGCAGTGGCCTCCATGCCTCCTATGCAGACTCATAATTCTAATTTTTACTTTACTATGTAGATCTTGTTTTTCACTTTGTTTTTCTATTTTTTACTTTAGTATCTAGAGCTTGTTTGTTTCAATTCTCCTCGAACAACTAGTCTTTTAATATTGAGTTCTCCAACATTCTTCTCGAATGTTCGGGAATGTGAGTGTGTTTAATATGTCACTATATTGGTAAATGATATATGTCATATATAATATGATATAGGCTGTAAATTTTATATGTGTATTGCTAAAAAAATTCAACTGATTTTGTTTATAGTGATTTTATTTACGTTTAGTGTGATAGTTTATCCAATAATACTTAATATGGTTTTTTAAGAAATTAGTGTAAACAATTCTTTTAGATTTAATTAAGTTTTTTTTTATTTTTTATTTTTATGCATCATTATTTTTTTATTCAGTTTTATCTCAATGATTGTTTTAAATATTGTTTTTTTTAGAAATATGTTTTTTGTTTTACTATTTTCTACATTATTTTACAAAAAAAGTGATTTTAATTTTTGAAAAAATAATAATTATAAGGGATATATATATATATATATATATATATATATATATATATATATATATATATATATATATATATATATATATATATATATATATATATATATATATATATATATATATATATATACCTCTTCTTTAATCTCCTTATATCTTGTTGTACAACCCTCTAGTTTAATCTTCCTTGTAATCTCTTCAATTTCTTGGCAAAAAAAAATAACATATAAAACAACGTCACAAAACACTATTAACCTAAAACGGAAAAATAAAAATTTGAAGAAATCTTAGACCTTACAAATGAAATTTAGAATTGAATTTGGAATGTTATTACGAAGAAGACTGTGGAATTGAAATGGAAGCGGAGAGACAGAAGAAGAGAAAGAAGAAGAAAACAAGGATAAGGGTTTCTGGAAAGAGAGATTGAGTGAATTTCTTTATAAATTAATTAGTGACGTGAATTTTACGTTGCAACTTTAATAGTGAGATTCTGACATTGCAACTTTAAAATAAAATAAAAAAAACAAAGTTTGATTGTCACAAATTTAACTTTTATTTTAATTATTTAAATATTAAAATAATATAGCGATTTGATTATCACGTCTCAACTGTCAAATTTTTGTGACATGATAATAACGTCACAAAAACACGTCATGGACCATATTTTTTCAACGTGAATGACTTTTAGTTACGTTGGAAATCAAATTACATGTTAGTTATCTTAGTTCCAAAACATAAAATTATGCTAATTATATTTAATGTACATATTGCACAACTCTAATCAGTAAATTGTTTTTCCGAAAACAGATGCATAACAATATATTTTCTTTGATGCACCGGAATTACATTACAAAGATTCATAATTAAAACTTTTATAGTATTATTATACTGTTAATTCTATAAGTTTAATGCGAATTCTAGAAAGCAAATTACTAAAAACTTCATTTCCTTTGTCGTAAATAAGCTTGGGAAGTTTAAGAATGACTTCCGTATCAATTTTGGTTTCAAAGGTGAAGTCATGTAGAATCAATGTTGCCTTCAAAACTTGAACAAGAAAAAAAAAAAAAAAAAGCCTAAAATTTATATGCACAGGTCATGCTTGCGGATCGGCCCGGCGGGGTGCATCGGATGGGCTACGGCGGGTGCGCGAGGCGAACTGATTTTATTTAGAAGTTTGGCATGGAAGATTTTGAAAAAAAAGGATAGAGTGAAAAGAATAGGTGGATTTATCTTGTCACCCCCTTTATACCTGTAATATCTGTCACCCCTATGATGTTTTTATTAAATTATTCCTATAAAATACTGGATGTTTTGAAATTTTTGATACCGTATCAAAAATTTTGTTGGATTTACCAATTTGTCGTGTCTGATGCTACATACCGGAAATTTAAATATTCTGGTACCGAATATTTAAAATTTTCGGTATGTAGAATCAATTAAAAAAAATACTAGAAATTTGAAATTTTCGGTGTGACTTGTTCAAAAAATTACTAGAAATTTGAAATTTCCGGTATATGAAAAGTACCGAAAATTTTAAATTTCCAACAATATTGGGACTTAATTTTTTTATTTTTCTTAACTTTTACTTGAAAAAAATACATGGTGAAATAACGAACCTTCTTAATATATAAATAGAATAAATATTATACATAGATGCATTACAAAAAAAACTACAGTCACTCCCTAGACAATCATGTCCAATGTATGATCTGACCCACATATGCTGATTCTCATCCTTTTGCAGCATTTGAACAATTCTTCCTCCAACGCTTAGTGACGGGAGATAGTGGACAATTGGGTTTCAATTTTATCATAACCCAATGATTATCATTGACAAAACTAACATCAATGATTGTATGACTACTCGTGTGCAAGAGTGGAGCTATGAGAAGCGAGAAAAATGTTGTGGTAAGTCTCATGGAAAGAGAAACAAATACAACACTATATCTAGAAGCAATAGGGTAACTCATATCTGGAATTGACATCATTTCTCCTTACCCTGAGCACCCGAGTGTTTTACGATTAATGTATTCTTAACATAAGAGACAATGTCATATAACAAATTGGAAAATAATTCTTCGTGTTGATGGATTAGATTATCCAACTGCCTCCGAACATCAAAACATGCATCTTTCCACATCTTAATGCAATTGAAATACAACGGAAACCATAATTTCCATCTGGTTCAACATCAATAATGTCATCGATGAAAGAAAGAAGGAAATTGTGATAAGTATTCGCCTTTTGCAGATTTGGTAGAAGGTTGCTTACCGATCGACATGGTTGACGATTGACTCCCACTTGGTTGTGTGCATGATCTCTTCGTAGTCTGGCTCCCCTGCGAAGCATCACCATATTCCCACTGACTTGGATCACGATGCACATCACTTTCCTCACCTTTTCTACTCTTCTTAACTCCTCTCTTTGGCTTGTATTTCATCGACGGTGGACACATTAAAGTTGTAGATGGATAGTGTTAGTGTTTTTAAGTTGGCATTATGTTTGGTAAAACTAGGCTTTAGCAATGTCATGATGGATGTCATGACATTCAGAGATTGAAGATAAATCCTACCTGCTAAGGATGTTAAAAGACATCAACCGAAGCTAAAGTCAAAATTCAGAAATGATCGATGTTATAATGTATGTTATGACATTCTGTGACATTCTGCTCAGAACTGCTTGTTCCTAGATTTTCGGAAGTTTGTTGAGTGCTAAATATTGTTTTTCCGTTATTAGAAAGCATGCTCACGTGGTGCTAGGTTAATCTTAATTAAACCTAAATTGGTTGTTGAAAAGACCATGTTTTAGGATTAAATTAAGTAAACCCTAGCTATCTTTATGGAAGCCCAAACCAAGTTTCAAGACCGCTTCTATAAAAGGAAAATAACCTTACAACCTGTCGCCTTTGAATGTATTGAAGAGATAGCACTTGTGTTTGTGTAATCGTTAGGATTTGTAACAGTTGGTATTGTGTAATTCTAGTTTCTCTTGTGAGCCAAGCAACTATCAATTGATAAGTGCATTGGACTAGGATTTTCTGTAAGGGTAGTTTATCACTCAAAGCTTTAAAGCACGAGTGTTTGTCTCTTGATTGAAGCTTTGAAGCAAGATCAAGATATTTTATTGAAGTGTGTCTTCACAATTCAATTAGTCAATAGGTTGATATCACTGTTGTGATTGAGGGGGAGTGAGTAGGAACTCATATCTAAGTAGGACTTAGGTAAAAGGATCATTGGGTAGTGATTAAGTGAGAAGGCCGCAATGTGTTGGTGTAGGGTCTTCAATTGATATCGCTAATAGTGAACTTTCTCGGCTTGGTAGCCCCGATGTAGGTTTGTTGAACCGAACCGGTGAACAACTTATTGTGTTCTTTATCGCTTCAGATTTATCGGTGAATCGTTAACATAGTGTCGACATCGTCATAACATTCTCTGTGACATCACGATCCGCTGCCAGAATTTCAATTGGCATCGAGCGCACCCCGCTTGTTATTTCGGGTGAGATCTAGGATAATAGTTTCGCATAATCGATAAAGAAGGAGGATTTGGAGGAAGACCACCTATTCGGATGGGTCTAATTATGATTACCGGAAGCCTCGTATGGTTGCCTTCTTAAGATCGGTGGACATTAAAGCTTGAGAGTCCGATAAAGGATGGAAACATCCCACCAAGCTTGAGAAAGATGGCACTACTGTCTTGAAACCGAGGAGGAATGGAGCAAAGAGGAAGAAGAGCTAGCTCTAGGAAATCTAAAGCATTGAATGCCTGCTCAATGGTATTGACAGAATATCTTCGATCGGTTCATCAATGTGAGTGGCCAAGGATGTTTGGGATACTCTTTAACTACGCATGAGGAACATCCAAGGTGAAGATGTCAAGACTTCAGATGCTCACTACCAAATTTGAGAATTTGAAGATGAAGGAAGATGAGAATATTCATGAATTTCACATGAATATTTTGAAATTGCCAATGCCTCGTGAGCACTTGGTGAAAAGATGTCAAGAGAAGCGGTGAGAAAGATTCTCGATCCTTGCCTAAGAGATTTGCAATGAAAGTCACCGCAATAGAGGAGGCTCAGACATCAGCACCTTGAAGGTTGAAGAACTTATGGATCCCTTATGACTTTTGAGATGGGAATCATGAAACTGCTGACAAGAAAAACAAGAGCATAGCACTTGTATCCAACATCAAGAAGGATGCAAGGTGGAAGATGAAGAGAAGATATCCAAGCTATTGCCATGCTTGGAAGACAGTTCAACAAACCGATCGGAGGATTGATCCAAAGTCAAGGTCAAATGTCAAGGACATTCCATCTCGACATTAGCGATCTTATGACTCAGTAAGATCCAAGTCGAGGAAAAGGAAGTCAAGGCAAGAAAGTCCAATGTCATGAATGTGAAGGATTTGGACATATTAGAGTGAATGTCCCACCTTTCTAAAGAAACAAAAGAAAGGTATCGTCACTTGTCCGATGGTGATTCAGAAGTGAATCGAGGAAGAAGGTGCCAAACTTGTCACCGCTTCTCCGGAGTGTACAACTCGATATGGATTCTAGTGATGAGGAAGTGACATTTGAAGAGCTTTGAAAACTACAGAAGTCGTGTATAAAAATGGAGAAGCATGTCACAAAATGAAGAAAAAAAGTCGATTGAGAAGTTGAAGTCGAGAATGTGAAGTCGAGGTCGAGAAAGAGGAAAACAACCACTATAAATCACCTCAATAGTGATATTGTTATGTGAATTCCAAACTTGATCGATGTCTAAATCACAAAATGTTGACGTCTGCATCGATAAGTTGGAAGAAATTCTTCACTTGGACAAAATGCGAAATAAGCATGGTCTAGGATATGTGGTGAAAAGCAACCTCGTGGTGACATTAAGAAGAAGAGACATAGGAAAACAATGTCAAAGCAGTGTCACAACCCAAAACAGAAATGTGTCCGCTCAGCTATGTGGACGCAAAGAGATTTGCAAATAACCTGAATGGAACAAACCGAAGTCAATGACAAAGAAGATGTCATACCACAAGCCGCTGAACAGTCGCTTTAGGTATATGAAGACTAAGAAGTTTGTCTATAACAAAAGGAAGAACATACCTAATAGACCAATGTCAAAGCAGATGTCACAACATTGGGTGCAACATCAAAATCATAGAAACATGAACAAATAGTTTCAAAGATGGAGATGTCACTATTGTGGAAGGTTTGGTCACATAAAATCTTTCTGCTACAGACTTCATGGATATCCTAATCAAGGGTCTTATATGAAGCCTAAAACCAACAGGGTATCATACTCTCAACAGTGGAAGAAGACTGTTGCCCTGGTAGCTAACACGTCTCTTAGTGTGTCTACCAAGAAAGATTGGTACTTTGACAGTGGGTGTTCCAAGCACATGACTGGAGACAGAAATCTTCTTAAAGATGTTAAACCCCATTCTGTCAGCTTTGTTACTTTTGGAGATGGAGCTAAAGGAGAAATCAAAGACATTGGAAACACAAACTGGTTTGGAGTTCCAAGCTTAAATGGAGTATTGCTGGTAAAAGGTTTGACTGCAAATCTCATTAGCATAAGTCAGCTATGTGATATGGGATTCACAAATTCACTAAGTCCGAGTGTCTTGTAATCAATGGTGATCAAGTAGTGATTATGAGGAGTCGATCAAAGGACAACCGCTACAAGTGGAATCAAAGCACCACTGTCCTCTATGAGTCCCATGACAAAGATGAAGAGGAAGTAAAGTTGGCAGCAAGTATCCGTCATCCACACCTCAAGCATGAAAAGGATCCCATAGGGGAGTCGAAGGATACCAAGATTGTTCATAGACAAAAGGAAAATCTGTGGTAAGTATAAGGCTGAACAGGAAGTCAGAATGTCACTCTCAATGTCTAGACATCTGACCACTTGTAAGGTACTGAAGCAAAGTACTAGGATCTGGCATGAAAGGATAACCAAGTGTCTTATTGTCAAAAGATACATGAGAGGAGTCCTGAATGAAACCCTTTCAGTCAGAGGGAAAAAGGTCATGGTAGCATCCATCTATGTTAATAACGTAGTATCTGGAGGAATGTCAGACACATTGATGAAAGACTCAACAATTCCTTCACAGAGCAAGTATGCAAGGAATTATGTCAAGAAGCTTGGATTGAATAATGGCAGCTACACTAGGACTCTCACCCCCACATTTGAAGTTGTCCAAGAAAACCAGTGGTGAAAGTGTTGATCAAAACTTGGGTAAAAGCTCTGTTGATGGATACTCCTTCTTGAGAAACAATCTCATGTTTTGGATCAACAAGAAGCAAAACTGTTTAACTTTATACAATGCTAAAGTTGAATACATAGCAACTGGGAGAAACTATTTTAAGGTAATTTGGATAAAACAGATGCTGACTGATCACAATGTCATACAGGATGTCAAGACATTGTACTGTGACATTGCTACTAAAGCTCTTAAGACTAGTCAACTTAAGACCTTGAGAGGCAAACTGGGTACTTGTCAATATGTGAAGTTGTAGCAATTAACTAAGCCTACAACAAGGGATGAAAGGGAGTGTTTATTTCAACTGTTGTTTAAAGGATTATTTAGGTATTTTCCTCTTTATTTTAAGAAGTCCAAGAATAGGAAGAGACATCCTCATATAATAGGTTCCTCTTTTGAAAGTAGTACCATCCTTTCTTCTCTCAAAAGAAACCTTGAAACCCTTTGCTATTTTCGCTTTCATCCTCTCAACAACCATCAGCGAAAAATGTCTTCATCATCCTCATCATCTCAAGAATCAGGATCTCCATCCCTCCCCATGGCTGAAGTTAGAGCAAACACTGAAGCCATGCAAGCTGAAGCTCGAGAGTGACACCCGCGCACAATGGCCACTAACCTTAAAAGGTCAAGAAGTTACGCACAAGAAATGCAAGAAGGGCACAAATATCTCCTTCCGTAAGACCTCCGTACCATCATCCTCCGCCCCCGTAACTAGTAAAGAGAAGGATCTAGGTCTGCATGAGGCCATAGCTAGGATAGTCCGATATCCTAAATGAGAATAAGTCTGCTCGATTTCGCCCTCGACTATAAGTCCGCTAGCCCTAGCTTAGTTGATCCGATGTCAATAAGAATGTCAAGACATCCGTGATGATGTTGATTCCCGTTAAAGATGATGAAAATCCTTCTGCTACAGCTCCTGAAGGATGTCAAGATGATAATGTAGTTGAATCTCCTGCTGTTAGTAAGAATGGGATCTCTGATGAAATTCTTGAGAAGTCCCCAGTTCAGTGTATCTCTCCTGTTATCTCTGCTGATAACATCTCTGATAACATTCATGAAGAAATTCCAGAAAATCAAGATGATGGCAACCTGGAAGAGTCTTCTGAGAAAAACACTAATCAGAATGTTGATTCTCACATCATCAATCTAGATGAAGAGTTTTCTGATGATGACCTCATAGCAAAAGTTAATCCCAACATTGCTAGGAGGGTAATGAATAGGAAAGGGAAGCAAAATGCTATTCCAAGCCCTGTTCAGAAGAAGGTTTCTAAAGCTTCTCATAGGTCTCCTAAGGTGAGCAAGACTGAAGAATCAAAGAGAAGGCTAAAACTTCCAAAAGGAAGAGTAAGATGAAGAGAATGTGGTACCTCTAAGACAAAGAGCATCTCAATTGTGAGGAAAAGGAAAGCACTGAGTCCTCGATCGATGATTCGATCTTGATGTTACAGAATGCCTCGACATTCACTCAAAAGGAGGTCGGCTCGGGAAAGTGCCCATTGTCCCTGAGTGGCAATTGACAACATTTCCTTCCACCATCCCGAGAGTGCTAGCAGTGGAAGTATGTGTTCGAAAAGAATTGCTCTAGGAAAGGAATCGAATGTTCTAATTGTTAATGGGTTAGTGAAAGAGTTCATTGTGAACTCTGATGGAAGATCGAAGACTTCAAGAGTATGTGAGAGGTAGAAAAGTAAAGTTTTCCAAGTATAATCAACAATTATTTGGGAAGATCGATGATGCTCAACCCGAGCTTGAAGAAACCGATAATCAAGTGTGCAAACCCAACAAGTAAAACATTGGCCGTGAAAGGAAGTGTCAAGCTATGAGGTGCAGCCAACGGGTTCCCATAAATCACAAGTCCACCATCTTCATTGGTCCGCGTATTTATCTATGTTGGCACTAAAACAATGTTTGACTATGGCACTTATATCTTCGAGCAAACCCTTAAACACGCGAGAGTTATGCAATTAAGGGACCAATAGCTTTTCCATCCCTCTTGTGTGGTATTATAACCGATCAATACCCGACATTTCGTTAATAGAGACTCGATCAAGAGAGCTCGCCTTGGCTTCCACTACAAGCTATTTCAAGGAAGCATGTTTCGACATTGTCATGACATCACCGAGACATCAAATGTCAAAGCCAATTCTCGTAAGGCGATGTCATAGCTGTACTAAAGGAGACCTAGGGAACTTGATTCAAGGAAGCCACTGAAGCTCGATCTCCACTCTTGAAAAGGAAATAGACACGAGGTTGGAGAAGAAAGGCTGATGGAGATACCTCTGCTGCTCATATGGAGGAAGATGATGTTGTGACCAAGAAGTTGACAAAGAAGGCTCAAGATGTGTTCTTTCAAGGCTTCTTCCGAGAAGAAAGCACTTGAAGTTCTGCCTCTGCTCTAATTTTATTCTCCAATTGTTTTCTGCTCGCTTTGATTCTTGTATTTTCCCAATTTTGTTTGAATGTTTGTAATTCTTATTGATGATCTGTAATGTAAATGTACCCTAAAAACAATGCCGGTACTTAATTATATGCCGTATAATTGTTTCGTTCGTTTGATTAAAAGTTTGGGGAACTTGTATTGTTTCCTTTGGCCCTTTATGGCTAAAAGGGAGAAGAACCTCTGTATGATAGTATGGGACTTGGGACTTTGGGAAAATTGTATGCCTGCTTAAAATTTTGTATATGGGGCAATGTGGGAATTGTGGGATTTTGTATGGGTAGAATTTATTTTTCTAAGTTCTAGTTACTTGAAGCTTAGGAAAGCTTAGGAAAACTTAGAACTACTTTATTGTCTTCTCACGCATAGGTACTCGATGTGTTAAGTAGTTTTAGCCAAAATGTGCCAAAGGGGAGTTTGTTAGTGTTTTAAGTTGGCATTATGTTTGGTAAAACTAGATTTAGCAATGTCATGATGGATGTCATGACATTCGTAGATTGAAGATAAATCCTACCGCTAAGGATGTTAAAAGACACCAATCGAAGCTAAAGTCAGGCCGAAATTGCAGAAAATGATCGATGTTATAATGATGTTATGACATTCTCTCAGAACTGCTTTGTTCCCGAGATTTTCGTGAAGTTTGTTGAGTGCTAAATATTGTTTTTCTCGTTATTAGAAAGCATGCTCACGTGTTGCTAGGTTAATCTTAATTAAACCTAAATTGGTTGTTGAAAAGACCATGTTTTTAGGATTAAATTAAGTAAACCCTAGCTATCTTTATGGAAGCCCAAACCAAGTTTTAGGATCGCTTCTATAAAAGGAAAAGAACCCTTACAACCGTGTCCCTTTGAATGTATTGAAGAGATAGCACTTGTGTTTGTGTATCGTTAGGATTTGTACTTGGTATTGTGTAATTCTAGTTTCTTGTGAGCCAAGCAACTATCAATTGATAAGTGCATTGGACTAGGATTTCTGTAAGGGTAGTTTATCACTCAAAGTTTTAAAGCACGAGTGTTTGTCTCTTGATCAAGCTTTGAAGCAAGATCAAGATATTTTATTGAAGTGTGTCTTCACAATTCAATTAGTCAATAGGTTGATATCACCTGTGATTGAGGGGAGTGAGTAGGAACTCATATCTAAGTAGGACTTAGGTAAAAGGATCATTGGGTAGTGATTAAGTGAGAAGGTCACAAGTGTGTGGGTAGGGTCTTCAATTGATCGCTAATAGTGAACTTTCTCCTCGGCTTGGTAGCCCCGATGTAGGTTTGTTGAACCGAAGGTGAACAACTTATTGTGTTCTTTATCGTCAGACATCGTGAATCGTTAACATAGTGTCGACATCGTGTCATAACATTCTCTGTGACATCACGCATCTGCTGCCAGAAATTTCAGATAGGTTAGGTCACAAATTATTTTCTTCAACACCCTTTGACCCACAATATCCAAAGTACTGAAATGTCTCTTCAACTCTTCGCACTCCTCTTCTAAATCCCACTTTCTCTCGTTAGGACTCACATCATGTTCTGAAATTTGCAATTTCGTCCAAAACACATGAATTGTTTCCAAAGGTACAGGTGTGCCTAGAATCTGGTAATCGACATGCTGAAACGCACACGGTAACCCATGTGTTGTTCTATTGTAACAATCACACCCCTCCCTGCTCTCACCAATAAATATGACTCTTTTTAGTTCCTTTCCAATGAGTTGTATACACTGTCTTAAAACAAAATTGTGCAATTTAGAATAGAATGGGGTGCTATACCGATGTTAAATGTTGACGATACTTTTTTGAAACGACACTTTTATGGAACCTAGCTGCAACTTCAACATTGTGTTCACAACATCCCAGCTTGCACATAAATCACCACAACTTGTAGTCAACATGTTCTTCAATCTCCAATGTGCAGACTCCACCATAGAAATCATAGACATATTATATAAACAACTCAGAAGTTAATTTCTAAACATAAACATATTTACTGTTAGAAGAATGTACCTATTTGTTGTTGTGTTCCCTAAATGAGTGATTTTGTTATTCCATGCAGCAACAAATCTTTCTTTATACGGTGTTAACCATGTTTCTTTCACATACTTGACAAATGATGGAATATCACCACATACACTCTCGAAGTGGTTAAGATGTATATCAAATTCGTCTGTTGTATTTGAATACATCATGTTGTTCCATTGATCCATGACATGTTCTTGTGTTTCTGATTTCACATACTCTTTACATTTAATACTAATGTTTTTTGAAATATGAAACGTACACAAAAAATGAGACGCATTTGGATACACATAATCAATGACATTCATTAATGCAAGTTCCCGGTACGTCGCCATGAGATTTGGTAGAAACTTCTCAGAATAAAACCACTCTTTATGCTTTTGTAGTGCTCGTATAAAGTTATCCTCCCTTTCATGTTCCAAATATGCAAAAGCAACTAAAAACATCAATTTTGTTGATGTAACACCAACAATCTCAAACAGTGGTAGCCGCTACCTGCACGATTAAAAAACACATTCATCAACCATCTCACTCAACATATTTTAAAGATGGGAGAAATTAAAATTAAAGTTCTTACCTATTTGTTTTGTACGTACAATCAAAAATCAACACCAGAGGAAACATATTCAACAACTTGATAGAGTCAGGGTGTGTCCAGAAGATATCAACCACAATATCTGAATTCTCCTTATTTCTAGACCAACAAATGTATTTCTCTTCGTGAATAAAGCTCAATAACATTTGCATTTCTGTCATTGCACCTCTCGCCCATTCTATATGTTGATCTAGCTTTATATACATGGGTAATACTCGTGATGTTTTCTGGATATTTGTCTTTCAAAGCAGAAATGATGTAGCTTGGTGCCATATTGTACTTCGTTATGTCATTCACGAACTTTCTTTCATCTTCTTTTAGACGGCCCAATACGTCATGACCTACAAAATTCTTATCTAGTCTATGATTGTGCATCCCACATGTATGTAACCATCACCTTCCAACCAATATCACTTGGAACATATCTCAGCCTAAATGGGCATCTAAGCTTCATAGTATAATTGCCATCAAAAGAGGCTGCAACTTCATTTTTCTTTTAGTAATTTTCTCCTCTATCACAGCCCATAATCAATTTATCCTTCCTCCCCCGCAGTCCATTAGCAGAATTGGATCGGATTGTAACAACAACTATACCATGAGGTTTTCCAATTTACTGTGCCTATTCTAGAACCTTATCTCGTGGTTCAAAAATCTAACAATCACAAAAAACGTATAATTAGATAACTTTGTCAATTTATAAAAACAAAAAAGAAGGTATGAAGTCAAGTAAACATGTTGTATCTGTGACGAAGTACTGCGTAAGATCAGTACATGAACTCGTAGAAGAAACTAAAGTTGTCGATTCAGGACCACAAAGATATAAAACTTCATCTGCCATACCGAAAATTTCAGGTTTTAAAGAAATTTCCACTACACACCAGAATTTGGAATTTTCAGTATAGATTTTCTATCGAAAATTTGTGAAATTTCCAATACGTTTAATGAATTTTGTAAAATTACCAAAAATTTTAAATTCTCTGGTAAATTGCATCGAAAATTTTGAAATTTTCGATAAATAGATATCTAAAATTTGTAAAAAACCAAAAAAAATTCGATATGCGCCAAAAAGAAGTACTGGAAATTTGCTATACTGTACCAAAAATTTACTTTTTGATGATTGACAACATTATTATTTTTTTACAAAAGATAAAAATTTTGAGTAAATAATGTCAGATGCATTTTGGGAATAATGTGAAATGGAGTGTGGAGGTACAAAATGAGCAGTGGCAGATAAATTCTCAAAGAATAAAATGATTTTAGTTTGGAGAGTTTTAAAAAAATTTGTTGTAAGTTATAACACAATTCTCATAATTGAGAGAATTAAAAATTTATATTAAAATAAATGCTTAAACAAATTGTTTAAATATAAAATTTATGTTGTTATAATATTCTAAAAATAAATATAATAATGTTTTAAACAAATTTTTTTAAATGTAAAAAATTCTCTACAATTTTTTAAAAATATACCTCTCACAACCCCTTCCCTCCAAACTCTCAAATAAGATCTGGATTAAAACATTTAGCTTCTATTAATTAATTTAATTAATGAGACAATCATTAAACATAAAATAATAATATTTTACACTGAAGAAATTTTAATTATAATATTTTAGTCATACCAGTCGCAGAATCTACTTCGAAGAAATTTCACACTGAATGTGAATATTAATAATTCACAAAACCATTTCAATAATATTAATTCACAAAGCCTATTGAACAGATAAGTTATTATCAAAGTCTAATGTACACAATAGACTGATTATACATATAAATGCAAGAAATATCTTACTTCTATTGAGCCAGTTTTCCCTTTGCATTTGTAATGTTTACCACATCAACAAAAACTAAAAGTTTGTTTGATATGCAGTATAAAATACTCCTATGAAAAATTTCAAGATATTTCCCACTCTTACCCAATAATAATATACAAGTAGATGTGATTATACTTCGTACAAAGATGAAGACTTGGGTAAACAATTATTTTGATTTACTACTGCCACCTGTACACACAAATTGAAACAAATATTACATTAGAAATCTATATTAATTAACAAAAAAAATTGTCAGTACCAAACTACAAAAAATTCTCACTTTGTCAATTCAAGTATTAGCATTGCTAGACAAGAGAACTAACCGATGTGTATTTCTTCAGCAATAGGATCGGCTTTCCAAACGATATCTTTCAGCCCAGTAGATATATTTTTGTAGAACTGCAAATAAAGACAACTTAGTCAGAATATGCTCTTAGACTAGAAAATCAAAGATTTTTTGACCTATCTAAAAAATCAACTTGTAAGGTGAAGACTGAATAAACTTTATCCGTCTATTTAGACCTTATCTCTAGCAAATATGAGAGTTGAGTATTTTCATATATATGCAAACACATGATGATTTGTGAACTGAACTTACCTTGTGAAATTCCAGAGTATCTCCTTCAAACTTTCGCATCTCGACCATGTAAATTGAAGGGGCCACCTCCAAGATCTGAAAAGAAACACATATAAAACCATGTCATGATTCTTGCATACAAATAAATTAGCATGAAGTACACGTGAGATCATGAGAAAAAGATTTCAAAACATATACCTCTGTGGCTACAGACAGATGACCTTTCCGTCCAGTCTTTTCCCCATGAATCCTTAACTGAAATGCAGAATAAAATATACTATCAGAAATAGAAACTTAACAGATAATCATTATTATCACAAATTGGCCCGGATATGTAATCTGACTAGGGAAGAAACTGTTGGTGCACAATAATCAAAGATGATAGGAATAATGAGAGAATGATGGCTAAACAAAATAGAAAAAAATAAGGATATTGTTATAAATGACATCTACCACTAGTCTATTTATACAAGGAGAAAATTGTCACATAAGCCCTAATAAAGTAAATTTAATGACCAAGCTAAAATGTACAAACATAGAAAATACTAAATTACCCTTCAATATCATCCCTTAACTTATATTTCTAAACAAAACTAACAACACAAATTTCATCCCTTAAGAGGAGAAATTGATCCGTCTTGATTGTCTTCGTCAGATCATCTGCCAACTGCTTCTGGGTGCTATAGTGCACAACTTCTAATGTTCCATTCTAGACTTGACTTCTCAAAAAATGATACTTAGTCTCAATATGCTTGCTTCTCCCGTGCAACACAGGATTTCTGACAAGATTGATTGCAGATTTGTTATCAAGCATCAGCTTCAGAGGCTTCTTTACTTTAGTCTTCAGATCTTGCAATAAATTCAGAAGCCGCACAGCTTGACATGCAGCTACAGCGCCTGCAATATACTCAACTTCACACGTTGATAGAGCAACAACAACTTGCTTCTTGGAACTCCAAAAAATAGGACCTCCCAGAAACTTGAATAAGCATCTAGAAGTACTTCTTCTATCAACTCTATCTCCACACCAATCAGAGTCAGTGTAGCTCATCAAATCTGATTCTGCCTTTCTTCCAGACAGAAACAATACTCCAAACTTCAGAGTTCCCTTGATATACCTCAGAATTCTGACAGCAGCTTGATAATGGGACTACTTAGGTTTACTCATGAACCTACTAACCAATCCAACGGCATAAGAAATATCAGGTCTGGTATTACACAAATACCTTAGAGAACCGACCAGCTGTGAAGATCGTAGCATCTACATCCTCACCCTCAGAGTCAAAATCCAATTTATGATTGGTTTCTGACGGTGTAACAACAGCCTTACAATTCTCCAGCTTGAATTTCATCAGCACTTTCTTGAACTTGATTATATCTTCTGGACAGCTCCCTGTAAGCAATATGTCATCAACATAAAGACACACCAGAATCATATTGCTTCCAAAGTGCTGCACGTAAACTCCATATTCCATCTCACTTCTGAAACCCTTGCTTCTTGAAAAATGAATCAATCTTCTGATTCCAAGCTCTGGGCGCTTGCTTCAAACCATACAGAGCTTTATGTAACTTGTACACCATCCCTTCCTGATTCTTTTTCACGAAGTCAGGAGGTTGTGACACGTATACCTCTTCTTGTAATGGAACGTTCAAAAATGCCGACTTCACATCCAAATGCATTAGAGGTCAATTTCTATTTGCAGCTAAAGCAATCACCAGTCTGATTGTTTCATGTCTAGCTACAGGTGCAAACACTTCAAAGTAATCTAGCCCAAGTTTCTGAAGAAAACCTCTAGCCACTAGTCTTGCTTTGTGCTTACCAACTGATCCGTTTGGCTTAAGCTTCACCTTGAAAACCCATTTGACGCTGATAGCTTTCTTCGTCTTCGGAAGCTTAGTCAACTCCCAAGTTTTGTTTCTTTCTATAGCCTCAAGTTCTTCTTTCATGGCATTCATCCAGACTTTCTTCTTGAGTGCTTCTTCAATACTCAATGGTTTAGAATCTACTAATATGACACACTGAATGACTTCTCCTTCTAAGTCAACTTCGGTGTCTTGCAACATGTCAAAATCTACAAACCTTCTAGGTATAGTTCTGATTCTTTGTGGCCTCTGAACTTGTTCTGAATATTCTCCAGAACTTGGAACAACATTAGCTTCTGGACCTTGTCCAGAAACCCTATCCTCATAATTACTACCTTCAGAAACATGATCATCTCCAGAAGCTTGTCTTCCAGAATCTACGTCTTCAGAATTTTCCCTTCCAAAAGTATGATCACCACCAGATTCTAGATCATCATCAGAATCTGGATCAGAATCAGATTCATCATCTTCATCTTCAGAGTCTTCAGAATCATCTTCTAACTCTGAATTTTCTTCAGAACTTTCAACTTCTGACTCGTCTTCAGAAGTTATCTCTACACCAGAAATGGGTTGAGATTTACTTCAATCTCAAACTTCTGACTCTTTCACAGTAACGTCTCTGCTGACTTCAACTTTATTAGTTTCTGGACAATAAAGTTTGTATGCTCCTGTATTGTGGTACCCCACCAATAATATTATTTTGCTTCTATCATCCAACTTCTTCCTTCTAGCTTCTGGAACGTGTTTGTAACACACAGAACCAAAAACCTTCAGATGACTAACACTTTGCTTCTCTCCAGTCCACTTCTCTAAAGGAACAGTCTCATCCAGCTTCTGCGTTGGACACCTATTGAGCACATATGCTGCAGTAGCAACCAGTAGCAACAGCTTCTCCCCCATAAGTTGTGAGGAAGCTTCTTCTCTTTTAGCATGTTTCTCGTCATATCAAGCAAAGTATGATTTCTTCGTTCAGTAAGACCATTGTGTTGAGGAGTAAGGAGCAGTAACTTCATGCTCAATTCCATTATCATCACAGAACTTCTGAAATTCTGTAAAGTTATACTCACCTCCACCATCTGATCTGAGAATCTTTAACTTCTGACACTTTGGTTTTCAGCCTTCACCTTGAACTTTTGGAATTCAGTAAACACCTCATTTTTAAACTTGATGAGTGTTACCCACGTCATTATTGTGAACTCATCCACAAAAGACACAATATTTGTTTCCACCAAGTGAAGGTTCTGGAAATGGTTCACACACCTCAGAATGTACTACTCCCAGAGCATGTTTTGCTCTTGGGGCTACTTTGATACAAATGGCAATTTGGGTTGCTTGCCTTTCATGCATACCTCACATGACTTCTCAGGCTTCACAATCTTCGGAATGCCACGTACGAGCTTCTTAGAACTTAGATGCCCTAAGCTTCTATAGTTCAAATGCCCCAACCTCTTATGCCACAGCTTACTATCTCCTTCAGAGCCTTCTACACTAAGACACTCTGCTTCAACTGTTTCTACATTCACCTTGAATGTTCCGTTGCTTCTCTGTTCAAATTGCATAATCAACTTCTGATTGAAATCATACAACTTCAAGAGGTTGTTCTTCATAACAACTGAGAAACCTTTCTCAATGAGTTGACTCAAACTCATCAGATTGCTTTTGATTCCAGGAACATACCAAACATCCTTGATCTGAACGGTCTTCCCATTCTTCACTTTAACTTTGACATTTCTCATTCCTTCTGCATTAAGGTACTTATCATCAGCACATCTGATATTTGTCCTCTTTCTGGAGTCAAAATCTATCAGTCATTGCTTGTTTCCAGTCAAGTGATTTGAACAGCCAGTGTCCATATACCACCAATCCGCCAAACATCTTCCATCAGACTCAGAAGACCATCAATAACACAGGTTCATCATCTGAATCTCCTCTAGCTATGTTTTCTTCTTCTGATTTCCTTCCTTTGTTTGACCAACAATCTCTAGCAAAATGGTCAAACTGCTTACAACAGTAACATTGAACTCTCATCAGAAGTTGAGGTTTTTGACTTTTGGAATCTATCACCACGTCTATTCTTTCCTCTGACCAAGAATGCTTCTGGTTCTTCTTGACAAAAGAAGCTTTCAGAGCTTGCTCAACTTCCCTCTCAAAAGTTCTTTCAGTCAGACGCAACTCATGCGCTTCTAGACTACTTTGCAGCTCTTCTATTCTCATGGTTTCCAGATCTTTAGAATGTTCAATTGCTACAACAATGTAATCAAATTGAGGACTAAGTGACCTCAATACCTTCTCTATGATTACTTGTTCAGAAAGAGTTTCTCCACAAGCCTTCATCTCATTAGTGATCAGAATCACTCTGGAGATATACTCTGAAACCTTCTCATTTTTCTTCATGTTGAGATTCTCGTATTGCTTTCTCAAGGATGAAGCTTTTAACTTCTTCACTAATGCGTCACGACCGTAACATCTGACCAGTGTGTCCCACGCCTCCTTTGACGTCGTCGAATCTGCAATCTTCTCAAACATGTTCACATCCACACACTGATGGATGAAGAACAACGCCTTCTGATCTTTCTTCCTCTTGTTTCTCTGCGCCTCTCTCTCTTCTTCTATTGCATCTGCTGTAACCGGAATATACCCATCAGTAACAAGCTCAAGAACATCTTGAGCTTCAAATAACACGCGCATTTGAATCATCCATTTGTTCCAGTTTTTGCCATCAAAAACTGAAATTTTGCTACTCATATTGTCGTTTCCGTTCATCTTCAATATTGTGCAGTACACTCAGATCTTCATTCACACAGTGTTTCTCAACCCACAAAATCAGAAAATGTGATTCTGTTACAATTTTGTTCAAAGATTCAACACGAACCCAGAAACAAAATTAATCACAAACTCACGTTTCACTCGTGCTTCCCTGTGTTTCTAACCGAAGCTCTAGATACCAATTTGTTGGTGCACAATAATAAAAAATGATAGAAATAATGAGAGAATAATGCGAGAATGACGACTACACAAAAGAGAAAGAAATAAGGATGTTGTTATAAATGACATCTACCACTAGTTTATTTATATAAGGAAAAAATTGTCACATAGAACATAGAAAATACTAAATTATCCTTCAATAGAAACAAGTAATATAATGTTTTTTTGCCAATGTACAAGTGACGTGAGCTAAAATCCATTTTCCTCCGGTGATTGAAACCTTAAATACACTAAATATTGAAAGATGGGAGATAAAAGTAAGAGGTAAATTTAGAGAGAAAAATAAGCATAGGTTTGTTTACCTTGCAGTTGTTCTTCTTGACATCAAAACCCAGAGGTCCTGCAGCTGCCTCAATTTTTGAAATTATCTCATTTGCTGAACATTTGGATGTGAATCTTGTTTCCCTTTTAACAAGTCCCTGGTTACCGCAATATACAACTATCTTTAACCAAAACTAACAATCAACAAATAGAAATTACATAAAGTTAAAGAGGTGAAATGAAAACAGAAATCTTATACATGTATTCTGATCATGATGTAATTTAATAAGGTCCTTGTAAAGCAAAATTTAATCTGCCATGTAAAATTTCTAGGATAGAAAGCTCTAGAATTCATCTTTTTATATTAGATAGACCTACCATTTGCTTCTCGAAAAGCCTACTTAGGTTGAGGCCCTGAGATTTAGAAATAAGTTCAAATGCATTCATGGTCACAGGTGCAATTGGCCCCTCTTCAAGCCTCTCAACAACACTATTATCTGAATCCTGTGCACCACAAAGAACATCCAGATAAGGCTAAAATCCAAAGCTAAGACGAACAGAATTTAATCAAGATAACCAAAATATCGAAAGACTTACCATAGAACCATTGAAAATAAAATTTACATCATCAAGACTAACATCAGCCTGTTCAAACACTGGAGGCGCATATCCCTTCTTAAACCACTCATTTTCAATTACCTCAGCAATTGTAATCCGCTGTTTCAAATCATTAAGAGAAAAGAAAAAAAGGTTAGTTTCACATATTGAATTCACATTTAAAGATGGAAAAAGAGGAGTATTTACTACAAACCAGACTACGAGAAAAGTACAATGAGATTAAGCAAAAATAATACAAGTTACACATACAGTGCGGGGTTTGGGATCAAGGATTCTCTTGATTAGTTTCTTTACACTTGAAGAGAACCATGGAGGACAGGCGAAGTCAGCCTTAAAAATCTGTCACTCCTCATAGGAAAAAAATACACATTAGGCAGCCCTATTATGAAAAAATAAATAAACCTCCCAATTACGTAACTAAAAGTAAAATATTACTAGAGGTAGTATATCGTAGATGATAGGAACTACCATACAAATGATAGGATAAATGTATCATACCCTATATGAATCCAAAGAAGTTAATCATGAAATTTATACTATTTTGCCTATTTAGTTAACAAATTTATACTAAATATTAACTGGATTAAATATATCGGCATGATTAGGATTAAAAAACTAATTAGTTACTCATCCCTATAATAACGTCAAAATTGAAATTTAATAACATATAAATAAAAAACAAAAATAAGAATATAATATTAAATTAAATAACTAATTTATTGAAAATAGAATATCTAAAAATAAATTTATGAATAAAATTTTCAAAAATGTAAACATTAATTTAAATTCTTTATTAGATTTAATGGAGTTACTTATAATAGAGTTACTTATCAAGGCATGATTTAAAAAATATTTATTTAGTAGCGTTAATGGATTATTTTTAAAGCTATTATAAACTACTTCATTACTGCGCAACAAACATGCTCTTAAAGGTTCAAGAATTTCAATATGTTAACGTTCCCCATTAGTAACATCATAAACTTGAATTACCTTTTTGTATAAAGCCATAAGATTGTCTTCTTCAAAGGGCAAATAGCCAGCCATTAAAACAAAAAGAATAACACCACATGACCAGAGATCTGCCTTTGCACCATCATACCCTTTATTGTCAATCACCTAGATAACAAGGAAGCAGAGATTAAAAAATACTTTTTAAGAAAATGGTAAGTAGCGAGTAGAGCTAATATACCTCTGGGGCAACATAATTTGGCGTACCGCATGTTGTATGAAGTAGCCCATCTTCCTATTAATAAATGATGATTAATATGATAATCAACAACTGTTTAGTCATAAAGTAGCACCGACACCTCTAGAAAGAGGCGTGTCTTTCTGTGCCTGTATGGGTATTGGACTTTTGCACTGAGTGATTACGTTTAATTTATTTAATTTTTTAAATTATTTTTCGTGCCGTCGTGTCAGTGTCAGAATCAAATTCGGGGTATCTTGCTTGATAGGTCATAATTAATTTAATCAATTTTAAAAGCCAGCCAATATTACTCACCCGAACTTGTTGAGGCAATGCACTCAATCCAAAATCCGATACTTTAAGCACTCCATTAGCATCCAGCAACAAATTCTCAGGCTTTAACAGAAAAAAAACATAGTAACAGGTTAGTCTTTTATTCTTTTTTCTGTGCTAGTATCTCTTTCAAACACGCAAGCCATCCATGGTTAGGTATGTAAAAAATAATTCTTTTCCTGAGAATGCATTGATGAAAAAATAATCTCTTTAAAATAGAAGCAAATAGAAAAATGTGAATAAGAAAGTAATATACACCTTTAGGTCTCTGTGGCAAACACCTCTACTATGACAGTAATCCACAGCACATATAAGCTGCTGAAAGTATTTTCTTGCTTCATCTTCTTTCAACCTCCCACTGCGTGCCTGGATCAAGTTAACAGAAAAAGAAACAAAATAAGAGGTAATAAAAGAACAAAGCTTGCTAATATAAAGAATTCTGGCCCTCAGAGCACTCATAGAGGTAAAAAAAATGCCTTACAATTTTGTCAAACAGCTCCCCTCCAGTAATAATTTCCATTACAATGAATATCTTTGACCTGTTAGCTATCACCTACACAAGGAATTTGTAGTTTACAATGCAGAGGGAAGTTAGAAAAGACTGAGAATACAAAGTGGGAAAAAATATGAGAATAGAAATATAGCATGCAAATGTAAAATACTTTGAAGCAATTATTTACTTCCTTCTAACCTCATGCATGCGAATAACATTTGGGTGTCTAATCAGTTTCATTGTTGATATTTCTTGTTTAATCTGCATAAAGTGAACAACAGAATATCAGGAAAGACTAGAGTATTTGTGCTTCAAAGAAAATAAAATAAACCCAGAAATCTAGCAGAAGTTGTTCATGCAAACTATGCCTACGTGTTAAGGGATTCACCAACAATGTTTTATTGAAATGTAACTTCAATACTATATCTAGGCTACTAAACATTTTTCGCACTATCACACAAAAACAGACAGTATTAAACTTGAATAGTTGACCTGTTTAAATATTGCTCACATATAAAATAGTTTGAAAACCAATGTTAAGAAATTTCTTACAAACACTACTTATAATATCTTTTCCTAAATTTATTTATATTCTCTGAGCAAAGGAAAGTTTGGTTTTAAAAATACTTTTTTCTTTCCATATTAATACTTACCAAGTCTAAACCATCAAATACAAACGTTATAGCAGATCAGTTCAAAGGTCACATAGAATCAGTGTTGTCGATGGCGGCCCATGGCAGAAAGCCAAAATTCCACCATACCAGCCACTTTGCAGCGCTGTTATAGCAGTTTATGGCGGAAAAACCCGTCATATTGGCTGATATTTACCACTGCGAAGAGCCCAAAAACTGCAATGTATATCCGCCATAGCACTGCCATGGCCGCGATCTGATCAATGAACAGAATCATAGGTCAAGAATGAAAATACCGAACAATCTCTCTATGCTTCTGAGGTAGTAAAAAAAAAAACTGGTCTATCACTCTCAAATTCCCATTCCAGGTCTAAAACATGTCCTCTATTATTCCCTCCTATTCTTTACATACAAAGCTTCCTATTTCTACTAGCTAACGGCCGGCAAAGTGTCTAAGATATTTCTTCTTTACAGACACACAAAATTCAACACATTTTATTAATTCAATTTCATTAGCCAGGAATCACATTTACAAGAATTTATAGAAAGGACATGTTTCGGATTTCCAGGCCAACTCACACCCCACTTATTCAAAAATATATGTACTGTGAGCAGAAGAGTTAGGTTTCAAACTGTAAACCGTTTACTTTGTGCATTGTAACATGGATACTTATGTGAATAAAGGAACAGTTTTGCTGTTTTATAAAGAAGGAAACAATCTGCGGGGTATGCAACCTTTTAGGATGTCAGTTTTGCATAGAAAATATTTCAACAAGCAAAACCTGAAACCTCTATCCATGTTACACACTAAAACTAGGAAGAAAACAAACAAATTCCAAACTGATTAGCATCTCCAACGGTGTTTCGTGTTCTGTTTTTAACACTATTTCGACCAGCAGTCACATTCCAAATCAGATTTCAAAACTCTACAAACTTTTTACTCCATCTTTACAAACAACTTATCAAAAACTCAAAATGTTCCCAAAACCTACCCCAAATATTAATCATTTAATTCAAATTTGCATCAGTATTGTTGATGACAGATGGCGGTCCATGGCAGAGAGCCAAAATCCTGCCATACATGCCATTATAGCGGGAAAAACCCGCAATATCGGCCAATATTTACCATTACGGCCCAAAAACAGCTATGTATATCCGCCATAGCACCGCCACGGAGGATATTTTATAGCACAGATTAAATCAAAGATTCAAAGCAAAAACAGAGAAATAAATCAATAATTCACATCAAATCAAAGTAAAAATTAATAATCAAACTCTAATTCCATAACAGAACACAGAAAATAAACTAATAACAATTCCTCTTCTGTTTCATTTCAGAAATATCTTCAATTATTTACTATTTCATTTCACTTATTTCTCCAAGCAATAAATAGCTAGAACTATAATATAAATCAATGATTCAATAGCATTGAACTTCGAAAAAATTGCAAATGTAACCATGAATCAAAACAAATGAAGATAATTAACAATAAATCATATCGCTTAACATATAAGCAAAAAACGAACCTGACGAATCATTTTATGCTTGAGAATTTTGTCCTTATCAAGAATTTTGATAGCAACGTGTTCTCCAGTTTCAACATTTCTCGCAAACTTGACCTTGGCGAAATTACCTTCTCCTAACGTCCTACCTAGCTCATACCTCCCAGCTCTGGGCCGTCCGCCACCGCTGCTGCTGCTTCCAACGCCGCGCGACGAACGCGACGTCATCTTTCTCTCTCTCTATAACAAACTTTCAAACTATTTCACTTTCTCTCTCTAGATTATATATTACAGCCTCTTCTTCTTACAGGGTTGCCACACCTGAGATTTTGAGAAACTCATTTGAGAAGAAAGAAAATCAAAACTGAAAGAGAAAAAAATAACGATCTCTATTCAAAGGCTCGTGGTTGGTAGGTTGTTGACCGTTGGATCGGGCGAGAATCTCATGATGATGTGATTGTTGAAGATTAAGCAGAATAAGTAAATTTTTTGAATGGTTTTGGGTTTAAAGTGTTCTGGCTTTGGTGTATGATATTTTTGGGTTCTAGGAAGAAAGAAAAAGAAAGAGAGAAAAAATGGTCAATCACGGAAAACGCGTTTTTGTTTTTCAAACGTTTGGTTTATTTGGGGAAGGCTCATATGGCACATGGCATGGAATATGCCATTGGATTTACATTATTTTATTATCACCCTTGGATCTAGATGTTTTCTTGAGTTGTTTATTATATATTGGAATTATTGAATACTACTAGAGTAATAATTAATTGTGATATAAAATGTGGTTATTTGTAGTATCAGTTCCACCAATTAAAACCTTACTAGTGTCTTATACGGAAATGTAGAATATCGAAAATTAAAGGACTATGTAACTATTGATGACATGTTGTGCTACTATATATCCATGTTATTTTTGACTTTTTGAATAGAAATACGTAAGATGACTTCATAAAATATTATGACGTGAGGGCTTCTTTGTTATATTATAATTATATCTGTAAATGGATTTTTCATCTTCAAATTTGGTTTCATTTAGGTGACTGAGTATTCAAGCCGACTTCTCTAACTTTTTTATAATAAAAATATTATTTTATGAAGGGAGTTTTCTAGAGATTGGTTAATAATATACATTTAGAAATAAATGTTTGACATGAGCATCTTTAAACAAATTATTTTTAGGATTTGTTTGGTAAGACAAAGAAATGAGTTTTTAGATTTTCTGTTTATATTATTTAAAAAGTTATATTTGGTAATTTTTAGTTTGTAATTTTTTTTTTAATTTTTAGCATGTTTTTTTCTTCTATTTATATAATTATTATTTTAACAAAAATATATTATTATCTTTATTAATTAAAATGAAATGAAATTATTATTATTTTATATCTATAAGTTAATTAAACCGCTAATTTATTAAATATCAATTATCAGTCACCAGATATAAATTATCATCTATCAATTGTCAGCTAGTTTTAACAAAAAAAAAAACTTTAGTGCTTAAGAATAAATTTTAATGATAAATAAAAAGTTTCAATTAAATATATATATATATATATATATATATATATATATATATATATATATATATATATATATATATATATATATATATATATATATAGACACACATATGACTTACACCAAAAATCTCTAAAGAATTGATCAAATGTGATGTTATTGAATAATTGTAACTCTTTGTATAATTTAGAGTGTAATTTAATTTTTTGTACAGTCAAAATTTATCAAAAACACTTTTGATATCAAGTCTTATTTATTTATTTATAAAATTTCAAGGTCCATATTTACACAACTTATATTATTAATTTATTAAAACAATCATATAAATAGTTTTTTTAAGGAAAAAATGATTCATGTATTTTTTATTTATTTAATTCATTTAGTAGACTATTTGATCAATTATTTTAACTTTCCAGATTTAACGTAAGTATTTTAGGGCGTGTTTGATTTGAAAAATAAAAAAATACTAAATAGAACAGTATTAGACATTACATAACAACAGCACAAGACAAATTGACAAATTTTTATATGTGTTTGATTGTTAAGGTATTTGACAATTTTATTTCTCGATTTTGCTTGATGTCTATACATTAGACAAAATAATTTTATTCTTACCATAATAATATTTATTAATATATAAATATTAATATTTATTAATCAAAATATAAATAATAATGAGAGAAAAATATGAAGAGATAAATTAATTTACTCTAATTTATTTGATATGTTTATGCAGTAGACATGATAATATAATTTTTACTATAATATTTTTTTATAAGAGATGAAATAATAATATTTATGAATTAAAATATCAAATAATGAGAAAAGAGGAAAAATAATAAATAGGTGTTTTTTCTCTTCTCGGTTTAATTTGTCGATGAATCAAATAAGAATAATATAATTTTTATTATAATACTCTTCATTAATATATAAAATATTAATATTATATGAATTTAATTGGTATGCGTATAAAGTAATTTTACACTTTTAATGAATCATAATCGTTAAATATTTATTGAAATTTAATTTTTATCTTAATTATTTATAAAATAATATTTGTAAATAGTTTGCAATGTACTGATTATGTAAAAAATTACACTAATAAATAATAATTAATCTCATATTATATTTATGAATTAAAATATTAAATAATGAGAAAGAGAAAAAAAAAATTATATTTGATAATTTGTGTTTGAAACAAAAAATTATCTCACAGTTTTGAAGGAGACAAAAACTCATGAATTTCTTCGATCTCTTGCCATATGTTTTGTTCAATACTGTATGATTAATTTCTGCACCAGAAAAAGTTGTATTGTCCGGTATCTCTTTTTTAACAAATCAAATTCACCTTTAGATTTATGTATGATCTCAATGGTAATATTCTTCTATCTTCTTTTAAAAAATTCAAAAGGAATATTTTTGTTGACAATAATAATAATAATAATAATAATAATAATAATAATTATTATTATTATTATTATTATTATTATTATTATTATAACATAATATATTTTATTTTAAATGGAATAAAAGATAATATTAATAATTATTTTATTTATTTGCAGCGCAATATATATTAACATATGAATTCTGACTATACAAAATATTTTCAAAACTATTAATTAAAATTATTATATGTTTTAACTAAATTGATTGTTTTTACACTGTAAAATAGTCCATTCACGGTGTAAATTATTTTTACACCGTTAATCAATAATAATTATATACTCTGACAAATATTTTTTTTATAGAAAAGAGGGCTAAGAGCCAACAACAAACTACAAGCAAACAATTTTAGGAATACTAAATCTACACTCATCAGCTCGAAGAATATGCTCAAAATCATTTGGAGAATCCCCGAACAAATTATAGTTATCCTGCAATGTGAAACTAGTATAAGCCAAAGCTTCAGCTAGTTGATTAGCTTTTCCCATGCACATGTATGATTTTCACCTCCTGATTCAGATCCTAAATACGAATGATCTTCTACACCAAGTTATTCTCATTCTAATAAATGTTTCGCTTCCCTTTAATATCGTCCACCACTACCATTGAATCAACCCGAATTTCAACCTTAACAAACTTCATATGTCTAATAATTTTAACCCTTGTAAACATCTCAGATTTTAGTAAAGTAAACATCCACACGCCCAATAAATTTGAAGAACCCACTAATTCATTTCCTCGCATTCCCTCGAATCATTTTTGTCTTCCGTCAAATTAGATTATAATTGTTAAAATATTTGTATGATTTGTTACTTTAAAATAAACTATTTATTAACTAAAATATTTTAGTTTTTATTAACAACTTTATAACTAAAACAAATATTTTTAGTATACTATAATTATTTCAAGAAATGATATAAATATATTTTAAAAAATAATTGAAATTATTTTGATCATATTCCCTAAATACTTAATTTAAGGCTTAAATAGTGTTTTCGTCCCTATAAGTTAGCGTGTTTTTTATTTTAGTCCCTATATCTTCTTTTTTTTCCGATCCAAGTCCTCATATGTCCAATTCTTGTTGGCGTTAGTCCCTGCTGTTAGTAAGACGTTAAAAGAAATGTTGAGGTGTCAATTGGTTAATGAGTTGACATATATTTTAACATTTCTTTATTTATTTTCTTTTACACCCGTAGTTATATTATTTCCCCCCAAAATATGTCATAAAAATGAAGTCCCTCTTTTGTATTTAGTCCCTGTAAATTAGGGTTTCATAGTTAGAAACCATTTCAATCAGAGCTCATGGAAGGTGAAGATGATTGGTAGGAGCACTTGTCTTGGCAAGGCGTTTGAGATTGATGAAGCTACAATCGTGTTTGAGCGACCTCAAAAAATATATCAGGTATGGAATTTACGATTAATATTCATTATGGGGGTAAGTTTGATAGGGACAATGTGGTGTACTACTCCGGTGAGGGTAAACGTTCAATAGAAATTGACCCTGACAGGTGGAGATTTTTTGAAGCAACTGGTATTGTGAAAGAAATTTGCAATCTTGAATCCACTAATTATTGGCTATGGTGGTATAACATTGTATCTGGTAAGCATGCAAGGATGGTTAGTGATAGGGATGCTACTGAGGTCTATGAAAAAGCTGTTGAAACTAATTGTAGTGTGGATTTATATGTTGAGCCTAGGGTAGTTGTTGCTGAAAATGAAGTTAATGTTGTTGATAATGTTGATGATATTGAAGTTGATAATGATATTGAAGCTCATATTATTGATGAACATGCAAATGCTGATGAAGTTGACACGGTTGATGGTGTTGAAGGAGATGGTAGTGATGATAGTGATTATAATGATGATAGTGACGATAATGATTATAAGGGTTTATCATTTGAAGACAGTGAGGACGTTAGGGCACTTGGCATGGATGATGGTTTTGGTGATGTAGAGAAACCACATAAAGGGTTAAGCAGGTAGCAAGGAAACATAGGAATACTCCAACAAAAGCAAGAAAGATGAGTGAAGGTTCATCAAGTGGGGGTATTGTAGGTAATGAAGGTCTTGAAACTAATTATTTAAGTGATGATCTTGGGAGTAGTGATTTTGATGCATCAGATGAAGAGAAAGGACCCAAATATCCTAGGTTTAGGATGAAGGAGTTAGACAAGGACTACAAGTTCAAAGTTAGTTTGGAATTTGTATCTCTTCGTAAAATTAAGGAGGTTATAACTCAATGGTCAGTATTAAATGGAAGAGAGATAAAGTATGTGAAAAATGACAAGGTTAGAGTGAGAGTTGTTTTCAAGGGCAATTGTGGATTTTTGGCTCTTGTTAGTAAAGTGGGGAATAAGCACACGTATAGAATGAAAAAGTGGATTGGCCCTCACACGTGTGGTAGAGTTTTGAATAACACCACTGCTAACTCTAAGTGGATTGCAAAGATTGTGGAAGCTAGGATGACATCATCTGATGGTATCAAGCTTTGTGATATTGTCTTTGAGGTTAGGAATACTTACTCTGTGGGCATAAGTATGATCAGGGCATGGAAGGCCAAGCAAATTACAAAAGCTTTGGTTGAAGGCGATGCAACAAAGAAATACACACTGTTATGGAGGTATTCTATAGAATTAAGGAGGGTTAACACTAGGAACACCTGCAAAATTAATGTCATAAGAGTTGGTCCAACAATACAACCCAGATTTGGATGCTTTTATTTTTGCTTTGATGGAATCAAGAAAGAATTAAATGTTGCTTACAGACTATTCATTGGTGTAAAGGGTTGTCACCTAAAGACAAAATATGGAGGTACCCTACTTGTTGTTGTAGGAAGGAACCCTAACGACCAATATTACCCGTTGGATTTTGGTGTGTGTGTGTGACTGAGACAAAGAACCATGGAGGTGGTTCTTGACCTTACTTTTGGAAGACATTGGTCAAGACAAAAGATGGGTATTCATATCGGACCAGCAAAAGGTACCTCTAAGATCTATTTTTTAATTCATCCCTGGTATATATGTATATGTTTTGATTTAGACCCTGAAATATCAATATGTTAATGGAAATCATCCCTATAATTGTCACTTTCTTTTGAATCATGTCCCTTATACTATTGTTTGTTTTGCTTTCAAGGGCTTAATTGATGTGTTTGAAGACATTTTTGAGAGGGTTGAGCATAGACTTTGTCTTAGGCATTTATATGCCAATTTTAAAAAGAAGTTTGGTGGTGGCACACAGATAAGAGATTTGATGATGGCTGCAGAAAAGGCCATATATATACAAGCATGTGAAGCAAAGATGAAAGAGTTGAAGGTGTTTAATCCTAAGGCTTGGGAGTGGTTGATCAAAATACCTACAAGATCATGGTGTAAGCATGCTTTCTCATTCTATCCAAAATATGATGTGTGTTGCACCCCAAAATTTACCCTCTTAATTTAGGCCTATGTTTCATCATAGACAACATGTTGCATTTCATTCATACATTGAGATAGGATCAAAGTTTTTTGGTTCTCAAGCCCTCCACAAGCTATGGAGGTTGATTGGGTTAACATTTTGTTCTAATGGAGTCTCAGGATCTCATGTCTCTGGATTTTTCAAGTCATAATTTTGTATTATGGTTCAAAGCATCTCATTTGTATCATTTATTCCTCAAGAGTTGAAGTTTTGTAAAGAATTGAGGAGGAATTCATCTGAATCATTCATTTGATGAAATTAGGGTTTTGGTTTATTGTGGAGTTTGAAGCCTGGCTAAGTAAATTTATTGAAGTATTATCCTCCTATTATAATTTGAGCTATCATGGTGCAAAGAATATCTCAATACGTTCAGAAGATTTGAGGTTTTGAAGCTTGATTGGCCATCTCCTAACACAAGGTGCAAAGTTAGGGTTTTTGATATAAACAGGAATTCTTCAGATTTTTCACTCAAACTTGATTTCATGTGTTTCTATATATTGTTGGGCATCCATTATTAAAAGATTGAGGTTCAATTTTGGTTAGAAGCAAGTCAATTGATCACAAGGGGCAAAATGGTCATTTTGGTCAAAATCAGTCAAAGTCAGGAGTTGACCAAGTGGAATTTTGGTCAACCATCAATTCAAATATCCTTTTTTCATATTTCATGATCAAATTCACCATTGAATCAAGGAAATTGAAGAAATTGGAGTTAACTTGTTCTTGAAGTTATTTAGAGTTTGAAAAAGTTTCCAAGTGTCCACCCTATAGAACTTTGACATGTCATAACTTTCTCAATTTTTATGCAATGGTTGCATACCATACATTTTTGGAAAGCTTGGGAAAAATTCTACAAGATTTTCAATGTGTAAAATTTCTCAAAAATGCATCATTTCAAAGATATTTGAGTTAGAAGTTTTGTACACAAAATAAGAAAAATGTTGGTCATGACTTGCCTTCCTCTTGCCTTCCACGCACGCATTTCATCAAACAGGTTCTGGGCAAGAAGTAAGAGCACATTTCTTTCAATTCAAAAGAAGTTTCAAAAATGTGCTTCGTGCATTTTAAAGTTGACATGCAGAGCTTTCTAACAAGCTTTGAATTACTTCAAATGGCCAATTGTGGAGCAAGTTATGGTCATTGCAAATTCAAGCCCAAAACCGGATCACATGCATGCTCATGTGTGCGTAGGCCTTGCCTTGCCATGACTTGTTTTTCTTAAACTTTGGAAGATGATATCTCACTTAATAATTGATAATTTCAAATGGTTCAAAGCTCAAATTGTAGACCATGAGAAGATCTATCCATGACCCAAGTTGCAAGGGAAACACACGAGCCAATTTTCCATGGTCCAGGCTCAAAGTTGGATGTTGAGAATTTTGTATTATCTTGGTCATTTTTCAGGTTTTTCACAATTTTTTGTTAATTGGTTTCAGGTCCTATTTGATGCTTGCCTTGCACGATTTTAGTGCCTCATCCATTGCCAAAAGAAGCCAAGTATGTGCATTATGGTGCATTGTACTTCATTCCTCAAATATTGCCATTTAAGGCAACTTTGCGAATTTTGCAAAATCACCAACACTGTAATATCAAGCCATCTCACCATTTCGTGATCCTCTCACTCATTTCCACTCATCCTTAGCTCATCAAAACGCACACAAACTAAAGGGAAATAAGAGCAAAACGCATGGCATGCACAACACACTCATTTTCTGATTTTTTTGCAAATACATTCAAAAAAGAATTATGGTCCATTAAGACCACAATGCCCTCGCTCTTGGAGCTCTATATAAGCTTACAAGCTCATTGATGCAAACCATAGACGCCTCTTTCCACCACAAATAAGATCTAAAAAAATTTCTTCCTCTTCAAGTTTTGCTTCGAATCTTCATTTTCCTCCATTCAAGAGCTTGTTTCTTATTCTTGTCTTCTTCCTTGAAGCTCAGAGATCAAGAGGGTGGGATTTCATCTTGTGTTTAGAGGAATTAGTTGAGTTTATTTCTCAACTCAAGAGGTAAGTTTTTGAACTTGGATCTTCATTTTCAGTTGGATTTTGATGAAATAAATCATGTATGCGTGGATATAGCTGGCCAAATATTAGGTTTGATGTATATCTTTGCTTATTTGTGAAGTATTTTGTATAATATGAAGTTCTAAAAATTTGTGTTTGGATGATTTTCATGATTTTCGTGGCTTGATTTCTTGGTGTGTGGTTGGTCTTTTTGAAATCTATGAGTTGCTTGTTGTTCCTTGCCATGTGATCTTTATTTTGTGCTTTGAATCGTAAAAAATGGTTGATAAATGAATAATATACGAGGCTCAGAGGTTGAGATGTTGATCTTGGTGTAGCGCGTGTTAGGTTTTTGTCTAGAGGTTCAAGATGATGAGGTGTCAGCGTGCAATTGGTCATGTTCTTGTTTAAATGATTTTTGTTTTAATTGATTTTCTGATTTTATTTTCTTGATCAAAATTTAATAAAAAATTCATAAACAATTCTGGTAGGCTTAGAATATTATTTATGACTTTGTGTATATTTTTCATAATTTTTGAAAATTATTTGATTGGTGAAAAAAAACCAGAGTTTAATTAATTGATTTTTGTGTAATATTTTCATTTATTTTTGTTAAAATTATTTTCAAACAACAAAAATTATACAAAAATTATTTCAGGCCATTTGATTGGTTTATTTTTTATCCCTAATTTTTATTTCACAATTTCCCCAATTTTTGCATAAATTAATTAATTTCTTACATTATATTGCATTTTTATTATCATCAAAAATATTTTCATCCATACAAAAATTGCATAAAAAATATTTTAAATAATTTTATTCATGCAAATTGAATTTATGAATTTTATTTCATATTTTTGTATTTTTTCATGATTAAATAATTTTTTGCATTAAATATTTAATTTGCATTGCATATTTCCTATTTTTTATTATTATTTTCACCATTTTTCCTAAAACATAAAAATCCATAAAAATAATTTTTGGGGTACTCATGATCTTAGGTTGATGATAGAATTTTGTTTATGATTCTTATCATTGATTTTATTTAATTTTGAATTTTGAGATTGATATTGCTCTATTTTAGGGTTTTTGTTGCTTAGATCATAAGTTTTGATTTAATGGATGATCATTTGAAACTTGTAAATGTCAATTAATTTTTTGTTCAGATCCTTGAATGTCTTGAATTCATAAAAATCATTTTTTTTAATTTATCAATTATATTTCCATCTTTTCCAAAATGCTTTGCCTAAGATGTCTAGTTTGAGCTTTACCTCAACTAGTCTTGAAAATTAATTTTGTTTTCGATCTTCTTCAAACATTCAAGGGTCTAAGTTGATGTTTTCTGACTTTTATAAGTATTAAGTGATCTAAAATAATTTTGTTTGGTTTTTATAGGTCACTCTTTTATTTTTGATTAATTTATCCAAATTTAGTCAACCTTGTGACTTAGGGTAGGAGCTACAATTATTTAACTAACCTCCCTTAACTTTTGAGATCATTTCTGTTTATAACATGTTAATATAGTGCCTTAGGGTCTTATAATTGGTTTTGTTATTTTTTAGGATTAGGTTTGATATTTTTCCCTCTTAGGTCAAATTAGGGTTTCCAATTAGTGAGTTTTCTAGGTTAGACTAACTTGTTTGATTTTATTCCAACATGAAAGATGTTAATCTTTACCCATTGATTTTGTTTCTGACTTTTTGATGTTCTAAGAGGCTTGCGTTATTTTTGTTTCAGTTTTATGACTCATGCTTCTACTTTTTTGTCCAAGCTTTCTCTTATGCATGCATTAGTGTTTTGTGTAACTTATGAATATGAGGAATGCACTTGAGCAATCCATGAGGAATATGTGTTTTCTTTTCTTAATCATCATGACCTATTGTAGACTTGAGTTCATCCTTGAACCATTCAAGCTCTCATAATTTTCCCATCTATTCTCCCTAGTATGTAGGAGTTTGCTCATGATCATGGTTTAGGAGGTAACTTTCATGTGCCACCTTTAGTACCTTATGTGAGGCAACTTGATATCTAATTCATTATGATTATGATCTTGTATGTTTTAATTTTCATAATTTAATGCTTCTATGAACCCATGGATGACCATTCATTGTCATTCCATCTTGGTCTCTTTTGGAAGCTAAATTGGTCACATTGTAGCTTAGACTTTTTTCTCTTTAAGATTTCAATGATGCTTATTATTATCTTTGTACCATTGTGTTACCTTGATGTTGTTTCTATACCAATAACATCTAAGAACCTTAGTTTTTGATTCCATTTGATAACTTTTGTTTTGTGCATAAGGGACTAAATTTGCACATTGTCATGACACTCTAACATGTTAGATTAGTAGCATTTCTTGGAGTTATTGTAAGTTCCTGATATATACTTATATAGGGATGTATCACTGCCCTAGGACCTATAAGTATCAAATTTTCTTTTCACACTTGATTAAAATTATCCATCATTGATTTTAGACAAGTGTTTTCCATCTAGTATGATGTTGACTATCAATTAGGTGATTTGGTTTGTGTATTGAAGCTTTGTCTTATACATTTGTTGCTCATGAACTTCATCTTGAGTTAACTTATTACACAAGTCACACATGTCTTAATTATCTAATTAAGACCATTTTGCTTGATCCTTGTTATATGCTTTGAATTTAATAAGTTTTGTTGTTTTCAAACTCTAATTTTGTGTGCCTTTGAGTGAAAGCTTTCTTATTTGGTTGGGATGCCTTTGTTTATGTTTGGATTAGGTCTTAAGATAATGACTCTGCATGTTCTAACCTCTCATAGTCTTAACCCCCATTCATAGGTGCTTGGTTTATGACTGGTTTGCCTTTAGAGGCTTGTTTGTGTTTGCATATACTAGTTTTGTTCTAACTTATTGAATGTTTTGTGTATGACCTTTGAAGGTAGCTTGTTTTTATTTCTTGATAAGTTTGTTTAAGCTACTGACCCTATATGTCTTATTACCTTCTCATCTTGTCTCTTGACCTTGTTTTACTTGTTGACTTGTGTGTTTGCTTAAGTTGACTTTAGGGTTGGATTTTGACTTCTTCCTTTGCTAGATTTTGTGTTATTTGTACTGGTGATGTTTGTAATTTGATTTTTTCTATGTATGAGTGTTACCTAAATGTGTTTAGCTTCTTACTTCACTATTATGTGACACCTTGAAGCATGTTTACACAAGTGTACATTTGCACACACTTCATCACACACTTTTTGATGCATGTCTATGTTTTCTCATGATAATTACTTGTGAATCTTCATGATGATTATGCATATGATGTTGACGTGTTCTTATTATACTAGCTACTAATTTTCATGCCTTGTTATCTTCCAAATCTCACTTCTCTTCATCTATGCACCACCACACCTTATTTGACCTTTTAGATGCATTCTAGGTCAAGTTTTTGATTAGTTTTTGTACTAAGTGTTGCATATGTGCTCTTTTGAGTTTCTTATAACTTGATTGTATTTAACATTAGCCTTAACTTATTATGTGTTGCCTATGATCTCACTCTTATGTGACAATTAGCACAAGTATGCTCAAGCACACACATTCACACACACCTTTGCACACACTTACATGGATTGATTTTGTTCTCCTTAAGTACTTTGTTAGTGAATTTTACTTATGCGTGCTTGTCATACCCCAAAATTTTCCCTCCTACTTCTCAAGACAATTCACATCTCCATACTTAGGGTTGACCAGACAAACCCTCTTCTAAGCAATCAATCCAAACTAGGGTTTTGATTCTCTCAAGTCAGAATGAGTTTCCAAGGCCCCAAGTGGTCATCATGCCTCATTGTGATGATTGGTTTTTTCATCGGTTGTTTTAAAAATAGTGAAGTCGCCACCTAATTTTATTTGTTCTAAAAAGAACGAGAAAATATAGATAAAACTCCACAGATGCGGATAAGGCGGTCTACGTGACCAAAAGAAATGAATTCGGGAGTCGGTTATGCAAGGGGAAGGTATTGCTAAGTTATGAATAAAAAAGAAGAAAAAGGGTTTGTTTATTATTATTTTGAGTTTGCCGCGGTTTCAGAACCTTGTGCCTACGTATTCTCTCGTGCAATGGAAAAGTCAAAACTCCGTAGTTCTTCTCAAAAATGTTTTAAATTGGTTGTATTAATTTTATAAGAAAAATCGTGCATTAGACATTTCAAATGCTTGAAGTTGGACTTGTTTAGTTTGTTTGAAAAGCTTAAGTCCTCGTTCGTGTTTGAAATGGCTTATTGCACACTCTTTGTCAGAAAAGAGTTTGATAGTCGCATATGAGCGAAAAAGGAATTGAGTGAGTTGAATTATTTTTAAGTGAGTGAAAAGTACCGAACAATAGGACTAACGTCTTACGATTCAAATACTAGAAACCCGAGGAGCTAATGCTCAGACGAGTCGTCTATCACCCAAAAAGGTTTTCTTATGAAAAAAGTGAGGTGAAACAAGTTTCACGTTATTTAGAAGTCTTTAAGCAATTGGTCTAGCGTCCAATGACTTAAAGACTAAAAGTTTATTTGGGACAAGTTTTTAAACAATTGGCCTAGCGTCCAACGACTTAAAAACTTGGATTTTACTGTGAAAAACGTTTTGAAAATGCACTCGACATTGGATCGAGGGTTGTAAGTTAATTCTGAAAGTATTTCGAAGCTTGATGCGCGAGGAAATGAGAAATAGAGTCGGGTTATGATTAATTAAGTATATGAACTTAATTAACCTCGTGAGAATAGGTGCTCCTATCCCCACCTATGAAACCCTTGTACATGGAAAATTGGTATATGGACCAATATTTATTCAGGTTATGATTAATTAAAGCAACAAGGGCTTTAATTAACCTTGTGAGGATGGCCATGCCCATCCCCAACTATGAGACCCTTTAAGAAATTGGCTTATGAGCCAATCAAAAGAAATCGGATTAATTTTAATATTGGTTGTGTGCGAAGTGTACAATGGTGAATAAATATCGGATAAGCAAATAAACAAACAATTATCACACAATACAATCAGAAATTTAAATAATTATTAAAATTGATTTTTTTCTATTTGATAAAAAATCAATTAATAGTTTAATCGATAAATTATCAAATAAAAACTATCATAACACTAATAATTATTTAATACATTCATAAAAATTTAGTTGCATAAAATAATAATAAAATAAAATACAAAAAAAAAACAATTAAAAAGAGAAGAGTTTAGGAATAGCCTGCGGGTGTAAATCTGAGGTGCAAACAGAAAACCAGAGATGAGATCCTGAGCCCAAATAAAGGGCCCAAATAACTTCAAGAGAAATCCAGCGTGGAGTCCAAAGGAGGGTGTATCATGAGAAGCTAGATCTGGCCACTTGATCAAGAAGTCAACAAAACTCATGACGATCGGACGGTGATAGCGCAGGCCAGCATATAATAATTATTATCTTTTTTCTTAAAAAAACTTTTAATTAATTTTTATATTGATTAGGGGTGGTGACAAGTGTCACCACCGGATTAAAATAGAAAAAAACAAGTTTAATAAAAATAAAAATAAAAACATAATCTACCTCCTAATCAAAACGTGGAGTTAGTTCTCTCTCTAACTTCCCAAAACTCTCTGCCTTCTCTCTAAACTATGCCTCGCCAGAAAAGAAAATGGGCCATGCCGAAAATCACCTCACGGCGGTTCCAGCGGCGGCGTAACCCAGATCATCATTTTTTTTAGGTTTCCTGACTCGTCTCTCTTCTCTCATCTCTAATCCGCTCTCTAACAGATTCAGGACCGTCGATATAGATCTTAAAGGGGATTTTCGGAACCCTAACTTCTATTTCATGAGAAAATGATGACAAACAAGCATGGAAAGGACAAAGAGGAACCGAACGAAGCCTCTACATGGTCGTACTCGTCGGTTCTCAGACCTTTCAGGTGCGATCTTCTTGTTTTCTGTAACCTCCTTCTGTTCTGTTCTGTTGCTTGTGATAGATTTTCCTTTTCTGAAGAAAAAGCCAAATTTCTGAAGGGATTTTTGTGTGGGAAAATGATGAGTAGTTAGGGTTTTACGATTTTTCTGTTTTCTGGGTTGTTGGCTTGAGTATGATGTCGTTTTTGGTTTGGTTTGGCTTTACTGTTATGGTGTTTCTGGTATTGGAACTGGCTTTACTGTTGTGGTGTTTCTAGTATTGGAACAAAGAGGGTTGTGGTATTCGGTTGGTGATTTTGGATTTTGTTTGTTGCTTCTGTTTGTGGTTTTTGGCTTCTGGTTTTTCTCCCCTGTCTCATATAGTTGCTGCTTGCTTTATGTCTTGGTAAACTAGGTTTTGAATTGTGTATTGGAACTAGTATTTTGGCTTTTTCTAATGCTGGCTCTGCTGTTCTGTTGCCTGTTTTGCTGCTTTTGACCATAAACCTGCTGTGCTTTATCAATTGGGCTTGTTGTCTTAATATTTTTGTAGTTCTGACACACTATGTTCTGAACTGTGATATATTGGACCCATGGAAAAAATAAAGTGGCTTACTGTCTTTGACATTTGTAGTTTTGTCTGCTCTACTGCTCTCTGCTTTTACTGCTGTATTGATATCTGAATCTGGTTTTTTGGGCTAAAACCTTTAACTTGTGCTTGCTGCTGGCTTACTTTATTATTGTAACTATGATGATTTTGAGTTACACCTCCCTTTGTGAACCGAAGTAATTCGTGATTTGCAAATGGAGTTTTTGGCCGATGAAGGATGAAATTTTTTGACAGAGGCATTCTTTAAGCATGATAGAAAACAACCTTAAATCCTAATTCTTACCGAAATTCCCTAATGATGAGTTACAAAATTGCTTGCAATAATTCTGTTTATGCTTGGATTATGTTGCTAACCATGTTTTTCCTTTTTTTTTTGTTTCATGAGCAAATGATGGCGAGGAAAACATGGCTTGGCATCATTTGGAAGAACTTGAAGAAGGCAAAGTGTGAGAACAAGTGTCTTGAAGAGGAAGCTTGAAGGGAAATTCAAAAATAATAGGAACTCCTCTTAGAAATCACTAGGATCCAAAGTTCTCTTAATTTGTATTGTAAAACTAGTCATTAGGAATTTAGACCAATTTTGTAACAAACTTAAAGAAGCATAGGTTCTTGAACAAGTAGAATATGTTTGTAACATTGTAGGAACTTTGAGATAATAAATTCAAATTCCAATTAGCACATTTCATTTGCAAATAAAACTTGATAGAATTTGTAATATTGTATCTTTTGAACTTCTTTGTAAAAGATAATTTGAGATTTGGATATACTTGTATCAATTAAGATCTTGAAATATAACAACCTGTAGTCTTATTGAAATTTGATATAGAATTTAAGTGTGCAAAATTGTGGCATAGAATTGAAGTTTTGGCATATAACTTGGATCTTGTATCATGATGATATAACTTGTAATGTACAAAGTTATCATGTAAGAATTCATCCTCTAATTTTAAAACTTAAACAAACAAGAGTTATGTTCTTGCAAACTTGAGATCTTTGGCCATAAATCGAGCTTTACCAAACACTCTAAGGTTCTTGTGAATGAGATTTACCAAACCCAATTCGGATCAACTAAAACCACAATTATTTCAAAATCGAAAATTGAAACACAAGACAAGATCCTTACTGAAAACAACTAGTTTCCTTAAAATCGAAACTATACTCTTCACTAAGCTCCATCATGAGCCAAATAGTGGAATGACGTCTGCTTGAAAATAAGATTAAAGACACGATCTCTTTCTTAAACAATGAAAGCCAAAAAGACCTTCATTCTTTCTGAAATTTAAGTTCAAAACTTAATTCCCAAACGAACCTTCGATGACCTATCTTTGAGTTCTAAATCCCTTTGGAAAAGAAATCCATCTGACTTAAATATGCACATTGACAAAGTCCAATATTCTGGCGAATTTAAACATCTGACGAAACAATGGACATATTGAGATGTCTTGAAACACGAGAATTCCTTGTTACTTGAATGGGTAGAAGAATATTATATTGGACCCTTCTCACGCAAGCATCTTCTACAACTGGTAGAAGAACCAATAGAATGCACCTTGATCCCATATTATTGAATTAATAATATGAAAGAAATTGAATTCTAGAGAAACAAGCCAATTATGATTAAGATGAAGAGGGTAAATTTTGGGGTGCGACAGTTGTCCCTATTAAATCTTCTTAAAACTGATAAGTGGAGAAAGATTGACAACTTTCGAACGTTCAAGGTGGAAGAGGATTGAATACCAGAGAACCCCAAAAATTTTCCCTATGCGGGATACCAATGCCATAAAAGAAAGCAAATGAGATATCTTGACTACAGAGTCAAGGAAGAGACGCCTGAGGAGAAAAAACTTGTTAAACACCAACAGAAGATCTTAGCAACAACAGTACCAAATGAGAAATATTAAAAGATCTTAATAACACTGGGGATAACCGAGTAACCAAAATGATCCATAACAGTAAGTTTTAATGAAAATTCTATGAGAAGAAAATCGAACTTCTCAAGCGAAAAGAAAAACAAAAGATTAAGCCATCTCAGGATGCTTTAACGAAAATGCTATGAGAAGGAAATCAAACTTCTCAAGCTAAAAATAATAAAATAAATTAAGAGATTCGATATAATTGAGAATTTGTCAGAAAATTCCAAAGAGTTAAAGAATACCCACAAACTTTAATAAAGACAAAGATTGGTGGTTCTTGCAAGTACTCCTTAATCTTATCAAATGTCTGCTGGCAATCATCATTCCATATAATGGCCTGATCTTTCTTTAAGAACTTGAACAAAGGTTCACAAGTAGCTGTCAAATGTGAGATGAACCGAGAAATATAGTTCAAGCGTCCCAAGAAACCACGAATCTCTTTCTCCGTTCTTGGTGCCGACATATCTTGAATAGCTTTCACTTTATCAGAGTCCACTTCGATACCTCGTTGGCTCACGATGAATCCAAGTAACTCCTGGATCGAACTCCAAAAGTCCATTTGTTGGGATTCAAACGGAGTTTATACTTCCTCAATTTGTCAAACAACTTTCTTAGATGAACAATGTGCTCCTCTTTAGTCTGAGACTTGGCAATCATATCATCCACGTATACTTCTATTTCTTTATGCATCATGTCATGGAAAAGGGATACCATAGCTCTCTGATAATTTTCGCTTGCATTATTCAATCCGAATGGCATGACCTTGTAACAGAAGGTGCCCTAAGGAGTAGTAAACATCGTCTTCAGCATATCTGCAGGATCCATCTTGATTTGATTATATGTTGAAAAACCATCCATGAAAGAAAACACAGAAGACTGAGTCGTGCTATCAACTAAGACATCAATGTGAGGTAGAGGAAAATCATCTTTCGGGCTAGCTCTGTTCAAGTCTCTGTAGTCCACACACATTCGAACTTTTCCATCCTTCTTGGGGACAAACACCATGTTGGCAATCCAATCTGGATATACCGACACAATAAGGAAACCGACTTCGAACTATTTCTTGACTTCGTCTCGAATCTTCTTAGCCATCTCTGGATGTGTTCTCCTCGGTCTTTGTTTCACATGCGAACATTCAGGCTTTAGCGGCAGCTTGTGCATAACAATATCTGTGTCAAGTCCGGGCATATCTTGATACGACCATGCAAACACATCTACAAACTCTTGCAACAAGCGGACCAACTCATCTTTTATCTCTTGCCCCAAAGTAGCTCCAACTTTGACTTCTTTACGATCCTCTTCAGTCCCCAAATTGATCACATCCACTAGTTCTTGATGAGGTTGGATCATCTTCTCTTCATGCTCGACCAGACGCGTTAACTCTTCAGGGAGTTCATAGTCTTCCTCACCATCGTCTTCGACTTGGTTGATCGGGAAATCAAAGTCAAAAGGAATTACAGTAGGGCTATGTTCAATGAGCTCAATTTTAGGTGATATGCGTAAATGATTGATTTTCTTGTTTAAGATATGTATGTTTATTTTAACAAAAATAACAATGAAAATGTTGTTGTTTTTATTAGTATGCACTGGAAAACAAAGTAAAACCGATATAAAAAGGATCTCAAACTGAATAACAAAATGTGCTTTTTATTGAAGATAAAATTCATTCATTAAACGGAATAAGCCCTACAAAGCAATCCTTTGTGCCTTGGGCAAAGCACAGGATTTTTGTTTTAAAACAAGAAATTACTTTGACAATGAAATGAGGGGAGTAATGTCCTTGACGATCCAATTCTTAGTAACAACACCAAGACGAGTACGGAACACCATCTGAGAAAGCTCCGCTGCACGCTCATCGTCATCAATGGCATTGATAGCCTTTTCGGAACGGAAACCTTTCGCAACAAAAGCATCCTCAAGACGAGGGATCTTCCGTTTTCCTGTCTCTGAACCTTTACTGATTTTGGAGGATGGTTGGTACCCGAGTCCACCCTTATCTTTCTTTTCCGCCACATCTAACACTGTTCCCCAACCTTTTGGATTTCCAGCGTCGATAAGGGCCTTAACATCCTGCCAGCAGGCCATGTTACCCTTAGGCTTCTCACCAGACTTGATCTCTTTTTGCACAGTACCCACAATTTCCAAGGCTTGAAAGAGAGTCTCGTGCACTTCGTCTCCAACATCCACATACTTGAACTCAGACAAGTGACTAACCAAATAGTCTTCTTCACCACTAACCTCCACCACCTGGTTATTCAACAAGAACTTCAACTTCTGATGCAGAGTTAAAGTAACAGCTTTAGCACCGTGTATCCAGGGCCTTCCCAATAAGCAGATATAAGCTGGAAAGATGTCCATCACTTGAAAAGTAATGTTGAACAGTTGGGGTCCGATAAGTACCGGGAGGTCAATCTCTCCCACCGCCATCCTGCGGGATCCATCAAAAGCCTTTACAATCAGAGAACTAGGTTTCATAATTGCCCCTTTCACCTGTAATTGGGTCAAGGTTATCTTTGGGATCACATTCAAAGCTGAGCCTGTATCAACCAATACTCGAGCAAGAGTTGTTTCACCATAGGTAACAGAAATGTGAAGAGCCATGTTATGATTACCTCCATTCGGAGGGAGATCCGCATCGGTGAAAGATAAACAACTGCCATAATTTAAACCTAAAATAGCAACATCCAATTGATTAATTGTAATATCTTCAGCCACATATGCATTGTCGAGGAACTTCAACAAGGCCATCTTGTGGGCGTCAGAACTTTTCAATAAAGATAAGATCGAAATCTTTGCAGGAGTCTGACTAAGCTTATCAACTACTTTGTAGTCACTCCTTTTGATGATTTTCAAAGTCTCATCACTTGGTTTAAAAATATCCTTTAATTCTTCTGCACTCAAATCAACAACTCCATCCTTCTTCGGAGGAACATCTGAAGCTTTCTCTACAACTCTATTCTTTGTTGAATCCTGGTGATAAATACGACCACTACGGGTCATGCCACTCATACCAGTGATGTTTTCAACAGTAGACTCTCCTAAAACCAATGGCTTACCACCCACAACAACTTCAGGCTCGTAGTTCCATGGTACAACTTTAGTATCTTCATAAGGAATACAGATGGGCGGGTAAACCATCATTGGCTCTACCGTCGTAACAGGTTCTTCTTCTTGGATAGGGACTGTCGGAGATATATGAAGTATCCTGTTGTTGATGAGTGGAACCACCACATCTACTTCAACCTCAGTCCAAGCTCAACTAAACTGAATCAAATGTTTACACATTAATCCTTGTAGATACTTTTTGAATTCTGCACAGTGTTCTGGATTGACTTGACAAATCAGACAATGATCATGAACTCCCTTCAATAAATCAGCCCTATTCAATTCTTCAAGCACCTTTCTCAAAGACATTTCCAATTGATCTACATCCATAACCAGACTTCTTCCTTCTTCACCCAAAGCATTCACTGACGACGACCCATACCTCGACAACGGATTATTAGCAATGTTGGGGACATCAGCGAAAGTTAACAATTTTCTGTCAATAAGTTCCTGAACCTTGCATTTAAAAGCGAAATAGTCCTTAGTAGTATGCCCGGGAGAATTGGCGTGGAAAGCGCATCTAGCATTCTCATTAAACCATGGTTTGGGTGGCCCAGGAACAGGCTTCAATTCCCTCGGCACTACTCTTCCATCTTGAATCAAATACGGCAAAAGACTAGTGTAAGTCATTGGAATAGGCTGGATTTCTTCCTTAGTGTACTTATGATAATGTGGGCTCTTCTATTGATTTAGACCCTTGTTCGGACCTTTAACTTGTTGCTGTTGGGAAGCTTCTGCATTTACATGGGTTATTGATACGACATGCCAGGAAATTGCATAGCAGCGACATAGGGATACGACATATATGGGACCTGAACAGGAGCAGGTCTAGCTGGTTGTCTTCCTCTTCCTCTGCCCCTTGATTCATACACAGCGTTGACTTTATCTTCTTTCCTCTTAAAGCCATTGAACGGCTTCTTCATTGTAGACATCCCCGCATTCCCTCCAGATATCTTACCCGTCTTCAAACCTTCCTCAATCTTCTCACCCACCATCACTAGATTAGAGAAATCAGAAAAGTACTTCCAATCAATCTTTCGTAGTATTGTGTCGGCAATGTTCCCATGAACAAATCATTTAATTCTCTTTCTGCTAAAGCCGATTGAACTCTTGAGGCTACCTCCCTCCACCTTTGAGCATATTCTTTAAACGATTCTCTTTCTTTCTGAGACATATTCTAGAGTTGTACACGATTGGGAGCCATAGTGGTGTTGTAGTGGCACTGCTTAAATAAAGCGGCAGACAAATCATCCCAAGAGCGGATATTCGACTTCTCCAACTGCATGTACCAGTCCAAGGATGCCCCCGAGAGACTATCTTGAAAACAATGAATCATCAACTTGCTGTTCTTAACATGTGCTGCCATCTTGCGATAATACATCCTCAAATGGGTATCCGGACAGCTGACCCCCTTATATTTTTCAAAGTCAGGTACTTTGAATTTTGGTGGAATGACAACATCAGGGATAAGACACATGTCCAACGCACTCATACCAACAACGTTTTTCCCTCTCAGCTCCTTCACTTGCTCAGCTAGTTCCTTGCACATCTTCTGGGCAGCCATATCTTGAAAAGGAGTCGGATTGCCCACAGGTGCAACGTTCTGGTAAAATTGTCTCATATAATCGTCTTGTTGGTCCTCCTCAGTTTGAGGAGTCGTAGACCGGTGATTTTCTTGCTCGTCCTCCCCCTGCTCTTGCTCATCATTTCCCATAGTTTGGGTAGCGACATGCGCTGCAGCAGTAGTACCTTAGTTGTCAGCTCCATTGAAGAAGTCAGCAGGCATCCCAGAGAGTAACGAATTAAGTGCTTGCAGTCCTGCCAATGGGGTATTGCCACCACCTCGATGGGTTCTCACATTTCTCGTACCAATGGGAGGAATGATAGTAGTTGCATTATGTCATACCCCAATTTTTGACCTAATATACCACCTTACATTTGCATCATTGCATAACTAACAGTTTAGACAACATTAATCGGGTGTAGCATTCACAGATCAAAATTAGGGTTTCATCAGATTTTCATCTGATTCAAGAGGCAACCAATTAGGGTTTGAGTTTTAATCACTTTATTTGATCTATCTTGATCAAATCATCAACCTCTGATCATCAGATACCCAATTTTTCTCATTGATCAATCAAGGATCGACCAATTAGGGTTTTGATCGAGCATGAGTATTCTCTGACTTTTTGAGCATTGAATGAATTTTTTGGATAGAGATTGGTCATTATATCTTAGATACAACATCTTGACCTAATTTCTAGATTCAAAACATCACAAAAGTTCACAGACTTCATCAGTCAATTTTGGAAACATCTGATGAAAATTCATCTGCATAGAAAAGTCAAACTTTGAATTTTGGTCAAATTTTTCAAAACAAAACTTTTTCCATCATCAAAATACTTCAAATGATCCATCATGATCATAAAAAAATCAAAGAATTTGGAAAAGTCAACAAAAAGTCAAAAGTTCCAACACTTAGAAAAATTTCTAAGTGTTAAAATTTTGTACTTTTTCCAAACTTCATGCCATTTTTTCACATAGTTCCACTTTGAATTGGAAAAAACTCAAAACATGAAAGTTGTAGATCTTGAAACAAGCTTTCCAAAATGTCTAAGAAATCTCAAATCCATGGAGTCTAGCTATACTTTTGAAATTGGAACATAAGGCTCCATGAACATGATTTTCAAAGTTCAAAACTTCAAATTATAGGTCATTTTGTGATTTCTTCATCTAGAACACTTGCCACCTTGCCAAATTGGGATAAGAACTGATAAAAATCAGTGAGAAGTAATAATTGAAGGATTGGATCAAGTTGGAAAAATGACACATGGTTAAAAAAGGAAACTTCCTTTTCCTTTGCAAAATGCCTTTCTTACCCTTTAAGGCATCTTTGATTTACCAAAGGCCATGTACTTGTGCCTAACATTTCAGAACTTATGGCCTATAAATAGAGCATTATTTTCAAGTTCAAATCACACCAAAGCAATGCAAGTTCATGCTTTCACTCTCCATCTTTGAAAATTCAAGAATCATATGTCAAATTGCCAAAACTTGCATTTTTGAAAATTGAGGAAAACCATGAGGAACTTTGGTGTCTAACATACTTTAACATCAACATGAAACTTGTTTGAACACTAAAATCAACATAAACTAAGCTAGAAACCAGAATTTCATTTCATGTTCACCATGCTTGCCAAAACTGCCTAAGAGCTCGAATTCATGGTTTTGCTTGAGCAAGTAATGTTCTGATCACTCAAACATCATCCATGAACATCATAGGGATGATCCAAATCATTAACAACCATCGTAACAACTCAAAACACGATTTCCGGTTTCCATTTTGAGCTTATGCGGTGAACTTGTGTAGCACGATCTAGGTTGATTCAAGGAGTGGACCACTTCTGCTTCTACATAGGCCGATGATGCTAAAGAATCATAAAACAAGTTACGAAACGCGCAATCACCTTCTTCGATCTCAACTTGAACAGGTATGAACTCAAACTTGGATATCATGATTCTTTGCATTTAAATGAAAAAACTCTTGGCCAATCTCTTTCTGCACCTAACACGATCATAAGCCCTCAAACAAATTGAAAAATCATCAACTATGCATCATTTAATTTGGAATTTTAGTTTCTAGGGTTCTTCGTGATTTCTGAGAATTCAAACGTGTTAGACCAAAAATAAATGCAATTAACAGTCATCATCGTATTCCTTGTTCAAAATCGAGCAATTTTCATGTTTACTTCATCCAATTTCATTGAGAAACAAGGATTTTAGCCTGGATTGAAAGATCGGAGGATCAAAGAAGAAGAACATGGATGCGCGCGTGTTCTTGAGTTTTTTCCAAATTTAAATTTTCCAATCTTTTATTAACACGTGTTGTTGGTGCAAATACACAAAATCAAGCTTGTCCCAGTGGTTGCCAGCACGCCTTTAGTCCTCTCTGCCACGTAGCCACCCCAATGGTCATGGGTTCAACTCTCCAAAGGACCATTTTTTTGAAACTTTTTCATATTTTCTTCATTTTTCTTACAAACTTCACAATTTTTTTTAACCAATCAAAACTCCTCATTTTGAGGTGATTTTTTGTACACTTGTCAATAAATGTATCTATTTTATGATAGTGCAAAAATTTTCAGAAAAAACTTTCATCTGATTATATTTTAATCGAGCCGAAAACGACATTTTGAACACTTTTCAAAACACCTTTAAAAGGTGAATTTTTCAAACTTTTGACTTCCAATTCTTTTCAAAACTTCTCATAAATGAATTTCACATTTCAAAAACATTTTCAAAATCATTTCTTCAAAACTTTTCATCAAACTTACATCTTTTTGCCATGATCGATCCGATTTTAACGATAAAACCGAATTCGTTTTCTCTCGAATTTCTCAATCGATCACGGGCCTCCCTCACGGTGTAAGTCCCATAACATTCTTTTATGTACATAATATTTCTTTGTACATGTCAAACTTTCTTCAAATACATACAAATTTTTATCTGTACATAACACAGATACTTTTTATACTCAAGTACAGACAAACTTTGATCGTTTGTTTTCACTTCACTTGTGTATACACAAATCAAACATTCTTTTATGTACATACATATTTTCCTTGTACATATCAAATTCTTTTCATATACATACAAATCTTTGTCTGTACATAATACAAATACTTTTCACAGATAAACTTTGATCGTTTGTTTTCCGTTTCATCTGTATATACACTGAATACCATTGATATTAAAAGGAGCATTATTCCCCGTGAAACTGCTTTTAAATCAATGGGCCTCCCTTATGGTGTAAGTCCCAATCCTCCTCTGTACATCCATCTTTCTTTGTACATAAATACTCGTCCGTGTACATACTTACTTCCTTGTACACAATTCAGACTTGTAAATAACCAAGTTACGCTCGTTTCAAACGTTCGTTTTACAAACACTTGTTTATATTCCCTTCATAAAATCTTGTAAATAAACTTTACATGCATTGTTTGTATTTCCTTCATAAACTCCTGTGAATACATATCACACACACACTTGTTTATACAACTGTCTAATTATAACATAACAATTAGTCTAACCAATAGGTTCCCCACAGTTGTAGCCTCCGCTTGGGCTTTATACAAGATAACTCTCCCCACAGAGTTCAGCCTCCTGTTAGGCTTCATATAAGAAAACTCATTCATTTGAGTTTAGCCTCCGCTTAGGCTTCATATAAGACAACACTCCCCTGTTGAGTCAGCCTCCTCTTGGGCTTCGTTCAAAAGAACTCCTCATTGAGTTTAGCCTTCTCTTGGGCATCATATAATGAAAGAGACCATGAAATCTCTTAACAGCCTCCTATTGGGCTTCCAATACAAAGAATCACCCACGTTAAGATAGAACCCTGAGAGTATAATTTCCCGGTGAAATTGCTCTTCATTCCAAAAGGATGGTTTCCCGGTGAAATCCCTTTTAAAGACAAAGCCAGCCATACCCTATAGCTTCCTCTTGAGCTTCATACAAGGACCCTCGATGACCCTCGGAATGCCTCCTCTTGGGCTAACAATACAAGGACCCATGGGCTTCTTAAAAGCATCCCTTCTAATCCAATCAATTTCTCCTTGAGATTTAGACATCTATCATCTCTATGGAAGAAGTATCTCATCTATCACATCACATACAGTCAAAAACTTTTCAAACTCTTTTTAAACTCTTTTCAAACAAAAACATCTCTTAATTGTAAGTGGTAACGCTTGTACACTCAAGCAAAACACCTAATGCTTACAGTTAAAAGATTCAATCTTTTTCAAACGTCTTTCTTAAACATGTAAGTGGTAACGCTTGTACACTCAAGCAAAACATCTGTAACTTACGATGAAAGATTTTTATCGGACAAACTCTTCAAAAATGTATGTGATGAAATAGATTAGATACATTTTTCATTAAGATGACATTTGTCTGTCTCTTACTAACATCCCGTTGCTTTCCACTAGCATAAGTGGGAACTACGATTGCTCTGACTTTCTCAACATCCTTTTGAGAATACGTAGGCACAAGGTCTCATCCTTGCCGAGCAAATTTCTTTCTCCCTCAGACTAAACAAACCATAGATCCCTGTAGATCCGAGCTACAAATGCTCTGATTCCCACTAGGGGATATGTATGCAGAAGATCCACAGATCTTTGCGAGCACAATAATAACAAACACTAGGATCCCACATAATCTATCTTTCTTAAAATCCCAAAGGAGAAACTTTCCCAATCATAGAAATAGCAATTCAAACACACAAACATATCAAACATATTCATATATAAAGCTATAGATAACTATATATATTTAGGGTGCTCCATCTATTCCCTTTATATAACAATCCCCCTTACCCGGAATACTCCCCAATGCGTTGCGTCTAGTTTGCGCTAGTCGTTACGCATATCAAAATCAATTGAGGGTATTAACAGCTTTCCCCTTTTTCATAATCATTAAATCATCTTTCTTGTGTTGAAAATAATAAAGCTTGATGCTCGCGGCATCTTTATAAACAAATCAAAAGAGTAAATCGTTTCGAGCCAGAGAATTCGAATTCATATTCGAATCCTCTAGCACGTCACCTTTTAACGCGAACACATTATTCGCTGTCGCTGTAGTAGCAGCGGCAGCGGCGGTAGTAGCAGCAACAGTGGCTCGCTCCTCTTCCCTCATATGTTGAGCAGTCATCATCTTCATTAGCTGGTGCATCTTGGGCTTCAAAGTGTCGATGTCACCTTGCATGGCAGCTTGTCTGGTTTCATACTGATCCATTGCTTTCCTTGTGTTAGCCCTCGTGCTGTACGGGTGTCGGGTAGTCATCTTGAATTTGGATGAGAGGAAACGTAATGAGCTTGGCGTCCCTTTTTTTTAATAAAAAAATGCATGATTATGTATGGTTAATGCAAAATGCTTATGATTGTGTTCCCATTTTTAAGGATCTTTATCGGACTCATTCACTTGTAAGCAATCAGCACAACAAATGGATAATCAGCTTCTTCATTCCAAACATAAAAGTTGAATACAGACATCAGTTTTTTTTTAGAGAAAGTAAAGAGCAAGACTCGCAGCCCTGGTTTTAGTTTAACAGATACAATGAAGCTGAAAAGTACATGAAGATTACAAAAAGATCAGAAGTGTTGTCCTCTTCGGGGCTTGAACTCTCTTATCTCCTTTTTGAACCGCTCCACCATGTCTTTGCAAAGATAAATAAAGTACTCCACTGTCGGGGGTACCTGGTCTTCCTCTAGATCTTCGATAGTTGATTGAAGCCTCAAGGGGACCTCCACCATTAATTGTCTGCAGAATTCCACCAAGCCTGAGTAATTGTCATACAAACTCTTGTTTTGCTCTTCTAGGTTGAAAATGGTTTCTCCCCGATTTACCCAAAGTTTATTCTGACGTCGGGCTTCTTCCTGCCATCCCTCACACTGGACCTCTAATTCCCCATATGCTTCCTCCCATTGGCCTACAAGGTTTCTCGCAGTATCCAACTCTTGAATCTTCTGGGCCAATTCTTCGGAGTCTATGTTACATGCCATGCGAGCTTCTTCCTTGAGGCGAGTCTCACGCGCCAAATTTGATTCAATGTTCTTTAAAGCATCCTTTAACTCCTAGATTTGAGTGGTGAGAGTTGTCTTTAGGTCAAACTTTGCCTTGATAGTTCGCTCTTCATCTGCGTAAGCTTGTCCTCTTTCGCGTTCAGCTTTGGCTAGCCTACTGTTGAATTCACGTAACTCAAAATTGGCTGCATCCAGATTATCTTTCACACGAAACTTTGCTTTCCTTTCTCTTTCTACTTGCTATTGACTCTTTAGAAGCTCACCATCTCTTTCCTTGAGGCTTTGCATCAAATCATCCCTTTCTCGAGCAACACGAGTAAGGATTGCTTGTTGTTGTCCCTCTTCAGCTTTCATCTCTGAATGGTGAGCTTGAGTTTGTTGAACTCCTCAATAGGGACGTGAGTGAGTTTAGGTTCTGGCACATCAAACGAAACTTCCACAGTAAATGGCAATTTTACCTCCATTACTCTTCTAAGTATCAAGGATTTGTAAGGTTCTCCATCACCATTTCCTCTTTTTCTGAGCTCTGCACCCTTCCTGTGAACTTGGGTCCAAGCTTTCTGTATCTACTTCAACAAACTAGGATCTTCTTTTCCGAAGTCTAGCAAGATAAAATCTTTTAGAAATTCTTCCTTTGGTGCGGTCTCCATAGGACAACCCAATTTCTTGAGAACCAATCTAGGATTATAATTGATGCATCCTTGGGATCCAATTAGCGGAACGTTAGGAAATGCTCCACAGTGAGTGATCACCTCCCATGTATACCAATTTGGGGAATACAAGAAAATACCATTAGTAGTAAGATAAGCTAACTTCTGAGACCAACTCAAATTCTCTAAGATTTTAACCCAAGGTCCTCGCTGAGGAATATGGGACTTCAACCATGAGTAGAGCAAAACAGAGCAGCACATTGCAACTCCTTTTTTCCCCTCATATTGAACATGTATGTTGAGGAGCATGTCTGCAAGCAAAGCGGGCACAGGGTTGTTTGAAAGGAAAATAGTAATTGCAGGCTGACTTATGTAATCGTCGTCATTGTTGGGAAACAAAACCACCCCATAGATCAGTAAGGCTAAAACAGCGCTGAATGAAATCCAATCTTCCTCTGATACAGCCAATTCTTCGGCTCTTTGTTCCAAAAATCTCCTACAAATTCCCTTTTCTACAAGCTTTGGCCCTATTTCTCTGATAGGGAGATGTAGAGAAACTGCTATATCCATTGCATCCAAGCTTTCTCCTAACTTGGTAAAAGGAACATCGCCTTTTAAGGGCCAATCAAAAGAAATCAGATTAATTTTAATATTGGTTGTGTGCGAAGTGTACAATGGTGAATAAATACCGGATAACCAAATAAGCAAACAATTATCACATAATACAATCGAAAATTTAAATAATTATTAGAATTGATTTATTCTATTTGATAAAAAATCAATTAATAGTTTAATCGATAAATTATCAAATAAAAACTATCATAACACTAATAATTATTTAATAAATTCATAAAAATTTAATTGCATAAAATAATAATAAAATAAAATACAATACAAAAAAACAATTAAAAAGAGAAGAGTTTAGGAATAGCCTGCGGGGTGTAAATTTGAGGTGCAAACAGAAAACCAGAGATGACATCCTGAGCCCAAATAAAGGGCCCAAATAACTTCAAGAGAAATCCAGCGTGGAGCCTAAAGGAGGGTGTATCATGGGAAGCTAGATCTGGCAACTTGATCAAGAAGTCAACAAAACTCATGATGATCGGACGGTGATAGCGCAGGCCAACATATAATAATTATTATCTTTTTTCTTAAAAAAACTTTTAATTAATTTTTATATTGATTAGGGGTGGTGACAAGTGTCACCACCACCAGATTAAAATAGAAAAAAAAACAAGTTTAATAAAAATAAAAAAACATAATCTACCTCCTAATCAAAACGTGGAGTTCGTTCTCTCTCCAACACCCCAAAACTCTATGCCTTCTCTCTAAACTGTGCCTCGCCGGAAAAGAAAATGGGTCACGCCGGAAATCGCCTCACAGCGGTTCCGGCAGCGGCGTAACCCAGATCATCATTTTTTTTAGGTTTCCTGACTCGTCTCTCTTCTCTCATCTCTAATCCGCTCTCTATTTTTGTAGATTCGGGACCGTCGACTATAGATCTTAAAGGGATTTTCGGAATGCTAACTTCTATTTCGTGAGAAAATGATGACAAACAAGCATGGAAAGGACAAAGAGGAAGGGAGCAAAGCCCCTACGTGGCCGGACTCGTCGGTTCTCAGACCTTTCGGGTGAGATCTTTCTGTTTTCTGTAACCTCTTTCTGTTTTGTTCTGTTGCTTGTGATAGCTTTTCCTTTTCTGAAGAAAAAGCCAAATTTCTGAAGGGATTTCTGTGTGGGAAAATGATGAGTAGTTAGGGTTTTACGATTTTTCTGTTTTTTGGGTTGCTGGCTTGAGTATGATGTCGTTTTTGGTTTGGTTTGGCTTTACTGTTATGGTGTTTCTGGTATTGGAACTGGCTTTACTGTTATGGTGTTTCTGGTATTGGGACAAAGAGGGCTGTGGTATTCGGTTGGTGATTTTGGATTTTGTTTGTTGCTTCTGTTTGTAGTTTTTGGCTTCGGGTTTTTCTCCCCTGTCTCGTATAGCTGCTGCTTGCTTTATGTCTTGGTAAACTAGGTTTTGAATTGTGTTTTGGAACTAGTATTTTGGCTTTTTCTAATGCTGGATCTGCTGTTCTGTTGCCTATTTTGCTGCTATTGACCATAAACCTGCTGTGCTTTATCAATTGGGCTTGTTGTCTTGATATTTTTGTAGTTCTGACACACTATGTTCTGAACTGTGATATATTGGACCCATGGAAAAAATAAAGTGGCATACTGTCTTTGACATTTGTAGCTTTGTCTGCTCTGCTGCTCTCTGCTTTTACTGCTGTACTGATATCTGAATCTGGTTTTTTGGGCTAAAACCTTTAACTTGTGCTTGCTGCTGGCTTACTTTATTATTGTAACTATGATGATTTTGAGTTACACCTCCCTTTGTGAACCGAAGTAATTTGTGATTTGCAAATGGAGTTTTTGGCCGATGAAGGATGAAATTTTTTGACTGAGGCCTTCTTTAAGCATGATAGAAAACAACCTTAAATCCTGATTCTTACCGAAATTCCCTAATGATGAGTTACAAAATTGCTTGCAATAATTCTGTTTATGCTTGGGTTATGTTGCTAACCATGTTTTTCCTTTTTTTTTTGTTTCATGAGCAAATGATGGCGAGGAAAGCATGGCTTGGCATCATTTGGAAGAACTTGAAGAAGGCAAAGTGTGAGAACAAGTGTCTTGAAGAGGAAGCTTGGAGGGAAATTCAAAAATAATAGGAACTCCTCTTAGAAATCACTAGGATCCAAAGTTCTCTTAATTTGTATTGTAAAACTAGTCATTAGGAATTTAGACCAATTTTGTAACAAACTTAAAGAAGCATAGGTTCTTGAACAAGTAGAATATGTTTGTAACATTGTAGGAACTTTGAGATAATAAATTCAAATTCCAATTAGCACATTTCCTTTGCAAATAAAACTTGATAGAATTTGTAATATTGTATCTTTTGAACTTCTTTGTAAAAGATAATTTGAGATTTGGATATACTTGTATCAATTAAGATCTTGAAATATAACAACCTGTAGTCTTATTGAAATTTGATATAGAACTTAAGTGTGCAAAATTGTGGCATAGAATTGAAGTTTTGGCATATAACTTGGATCTTGTATCATGATGATATAACTTGTAATGTACAAAGTTATCATGTAAGAATTCATCCTCTAATTTTAAAACTTAAACAAACAAGAGTTATGTTCTTGCAAACTTGAGATCTTTGGCCATAAATCGAGCTTTACCAAACACTCTAAGGTTCTTGTGAATGAGATTTACCAAACCCAATTCGGATAAACTAAAACCACAATTATTTCAAAATCGAAAATTGAAACACAAGACAAGATCCTTACTGAAAACAACTAGTTTCCTTAAAATCGAAACTATACTCTTCACTAAGCTCCATCATGAGCCAAACAGTGGAATGATGTCTGCTTGAAAATAAGATTAAAGACACGATCTCTTTCTTAAACGATGAAAGCCAAAAAGACCTTCATTCTTTCTGAAATTTAAGTTCAAAACTTAATTCCCAAACGAACCTTCGATGACCTATCTTTGAGTTCTAAATCACTTTGGAAAAGAAATCCATCTGACTTAAATATGCACATTGACAAAGTCCAATATTCTGGCGAATTTAAACATCTGATGAAATAATGGACATATTGATATGTCCTGAAACACGAGATTCCTGGTAACTTGAATGGGTAGAAGAAAATATTATATTGGACCCTTCTCACGCAAGCATCTACTACAACTGGTAGAAGAACCAATAGAATACACCCTGATCCCATATTATTGAATTAATAATATGAAAGAAATTGCATGCTAGAGAAACAAGACAATTATGATTAAGATGAAGAGGGTAAATTTTGGGGTGCGACACTCACCATATGCTTCAAGGGATCACCATGTCAAGTTTCAAGCCTTACAAGTCAAATTTGCTCACCCAATTTCTCAGATGATTGAAAATCAACTGTATTGGACAGAAAGTCAATTGTGGTCAACATACAGTCAAACTTCATAATTTTTGGTCAACATCAATATTTTGAAGTAATATTCATCATTTGATCAAGGGTTGACCATGGTTCCTCAAAGAAAGTCAAGATTTAATCAAAAGTCAAAGTTTCTAAACTAGGATTTTTTAGACAAAAGTCAACAGAACTTTGACCAAGCATAACGTTCACATACTTTATCAAAAAAATTTCCACCAAATATCATTTTGAAGGGAATTCAATTCTCTACAGCTTCATGTCTCACAAACTTTGGCCAAAAATGCTTCATTTGGAAGTTATGGATCAAAACATCACAGGTCCTTCTAAAAGTCAACAAAAAATCATCTTTTTTGCAAAGAAGTGTACATGAACATGGAAACTTCAATGAAGATGAAACTAAAAGGAGTGTTTAAAGGACATCTTGAGCTTTATAAAAAGTCCAATAACACTAAAAAATGTTGAAAATTGAGCAAGATACAAATTGTACAAGTTTGACATTTTTGAGGAGGTGCATAAAGAGAAATACTTAGCAAATGCAAATATTTTTCAAATGGGCTGAAGTTTTCATGATCCATACTTATTCTTGAGAATATCCACGACCCCTAAGTCCATTTACACGCCTCCTTTCCATTTATTTAATTTATTTTGGAATTAAATCATTTAAATTCAATTTAAATAAAATAAAATGTAAGGAGCAAGGTTATGACAAGTTGGACTTGGTTTCTACTTGTCTTGAGGTCTAAGATAACCCATGCAAGCTGTCAATTTCGAATTTCATTGATTGGCAAAGGAATTGAATGAGATTTGATTAAAAAAAAGGCAATATTTGGTTTCATTCCAAATCAAATATCTTCTCATTGATTGGCATATATTTTTTTTCATGATTCTTGACCTAATTCACTCTAGTATATATATACTGATCCCAGATGCCAAAAGAACGAATTTCATGCCTCAAGAACCCTATCCTAAGTTGCAAAAAACCGTGAGTTACAAGCAAGTAGCAGACCTATTTTTGCATCGATCCAGGCCAAACAAAGCATTCCAATCGCTTCCTGGTGATCCTCTGAATCGTTCCAGACCCCTGCAAGCAAGCAGAAGCTCCTGAAACACGAAATCCAGTATCACGGTTTGCATATTCCTTTGAATTTCGATTGTAGTGATTTACGCATCATAAACATGTTTTGATTGCATATTTGTGTTTAGACTGATGTTTGCACGCTTATTGTATAGTTTGATTTGAGTTTGCGTATAGGATAAAGAATCCACATTGCTAGGGTTAAGAGCTTGGAATTAGGGTCTTCCAAAATAAACGAAATTGGACAAGACTAAGGCCATGGTCATGTTTAGTGGATCGATTCCAATCGATTCATGTATTCATATCTAATTTATCATTAATATTTGGCAAGTTTTGATTTTTGCAGGTATAAGCTTACCCACGGAAAAGCCGTGGGTAAGGCCGTCACTAATATTCAAACGAAGAAGAAGGAGGCTGCACGCACATTTTTTATTTAAACATTTCCAGAAAATTATTTTCACTTATAATCTTATTGTTTCATATTTCTAACACCATGTGCACTTGGTTCAGGTGGCAGAGGCGCACGCGTGTGACCTATAGGGCTTGGGTTCAATCCCTGGCTCTGTACATTATTTTTTACAACTTTGCAAACTAACCAATTTTCTTTCTTTTTCTCATATTTTCCAATTAATTTATTTTCAATTTATTTTCTTTTCAAACAATTTTCTAAAATACTACAAAAATCATAAAAAATATTTTCTTTTTGCATTTAGGTCAGAAAAACGCTTATTTAATTTTTGACATTAAAAAAATTATTTTTTTACTTATATTTTAAATTAATTGTTAATTAATCATTAAATTAACCTTTAATTATTTTTCCACATTAAAACTAATCTAGAAAATTCCCAAAAATATTTTCTTCTCTAATAATTAGGATTACTAACCTAGAACCTTTTTTTCTATTAATATACAAAATATTTTACTAACATTTTCTTATTATTCTGATTATCTATTTCTTATTTCGCATTTACAATTCTAGAAAGGATGTATAGGTCGCAAAGTTTTATCATGTAATAGCGTAGATTTACATTTTTTGCCTTTACTTTCTGCACTCCTATTATGTATCTGCGCCAAAGCCATGTAATAGCGTAGGATTTATATTTCCGCACTTTAATTTCTGCACATATTTAACTGCTAGCTAATTAGGGTTTTGCATGCTAAGACTAAAATCAACCCTAAATCACTTCTAATTTTAAGATAACATATCTGAATACAACACACTCTTCACACTTGCATACACCTTAGGGTGAACCCAAGCTAGCAGAGAATAGAATGAACACGCATGCGTGCAAGCACAAGATAAGGATGCTACAAATCCAAATCTCAAGTGTAAGTGCTCAATGTACCTTGCACATGAAATAAAGTGTCAGTATTAACATAGCAAGTTCTAGAAATAAAGCACCGAATGCAAAACCAATTGTATATATGATAATAAACCAGTATAAACATGCAAGAAGTGAAATAAAATCACAAAAATCGGCTTGAGAAAGCACTTTTCCGAAATTGGAGCGAAAAAGCCAACTTCTCGAAATTGATTAAGAATCGCCTGGTTACTTAATTTTGAGTGGAAGTGGCATTTTTCGGACCTTAAAGTAACGGGTAAGCAACTCCGTTTAGGCACGTTGCACTTGAAATTTGGTTCCAAAACCTTCAAAAATTGTTTTAGAACGTGCAAAATGTTTGGGACAACTATCGTTACTTCGGACTTTTGAAGAAAAATGAGTTTCGATGCACGAAATCGCCTAAAAAGGCTTTGGAACAACAAAATTCATGTACCGAATTAAGTTCAAATTCAACTTTAATTTGATTTTTGAAATCAGGAATGAATTGGAATTTAATTCATGTACATGAGATGATTAAATCAAAACCAAATAATATGCAAGTTATGCACAAAATTGATTGAAGTTTGAATAAAAAAGGATGCAAAAATTGGCATTGAAACATGCATCTAATGTGTATTTATAAATGAAAACTCATCATGTTTTTATGAATGAAATGTAGATGTATGGCATACAATATGTAGTCAATACATGTTCAATGCAAACTACACCTAAATGTGATGCAAATCATGGATTAAAGTCAAATAAAATCAAGAGCGCGATGTGTCGTGGTGTTGTGTGTAACACCCCAAACTACCCAACGTTATTTTAAAATCAGAGTGCGGAAATTTTAAACTAAAAACTTAAGGCATTACATTTATTCAACTCAAAATAACATTAAAACCTTTTACTTCTTGGCGGATACGTAACACATAAAGAAACACGAACGAATTCACCATAATTAAACTTTAACAGTTCAACCTTAAATAAATTACCGCAGCGGAAATCTCATCATGATTAATTCAATCGGCATAGCATCTTTGAAACAACGGAAGATCATAAAATATTACTCAAACCCACAATATAATTCAACGAAATCAAATGCATAGACATAAATAAACAAGCGTTCATTTCCCCCTCGAGTGCTACGTATCAGAGCGACGACGCCATAAGCTACTAAATGCTCCTACTCTTCATTACCTGCACGTTACCAATATAAAGGTAACGGCCAACAAAATAAAAAGGGTGAGATATCGAATAATATAAGCGAAAGTACGATAATTCATATGCTAGATAAAGAAACATACATTAATTACTACTTTAATCAACAACATACGATAACCACACAAAACCACGTATAATCAACAACAACTTAAAATGCGACTCAATGCGAGTCGACAGATGCAGATGCATGTGGATCCATTTGGAGCAAAACTCCCAACGTAAAATATGCCAGGTTATCGAGGCATTCAATAAGGCATGGCCTTCAACTTACAACATGGTGCCAATCCAGGCCAACTTGAAATGCACATGCTATGTATTCATGCAACAGATGAAATCCCAACAACAACTTAAATAACAACAACTTAAAATTATGCACTAAATGACATCAACTTAATTGACAACTTCAACGTTAACAACCAAATAACAACTTCAACAAGATGCAACGGTAAATTTTATTCAACAACTTTATCTTCAGCTTTTTCCACATAATTATACGGTTCTTAGATTATCCAATTCGTACATAAACAACAACGATTCGGCCGTATCCACAATCAAGCAACTAATGCGAAATTCAACAAAATATTTTAATTAACTACTCGTATACCCGAACTATCCCGTAAAGTTTCGTCCAATTCCGATAAACTATTTTCTCCGCAAACGGTGACGGTGTTATTTTACGCCTGTTTTAGTTTTCTGCAACTTAGTATTTAGTCCTAATTAATCTACTGATTAAATATGTCAGCACCTTTATTATTCTGCATTTTTGAATGATTTTCCCACTGTTTAATCCTCTCTACCTGTTACAATTTTCTGCTGCTAAATACTACTTCTCTAATATATTTTCCTATTTCTGCTAGAGTATTTCTACTACCTGTTATTAATTATTTGCTTCTACTACCATTATTATTTTCATCACACTATTAGTATTCTGGCCCTATTGTACTATCGACTCGAAACCATAAGTCAAAATTGATTAATTAATCCAAGCAATTCACACACGCAGGACAACATCACGTAGTTGAGGCCCCACCCCACACTGAGGCCCCGCCTCGCTCTCGAGGCCCCCTCCAACTCCCCCTCCAGGCGGTCGCCTCCTCCCTTCTTTCTCCCAGGGGGCGGTCGCCTCCCTCCTTATGACAGCTTGCAATTTTCTTCCTTTTCTTCCAGCCACAGTACGATTCCAACACCAAATATTGCATCGATTACTCATAATATTAATTGCATATATTACAGATTTCAACCCCAGCAATATAAATCATTCCAGCACACAAAATTCATCACCGGAAATAAGATTAATAGTATAATTATGCAGCCCTAAACCCCACATAAAAATTATCCTACAATCGATTATAAAACCCGAACCCCACCCCTTACCTGTGGATTGACGGGAACTCGGAAATCAATCGGAATAACGGAACTCTCGGACAACAACGATCCCTCCTAGCACCTTTGTTTCCAACTTTTCTTCTTTTCTCTCTTCTGTTTTCTCCTACGAATATGGCTAGGTCTTCTTTTTGTTTTGCAAGCAATATGTTTCTCCTTATTTCACTAGGTTACTCAATATATATAGTAGCTCCTAATAAAATTTGGTTTATTAAAATACTCTCCAAAAATACTAATTTTTCTCTTATAATTAATATTCTACATTTAATTTATTAATTCCAAATAATAGAATAATTCTAATATTATTTTTATTCTAACTATTTTTACCCGGTTATTATATTAACGCTTTCACCTACAATTTACTTAATTACTAAATTAATCGGAAAACACTCTACATTACTTAATTAATTTATTTTAATTAATTACGGGTGTTACATTGTGATCTCATACAAGTAAGAAAATGTCATCAATACATGAAAAGTGTGTGAAAATGAGACTCCGACACACTTTAACGTCACCAAAATCAAATACCGACACATGAACTTGATTCAATTATTCAAGATGCTTGTATATCAATGCATAAGCATACAAAATGCAAATTAAATGCAAGCCTAGATGCATATGTACAATGCAAATGCCACTTACAAGCCAAAATGCACCAAAAACTACATTTTAACACAATTACGCATGCAAAACAAGTCTTATTTCACATGAATCAAACTCAAATTATCAACCTAAATACTATCTAGTGCATGAGTATATGATAGGTAATGCAAAAGTTCAATTAAAAGGACTTAAGTGCAAAGAAAAGGAATTACACAAGTGTATGTGTGTGTTATGTATAATTTTCTTTCACACCGATACAATAACGTTCACAATTCAGATTCAAATCAATCAATTCACAAACGAAAATTCAAGAATCGGAATCCACACAAAAATTGCAATCAATTCCAATATTCAAATTCAATAAAGTCAAAATCGGAAAATCAGTTAAAATAAGCACTTAATTGAATAATCTACTTACTTGTTCTTGAAGTTTAACTTGAATTGTTGAAGAAAATACCAAAATCAAGCTCCAATTGATGAGAATCCTTGAATTTGTGGAGAAATTGGAAGAAAAATGATGAGGAAAACCTTCCTTTGCCTTGGCCGAACTATAGAGGTGAAAAAGAGAGAAAGATTATCCGCAATTGAGCTCCTCACTTGGTGTTTCATTAGTTTTCACATAGAATGTTCCAACATTTTCTCTAATATCCTCCTCATTTCCAGCAACTAAATCATCAATTCTCACATTGATATATTATATTTTCATACCAGTTCTAGAGTTATAAACCCTATACATTTTTTTGCTTGAAGAGTAACCCAGAAATACCCCTTTCATCACCCATGGGATCCTTCTTATCCAATTGATCTTTATTATCAAAGATTTGCATTTACTTCCAAATATATGAAAGTATTTGACTTTAGGTTTCCTTCCTTTCTATATCTCATAGAGAGTAGTTGCAGTACCTCCTCCCAAGGTGACCTTGTTATGAATATAGCATGTAGTATTCATAGCTTCATCCCAAAGCTCAAATGGTAGTTGCATAACACTAAGCATAACTTTAGTTGATCCTTGCATTGCCCTAATCTTTTGCTAAACAATTCCATCTCCCTGATTTGATGTTGGTCTCAATGCATTGCATTACTGTTGATTTAATATTGTGTTATGTAGATGATTCATGTGTTGTGAAGTAGTGAATTTTATGTGAATTACTACTTCTTAGCATGTGATATTCACCGAATATTTATTGAATGTAAGTTTCACCCCTTTTGTGTTGTTGTGTCTATGCTCTTTGGGAAGTATAAATAACCAGGTACCCGAGTAGTGTAACACCTCATTTCTACCCGACAAATGTAATTAAAATTAGAGTTTCAAAATTTCAAACACAACATGGGATGTCTCATTCTCAACTTAAAATAACAACCTAACAGTCACATTTAACACATAGATACATAACACATAACATTCGGGTGAAATGATAACAACCTGTTTATTCTCAACACATAAACCAACGTTATTCTTTAAAAACAACGCAGCAGTTTCTTAACATAAACTCCAAATTAATCATAGCATCTTGCTCAACATAAAACAACTTAAAACCAGAATAAACTTCTCAAAAGAAACAACTTCAGTTCAACTTAAAAGCAACATAACAAACAAAGCGTTCATCCCCTCAAGTGCTATGTATCAGAACGACAACTCGACTCGAACTAACAACAACTGAATATGCATTCTTCATTACCTGCACATTACCACGTAGAGGTAACATCACAACAGAATGGGGTGAGATATCTAACAATCTAATAAATCATATGATAAATAATATATGACAGAATTTAGATAATGTAAGTCACCGCTTTGCAAATTATTCACACAACAAACAATCACAACTTAATCATCAACGCAATATAATGACAATAATTTATCAACACATCAACTCGATTATGCAACAAATTATTCAAATGCACATGCATGTGGTACCAACAGGAATTCAACCCCCATCGCTAATTTGTCAATTAATAGAGGCATCAACAAGGCATAAGCCTTCATCGCAGGTTGCCATCAAGGCCAAGGTATAAGCCTTCGTCGCAGTTTGTCAATCCAAACCGTCGCAAAATATGCAATGCATGTGACTCAACACATGCAACATCACATCACATAACGACATTCATCATTCTTTGCAAAGGCATAAGCCTATATCACCATTGTAACAAATAAATAGAGGTAACTCATCGTCACTAAATTTCCCTGCAACATCACATTATCAACAAAATTTATCACAACATCATAGCATCACAATACATCACAAGGAAAAATAACAACACATAGTAACACAATCAATTTCATCACAGCCTGCAACTTCGCAATTTATTATCAACATCATCACAAGCAAACAACAACAACAACAATTCAACGGAAGCAACACAACACAATTTTATCATCTGCAAATTCATAATTTACGACAAATATATAATTTATTCTATAATCTTAACTTATAAAAATGTCATAATAATATATAATTATAACTTGACATAATTCTCAATGAATTATAAATCACTCTACCACAATCCCTACAATTCTAAAATAACTCGAAGGTGTTCAAAATTGCTGTACCGACAATTTTTGTATATAAAATAATATTTATGAAAATAATTGGATAATGGTCTGACTCAAGTAATAGCAAAACAACTCTAAAAGATCAAATACATTTACCTTTAATTCTACGTCTTATTAGATTTAATTTTAAACAACTCGAAAACAACCCTGACAACTCTAAACATGTCAGAATCACCCAAAATAATTAAAGTATGACTCGTAATAAATCAAAACAACCCTGACAACTTTATTGACAACTATAACAATTCTATTGAAAACTCTAACGGAATAGAAATTAACACAAGTTAACTATTTTTCGAGATACTTATCTCTAATTCAAAACTAACTTCTTCAAAATTAAATTATATTAATAATACTATATTATTATTATTATTATTATTATTATTATTATTATTATTATTATTATTATTATTATTATTATTATTATTATTATTATTATTATTATTATTATTATTATTATTATTATTATCATCGAATAATACTAATGAAATAAGATATATCACTAAACTTAAAAAAGAATTCTTAGTTTAAAACATGATGTCTAGGAATGTGATGCTATTTATTATTATAGTTTTAAAAGATAGGCCAGCGATCTAGTAACCTGATGCTATAAAATTAATATTTCTAACACAACATATATCGTTACAGTATGTACATGGGAAGTAATGCTACATGATATATTTATATAATAACAAAGCAATATATAGGAATAGTAGAAGTGATGTTATAATATAAATTCTCATCGAAACAATACATATATATATATATATATATATATATATATATATATATATATATATATATATATATATATATATATATATATATATATATAAATCATTCTGTACATTTTTTCTTCTATTATCGAATAAACTTTATATATGATCAAAATTGACACCATTCTAAAATCACCATACGAATATCGATACAAAATTATATTAATTAAATCACATATATTTAACACCAATAAAATTGGTAATTCAAAATCATCATCAACCCACAAGCAATTCAAGAACAATTTCGACACAATGACATCAAACAATTTCTCACCAAACAGAACAACCACAATTGCATAGTAAGTTCCTCATTATCCTAATTCATACATACTATTCATCATACAACCCATTAGAAAGTCAGAACCCCACCCTTACCTTAGATTGAAGGTTGCTCTACGGAGTTCCGTTCAAATTTCGATTTGGCTTTCGGTCTGCAATTCCTCCCCACGACAATTTTCCCATAAGCTTTATTCCCCTTTCTCCAATTCCTTTCTCACGTACAATTTTTTCTATTCCTTATTTTCTAACAATTCTTCCAAAACCTAATTTCTTATTATTTATAATTAATAAATCTATTTCTCTTATTGGGTTTAAATTCCTACACTCTCACTTTACTTCATACTACCACCAACACAAGTCCAACAATAATTCTAATATTAATATTATTAATAATAATAACCAACTAATACTATTATTAAAATAAATTCTACCGATTATTCAAAAATTAAACAACTAATTGAACTAACAATTCGATAACTTAAATCTGAAATAATTCGAAATATTTAATTAACTAATTAATTAAATAATCGGGCGTTACAAGTAGTGCTTTGAGTAAGTGTTAACTGATCGAGTTTTAGGAGTCGCTCTAATACATAACACGGAATTTGAGAATTCATTATGTTTTTGTATTGTTTTATTTGTTACATATCTTATTTCATACTCATGTTGAACCACACATTTTGTGGAGTCTATTTGATGTTGAGGCCTTAGTTCCATGAAAGTGAATTAATTTAATTGTTCTGCTGTTATTTCAATTTTTGGTGAGAAATGAAGCAATAAAGTGACTTTGAATTTTATGAGTTTTAAAAGATGTGACACCCTACATGTATACTTTGATATATTCCATAATTATATTATGATTTATTTGTATGCGAAAGTGGGGTTTTACACACGACCCATAATTATTGTCGCGAATATTACATGTGTACGACTAATGGAATCAAAACTCCCCATCAGAATTCACGTGGATAAAGACCAAAGACCACAAATCAAAGTGGTGATCAAGGTTCACCGCCTCTTGAAAACTAGCCACCCTAGAGTTTAAAAGTGAATCTCCACTATGTTGGACTCAAACCAATTTCAAACTTGGTGGCATGGAAGGGGTATTGACCATTAGCCAAGCACGGTCCCCAAATATGTCATATGAAACTTCTGAGCATGACCTTAGACACCATCAAAATTTATAGAGAAGTGAACTTAGGGAATTAAAGAAACACCATGAAACGTAGAAACAATGGTAAGTAAATAATATAAGAAATATTCTATAAAGCAACAACCATGAAAATTTAATTATTCTGCATCAAATGTTACACTGGATAATAGCATATCGGATATGAAAAAACCAAGAGACTACGAGTTTGAATCATCCCCCCAAAAATTATGGGCTTTCCATCCACCATCTTGTTATCATGAGATATATGCTCTCTTGAAACGTGCATTGTAGGATGGAAAAATTCCACTTGCTACAAGGTATTTTCAAAAGGAACATATAGAATAGAGAAAATATCTTCTGCCGAATTTGCATACTCTTTGGATAAATTGAGGTTTTCAACATGCTTCTCTCGAAGACCAATCTAATCCTTCTTGTAGGCTTCTCAAGCCTGGCTTAAATACATATTCTATTGATTTAGTTTCTTATGGAGGAGTATAACACATGGATCGATTCATCAAGACTTCCTTTGGTTTTGGATAGTATCGTCTGATCAAATTTTAAGGTTTTTTCCTTATTATTTATCTCATGCTTAACTGAGTGCCTTCTCTCAGCCATTGAGCGGGGTACCCGAAAGTCTTCACACCAGTACATATCTCTCTTAGTAGACCATCCACCCTTAATAAGAGTTTTGACGCGTTCATGGAGCATATTTTTCTCTCTTCAGACACAGTAAGGCAAAAATATATCTTCTTTCCTAGCAGCACCAAATGTTAAAATAGCAGACGCCTTGCATGATTGGTATGCTATTTGCGCCATTTCTTCATAGTGAATAACTTGGACCGTGCTCGTGAAGTAAGGATAATATTTTTTTGAAACATAAGGCTGAAACTTCCCAACCGTCAAAGTTTAGGATGAGCCAGAAGCGTAGGAGACAAGGTGAGCAGAGTCAACTCTGAACCTTCCCTAATACATGGGCACCTTTGACCTTGCCCAACTATCTAAGGCCTTATTCTATAGGCTCTAAACCCAAAATAAATTTAAATAGAATGACCCATGGAAGGAATTTTTCCAAGTGTGCACGGAAACGAGCGCAAAACCCATTCCTTTGAGTGTGGGTGGACCAACAAAGTATGTAACGCCCGTTTTATTTGACATTATATTATATTAATATTTTTGACTTACCGTTTGTCAAATGTTTTGGCGACGAAAATATTTATATTAATCGATATATCTATTAATATATTTAGTGACGTTTCATTCGATCCGGTTTTTATTCCGTTCGGTTTGGTAAAATATTATTCGGACCGATATTTAATTCCCCGGAATTATTTTAATTAATTGAATTAATAATATTATTAAATATTATTAGTGTGTTAATTAATAAGAATAGATAGGGGTGTGAGGATTAATTTTGTAAAATTGGGTTTACACCCTTGGCTAGTAAGAATGCACCTTTATAAAACACTTTCCTCATTTTCTTTCCATTATAACACCATAAAACTAACATAGAAGCATAGAGAGAGCTAGAGGTGTTGGAAGAAGAAGAAGAAGAGCAAGAAGAAGAGCAAGGTTTGGGTTTGTGGAATCATCAAGAATCATCCAAGCATTTGAGGTAAGGGGTTTGATTTTTCTTTCCATATAGTTAGGGTTTGATAGATATATTTTGGATTTAGGAAAAATTGATAGGTTGATTCATGAGTTTGGTTGGTTGATTGTTGAAATAACATAGAAAGGTTGAGTTAGGAGTATAGATTGTGGGTGTTTTATTTATAAGCTAGTAAGAATAAGTTGCTAGAATGAAGGAAAATAAGAAAAACTGCAAACTGTGAAAAACCAGAAAAAGATTACACTGTCAGTTAAACATGGAAGAAGAAAATGCAGGGAGGATGAAGCAAGGGGGAGGCGCCCACCTCACCTGAGGGGCGGCCGTCCCCCTCCCTAGGGCGCACGCCTCCATTCTTTTGCTAGCAATGGACGATCGTCCCTGTAGGCTGGTGGCGATGAAACGGATTTCTTCTGTTTTCTGTATGCTATGTTTTTCTGCATAATATTTTTAGTTAGCTTCTGTTTCTTTAAAATTCTCCAATTTCACATAGTAATAGTTTATATTAATAAAATATAATTAGGACATAAGTTAGCCGATTAAATTTAGAACCCGATTATGTTCTGATTTCTCGATTCTGGTAATTTCAGCGACGGAGCAAGTTGCTCTGAATTCAACGAAAATTGACGTACTAGCTAATTTTGACGTGTAGAACGTAATGGTGAGGTTAGTTTTTCAAAACTATGAGTTTTTACGAAATGACCCGAAATACGCCAAATTACGGTTAAATTGAATTGGATTGCGTTTTAGTCGATTTAAGACACGTATGGACAATCCGATTGCGACGTTGACGATTATGATTAATGCCGATTATTAAGAATGGATTTCGTGACGATTATTGGTGTTTTGACTATTTTTCCGTATTTGGAATTTGATGAATTAGTTGGTGTAATTAATCATGATGTTTGCGACGGTGTATTTATTAATGAATACTTGATGATATGCGATGCGATGATATGTGTATCTTGATGTGGATAAATATGGCGACGTGGACTTTATGTCAATTTTGATGAGCGATGATGATGTTTTGTTGTGTTGTTTTTATTGTCGAGTCACATACATTGCATTGGCGACGAGGGCTTTTATGCCAAGCGACGATGGGCTTTATGCCAAATGTTACTAATTATGGACAAAGCAACGGGTACCACATGCATAAAATAGTCGTGTCTCATGGAGTCGGTTATGTTTATGTTTGAGTTGTTTGGCGTTGGGTTTTAATTGATGGATGATGTTGAATTGTGATGATATATGATACTTGTGTTGATACGAGTATAATGATTATGTGTAGAAGTTAAAGTGTTAATTTTATACACTAAATGCTAATTTAAAGTATGTGAGGTTTTGATATATGTTGACATACTCTTATTAACTTATATCATTTATAATTCCAAAACTATTTATATATTTTATCATGCCTTTAATTATATGTTTTGGAGTATCTCACCCTTTACTTGTTTCGCCGTTGCCTTTATATTGGTAACGTGCAGGTGATCCATGAGGATGATGAGGATTAGCTCGAGTCTCTTTATTTTGAGTCGCTCTGCTCTGATCGTAGTAACACTCGGGATTTGGGCGACGTTATTATTTTGATAGGATAGTTTATGTATACTATCTTATGATGTTATAACTTTATGTATTGATGATAACATGATGATATGTATATTTTGTGAACACATTCGTTGTGCTGTGAATAGTCATATGTGTATATGATGAATTATGATATGAATCAGTATATCCGACTTTTGATGTTTGTGATGTGCATTATAATGCAAAGTGATGAAAATGCGAATATGTGATGCCTCAATTTTTATTGGATGGAATTTTGAAACTCTGATTTTATTATTAATTACGAGGGATAGAATTGGGGTGTTACATTAGTGGTATCAGAGCAGGTCGGTCTGTCCGGCCATGTTGTTGAGTTTGTTGTTGTCTAACAATCAAGTATTGTTATTTGTTGATTCTAATCCTTGTTTTGTTGTGAGCAGAAGTTGTTATGGCTGGAAGGAACGCTGGTAGGAATGATGAGGCTCTTGCTGCTGCTATGCAGGCAATAGCTCAGGCTTTCCAACACTCGCCGAATGCTGACGAGAACGCTGGGTCTTGTAGTTTGGCAACCTTCCAAAGTGAGAATCCCCCTACTTTCCAAGGAAAGTATGATCTTGAAGGTGCTTTAACGTGGTTGAAGAAGATTGAAAGAATCTTCCGTGTGATGGATTGCACTCTTGTGCAAAAGATCCACTATGGTACTCATAAGTTAAGTGATGAGGCTGATGACTGGTGGGTTGACACCCGTCATAGGCTTGAAGTTGCTGGTGAGGAAGTGACGTGGGGAGTTTTCCGTAGGGAATTCATTAGGAAGTATTACCCAGAGGATGTTCGGGGAAAGAAGGAGATAAAGTTCCTTGAGCTGAAACAAGGGAATATGTCTATCACTGATTATGCTGCAAAGTTTATCGAGCTGGCTAAGTTCTATCCTCACTATGATGGAGAGAATGCCGAGTTTTCTAAGTGCATTAAATTTGAGAATGGCTTGCGTCCTAAGATTAAGAAAGCGATTGGATATCAGAAAATTCGTGTCTTTGCGGATTTGATTGATAGTTGTAGAATCTTAGAGGAAGATAGTAATGCACACTATAAGGTTATGTATGATAAGAGAAACAAGGGTCAACAGAGCCGTAGGAAACCATATGATACTCTAGCTGGTAAAGGGAAATAGAAAGCGTTTCAAGGGCGAAGGACTAGTGTTGGAGATGCTCCTGCTAGTATTGTTTGTTACAAGTGTGGGAAACCTGGCCACAAAAGTAATGTTTATCGAAGTGGTGTGAGGGCTAAGGAGAATGAGGTGAGATGTTTTCGATGTGATGAAGTGGGTCATGTGACTCGTGATTGCAAGCATAAGGATGTGGTCTATTTTAATTGTGGCAAGGGAGGTCACATTAGTTCTAAATGTAAGAAGCCTAAGAGAACTCAAGGAGCGGGGAAGGTGTTTGCTTTGTCGGGTGCTCCGACGGCAAACGAAGATGGTCTTGTTTGAGGTACTAGTTTCATTAATAGCATTCCACTTATTACTATTATTGATACTGGTGCTACTCACTGTTTTATTGCTGCTATTGTGTTAAGAGATTGGGTCTCACTTTGTCATCTCTAAATAGAGATATGTTGGTGGAAGTTCCGGCTAAGGGAACGGTTACTACTTCTTTTGTGTGTGCAAGTTGCCCTTTGTCAATCTTTGATAGAGACTTTGTGGTGGATCTTGTTTGTTTACCACTTGTTGGGTTGGACGTGGTTCTGGGTATGGATTGGTTGAAAGCTAACTATGTCCATATCAATTGCTATGACAACACTGTGAGGTTTTCTTCCTTAGTGGAAGAAGATCAAACTATGTTGATGTCGACGAAACAATTGAATGAGTTCATGAAAGATGAAGCATTGGTTTTCTTGTTGATGGCGACTCTTTCTGTGGAGAGTCAATCTGTGATTGCAAACTTTCCGGTGGTGTGCGACTTTCCCGAAGTATTTCCTGATGAGATTCCTAGTGCACCTCTAGAAAGAGAGAAGTTGAATTTTCTGTGGATCTTGTCCCTGGTACCAGACCTATCTCTATGGCGCCATACAGGATGTCCGCATCTGAGTTAGCAGAATTGAAGAGCCAATTAGAAGATTTGCTCGAGAAGAAGTTTGTTAGACCAAGTGTGTCACCGTGGGGAGCTCCTGTGTTATTGGTGAAGAAGAAAGATGGTAGCATGAGACTTTGTATTGATTATCGTCAGTTGAATAAAGTGACTATCAAGAATATGTATCCACTTCCTAGAATTGATGATTTGATGGACCGATTAGTTGGCGCTCGCATGTTTAGCAAGATTGATTTGAGATCGGGTTATCATTAAATAAGGGTGAAAGAAGAAGACGTTTATAAAACTGCTTTCAGGACGAGGTTTGGACATTACGAGTATTCGGTGATGCCTTTCGGTGTCACTAATGCACCAGGAGTATTCATGGAGTACATGAATCGTATTTTCCATCCTTACTTTGATCGTTTCGTGGTTGTTTTCATTGATGATATTCTGGTTTATTCTAAATCAGAAGAAGAGCACACAGAACATTTGTGCATTGTGTTAGAAGTTCTGAAAGAGAAGAAGCTTTATGCTAAGTTGTCAAAGTGCGAGTTCTGGTTAAGTGAAATGAGCTTTTTGGGGCATGTCATTTCTGGTGATGGCATTGCGGTTGATCCTTCTAAGGTTGATGCTGTGTTAAGATGGGAAACTCCTAAGTCTGTTACCGAGATTAGAAGTTTCTTAGGTTTGGCTGGTTACTACAGGAGGTTCATCGAAGGTTTTTCTACGTTGGCACTTCCTTTGACAAAGTTGACGTGTAAAGGATCTGCTTTTGTGTGGGATGTCAAGTGTGAAGAAAGTTTTGTTGAATTTAGGAAGAGGTTAACAACGGCTCCGATCTTGATTCTACCTAATCCTGAAGAACCGTTTGTGGTTTATTGTGATGCTTCTAAGATGGGTTTAGGTGGCGTGCTTATGCAAAATGGCAAGGTGGTTGCTTATGCTTCTAGGCAATTGAAGATTCACGAGAAAAACTATCCTTCTCATGATTTGGAACTTGCAGCGGTTGTTTTTATGCTTAAGATTTGGAGGCATTATCTTTATGGTTCTAGATTTGAAGTATTTAGTGACCATAAAAGCTTGAAGTACTTGTTCGATCAAAAAGAGCTTAATATGAGGCAAAGGCGGTGGCTTGAATTGTTGAAAGATTATGATTTTGGATTGAATTACCATCCTGGTAAAGCTAATGTGGTGGCCAATGCTTTAAGTCGAAAGACTTTGCATATGTCACTTTTGATGGTGAAAGAGTTGGAAATGATTGAACAATTTAGAGACATGAGTCTTGTGATAGAAGTGACGCCGAAGAGTGTTATCTTGGGAATGTTGAAGATCAATAATGATTTCCTTGATAGCATTAGAGAAGCTCAGAAGCTTGATGTGAAACTTGTTGATTTGTTGGTTAGTATTGGACAATCTGAAAGTGAAGATTTCAAGTTGGATGCTCAGGGTGTTTTGAGGTTCCGAGATAGGATTTGTATTCCCGATGATGTAGATTTAAAGAGAATGATCTTGGAAGAAAGTCATAAAAGCAATTTGAGTATTCATCCCGGAGCGACCAAAATGTATCAAGATTTAAGGAAACTATTTTGGTGGTCGGGCATGAAAAGAGAGGTGGCCCAGTTTGTTTATGCTTGTTTGACTTGTTAGAAGTCTAAAGTGGAGCATCAGAAACCTGCAGGGTTAATGCAACCGTTAGAGATCCCGAAATGGAAATGGGATAGCATTTCTATGGATTTCGTAACGGGGTTACCGAATACACCAAGAGGACACGATGCGATTTGGGTGATTGTTCATAGGCTTACGAAGTCGACTCACTTTATTCCTATTAACATCACTTATCCCGTATCGAGGTTGGCGGAGATTTATACACATGTGATTGTTAGATTACATGGTATTCCTTTGTGTATTGTTTCAGATAGAGATCCGAGGTTCACTTCTGAATTTTGGAGAAGCTTGCAAGAGGCTTTGGGCTCTAAGTTGAGGTTGAGTTCGGCTTATCATCCTCAAACTGATGGTCAGACGGAAAGGACGATTCAATCGTTGGAAGACTTGTTATGAGCATGTATTCTTGAACATGGTGGTTCATGGGATACATATCTTCCTTTGATTGAGTTTACTTATAACAACAGTTTTCATGCTAGTACTGGAATGGCACCGTTTGAAGCTTTGTATGGTCGGAGGTGTAAAACTCCTTTGTGTTGGCACGAGTCGGGTGAAAGTGTGGTGCTTGGACCTGAATTGGTTAGAGAGACTACTGAGGCGGTGAAGATGATTAGAGAAAAGACGAGAATTTCTCAAAGTCGACAAAAGATTTATTATGATAAAAGGAGAAAAGACTTGGAATTTCAAGATGGTGATCATGTGTTTTTTGAGAGTTACTCCTACAACTGGCGTTGGGCGAGCATTGAAGTCGAAGAAGCTAACTCCCCGCTTTACTGGTCCTTACCAAATTACTAGTAAAGTGGGAAAAGTGGCTTATAGGGTGGCGTTACCGCCAAATCTTTCGAATTTGCACGATGTATTCCATGCGTCGCAACTTCGGAAGTATGTTCCGGATTCTTTGCATGTTATTGAGATGGATGATATTCAGGTTCGACAAAATCTGACGGTGGAAACGATGCCTTTAAGGATTGAGGATCGTGAGATAAAGTCTCTTCGTGGCAAAGAGATTTCCTTGGTCAAAGTTGTTTGGATCGGAGCAGCTGGTGAAAGCGCGATGTGGGAGTTAGAAAGTAAGATGCGGGATTCCTATCCCGAGCTTTTCGAGTAAGGTAATTTCGAGGACGAAACTTTTTATGTGGGGGAGAGTTGTAACGCCCGTTTTATTTGATATTATATTATATTAATATTTTTGAGTTACCGTTTGACGATTGTTTTCGCGACGAGAATATTTATATTAATCGATATATCTATTAATATATTTGGCGACGCTTCGTTCGGTCCGATTTTTATTCCGTTCGGTTCGGTAAAATATTATTCGGACCGATATTTAATTCCCCGAAATTATTTTAATTAATTGAATTAATAATATTATTAGATATTATTAGTGTGTTAATTAAGAAGAATAGATAGGGGTGTGAGGATTAATTTTGTAGAATTGGGTTTACACCCTTGGCTAGTAAGAATACACCTTTATAAAACACTTTCCTCATTTTCTTTCCATTATAACACCATAAGCCTAACATAGAAGCATAGAGAGAGCTAGAGGTGTTGGAAGAAGAAGAAGAAGAGCAAGAACAAGAGCAAGGTTTGGGTTTGCGGAATCATCAAGAATCATCTAAGCATTTGAGGTAAGGGGTTTGATTTTCCTTTCCATATAGTTAGGGTTTGATAGATATATTTTGGATTTAGGAAAAATTGATAGGTTGATTCATGAGTTTGGTTGGTTGATTGTTGAAATAACATAGAAAGGTTGAGTTAGGAGTATAGATTGTGGGTGTTTTATTTATAAGCTAGTAAGAATAAGTTGCTAGAATGAAGGAAAATAAGAAAAACTGCAAACTGTGAAAAACCAGAAAAAGATTACACTGTCAGTTAAACATGGAAGAAGAAAATGCAGGGAGGATGAAGCAAGGGGGAGGCGCCCACCTCACCTGAGGGGCGGCCGTCCCCCTCCCTAGGGCGCACGCCTCCATTCTTTTGCTAGCAATGGACGATCGTCCCTGTAGGCTGGTGGCGATGAAACGGATTTCTGTTTTCTGTATGCTATGTTTTTCTGCATAATATTTTTAGTTAGCTTCTGTTTCTTTAAAATTCTCCAATTTCACATAGTAATAGTTTATATTAATAAAATATAATTAGGACATAAGTTAGCCGATTAAATTTAGAACCCGATTATGTTCTGATTTCTCGATTCTGGTAATTTCAGCGACGGAGCAAGTTGCTCTGAATTCAACGAAAATTGACGTACTAGCTAATTTTGACGTGTAGAACGTAATGGTGAGGTTAGTTTTTCAAAACTATGAGTTTTTACGAAATGACCCGAAATACGCCAAATTACGGTTAAATTGAATTGGATTGCGTTTTAGTCGATTTAAGACACGTATGGACAATCCGATTGCGACGTTGACGATTATGATTAATGCCGATTATTAAGAATGACTTTCGCGACGATTATTGGTGTTTTGACTATTTTTCCGTATTTGGAATTTGATAAATTAATTGGTGTAATTAAACATGATGTTTGCGACGATGTATTTATTAATGAATACTTGATGATATGCGATGCGATGATATGTTTATCTTGATGTGGATAAATATGGCGACGTGGACTTTATGTCAATTTTGATGAGCGATGATGATGTTTTGTTGTGTTGTTTTTATTGTCGAGTCACATACATTGCATTGGCGACGAGGGCTTTTATGCCAAGCGACAATGGACTTTATGCCAAATGTTCCTAATTATGGACAAAGCGACGGGTACCACATGCATAACATAGTCGTGTCTCATGGAGTCGGTTATGTTTATGTTTGAGTTGTTTGGCGTTGGGTTTTAATTGATGGATGATGTTGAATTGCGATGATATATGATACTTGTGTTGATACGAGTATAATGATTATGTGATGAAGTTAAAGTGTCAATTTTATACACTAAATGCTAATTTAAAGTATGTGAGGTTTTGATATATGTTGACATACTCTTATTAACTTATATCATTTATATATTTTATCATGCCTTTAATTATATGTTTTGGAGTATCTCACCCTTTACTTGTTTCGCCGTTGCCTTTATATTGGTAATGTGCAGGTGATCCACGAGGATGATGAGGATTAGCTCGAGTCTCTTTATTTTGAGTCGCTCTGCTCTAATCGTAGTAACACTCGGGATTTGGGCGGCGTTATTATTTTGATAGGATAGTTTATGTATACTATCTTATGATGTTATAACTTTATGTATTGATGATAACATGATGATATGTATATTTTGTGAACACATCCGCTGTGCTGTGAATAGTCATATGTGTATATGATGAATTATGATATGAATCGGTATATCCGACTTTTGATGTTTGTGATGTGCATTATAATGCAAAGTGATGAAAATGCGAATATGTGATGCCTCAATTTTTATTGGATGGAATTTTGAAACTCTGATTTTATTATTAATTACGAGGGGTAGAATTGGGGTGTTACAAAGTACCCCGTGATTGGAACTCCTCCAATAGTCATCATATTTATGGCCCTTACAAGTGAATTGACGATCCTAAGAGTCTTTTTTATATGTATAATGATTGGTGCAATTGCATCTTATCTATAAACAATAGTTAAGAAATTGGAAGAACCAATCACCATAAAATAATAAAAGAAAAAAAAGAAAGTTCCTACGTTACTCAGTGAATGTATCTCGCCTCTCCTCTTTTATGGAGCCTTCCACTAACAAGAGCATTTCAATGAATATTTTATTTTGTTTCTTTGGAGGTGCCCTCAAAAAAGCAACATTATCTATGAAACCTAAGCCATCCAAGAAGGCTACCAGTTTCCTCTAGAAATTGCTCTCTTTCTGGGAGAAGTCGTTCGAATTGTAGACATAAGACCCGACATTTGCCAAGAAATGGATTTAGTGCCAAAACTTGGAGAATCAACGGAACATCAAAAAGGAAACTCAGGCTCTATGTATCACATATTAGCGTGATCATCCTCTATAAGAGAGGTAACTAGGTAATATTGGTCCTTAAAGTTCTTCACACTATTAGAAAAACCTCGAACATCTTGAGGCCAAAAGTTGGGGAATTAATTGTGCATCAGATATGAAACTCAATCTATAAGTTGCATATATTAGTGTGAGCCACCTCCGTAAGAGGTAACTAGATAATACTGATCATTGAAGTTATTTGCATTAATAGAATAAACCTCGAACATTTTGCTATAATTTTTTTGGGGAAATCAGACCTTTACCTCGCGCCGAGTCAGCGGAACTGCGTTGAGCTTTAAAGAGATGGAAAAAATAGTGGCAAGGTTGACACACTTCTCTTGTGTTGTCAGCAATATTAGAAGACTTTGATGTAAGCCTATAACTCACTGGGTGTAGTTGCGAATGAGAAATTTCCACATGATTTACACTTCAAAGTCATTAAAAGAAAGACAGAAACCAATCAAGAAAGACGAGCACCCATGAAAGATGATAACACACTCATCATACTTGCCGAATATCCTCTTATTTCCTTTCGGGAAAATCACTCTCCAGTCTTAAAAAAGACCCGCCTTTGTGAACACATGATGCATACCACCTTTACCAACGAAGGAGGAAACAATATGCAATGTCTCTTGATCTAGCTACAATCGAGTTGTCTCTTGCCGCATTTTTAGCTTTGGGACAAGAGTTGTCCATTTTAAAAGTTCTAGGGAGTATGAGTAAGCTAGGAGCACCAACGGGTATATAATGCTTCGGGAACACAAAAGAGACATACACCATATCTCCATCGAAAATTTATTATTTTCTCCCCACAAGTGTGTCTCCCAAATATTATAACATGATCCCACCCTCACCCCACTAAACTAAACCATGCATGACTTTGATACCATTAATCAGAGAATCTAGAGAAATCGAAAATACCAATAGGCGTTCAATACTCTAGATCAACAAAAGAGGGAGACAGCGTATCTTGAAAAAAATATGGAACATGCTTATTATAATCAACAAAGATTTATAACTAATCAATTGCTTTGTCTTATGTAGACATATTTCACATAGGTGATCATCAGGGTGGAGGAGCTCTGCAAACAGACTTATTGCACAGGACCTCATAATGAATAGGGCCTCATAATTTATATTTATATTTTCATTAAAGATATATCATGATATAACTTTAGAATTTATAATTGTTTTTATCATGAAAGGAATTAATGACATAAATTGGTGCTTTAATAATCTCTTTATAATAAAAAGATACCGTAGTATTTATAATATAAATAAAATGTTAAGATTGTTGTTGTATTTGCTCCTAATAAATTCTTATAAGTAACATAAATTCTTTTTATTTTATAGTTTTATTTATTAATTTTTAATTATTAATTTACCATATATGTGGTTTGTTTTTTGAAAAGTGTATGATTAAAACATTTTCAACTAATATTATTTTTGTATGGTTAAAGTATTTTCAATTAATTATTTTTTAAAATAATTTAGTTCGATTCATTTAATAGGTTAAATTATTATAGAATATGTTGAACAAATTAGTTAAATAACAACCAAATTTAAAAGCACTATTAAATCTAATTTAAATTAATAATATATATGTAATTGTAAATAGAGCATTTTGTAATAAATTAAAAGAAAATCTCTAACAAGTATGAAGGATTAAAACTTTAATGCGTAACATATATTTAAATATATGATAATGTTGAGCTAGAAAATAAATATATTGCAAAAATATTATAATTAAAATGTTTCATATTATGAATTTTGGCATCCAAAATTCGATAATAAAAAATATCGAAGAGGAAGTGAAAGACACGCATGTTAAACAATCATTTTACTAAAATATCAATGCATAAATAATCATGACTATATATACTACACATAAAAATAACAATTTAAAGTTTTGTCTTTATTTTTATTAAGGGTCCAATTATAAAATTAGAACAGGGCTCCAAATTATTTGAGACGGATCTGGTAATCATATAACATAAACATATTTCATGTGATTATATATATATATATATATATATATATATATATATATATATATATATATATATATATATATATATATATATATATATATATATATATATATATATATATATATATATTATATTATATTATAGATGCAAAAGCAATATAGTACCTCATGCATATTGATTGGTCTTTTCAACATCAACCCACTACATCAACATAAACGGCACTGTTAATATGAGAAAATGGAGCTACCCATTTAAACTAGAGAGTTAAAAGACGAATTATATTTCTCTCATAAGAATTAATCAATGAAGAACTTTAGAAAGAAAATAATTTGTAGATAGATAAACTTGATTTAATAAATTCTTTTTTTCTTAATTCTAGTATTTTGGTCAATGAAATCTTACATGTGAAGATGTACGTAGTAATAAATAAATATTAAAGTTAAGAATAAAATTTATAGCAGTGGCAACATTCAAACAATGAACATGAGTTATTTTCTTCTCAAAACTTGGGTACAATTTCATCTTACACAATCACGTTTAGCAACAATTACTGAGGATTAGGTATCTTCTCACTATTATAAATAATAATATCCCCTATAGTTATTGGCAAAATTATTTCATATTTCCAATCCTCTATACAAGAAAATGTATAAGAAGCCAGAGAGTACCACAGGCAAAGAAACAAGAACAGTTTTTGCCAACCCTTGGGACACTTGTGGTTCCTCTTCAACAATGGTTTCTAGCCTTAAACAACGTGAAGGTTTCTTATAATAACTTGATGTTATGAGTGCTGGTGCAACTTCACCCCACTTGTTGATTGATTTCACCATTTGCGATTGTGTGTGTATTTTGAGAAAATGTTTTGCACTTGACGAAAATTATGTTATGTTAAAATAGGATTTTATTGGTTGTAGGAAAATTTGATAGTGAAGGTCGAACTCGTTGGTTGTGTGGAAGAGAAAACATTAGATTTTATATAAGGGTGCAAAGAACCTATATTTGGGGTGTACCATGAAAAATTAGAGTTTAAAGAAAGGTGTCCCAACATTATAGGGGATAACTTTCAATGACAGAATTAGTGTTTGAATGTGTCTTCTTTGACAACTAATGTACAGCTACATATTTCATTTTGCATTACTAACTAATAACTAAATAAGTTTAATTTGATCTAATTTTCTATAAATCAATGGGCTACTCGTATGTTTATGAGAATTACTAGTCCAATATACTACTAGAATGGGTCAACCCGTTATTGTTGGTGGTATTTTAGAGGGGACCGAAAAATAATTTTTGATTTCTTTATTTTTTATTACACATTAAACGGTGAATTTCTTAACCCACTCCATAAAGGTGAGACGCACCTCATGAAAACCCTAAAATACCATTCATAATATTAGAAATAAATTTCTAGTTCGCACCACTTACTGCAATTTTTGAATCAAACCAAAAATATAAATCTGGTTCTGGGCATGACAATTAGAAGAAAAAATTAACTATAAGCAATAACTTTAGAATTTATATTTGTAATTCAAATTAAAGACATGCAATCTTTAAATCAAATTAAAGCCCAAAAATGTTGTCCATAATAAATTTCTTAATAATACTATTCAAAATACAGATCTGGTACAATACGAAATAAAAAAAATAAAGTCAAAATACAATCAAAATAAACTACTGCGTATGACGGAGTCGGCCTGTCACCCTCGAGGCGTTCCTCCGCTGCCTCTTGTAGACTAGGGCACCCTGAGCCTTCGCCATGATGGCCTCCAAAATGCCTTTGACATCGGATCCGTCAGGAAACAACCCTCTGTCGATGCCATCCCTAGTAAGCTCCATGATACGGCGGCACCTAGGCAGCACGTCCTGGTCATGATCCCTCATCGCCTCCTCCTCCTCAAGGATCTCTTGATGAGTCGGCCTTGGTGGGTCACTTGGAGCCTCCCGTATCAGGTATGGATGAGAAATCCTGAAGAACCATAACATGTAACCGTACGCGTAACTCCAGTCGTCTGGAGCCACGATACTCCTCGCCTCCTCAGGGACGATATGACTCTCAAGATCATCTAAAATCTCATCCATCTCCCTCCTCTTCACTGTCGGAGGAGCAGATAAAGCAAGATGCTCGAGGAATCGTCTGAGTATACCTAAACTGACACATCACTCGCTCGGGCGTATAAGTAGCAGTCTTCTGAGTACCGCAGGACAACCAACCTATAAATAGAGAAACCTCATCAAAAGCTATCGTCTCGCAGTGGTCGGCGTAGGCACTGAAGTAGATGTCCTCATGCACAATCCGGTCCAGATAAACCCGATACACAAGTGTCGCCTGGTTTCTTCTAAGCGGGTCATATGCACATGCACGAGGCATCTGCTCAGTATAACCCTCAGCAAATGACCATCCTGAAATTTGTGGGAAGTGTTGTAGGATCCATCCCTGAAATATCAAAATTATATCAATTAGTTTCAAAATCAAAATAATTAAAAAATGAAGCTAAGAGAAATTTTTTATTCCGTCAAAATATTCATGTTGCCGGTGATCTGCCTCGTCTTCCACCTAGCCGCCTTTGTCAACTTGGTATACAAGTAAACCAAGCAAGCATCCCCCGAGTTTCACCCATTGACCTGCTCTAAATCAGTAAAGAATCTAAGGTACATGGTGTCAGTATAGGTGGCACTAGTGTCCACAAAGATCTGGGTCCCAACAAGATACAAGAGGTATGCTCTTATGGCATACCATCTATGAAGGGTAACCTGCTCAGGATCACTATCAGCCGCTCGTGCACGCACAATCTCCTAATCAAAAATAGTCTTCAACCAACTATATCTCACGTGGCTGCCACATGTCTTATCAACCTCCTCTAAGGCCTACTCCAAGGTAACTCTCATCCTCTTAACCAATAGCTCAATCGTCTCGTCTTTCTCCAACTTCTCATGATCCTGAAATTGCCCTTTGATCGACAGGTGAAGCAGACAATCGACGTCGTCCAGTGTAATCATTATCTCTCTGTGTTTTAGATGAAACGAAGATGTCTCCTCATGCCACCTCTCTACAAAAGCGTTGGTCATCCCCCAGTGACCATGCTATATCCACCGAGGGTCAAGTATCTCAACCCTGTAATATCTAGTAGATCATTAAAGCATGGCTCGAGAGGGGGAGTTAGCTTGCTGATCTTCCTCCCATGATTGATGATCTTTAGTGTATCACGATCCTGTAGGAAAAAACTCAATGTTATAATTCAAAATATTATTCATAATATAACATAAATAATAAATGAAACATAAATGTAAATTTTGTACCTCTCCATCCCATAAATATCCAGTCACATGTGTGGAATAAAGTGCGAGCACTGATAAGAAGGCACCCTTTCAAAGACCTAAGGGACCTGTGGTGCCGCCACTTCCGCCTCTACTACCGGTGTTGCCTCTGCCATCAATGCCTCTGCTGGCACTGGTGCCTCTGGTCCCGTCGATACCTCGGGTGGCCCTGGTACTGGTACTTCAGGTACTGGGGTTGTAGGATTAGGTCTCACCTTAGATTGCCCCGCCTGTGAAGCAGATGTGGATCCTGTCTCAAAAATCTGCGATGGTGATGATGTGTTTATGCGGTATGACGGATGCGGGGAGGATGGAATGGAGATTCTCGTCTGCTATGGGAGGAAGAAGTAGAAGGTGTAGAATCGGAAGGAGCAGAATGTGCCTCGGACATAGCCTGTCCAGATGTCGAAGGAACCTACGTGGCCTGAGTCCTTGGAGCCTGTGTGGTATGAATCCTCGGAGCCCATGTGGCCTCTCTCTCTCTCTCTCTCTCTCTCTCTCCGTAAAGAAGAATGATGCGTAACCTGACCATGTCTCAAACGTGACGGTCTCCCAGACATATCTCCTGTAGAAGCAAGAACGAAACGTTAACATATGACTTACAGAGGAAAAAATGAAAAATAAATTATGCAGACAGATACCGGAAATTAAGTTTCGGTTTTGTTCATCCCATGAAATCGGAAATAAACTTCTAGTTTCCTCTACGAAATAGAGCAGCGGAAAACCCCACCCCAAAATCCCAAATGCATCAAAATACACGGATTGATCGTCCAAAACAATTTACAAATAGTGTTATATTCACTCCTAATGATGTAAACTACCAAAAACAACACATTTAAAGCCCTATTCACTAATTTCAATCGATTTTACATAAACTCTAAAAATGTGTGAATCACTTACTTGATTGATTGAAGTTGCTTGTTGCTTGATTGACTCCGTTACTTGTTGTATTTAAGCAATACTTGATGATTTATGTTGATTGTTTGAGAAAATATTAGACTTTGGTGAGAAGGGTTGACAGAGAGAGTTTGCTTTTTGAAACCTTTGCTGTTATATGGAGGAGAAAGGTTCTAGCGCGTTTAACTGCAGACAGGTGTCGAAAGTTTATTTCTGATAGTAAACCGTAAGTAAATTTCCGATTTGCATCCAACTTAAATTGCATTGTATAGGGTGCTAACTGGAAGTTAATTTTCGATTTCCTAAGGACAACAGTGGAATTTCACGTGGTACACAAGAAGACCATGGAATGGGTTAAGAAATTCACCATAAACATACGTGAAGTTTGGGTACATGCTTCTGCAATACTCTAGTTACATGTTTCTAATACAAGTATTTATTGTTATAACACATTATATCAACACTTTTTTTCTTAATGAGTTGTTCGTGAACTCCAAAATTTTTCTCTTAATTTCTGAATTTTTTTCTCTTGGAAGAGCTTTAATAAAAATATCAACAAATTGAATTTTTGTCTCGCAAAAACTCAATTGCACCTCCTCATCTTTAATTTCTTATGAAATGATGTTTGATGGATATATGCTTTGTTCTTCTATGATGGTCTAGATTCTTAGCCATAACAATGACTGATTTATCATTACATGATTTATCATTACAGTGGAGAGTCAATGTAACATTCCAATTTTAGTATATATATATATATATATATATATATATATATATATATATATATATATATATATATATATATATATATATAGTTTTATATATTAAACATCTTTGATAAAAAGACTTTTTATTAATATATGATATTTAGTTTTTCGTAGATACTATTTTTATTAGTATATACTATTTTTAAAAACTATAACATAAAATATGTATTCTTTTTATTATAAAATAGTTTATATATATATATATATATATATATATATATATATATATATATATATATATATATATATATATATATACATTTTTATTATTTTATAAGGAAAATATTTAGTCTTATTTAGGTTCCTTAACTTTAAAAATGGTTCATTTTTGTTTTGTCATTTATATGAGAATGTGAGAATGAATAATAATTGTTAGATTTAAAAAGGAAAGGTTGAGATTAAATTGTAATTTTCACTAAATCATGTGTCATTAATAGGAAAGAGATTTAGTAAAGATCATAATTTAATCTCAACTTTTTCGTTTTTAAATCCAACAGTTGTTATTTATTCTCACATTCTCATATGATATGCCATATATATATATATATATATATGTGTGTGTGTGTGTGTGTGTGTGTGTGTGTGTGTGTGTGTGTGCCCGAATGTCTGTCAGGCAAGTCCCCCATCTCAAGGTGCGATGATCCACCGAGATCTAGCTACACGTTGGGGGCTTTGCTCTGCCCGTTTCCCCAGCCAGGCAACTTCCTCTGCTCAACACACATCGAGCAGATAAGCAATTTATCTCGCCGATGACTATGCCAATTATGTCCCCTTCTGCCCGATATAACGTCTAGTTACGAGCATCATCGCTCGGCTTTGAACTAGTCAGCTCGAACAGCTATATTCGCAAATCCGCATATCTTAGCCTAAATATAGCAACCAATGAGAATCCTCTTAACATCACTATATAAAACCTCATATCTTTGAGGGCAAGGTATCACTTTCTTACACTCAAAACCCTAATATTTTCTATCCTCTTTGATTATTTTCTTACTTTAGTATCAGAGTTCCTTGCAGGTACACCACCCCTCCTCAACATCAACTTGCTCGAAAGATTATCAACTGTTCCGGTCGTCTCCGATTTTGATCACTAGTTCAGGTCAGTGGCGTCGTCTGTGGGAACTATCTTCCCCGTCTTCACCAATCGCTCCGATATCAGAAGATCAAAGATACTCTTAACCTAACAAGATGGCTGATAATAATGACCAGCTCCTTTCTAGCAAGACTGTTTTCTCACCTGTCCGAAAGACGGACAAGAACGATATTTCTCCTCATCTTGAGGACCTCATTGATCACAGGGATGGCAGAACCGCCTCCCCTGATTCTGAAGATGATGGCGACCAAGATTCCCTCTTGGATATCCAGAAACCCAAGGATCTAGCTGAAGACCTCGCCATCCCTCATCCCTCGGCAACATTGTCGACTAACATGGACCCAACATTGGCTGTTATTCTGTCCGCCCTCAATCATACTAACAACCTCCTCCTCCAACAGGGCCATCACATTGAGGCTCTAGAAAAGAACCACCCATTGTCTCCACCTCAGAGACCTAAAACGGCCATTTCCCACAGTCTCTCGCCAAGAAAACCTGCTCGGAAAGAGGATCATCCCGACCGATCTTTTCTAAAGAAGAGGGGACACACCCCACCTCGGAAAAATCGGGGATCTCCCTTAGACAAGAAGATGAAGAAAGAGTTGTATCACTCCCGTGATCGTTCTCTATCGCCCAGATCAAGACAGGAGAGAGAACTCCCCCCCGTCACAAGAGAAATAATTGTTTCGTCTCTCTTTATCCCGACTAGAGCGACGAAGACGAGCATCACGACCCTTTATGTCGGGCTATCATGGACATATATTCCTTATGGTCTAGAGAAACCCCCCAGGCCCAGTTAGTACGACAACACCATCAATCCTGACGAACATATCGAGAACATCGATGCCTTGCTCGATTATCGGGGAGTTCGTGCGACCATCAAGTTCTGCCTATTTCCTACGACCTTGAGTAAAGGGGCCATGGCGTGGTATAAAAGCATTCCCGGCGGATAGGTCACATCCTGGAAGCATCTTGGGAGACTATTCTCTGACACTTCACCGCCTCCCGACGCCACCCAAAGTCAGAGGCATCCCCGGAACGCATCATTCAGGGAAAAGAAGAATCTCTTCGAGCATACATCGAGAGGTTCAACCAAGAAGCCGTCCAAGTCTCAACGACGAACGATATGAAAAAAATATCTCCTCGAAAGAGGACTACACCCTCATAGCGACTTCACGAAGGATGTAGGTATCGAAACACCCTTAACATTGGATGATTTCCTCCTAAAAGCCCAGGCGTACATCCAATACGAGGAAAAGGAAGCCGCATACTCTGCTCGCGATACCCAACATAGGGAGAACGTCAAGAGATCGACGAATGAAGACCCCTCGACATCCCGTCGAGGGGGATAAAGAAGGCGAGAAGATAAACCCCGCAATTCGAGAGACCATAAGGGGCCGCTTGGTCGATTCAGTGACTACACCCCCTCACCACTTCTCGGGAACGTATCTTGACCGATTGTGCGAACTCCGAGTTCAAACAAGGAGGAGTACGCTTTCCTCGACAGACCTCGGCCAAGCCGGGGACAGATAAAAGTAAATACTGCAGATTTCATAGGAGTCACAGACACGTGACGAACGACTGTGTCCTTCTAAAGGATGCGATTGAGATCCTGATCAGAGACGGCCATCTCAAACAGTACAAGAAGAAAGAGTCTGCAAAAGAAGAAGCCCTCTCGTCCAGCAAGGTCGAGGAAGAAAAAACTGCTAAGGAGTCTTTTATTCCCGTAGCAATGTGCATATCCAGGCCGGAGGACTTCATCTTTCCCGACCTAGATGCCACCCTGGTATACTTCGCCACCCACGGCCCTTGGGAGTCCTTCCCAATGACCGTGGTCATCTCTGGTGGAAGGTTCACCAAGAACTCCATCGGATCAATCAAAAGAAGATTTGACGACCTCATCAAAATGAGTTCAGATCTGGGCGCCACCCTCGACAAAATCCAAGGCAAGTCTCATCCACTGGCCTTCTACAAGGAGGAGTTGTTGATTCTATTTTTAGGATTGGCTTTATGTTTGGTAAAACTAGTTTTGTAGCAATAAATTAAATAGGATTTATAACTTGTAAGGAGAAAGCATGTTGAAGTTCTATTTAATGGAGAAATATGTTGTGTTGAAATGTTTCAACATCTGGAATAACATGTCGAAGAAGATGTCACGACATCATGTTCGAGCTGACAGATTGGATTCTGTTATGAAGCAGAATATTCCTAAGGAGAATATTTTGCAAAATTGTAACAACTTACTTGTTGTTACTTGGAGACCAAATTATGGAGATATATTAGGGAAACTTTATAGGAGAATCTGTTGCAGAGTTATTGAGTCTCTATTTGTTGTTATAACAATATGTAGATATTTGTGGAGAATATCTTGGAGATGTTTTGGAGAATATTATGGAGCAATTTTAGCAGCAGTTTGTTATGTCAGTTTTTTATGTTTTGAAGGCTCAAATCCAGTTGAGTGATAGGTTATAAATAGAAGCTTTATAACCTAAGTTCGGAACTAGCCGTGATTAAATATAATGTAGATTTTAGGGTTGAGTCTGTAGAGTGAGCCTCCCGAATTATGGGAAGGTCACCATATGTACACCTCAAAGCCTATAGGTAAGAGGGTGTTATAAACAAACTAGGTTGGAAGCCCCCAGACGTAGGTTGGTTATAAACAAACTAGGTTAACAATTCCTTATGTTCTTTTGTTTCCTTCTTTTAATTTCTACCTTGCTTTTATAATGTGTAGGATGATGTCATCCGAGTCAAAATAACCAAAATTTCAAGTAATCTGCTTCGGATGAGATCCATGGGAGATACTTTCTGGTTGTGTACAATGTAGAAAATTGTTTGAATAAGGAGTGTTCATATTGTATGGTCCCTAGAAGTGGAGGATGGACCTATTTATGGGGAACTAGACCAACCTGACCATAAATGTTGTACCTTCTTGAAGAAAGAAGATAAAGATGGTGGAACAAGAAAGTTAAATTCAAAGACTACATGCGGGAGTGAAGTTTTTGAATTGAATTGTTCAGCCTATATTCTACACACAGATGAGAATTGTCATAACCTTCACGCGGGAGTGAAGACATTGATAAGGTAACTATTGTGCTTATGTATTTCCATATGGTCAGGATATTGGTTGGGTCTAGTTTATTGCTTGATGAAGAAGCAAGCATATTGTAGAGTTGATTTATTTTCAATACTTATGTGTCATTCTTACAATTAAATTGTGGAGTAAGCATTGTGTAAGTTCTATTGAAGCATGACTATTTTCTGCTGCATAGCCACTGATGCAACCCTTATAGTGAAAGAAGGATCCTAGGGTTATTTTTATCAATAAAATATTTTGGCAGATTATTACAACTATATTAGAAGTGTCAAAGATACTTGAGATCCTTATCAAGTCCACTCATTAAGGCATATATTAATAGAGTTGATGAGTATCAATTGATCAATGATTCTCATATGCATCTGAAAATTGTTTGAAGACCTTGAAGACTATCAAGGATGATGTGTTCCAAGGAGAAGATGTTCTATAAGATGTTAGAACATTATTACTGGTATGCAGCTACCAATTGAAGAACAAATTTTCTGGGTGCTAAACAAATGTAGTGTGAGTACATATGTTTGGAACCTGCTCATGATCTGGAAGAGGAGACATCTGCTTATCTATTGATCAGGACACAATCAACAGGTTATTATATTCCAGATGTCAGTTTATTTATGACCTATGCTTATGGGAGTATCAAAGTAAAGCTCAACGCAAGTAAGAAGACTCATAAAGGTACTTTCTCCAGTCCTCTTATGAGAAATTAAGATGAGCTTATATCTGGTACATTCTTCTGATCAAAGGAACCAGATATGTGAAGAGTTGTCCTGACCATAGAAAAGATTTTGTTTGGAGTTGAATACTGTGTCTCAACCACAAAGAATTATAGTCATGAATATTGAATGCCCTAAATATTGTCCAGGAAGGGTATTGTCAAGATAAATCAAGGAAAACATATTATCTTAAGAATCTGCATACTTTTGTGTTAAGCCATGATTAAGTCTCTTCCAGAAACCTAGTTGAGGGAATCTCCTATGCAGGTACAGACTATGGCATCCATCATCTCAAAATCAGAATAAGAGTCTAAAGAAAAGCTTATTGAGATACGAATCATATTTTTCCTTGATATGTAAATTGTTTGGATGTAAAGCTGACAGTTTCTGTGACTCTTATGTGATTCCCCCCCAAGTGTTATGAATAAGGTATTATGGATGATACCCCCAGAACCATAATGGATGATGTTGTATCAGATGTCAAAACATCATCTTAAAGTCTTCAGTTATTGAAAGTTGTATTATTGCCAAGAAGAAAATATATGTGTGAAGATGTAATCAGTCAGAATGATCTAGTGTGAGTAGTTAATTCTAACTGACGAACTGATAGGTACTTTGATGGGAGACTAAGTACTTATTATATGTGCAGCATGAATGCAAAATTCATATCTTTGTCGGGAGCTGAGTGTACGTATGATGAACTTATAGCATAGTGTGAACTAAATATCAATATCAAAGTTCACTATTATCTTCATGTGTGGCAATGTTATGTATTTGGCAATTCAACCTAAAGAGATGCATACAGATGATGTCAAATATCTTCATGGGAGCTGGATATTTGTGACAACTGTATGGAAATATAAATCAAGAAAGAGAAGAAGACTGTGATGAATAATGAAGAATGTTCTACATAAAGATGTGTCAAATTCTAAATAAAGAACACTTCAAGTATTATAAGGACCAGCATCAAAGATGTCCTTATTTTGTGTATCTCACAGGGAGTAAGGGGTATTGAGATCAACTAAGACAGTGTAATTATGCTTCTAATCATATGGGAAGTCTTTTAAAGACTAATATTTTCAAGCCAAAAGAACAATGTTGAACAAGAAGTCATGACATATCTCAAGACATGTTTTATCCTTAAAGACCAGCAGGGGTAATTCTTAAACTTTTCATCTAAGACGTGTATTGATGGTGTGTATCACGTGTTCTGACTTGGTGCATGTTTTGGAAATTGTCAGTTCCAAAATAAACAGGTTGTATTAAAGGAATTCATTGCCTTCAGCCAGTGCCGAAATTCACCTGATGTGGTTCTTATTGAAGTAGCGTTTCTTGACCAAAACAATTGTTATAGTCTAGGTACGTTATTTTAGTTGCTCAGGTATTTAGAATTTATTTTTGTTTCTTTTTCTTCCATTCACTTTTAGTTGTGTCTTCGTTTGTTTTACTCTCACGTCCTTCGTTCGAATATGGGTAAGTTTAGAGTATGTGGAGGTTATGTTTGTTAACTTGTGGAAAACATAGGGAAAAGGGTAGTGTTTAGACGTTGTTAAGTTTGAGGTTAATCTTTGCAGCTATTTTGCAAAGATGTTGAATAGGTAGTCCTATTCTGAGTCTGATGATTCTTTCATTTTCTGCAAGTATTTTTTACCAGTGTCTTGTTTTTGAATTTTGAACACAAATTGTGTCTTGTGTTCTGAGTTATCCAATATAGAAGTCTGGTTCTCTATGTTTGTAAATGGATAGTTCAAGTGATTGTTTCTGTTAGTAAGTTTCCTCTTGTGCTCCAAAAGAGGATGTTGTGTAAATCCGTGTCGTAGCATAGTTCTCAGTTTGAGGGGGAGTATTTAGAATCTTCTTCCTCATGTGCATCATGGCCTCAATATTTCTCCTTCATTATGAAGGTGGTGCTTATGATGTTATGTTTCTTGTGGTATAGTGAGTTCTCCTTCAACAAGCCTTTGTCTTATTATGGCTAAAAAGGGGGGAGAAGTGGTTATGTTATGCTATATCTGAAGAGAAACTTTTAAGGAAGACTGTAGATTATCACTTGTAAAGTTTGAAATATCATAAACAGTGACTACAAAAGACTTCTAAATTGATGATGCTAGATTAAATTGTTTAAACCCTTGTTATTTTATTATGCTTATGTAATTGTTTACAGTGATTTCTAGTAAACAACCGCTAGTCTTCCAATTTACTGATTATTATTGGGTACTTGCAGGATCGACTAGATTGATCCTAGGAGACATGTGTCATAACTTATTTCCATATTCAAACTCATTATCTTCATAAATTTATATTGTAGAATGTAAGATTCTTAAGAGATTTGTTTAAGATTGTCTATATAAATATGCTGACCGAATGTGTAAAAGAAAAGGCTTCGAATTAAACTTAGATTTAATGCAAAGATAAAGATTTTCTAAAAGTATAAAAGTTTCTTGGAATATAAAGTGTTTAAATGAAAAGACAAAGTAAAAGTGGAGTTTCTGAGGAAATAAATGTGTTTAAAGGCAAGTAAAACAAGAACATGAAAAGAAATCGAAGGATTTAAGAGCAAAAGTACTGCAGAAATGAAAGAAATATAAAAAGACTTGTATTTAAATTGTAAGGAATCATGATGTTCAGTACGTAAATTTTGTCTTCTAACTCGTTTCCCTTCAATCACGGTATTTTGAGTGTTTAAGATTTTTTTAGTACACGAATGAACACACTAAATCTAACATAAAAACACCTATTTATAGTGTCTTGACCCTAACGGCCCTACTCTAAAATTATGCCACGTTCGAAGCATGCAGGCTTCTTATGTTTACTGACTTCCACGCGTCTTTTAGGAATGGCGCTCATATTTGAAATTCGAATCCTGTGCCATTTGAAATTTGAATTTTGTGCCAGCGAAGTGTTCTGTTAGTTTTCTTCGATTCGAATTAATCCATTTTCTTGGACCGCTTCTAATTCTGGCACATTTGCACAAAAGAACTCTTTATATTCTAAACACTAAGAATCTCAAGTCGAAATCCAACATCTATTACTGGAAATCGAAGACTCCTTTAGAACAATTGTTCTATATTTCTCACCAATATTCATCATTAATATTAACCTCTTTTTATATGCTTATTCGAAATATTGTTTTGATATTCCAATTATTCTTTATTCGAAATTGCCAGCTAACAGTAATACAAAGGTTATGTAAATTTGTTTTAGCCAAAATAAGCCAAAGGGGGAGATTATTGATTCTCTATTTTTAGGATTGACTTTATGTTTGGTAAAACTAATTTAGAAGCAATAGGTTAAATAGCATTTATAACTTGTAAGGAGAAAGCAGGTTGAAGTTCTATTTAATGGAGAAACATGTTTTGTTGAAAAGTTTCAATGTGTGGAACAACATGTCGAAGAAGATGTCACGACATCGTGTTTGAGCTGACAGATTGGATTCTGTTATGAAGCAGAATATTCCTAAGGAGAATCTTTTGTAGAATTGTAACAACTTACTTGTTGTTACATGGAGCCCAAATTATGGAGATATATTAGGGAGACTTTATAGGAGAATCTTTTGCAGAGTTGTTGATTCTCTATTTGTTGTTATAACAATATGGAGATATTTGTGGAGAATATCATGGAGCTGTTTTGGAGAATATTGTGGAGCAATTTTAGCAGCAGTTTGTTATGTCACAAAAGTGAATATACAAAAGTGAATAAGTCGTCCGCGCTGGGGCTTTCAATACACCAGACCTAACAAGGGATCCCAAGAGTATCACTAGGGACAAAGATTAATGTTTCTGGGTTATAATTCCATGCAATGTATGAATTTTCTTAGAGTAATGCAATGCGATGATGCATGTTTATGAAAGATAAAAATGAGTAACCGGTGACCACATGACACATCATGACCATGCTTCAGATCTGCGATCTTCACTAGGGGAAGTGCCATAAGTGTGTTGTCGAAGCAAGAATACCACCATTGATACGGAGATCATTGGGGAAATTCAAAAACAGACTTCTTGGGAAACACGGATTCCTGGGGAGTACGAATTCTTGCGGATATGATTTCCTGGGGATGTTAACCATGGCATAGAGTCTACACTAGAGAAATGACTTCCTGGGAAAATCAATTATTGCATAGTGACCCACTGGGGAAACTATTCGCTGAACATCGGTTAACTGAGGAATGATCAAAAACACTTGACAAAGAGCTTCCACCGTTACATCCATCGAGAATATCAAATCCACAATATGGCTTCAGCTGGATATAAAGATAATTGTTCACACATCTATCTGTTGGAAAAAATATGATGCGGGTTCTGGCGAGTGACAAACCCTACTGGGGATTCCCATTCAAACTCTCTTATTGGAGAGTAAAAGCCTTACATTGTCTGTTGCGATCGCTTTGCTAGGGAATGAAGTAAGGTGAAACCTCATTGGGGATACTTTGAATAGTTCACCTCGACTTTGATAGGGGAATAATCAGAATAAACTGATACTCATACACTGAGGAGAAAGAGAACTTCCAATGAAGGGTCAATTGACAAACCGACTTGTTGAGGAAGATAATTCCGTCACTTGGAACGTGCAAACTGCCTGGGTGTACACTTCATGGGTAACTTCATTGGGGAGGTACCCAATCATCAGTAATTCACTGGGGATAAACATCCTCTACCAATGGTTCAAACAATGTCTTCTCGGGGAATGTTTTAAAAATCCAACAGACATTCACCGGGGAATTTTTCCTGAAATAGGTACCAACAACCTGCACCTAGGACTTATGCACTTCTTTCACGATGATACCCCGCCAACGACTTTGGAACTTTCCCTTCTCGAAAGCTAGCCTCCACTGGGGGATCTCTATCAATAATTACTTGATTAAAATTTGTTTAATTGGTCGATTAAATTTATTTCGCGCATGCACTTACACAATTGTTAATTGTCTTATCATTTGCGTAAGCCACCTTGTATGGGCTTTTAATTTATTTAATCGCTTTATTTCATGCTTGTATATAATTATTCACAATAGTTTATTTCCATTATCACGCCTTGGTCCACATACCAAGTTTTCATTCAATAAGGGCCTCATGGTAGGGAGTAGACACTTGTCTATTCTCTCGATATTAATCAATATTTCTTGGTTAATCATAGCCCAAATCTTCTCTCATTGTCATTCACCACTTTCATAATAAAATTCTCAAACCTTGATCCAACGTCGAGTGACTTTTCAAAAATTCTTTCTTCACAATAAGCTTCGAGTATTTAAATCATTGGTCGCTATACCAATTGTTTAAAAACTCGTGCCAAATGAACTCCGATTCTTTAAATTGTTGGACGCTAGACCAATTGTTTAAAGACTCTTAATAACGTGAACTTTGTTTCACTTCACTTTTTCATAAGAAAACATTTTGGGATGAAAGATGACTCATTGAGAATTGATCTCCTCTAGTTTCTAGTATTTGAATCATAGGATGCTAGTCCTATTGCTCGGTGCTTTTCACCCACACTTAAAATCAATTCAACTCATCAAACCTTGCCCACGTGCAAGTCCTTTTTCCAAACTCATATCACTCACACACGATCTCCTTTTGCTCACACGCGAATTGCACTAGTGATGTCTCATCGTCCACGTATGATTAAGCTCTTATTTTCACAAATAAAATCAATCAACCAACAAATGTTCTCGCAACCGAGAGCTATGTAAGCTCTGACTTTCCCATCGCACTTGGGGAACACGTAGGCACGAGATTCTAACATCTTGGCGAGGACACTTTCAAAAAATTAAAACAGGTATCCATTCTTTTCTCTTTTTGCGCATAGTAATTATAAGATAGCAAATTAACACACTAAACACACAAACACTTAGAACTAAATGGGTCTCATCGAGTACGATGGATGTGAAGGGTGCTAATACCTTCCCCTTGTGTAACTGACTACCGAACCTGCATCTCTTGGTATCGAAGACCATTTCATTTCATTTTCATTTCTTGGGTTTTATATATATTTTCCCTTTCCTCATTAGGAATAAATAAAATTAGGTGGCGACTTCATTATTTTAAATCGAATTAGTAAAAAAATTTGATTAGCATCGACAGTTTGGCGACTTCACTGGGGAAAATTTTCTCAAGCGAGTCAACCCTAGTTTAGTTCTTTGTATGTTTGTGTGATTATTGTTTTAATTTTCTTTCTTGGTGCTTTATTTCTTATACATATGTTTCTGTCATTTATTTCCTTCTGCTTTGTTTATTATCCTGTTGATATATTCATTATGTGGGAGTTCTGAATGAGATCATTAATACATAGAAAAATCCCACTACCCAGGCTTCTAGGTAACATTAAGATAGAGTGGTTGCGTAGCTTAGGTCCATTAGACATCCGTTTCTTTTGGATCGACGTGAAGACCAAGTTTAGAGTTTATCTTTTTAAGGAAGTTGTTGCACAACATGCTAGTGCGAGACGACCATTTATGGATAAATGACCTATAACTCTAAGTATTTTAGGATATCCAAACCTGGACCGACCGTTCAAATGAAAGATTTTGAGTATCCTGTTAAGATTTGTTTCTTGGAGTACACTTTTGGAAATGCTATCACCACATAGGCCATTCGCGTGATGACAATGTTTGTCAAAAGGGGATCTAAGACTCTGAGAAACAAAGCAAAAACCTAGTACAATCCTGTGTATGGGGTTATTGGGTATAAAACTTAGAGTCATCCAACCATAGGGATCTTACCTAAATAGGTTGTTTTGTTATCCATCATCTGTATCAAACCTGATTCACATCCCTGTATACATGTTTTGCATCATTATGTTGCATTCCATATGTGATATTTCATCCCATGAACCTCAATACTACATATCAAAGACAAACAAAATCATGCATTTGTATTGCATCATCATGCATGCATTTCATCATCCAGATACTCATTACCCTATATCCATTCAAGTGGTTAACAAGGCAAGTGTATTTCCCGACATCTGAAGAAAGATGAAGAACTTCGAACAAAAAAAAGTGAAGAGATATCAGTGAGTTCCCAAGATTCATGCCCAAGCTCATGAAGATGCTTCAATAAGCCCATGCCCTGACAAGTTCCTAATCACAAGGGAAATTCCAAAAAGCCAATTATTAGACGAGAAAGCTCATCCTTGCAGCTGATGGTCCCAAGGCCCTTTATCATTTCATTTTTGCAATTTCTTGTTTGTAATGTGTTGTTCTGCATTTGAACTTTGTCATTCTTAAAATCGTAATTTTAATGAATTAAGCATTGCATCTTTTGAATTAATCATGTCATTTTATTGATTTTACTTTCTTTCTACCACTCAAAAATTACAAAAAAAAACAACAACAATACTTCTTCCACCTCACTTTCTTTCTGTTTGTGCAAACATTGGAGGGAGGATGATTGTAACACCCCAATATTACCCGAAGTTTAATATGCATAAATCAGAGTAATTTAAAAAATTTATAAATTAAATACTGAGGCGTCAAACCTTCAAAACCAAATCACTTTAAACAGTTTGCTTTAAAGTATAAATCTCTGATACATAGCATCGTCGGAAAACATAAATTGATTCATAAAGATCAAAACATCTTCTTTAATAAACTTCCTCAACAAATAATATTTTCATAAAGTATGATTCTTATCCATAAAAGGAATAACAACTAAAGGACAACAACAAGACATAAATATTCCCCCCGAGTGCTACGTATCAGAGCGACACCGACTCGACTAACAACAGCTATAAACTCCGTCTTCATAACCTGCACGTTACCAATATAAAGGTAACGACGAAACAAGTAAAGGGTGAGATAATCCAAAACATATAACTAAAGGCATGATAAAGTATATATATATATATATATATATATATATATATATATATATATATATATTTGGAATCATAAGGGATATAAGTTAATACGTGCATTCCAACACATAATCAAAACTTACTTACTTTAATCGTCGTACTATTGTGTATAATCAACACTTTATCGCCATAACCTCACCGACATAATTCATCACAACAACACATAAACTATAAACAACAACATCAAACAACAACACCAAACAATGCTAATAACATAAGCAACATAAATAAAATCATCACACATAGGCTAAAGCCCCTCGTCGCTTTTGGCATAAAATCCCACCATCACAAACATCATCACGTCAGATTTGCATTAAGCATTTCGTCAAGTTAAATCATCACAAAACTCATCATTTATATTCACCGCATAGTTGTCATGAAATTATCAAATCATATTCATTTCATGTTTATCCTAAAGACCATCACCAACAAAGCATCATATACCATCGCAATTCAATCATCATCAATCAATTAAAACCCACACCAACAATTCAAACATAAACATAACCGACTCCATGAGACACGACTATGTTATGCATGTGGTACCCGTCGCTTTTTCCATAATTAGGAACACTTGGCATAAAATGAGACAAATCGGGGCAAAAGAAGTGCAAAAAATCAGAATATGGGAGGCTACAGATACATCAACATGGGCCCCCGTGTTAATCAACACGGCCTGTGTCAAAAAGCCACAAGAAAACGCAAAAACACCAGAGTCTGTGAATCAACACGGGCACCCATGTTAATCAACACGGCCCATGTTGATTGACCTGGCAGCCAATATCTCTTATTCAAGAGGTCAACACGGGCACCCGTGTTAATCAACACGGCCCGTGTTGATGGACGCGTGTGAAGACTTCACTTTTTCCATTCCCATTAATTCTAATCATCATCAACCTCATAATCCCTACACCTAATTCAACTTTTCTAAACATTTTCAATAATCAACCAACCAAACCCTATAAACCATCTATCCATTTTTCCCCAATCCAAACTACAACCACCAAACCCTAACTATATGAGATAGAAATCAAACCCCTTACCTCATAAGCTTGGATGATCCATGATGATTCTACAAGACTCCATCCTCAAGCTTTCCCATGTTCTTACTCTTCTTCTCTTTCTCATCTTCTCTCAAAACCCTTTCTTTTCTCTCCATGCCTCTATGTTTGCTTGGTGTAGGAAATGGAAGGAAAAGGGAAAGAAAATGGTTTTATAACTTATGTTTTCTTACTAGCTAGGGGTGTACACCCAATCCTCACTAATTGCTCCCCACACCCCTAACTTAATTATTAATTAACACCTAATAATATTGAATCATATTATTAATCCAATTAATTAGAATAATTACGGGGAATTAAATATCGGATCCGAATAATATTTTACCGAACCGAACGGAATAAAAACCGGACCGAACAAAATATCGCCAAATATATTATCAAATATATTGATTAATATAAATATTCTCATCGCAAAATAAATATCGATCGGAAATTCGAAAATATTAATATAATATAATATTAATTAAAATACGGTGTTACAATGATGAGAAACAAATACGCAATTTGCAAAAGTATGCTTTCAATTAAAACTTTGCTGATGATGTACAAGCATTGCTTCAAATCCCCAAACATTGGAGATATAAGGAATATAATCCCTCGTTAACCCCTTTGATCCTAGAAGTAGGAGTTTCTTTCTGCATATAGTTAAAACCCTCAATCTTAACCTGGGGCAGGGTAGTTGTTCAGTTAAAGCAATCAGTGCATTCGATTTCCAAGAAAAATCTTGTCATCATGGATCACTCCAGAAACCTTCACAAAGGCTCAACCACATCCACTTATCGTACACAATATCTAAGAAAAAACGAAGAATTCAAAACTTACAACGGTTGTTTCTCAAGAACCATCATATGGAAGTCACAATCATCAAATTCTCACATCAGATAGATAATTGTCACAAAAGTTGTTCAAACACAAAAGTGACGAGTCAAACAAAAAAGAAAGAAAAAAGAATACAAAAAGAAAGATCACCAAATATCTCAACAAAAGAAAAGCAAGAACAAGCTTGTGTGACTTTCCAAAGAAGAATAGGTGATTGCCACCTCAAAGAGCATTGGTTCTCAAGACATCACGTCGTCATTTGCAATTCCTCTTGGAAGTTGAATCAGTCAATTAAATGAACGTAGGAATGGAGAACATCACGAAGATTGGGTTGGGTACAAATCAAAATTTGAGCCTTATATCTTTTGTTTCATAAACCATGAACCAGACCATGTTACAACATTCAAAAGACCTAATTGAAGCAAGATTTCTTTTGAAAGCATACTAAAGCAAAGTTGCGTTAACCTGACTCCTCAGTGTGTGCTAAAACCATTGGTGTTGATACCACGTTCTCACACCACTTTTTCATATCTTGAATTTCAAATTGTCGTTGCATCCTCATAAGGATTTATCCATTTTTTACCGCAATTTCATTTTAATAAATGATTTACTTTCAAAAGTTTTGTATAATCATCGCTTTAAATTACCATTGTGAGAAAACAATTTCAGTTGCAAGTTTAGCACTTCACATCAAGAGAATTTCAGAAGTTGAAGAACTTCATCATCTTCAAGTTATCCCATCAGGGGCAAGCCATCTCTTCAAGAGCTGATTATAATCAGAGGCATTCATTTCACAATTCCAAGCATTGGGGCGTGTCATCTTCAAAGATCAATAGTTAGTGCCAAACTCCTGTTGATCCAAACTTTTTGATAACTCAATATTCTAGGGCACTCAGAGGGAAGACCACTCCATTTTCAAAGTTCTCACAAGCAGATCAATTCACAATCATCAGCAATTTCTGAACTCACAAGAAGTGTCAGGAAGTCTTGCTTGCAATATCCTGCCAAAGGACCACCTTCAGAAGCCTTTCTCATTTCATCTACCTGTAACCCTCAACCGAGGCATTCGTCAAAAACATTCAAATCAGTTTCCTCAATCATACTTGTATGCATTCATTAATCATGCATTAAACCACACATATCACTCATGGGGCATCAACCCATTACATAAACAAAGCTCAGACCTCGCTCAGAATTTTCCATTGAAAACAAAGCTCTACCATTGAAAACATAATCTGAGGATCATATCTTGGTGTTTGTATGAAGTTTCTGGATAATTTCAAAGTCATTTGATTCTTAATAGGAATTCTAATATGAATATTCTTGGACCCAAGGATTTTGATTGATGAAAAGATTATTTTAGAGATCTATGATTGCCCACTCCCTAGTTTGATGCTTCATATATCTTGTATGACTTCAAAGGATCATGACTTGGTCATCCCTTGTCTCCTTGAGCTTATTTTTTCTTCACAAAGAACATGAGTATGTCTAATACAACTTAGTTCAATTAGTGAGGAGAGAAAATGCTTGTAAATTTGCCTTTGAAGTCAAAAGATTACAAGTCCTTGGTGAATTTCTCAACTTTTGGTCAATCAATTTCAAATGATCATATCTTCATCATCATTTATCATCTTGAGGTCATTATTTTTGCATAACAATCTTGAATATGTGAAATTTATCTCCATATAAGCTTTGAAGATTGAAAGTATTTGGAAGTTACTTGGAGAAGTCAAAAGATTATAGGTCACTTCACAAATTTTCATCAAATTCACAAGATCATAACTTTCTCAATTTTGGAATTTTTGAGTGATTGTTTTTTCCAAATGTTCCTTGAGAGGTCTACTTCATGTCATATTTGAAAATCCATAGCAAATTTTGAGTGAAAGAGAAAGTTTGAAGAAGAAACATTATAGGTCATTTTTAGAAAGTGGCATGCTTGAACAAGGTCTGGCCAGGAAAATTAGTGATATTTCAAGAATCCTAAAGGCTCAATCTCTCAACTCAAGCATCCATTTGATTTGATTATTTTTGCATTGTGTTCTACTCTTTGAATACTTCATTTGGATCAAAGAAAATCAGAAAATGCACAAGGGAATTGGATTTGGCCTCAGCTCAAAGTTTGTGCAAAATTCTGGTTCGAGCTCACCATCAGTTTGTGCATTTGCGTGTGTAACTTGTTTTTAACCCAAGTTAAGCCTTGCTTTAATGACTAATTATGATGGAACTTCCTAGGATTAATTAGAACATCAAAACGCAAGGAATGGTTGAGTTTTGATGAACATAAGGTCACACTTTCTTCATGAACACGGGTGCATGATTTCCACTCAAATGTCATCCTTCACCCCTCATTTTGATTCCATTCGCTTTTCCTATAAATAAGAGACACATTCCACTCATTTTCTCAAGCTTTGATAGCCAGAAAACCCCTGCCAAACTCTCTCTTGAATCAAATTTTCTACAACTTCATTTTCACTCTCAAATCCATTTCAGTTTGAAATTAACCATTCATTCTTCTTCCTTGAACCTCGCTGAAGCTAACAGAACAAGAATCGTGCCTTAAAGCTTCTTAAATCGTGCTATCCAAGTCCATTTTCATATCTATGAAAGTGAACTTCGTTCAAGCAGGAATCTCCATCAAACCTTGTAAAACAAAACATCATTGCACTCTCCTCATCTCCCTGATCCTTGTGATCTTCACCATTTGCATTTTCATTGAGAATTGGCTCTGAATTTCTGAAAACAAGTGTTCGCTATTTTTCTGCTTTTCTTCAAATTTTTCTTTATACAGATGAAATAAAATTTTCGCGATGGTACCATTAGAATTGTCTTGAAGAGACGAATCCAATGGTACCAGTTTGAGGAATTTATTTCACAATTTTAGAAACACGAATTGGAGATGGTTGGAGGTTGAAGACGACCTACGTGTCTGTCTTCAACCAATGACGTGATGCCATGTAATTTTTTCAAATCTGATTCAGTGTGCTTGCCTTACCATTTGTGCGTTATAGGAGCCCTTGGATTTGATTACTTTTATTAGTCAGCATCGATCCAACGCGTGACATTATTTCATGTTTAAGTTTTAAATTTGTAATCCGGTGTGAAAACCAAGGAGGTCCATATCAAGCACAATGCGCCATGTCCATTGGATGTGATTATTAACGCGTTTTGACTATGATCAGATGGTCCACATTTTTTTGGCTTTTATTTTATTTATTGATTTTATATTTTTAATGTTTTAAACTTTAAAAAATCATATAAAAATTCATTTCTGACTCAAAAATTATGAAAAAATTCTCAAAAATATTTTGAAATATTATCTTTCTGAATTTTATTTTATCATAATTTTATTTTAATATTTGATATTTTTTATGATTTTTCTCTTTTATTTGATGGTTTTAATTGTTTAAAAATACTTTTTGACATTTTAAAATTATGAAAAAATTATGGAAGGATACAATGGTCATTTGAAAAATATTGGTGAACTTATTTTATTTTTATTTTTGATTTTACTATTTTTTGCTATTTTTGGTTTATTTCACCTTTTATTTTATTTTCTAATAATGTTTTCTGACTTTAAAAAATTCTCAAAAAATTTGTCAACACTTGTTGACCTCTGTTTGACTTTGAGTAATTTTCTTGGAATTTTATTTTGATGAAAAAAATACTATTTATGTATTTTGTCAATAAATTCCAATTAAATAACCTAATTTTAAAATCATTTTAATCCTTTTTATTTGATTTTTGTTTTCATTTTATTTTGCTGACTTTTGATTTTATTTTGAAGTCACAAATTTCCTCAACATCTATGGAATTTGGGTGTTGATAGGTCTCTTGACCAAAACCACCAAGAGAGTTGATTGATTTTGACGAAGTTAGATCGAATAAATTCATCTGATGCAAAATAAAATTAGAAATTATTTCTTCCTCTTCATCTTATTTTTCTGTTATCCCGATTCGGAGAAAGTGATCAATTGGCGGCATGGACTTTAATGTTCTAACATAAGCCCCAAAAGATGACTTGAGCTTTGATCTTGGTTCAACACCTGTGATGCTTGTCGTATGGTCGCGTTGATTTCTAATCAAGCTTTTGGCAAGTTTCCACTAACCTTGTCCATTTGAAATTCTCAATCATCTTTGATCAAGTGATGTGATAATTCCAAAAACCGGTGATATACTTGACAAAAAATAATTGAAACTTGTCGTGTGGTCGTGTTGATTCTATCAAGCATCTCGCAAGTCTTCATGCGTAAGTTTCAAGATGGTCACCTTGATGACGACTAACAATTAACAATTTGATGACATACTTGACAAGTTTCAAGATGCTCATCTTGCTAAACTTTATTAATTGCTTTTATTTTCCGCTCTTTACTTTCCGCTTTTACTTTCATGCTCTTTATTTTTATGCACTTTATTTTTAGCATTTACATTTCATGCCATTTTTTCTTTGCTCATTTGAGCATTTTATTTTCTATGTCATTTTTCCTTTACTCACTTGAGCATTTTATTTTCTTTCATTTTGAATTTGCTCACTTGAGCTTTGTTTTCCTTTTCCAAAATACCTAATAATTCAGCTTAAACATAAAAAAATCTTAATTGGACTTGGTTACTATCCATGTGCTTGGAGCTTGATCTTTGGACTTAGGATTAAGACCTCACCTCAGCTTGGAGATCTCAATGCCCTTGGTGTTATTCTGTCTTGTCTGGTTATTATCTTTGTATGCAGGTTATTTCGTTATACTCGATTAAGAGTGAATTTTCCTCGAATCACAAGAGCATTAATTTATCTGAAGTTTGTTTTTTTTGTCTGGTTATTGGTTGTTTATGTGGTAATCTAAAATATGGGATATGGTATTGGCTCTTGATGTCAAGTACTATTCTTCTCACCCGGTTAGATCTTTCATTTCCCTTACCTTTTACTTTATGCACTAAGGATTCTTTAATTTTCAAAATCCCTCTTTTCAAAGGTTTTCAAAACTTTAACCGCTTTCATAAAAAACTTGGACTTAGGTCCATGCATTTTCAAAATTTCTTTTTCTTAATAAACTTTCAATCCATTTAATAATACTTTGACTTTATCATACCCCAAAATTTTCCCTCTTACTTCTCAAGACATTCATACTCAAGGATTCCTCGAGGGTTGACCCTCTCTAGACAATCAACCCTAGGGGTTTGGGACCCAACATCTCAATGGTCATTCCTCATATGCTTCAAAGATTCTCCATGTCAAGTTTGTCAAGTTAAGTCAAGTTTCCTAATTGGTTGAAAATCGGTTGTATTGGTCAAAATCAAACTTCCTGATTTTTGGTCAACATCCTCATCTTGAAGTCACATTTATCATTTGATCAAGGTTTGATCATGATTCATCAAGAAAACTCAAGATTTGCACAAAAGTCAAACTTTCCAAATTAGGGTTTTTCAATGAAAAGTCAACTAAACTTTGACTGAGCATAACTTCTTCATACCTTCTCAGAAATTTTTCCACCACCTCTCATTTTGAAGGAAATTCAATTCTCTACAACTTCATGTCTCACAAGAATGTTCAAAAAATGCTTCATTTGGAAGGTATGGGTCAAAACATTACAGGTCCTTTTCAAAGTCAACAAAAAGTCAACTTTTTGTTTTAAAGTTTTATTGAGCATGGAAATTCCAATTGAGATGAAACCAAAGAGGTTGTTTAGAGGACACTTAGAGCTTTCTAAAAAGTCCAAGAACACTCAAAAATGTGGAAAATTGAGCAAAATACACCTTGCACAAGTTGGGCATTTTTGAAGAGGTGCACAAAGAGAAATACTTGTCAAAATCCAAAATTTTGCAAATGGGCCTAGTTTTTCTTGGTTTAAACGTGTTCCTTATCTTATTTGGAACCTTCAAGCCCAATGCCACGAATTTTGTCTTTATTTTTCTATTTAATTTGGATTTTATTCATTTAAAAACAAATTAAATTAAAAAAATAGGGTATAAAATCAAAATTAAATGCAAAGTTGATTTTTCTCTCATACTTGAGATCCAAGTAACTCATACAAGCTGGCAAATTTCGAAATTTGCATTGATTTGGCAAGAAATTGATTGAAATTGGATCAAAAAAGGAAGATTTGATTTTGTACAAAATCAAATAATTTTTGCATTGATTGATCAATATTTGTTCTTCAATTCAGCCCAAAATCCATCTACTATAAATATACAATGCACACAACATGAGAAAGAACAGAAAAATTGCTCAAAAGAACCCTAACCTAAAGTCAAAAAACCGTGCCTTTCAAGCAATTTGCAGCCTTGGTTTTGGATCGATTCAGCCAATTCTAAGCATCCAAACACATTCCTTGGAGTCCCTGGAGTCGATTCAGACCTTTACATCTCTCAAAAACATCAAGAATCACGAAATTCAGTTTTGGTTTGTTCATACTTTTCCAAAATTCGAATTCTGTTATTCATGCATCTTTAACATGTTTTGACGTTTGTTTTGTGTTTAGTTTGAAGTATGCAAGCTTTCTGGATAGTTCAATTGCATTTTAATGGTCTGGAACGAAAATCACCATTGTTAGGGTTTTCTGGTTCGAATTAGGGTTTCTCTAAATAGGAAAAATTGGACGAAACCGTTGCCACCATTGTGTTTAGAATCTTGTTTGCAATCGATTCACGTGTTCATAACTCATTTATATTGCTTGTATGGAGTTTTTGAAATATGCAGGGGCCATAGCGTCGAGCTTAGCCCGAGTTTCAATTTCAAGCGAAGAAGAAGGTGTTCTTCGCGTGATTCAATTCGAGGGCGGCGTTTAAAACAATTCGTTTCAATTCTTAAACACGTGGACGCTCTAGCTCAGTTGGTCATGGCAGCGCGTTGTGAAGGAGAGGTCACCGGTTCGAGCCTGACCAGGACCATATATTTTTTACAAGTTTGAAAACTAACTTATTTCTTTTCTATTTTCTTTAATATTTTTTTTATCTAATTTAATTTATCTTCAATATTTTTTATCATGCATCTAAGAAACTCCAAAAATATTTCTTTTTTGCATTATCATCAGAAAAATACTTATTTAATTTTTAGCATTAAAATTATTATTTTTGCATGCATATTTTATTTAATTTTTAATTAATCATTAATTTGACTTTTAATTGTTTTTAAATTACCAAACCGATTCAGAAAATTACCAAAATTTATCTTATCATATTAATGTCATTACTAACATAAAACCTTTTTCCTCATTCAAAAATAATGCTTTTTACTAACATTTTCTTCTTATGCAATTTTCTCGTATTTCTGATTATGTATCTGTTCACAGGTTGAAACGTTTCGGACGATTTTTCTTGCTTTTCTTTTCCAATTATGTAATTGCCTATGGGATGTAATAGTTTAATTAGGGCTTTATTTTCCGCACTCTTATTATGTAACTGCCCCAAAGCCATGTAATAGCTTAGGACTTTATCTTTCTGCACTTTACATTTCCGCAATTTACTTTCTGCACCCCATCAACTGCTAGTAATTAGGCGTGTATGGCAAGATAAAATTGGACATAGATCACTCATGATTCCAAGATAAAATACCTGAAATCAACACACTCTTTTCACACGTGCACCCCTTAGGGTAATTCTCTCTCGTTGCCTTTACGAATACAAATGGTCAAAGTCCCTCGAGCGTAGAGGTATCCTAGCACCGTTGCCTACAAACATATCATCATAGTCCCTTAGATACAAAGATCATAGACCCACGATGTCGCCTACGAATACATGATCTTGACCCTCGATTGTTGCCTACGAAACGTGATGATCGTCCCTTCGAATGTGCTAGGATACTTCCTACAAGTTGCCTTCAATGACCATCCGATGTCCCTTCGAATGTCCCGCTTACATCCAACGAATAGGGTTACCTACCAACTAATGGTATGGATAGCACTATTCTAAAGGAACGTAAAACAACACGAAAACAACCATTCTGAGTAGGTAATAAGAATTTTAGTTGCTTGCTCTATCAAAATACTTTTACACCTCACACTTTTGTCAAAGTTCAAACTCTTTTCAAAACAAAACATTTACGAACACTTTGTATACATTCCTACATGAATCATTACAAAGTCAAAGCGAAATGCCTTTTCAAAACATTTTTGTCAAACACACAGAAAGCACTTTTAAAAATGATCTAAGAGCAACTAAGAGCCCGTAGATAACTACGGATGGAAAGGGGTGTTAATACCTTCCCTTTTCATAACCTTCTCCCTTACTCAGAATCTAACGAAGATCTTTTTCTGTACTTTTTACCTTCCCTTAATTGGATAAAAGAAAAGTCGGTGGCGACTCTTGCTATCCGTACATTTGCGATACAAAAATCTCAAAGTCAGTTCACCGTATTACAGACTTTTCTTTTCATAAGACTAAAAAACACATAACCTCATTCAAACTTTTTGAGCCCTTTGTGGCTTTTCTAACAAACATTTTCTTAAAATCAACCAACACACAATTCTGGTCTTTTTTTGCCGAACTACTTGGTTTTGATTTCAACATTGCACATTGTTTGTATGTAGGCCTGGAAATCATTGGAAGTTCTATCAAACCAAAAATTATATAAAAAAAAACTTATTTTCTCCCCCCACCATCCATTTTGTACATATACTCTTTTTAGCACACATATACAAATTTTCAAAAAAGGTTCCTGCGGAGTATCGTAGATGCTTTGGGTACTTAACACATTCCCTTTGCATAACTAACCCCCAGTCCGAGATCTCTGATCTTTTTTTTTAGGATTTTATTCGCTCTTTTTCCTAGTCCTTTGGATAAAATAAAAGTGCGGTGGGGACTCTTTTTATTTTTGAGTTGAGTCAATTCAATGGCTTATACTCGCAATTTTTGCCGCTACAGAAAAGTGGCGACTGTGTTGGGGATGTTTGACCTATTGTTGGACCATCTCTAAGTGGGTTGACCCTATTTTTTTATTTGTATATATGTGTTATATTGTTTGTATATATTGTATGCTTGTTTGTTTGGATGTTTTTCTGGTTTTCAGGGGTGCTTGGTGATCTTCTTTTTGAGTCTTATACTCGGACTCGGGAAAACATAAGATAGGATGAGCAGTATATTCATGTTAACTTTTAGGGAGTAATCCGAAGAAGGAGACATGAGATCCCCCACTCAGTGGAGACCTCTTTGACTATGGTATTTTGATTACCGAGCGATCGGGAAGACATGACTGTTTTCGACCTGAGAGTCCCTAAAGTTGAGCAACCGTAGAACCCTTAACCCATCCTGGCCTTTTAGGGGTAGTGCGAGGACTATTACGGAGTTATCTGAAAGTAGTTGCTATGCGATACTATACTCAGACGAGTTTCACCTGAAGGTATTGCTAATTACCGAGTACATCGGGAAGTAGGTAGTATTGGATGGAGGAATGAAAACTCTGGGGATTCCTTTTAGAACCTTCATCTACAGGTGACAAAGCTTACAATACCTTGTGGGTAGTACCTTTTAAATCCATGCTCGTGACGTCGAACCTATGGACCCCCTTGTTTATGATCTTTGTGTGTGATTGTTGCATCATGCATTCATGCATCCATACGCATTTTTTCAGACAGTCGTTCAAGGAACTTAAAATTGACCTTTGCAAATATCTAAGGTATACTTTGACCATGGATGATGGATAGAGGAGGACTCAAAAATGCAGTTTCAAGGAACCTAATATTGAGGGATTGATGAGCTTGATTGATTAGATTGAGAGTCCAAAGGATTTTCTGAAGAAGTATGGGACTATTATACCTTTGATGAAAACGAAGATGAAGAATGATTTGCTTTTCACCTTGGTCCAAGTATATGATCCGTTATACCATTGCTTCACTTTTCCTGACTATCAGTTAGTTCCTACCTTGGAGGAGTATTCTTATTTGTTTGGTTGACCTATTACTAGTGTTGTTACTTTTACTGGTTTGGAAGAGGAGCCTAAGTATCATGAGATTGATGCTATTACCCATCTGAAGAGGTCTGAGATTGAAGATAATATGACTACCAAGGGGTGTATCAGAGGATTACCAGCTGCATTTCTTTTGAAGAATGTTCGTTATTTTGCTGATATGAGGAGTATGGATGCTTTTGAAGCCATCTTTTCCTTGCTTGCCTATAGTTTGTTCTTGTTTCCCAACATTGACAACTTTGTTGACGTTAGTTATCAGGATCTTCATGATTGGGAATCCAGTTCCCACACTTCTTGTTGAGACTTATTATTCTATTCATGTTAGAAACTTCTATTGAGAAGGAGAGATTATTTGTTGCACGTCATTGCTATATCGTTGGTTTGTTTCTCACTTGCCTACAACTGATGCTTTTTGGAGTCCTAGAAGGGAACCTCGTTCGGCACCAAATATCATGACTCTCACTCATTCTGATATTGTATGGTATTGTCATGTTTATTATGATATAGAGATTATCGACAGTTGTGGTAGCTTTCCCAATGTGCCTCTTCTTGGTACAAAGGGATGTATTAGCTACAATCTTGTTCTTGCGCATCGTCAGCTTGGTTATCCAATGAGGGAAAAACCAAAGAGTATTCATGTGAGTGGCTTATTTCTTAAAGAGGGTGAAGACCACAGTTCAGCTAGGAAGGATATAGAGAAAGCTTGGCATCATATTCATAGGAAAGGAAAAGAGAATCTAGGGTAGAGAGGAGTTGTTTCTTTGGGGCCTTATCTTCTTTGGATTCAAGCAAGAGCTATTGAGTTGAAGATGCCAAATTCTCGAGAAGAGCCTCTTACTGATTTGTTCTTGGATACCACTCATGGTTCAGATGACATAGAGGATCTTCAACTCGCTTTGGTTAGGATGAAACAAGAGAATGAAGCTTGGAAGAACAAGTATCATACCTTGAAGATGTCTCATACAGTAAAGTTGAAAGAAAAGGATGATTTGATTGAGATTCTTGAGATTCTTGCTATAGAGATGATAGAGAAACAAGAGGATTTACTTTCTTTCAGTGTTCACCCAGTACTTAGTGCTCCTGTTCATTCTCATATTTCTCCCGAGTATGGTGCTTGGAAAGGTTATGTCAACAGGTACGTATTAGAGAATGAGCAATTGAAGGAAGAGATTAGGAAGCTTAAGAGGAAGAGGTCATCTGAACAAGGGTCTTCTACATATTTGATTCTTTAGGACTTTAGTTTCTATATTATGATTTCTCTCTTGTACTTGGGATCATTGGAACTTGTATTGAAGAGTTGTAATCCTCAAAATATTTTATTAATGATATGATTTTATTTTAGTATTTCAAATGTGTTATACTTTGATATTTGCAAATTAAATTGTCTTTATTAAGTTCCTTGAATAGTAAGAAATAATAAACAAATCATATGCATTGCATGTCATGCATCGTGACACACACATTCTTGCATTTTCACACTTTCCCAAGTTGTTGCATCGATATATCACTCGAGCCAACTCCAATAAAAAGATGGAAACTCAAGAGCAAGAGAATCACAAGTGGCACAAAGATGTTATCTCCCTAATGACCAGTATGGCCAACTTGATTGCTATGGTGGAACAGTTGGTGGATGCCCAGAATCAACCACTACCTCCTCCGCCTTCTCCTCGTATCATTCCACCTCAAAAGACAACAGTTATCTCTGAAGTTCAAGATGTTAATGTTTCTTTTGTGCCAGTGGTTTCTACCGTCCAGCATCGTATAGCTCCTGGTTACCCTTGGGGAATGCCAGAGAATTTCATGCCTGAAGGTTACAACCTTGCTACTCAAGTGACCTCCTTGGCACAGCCTGTTGTTGTTTCCGCACCTCCTGTGGTGCATGCTACTCTTGTTTTCAATAAAGAATTTGATAATCCACTCCCTCCTCCGAGTGAAAGCTTAGAATTGTATGATCGAATAGATGGTTTCCAGGAACAGTTTGACAAGATGTAGAAAGAGGTGAAAGCCCTCAAAGGGAAAGAACTTTTTGGTGATAATGTCAATGATCTATGCTTAGTTCCTAATGTGAAAGTGCCTGCTAAATTCAAAGTTCCGGAGTCTGAGAAGTACAAGGGAAATTCTTGTCCGCGTGACCATTTGATGATATTTTTGAGAAGGATGTCCACTCACACTGAAGACCAGCGTCTAATCATTCACTTCTTTCAAGATAGTTTGACCGGTATAACTTTGAGATGGTACATGAATCTAGACAGCAATGACATCCATACATTCAATGATTTGGGTGAAGCTTTTGTGAAGCATTACAATTACAATATGTACATGGTGCCCGATTGTGATCAGCCAAGGACAATGCTTCAAAAAGATAAGGAATCCTTCAAAGAGTATGCTAAACAATGGCGTGATTTGGATGCATAGGTTATACCTCCGCTAAGTGAGCAAGAGATGACCAAAGTTTTCCTGAAGATTTTGGGTCCTTTCTATTGCAGGAAGATAGTGGCCAGTGCACCTAATGATTTTGCGGAAATGGTGAGCATGGGAGTCCGTCAAAAAGAAGTCGTCCGAGAGGGACGATTATCGAAAGAAGAAGGATCGAGTGGGGCTAAGAATCCATCCTTTGCATTCTCTAAAAAGATTATGTCGTTTTCCAGGAAAGGAGAACCAAACCTCCTAACAAATGTCCTCAAAACCAACAAGTTGCTGCTTTTACTCTTGTTGTTGCTACAACTCCAACTACTATCCCTTATATCAAGGCATCTCAGCAAGGGCAAGGCCCAAAGAGAGAACTGTTTGATCCAATTTCTATGACTTATGCAGAGTTGTATCCAGCGTTGATTTAGAGACACTTGGGGAAACTAACGGAACCTCCAACTGTTCCAAATCCTTTGCCATGGTATTACAAGGCTGATCAGACTTGTGCGTACCACCAAGGAGCTCTAGGGCACAGTATTAAGAATTGTTATCCATTGAAGTCAGAAGTGAAAAAGATGGTCAGATCAGGTCTTTTGTATTTCAAATGCATGGGTCCTAATGTGCTAGGGAATTCGTTGCCCAAACATGCAAATGCTGTGAATATGGTTGAGGGAGATATCAGGGTTTATGATGCGAATTCAATCGTTGGAGATCTCGTGAAGATGCATGTTGCTCTATGTAAAGTTGGTTATTGTACTCATGATCATGTTGCTTGTAATGTGTGCAGCGAGGATACTCGTGGTTGTGATAAGATAAAGAGTGACCTTTAAGATATGATGGACAGGAACCTTATTCAGGTTATTAGGTTGGAGAATAAGCCTGAAGTTGAAATGAATGTTGTCTATGGTCCTCGTAGAGAATTTCAAATTCGTGATGTGAACTAATGCTAATTTAGTGAATTTAGTGAATTTCAAGTTCAATTTAAAAGGAAAGAGGTGCATCAATATAGTGAATGCTCGGTATGTAGCACAGATCATCGTGGTTGTGATGTTGTGAAAAGAGATATCCAGTGTCTTTTAGACGAGGGCATTATTCAGATTGTAGTAAGCAGGGTCGGTTTCAACAATGGTGTTAATATGATCGAAAATTGGTTTGAAGAATCTGATGATGACTACATTTCTGTTGATGAGTATTTCTCCGCTGATGATTCTGGTGAAGAAGTAGATGTAAATGTCATTGTGACGCACTTTGATATTTTTACTCCTGTGGAAGTGACCTATTACAGTAAGCCTCCAGTTACTCCTTTGGTTACAAGTACAATGCCACAATTCTAGAAGTAGATGTTGAGGTTCCAATTTAACCGTTACCTCAAGTAGGAAATATTGTTGATGCTAGTCGAATGACCAGAAGTGGTCGTGTATTTGCTTCTGTATTTCCAAAGCGGGATGATGATGGTAAGAAGATTGTGGAAACTAGTGTTGAACCCAAGAAGGTTGAAGGGAAAACTAGTGGGGTAACCCAAGAGAAAGAAATGGATGATTTATTGAAAATTATCAAGATGAGCAATTACAAGATCGTTGAGCAATTGCTGCAGACACCGTCAAAGATTTCATTCCTAGCTCTGTTGATGAATTCTTCAGCTCACAGAGAGTCTCTATTGAAGGTTTTAGATCAGGAATTTGTTGATTATGATGTGCCTTTGTAAACTTTTAATAGTGTGGTTGGAAATATCACAACTTGCAATAATCTGAGTTTCAGTGATGAAGAGTTTCCCGTTGAGGGAAGGAATCAAAATATGGCTTTGCACATTTCCATTAATTGCAAGAATGATGAATTGTCCAACGTGCTTATAGATAATGGCTCCGCGCTGAATGTTATTCCCAAAAGTACCCTTTCAAAGCTTAAATATAAGGTCCGCCGATGCGTCCTAGTGGTATCATTGTGAAAGCGTTTGATGGTTCTCGTAAATCTGTTATTGGGGAAGTGGATTTTCCCATTCACATTGGCCCACATCTGTTTCAGATTACCTTCCAGGTGATAGATATATTTCCTGTTTATAGCTGTTTGATTGGACGACCTTGGATTCATGAGGCTGGTTCTATGACTTCGACCTTCTATCAGAAATTGAAGTTTGTCCGTGAAGGTGTTGTGACTTCAACCCTCCATCATAAATTGAAGTTTGTATGTGAAGTGCTGTGATTATTGTGTAAGGAGAACAAGTTATGCTAGTTTCTCATTTGTCCTCCTTTTCCATAGTAAAAGTTGATGAAGCCGTTGTTGAGATGCAGTTCCAAGCTTTGTCTATTGATAGTGTCCAAAGGAGTGAAGACTCTATTGCTTCATTGAGAGATGCATGTAATATGGTTCAGAAAGGTTCTAGCAATTCTTGGGGACAAGTTATTGAGCCAAAGGTGAATAAGAGTGGCTTTGGTTTATGCTTCTCCACAAAAATCAAAAGAGAACTACTGAAGTTAGGATCTTTTACCACCAAATATTTAGATGTGTTCAGAAGTGCTGCTTATCTTGATCCTACTGTTCCAGAAGTCAATGTCATTGTTGAAGATGGATCAGAGCAGGAAATGCCCAACTTTGTGACGCATGGAACCAGAGTTTGTAATTGGACTACTATTAACATCCCCAATTGCATTCACGTGTCTAAGTAATTCATTTTTGCTTGTTTAAATTTTCAATAATGATCCTTTCACTCTACCCGAGGTGAAAGTGATGTTGTATGGGTAAAATCTATTTGTTTTGAAATTTAAGATCATTAATAAAAGTTTGTTTTTCATTCCAAATTGTGTCTTTTATTTTCTGCTTTTTCTTGAAAAATGGTAATCAGAAAAAACCTTTCACAAAAAAAAGAGTAATAATTGAATTGAATTTGCATAATCACTTGTTACATGTGTCAGATTCTAAAACCGATCATAATCATATGTGCAGATTAATTCATAAAACCGTTGAAAACAATGACTTTGCACCCTCTTCCAACTTTGAACATCCTGTATATGTAGCCGAAGAAGAGGAATTTGATGAGATCCCTAGAGAGGTTTCTCAGTTGCTTGAGCGCGAGGAAAACACCATTCAGTCGTACAAAGAGCTTGTGGAAGTCATCAACTTGGGTTCTAAAGAAGATGTGAAATAAGTCAAGATGGAGCATTGCTACAACCTGGGGTGAAGATTAGTTTGATTGAAATGCTTAAAGAATATGTGGATATCTTTGCTTGGTCGTATCAAGATATGCCAGGGTTAGATACTGATATTGTGGAGCATCATTTATCGCTAAATCCTGAGTTCCCGCCAATCAAACAGAAGTTAAGAAGAACTCATCCTGATATAGCGATAAAGATTAAGGAGGAAGTTTTAAAGCAGATTAACACAGGTTTCCTCATGATATCAGTTTATCCTCAGTAGATTGCCAATATTGTGCCAGTACCAAAGAAAGATGGAAAAGTATGCATGTGTGTTGATTACCGAGATCTAAACAAGGCTAATCCGAAAGACGATTTTCCTTTGCCACACATTGATATGTTAGTGGACAGTACTGCAAAATGAAAAGTGTTCTCGTTCATGGATGGATTTTCTGAATACAATTAAATTAAGATGGATCCTGAGGACATGGAGAAAACAATGTTCATCACACACTGGGGAACATTTTGTTACAGAGTGATGCCCTTCGGGTTGAAGAACGTTGGTGCAACATACCAGAGGTCCGTGACGACCCTATTCCATGATCTGATGCATAAAGAAATTGAAGTGTATGTTGATTATATGATTGCCAAGTCCCAAACTAAGGAAGATCATTTGGAAGATTTGTTGAAACTGTTTCAGCATTTGCGGAAGTATCGTCTCCGTTTGAATCCTAATAAATGTACATTCGGTGTCTAGTTTGGAAAACTATTGGGTTCCGTTGTCATCCAAAAAGGAATTGAAGTTGATCCTGATAAAGTTAGGGCAATTCAAGAGATTCTGCCACCAAGAACTGAAAATCAAGTCAGAGGTTTCCTCGGACATTTGAATTACATTTCCAGATTCATTTCCCATATGACTGCAACATGTGAATCAATCTTCAAGATGTTGAAGAAAGATCAAGGTTTCGTATGGACAGATGATTTCCAAAGAGCATTTAAAAGTATCAAAGAGTATTTTCTTGAGCCTCCTATCTTGCTCCCTCCCGTTGAAGGAAGGTCATTGGTCCTATATCTAAATGTGTTGGAAAGTTCCATGGGTTGTATTTTGGGGCATCAAGATGAAACAGGAAGGAAAGAATATGCCATTTATTACTTGAGAAAGAAGTTCACCGACTGTGAGTCTCGGTATTCCATATTGGAGAAGAATTGTTGTGCTTTAACTTGGGTTGCGAAGCGTCTGCGACAATATATGTTGAATCATACTACTTGATTGATTTCTCGAATGAATCCGATCAAGTACATATTTGAAAAGCCTGCTCTTACGGGAAGAATTGCTCGTTGGCAGATGTTGTTATTTGAATATTATATTGAATATTGCACCCAGACAGTTATTAAAAGCAGCATACTGGCAGAATACCTAGCTCATCATCCGGTTGAGGATAATGAATCCGTTGAATTTGATTTTACTGATGATGATGTGATGTATTTGAAAATGAAAGATTGCGATGAATCTTTACCTGATGAAGCTCCTGATCTAAAATCCTGATGGGGAATGGTGTTTGAAGGAGCTATGAATGCTTGTGGAAAAGGAATTCGTGTTGTGATCATCACTCCTCAAGGAGATCACATTCCTTTCACAGCAAGATTGATGTTTGATTTTACAAATAATATGGCGGAATATGAAGCTTGTATCATGGGTCTTGAAGAAGCCATCCACCTCAGAATCAAAATTCTTGATGTGTACGGTCATTTAGCTTTAGTAATAAATTAGATTAAAGAAGATTGGGAGACTCGTCACCCTGGCTTAATCCCTTACAAAGATTAAGCAAGGAGGTTGTTGACTTTCTTTAATAAGTAGAGCTTTACCATATTCCTCAAGATGAAAATCAGATGGCAGATGCCTTGGCAACTTTGGCTTCTATGTACAAAGTGAACCAGTGGAATGATGTACCTCAGATCACCATTGAGCTCCTTGAGAGGTCGGCTTATATATTCGCCATGGAGGTGGCAAAAGACTATAAACCCTAGTATCATGACATTAAGCACTTCTTGATGACTCGAGAGTATCCGGTTGATGCGACAAGCAAAGATAGAAAGACCTTAAGGAGATTGGCTGGTAGTTTCTTTCTTAATGAAGGTGTGCTATACAAAAGAAATCATGATATAGATAGACACGAAGCAGACATGTTGATGCATGAGATTCATGAGGGTTCTTTTGGTACCCATGCCAATGGACACTCTATGGCTAAGAAGATGCTAAGGGTAGGATACTATTGGTTGACAATGGAATCCGATTGTTACAAATTTGCGAAGAAGTGCCATAAGTGTCAGATTTATGCTGATAAGATTTATGTGGCTTATACATTCCTCAATGTTATTTCTTCCCCCATGGCCCTTCTCTATCTGGGGTATTGACATGATTGGGATGACTAAACCCAAGGATTCTAATGGACATCGTTTCATCTTGGTAGCAATTTACTATTTCACCAAATGGGTTGAAGCGACTTCTTATGCAAATGTTACCAAACAAGTGGTGGTCCAATTTATCAAGAACAATCTCATATATCGGTATGGTGTGCCTAGTAGGATCATCACTAACAATGACTCGAATTTAAATAATAAAATGATGATGGAACTTTGTGAAGAATTCAAGATTGTTCATCACAACTCTTCTCTCTACAGACCCAAGATGAATGGGGCAGTTGAAGCTGCAAACAAGAATATTAAGAAGATAATCCAGAAGATGGTTGTCACCTACAAAGACTAGCATAAAATGCTACCATTTGCTTTACATGGATATCTCACTTTGGTATGTACTTCAACAGGGGCGGACCCTTTCTCTTTGGTTTATAGGATGGAAGCAGTACTTCTCATTGAAGTTGAGATTCCATCTTTGCGTGTGATAATGGAGGCGTAATTATCTGATGCTAAATGGGTTCAGAATCAGTTTGATCAGTTGAATTTGATTGAGGAGAAGAGAATGACTGATTTATGTCATGGTCAGTTATACCAAAAAAGAAGGAAGAAAGCTTTTGATAAAAAGGTCAAACCTCGTGTATTTAGAGAAGGAGACCTCGTGCTCAGAAAGATCATTTCTTTAAACTCTAATTCCAGAGGCAACTGGACTCCCAATTTTGAAGGCCCATATCTTGCCAAGAAAGCCTTCTATGGAGGTGTACTGATTCTTGAAACTATGTATGGAGAGGAGTTCTCACATCTTGTCAAGAAATACTTCACCTAAATAAATAAAAGAACAACTCGCTAATTTTACAACCCAAAAGGGCGACTTAGGCAAAAAAGTGAAGACCCGAAAGCGGTCTAGGAAAAAATTAGAGACATAAACAGAATAAATCTCCTGGTAGGTTGAAAACCCGCAAGCTCAGTCTAGGCATAAGTTAGTGACTTATATGGAAAGTAACTACATCAGACAAGACTTGATCTTAGAAGCAATAATCTGCATGGATTATCTTCATACCTCAACTGAAGACTACAATACACATGATTAAAAGATACACTTCTGTCACAAACTATCTAAGACTTAAAACAATATGCTTATAACTTAGAACACACCTTGGAGTTGCTTCATAGCTTCCTCCAAGAACAATAACTCAACTCACTTCACGACTTCTGAGTGAGAACAATATTCCTCTTGCCTACGGGCTTCGAGGTAAACTTGGTGACCATCCCACAGACCGGGTGGTTCACACACGGCTAACCCTAATGATTACATCCTTACTAAACTTGGATAGCTACCTAAACTAGGTTACAAACTCCTTATTTATAACCTGCTCCCAAACTGGACTTGGACCTTCAAACAACAACCTATCAGCTGGAATAAACTGCATAAAACAAACTACAGAAAACTTCTGCTACAAGCAAGGTCTTTAATCTTTGGTTTCCTGATTTTTCTCCTTAACTTATGATTGAATCTTATGGACCTTCACATATTCCTTCAACAATATGTAACACCCCTTCTAAAATACCCCGAATATTTTAATTAATTTAATACTAAAACCAGATTTAATCAGAGTCAACACGGAAATCAAGGGATGCCACAATTATGAAATAAATAAAACTCCAATTAACTCAGTAGTCATGCTACATTGAGGGTCATTACCAAATAATTTCGATCAAATTAACACCATGTCTTACACAGCGGAAAATACCAAAACTCAAACAGAATAAAATCAAACCATAATTATTCCTAAAGAATTCCAAATAACATTTGATTACTAAACAAGTTCTCAACTAAACGTTCCCCAGTGTTACAACCTATCAGAGCATGACACTGACACGCGGACTTAAAATGACAAGCTCTAGAGCCATCCTCACCAACTCCTGAGCTGCTAACTTTAATCTGAAATTGTTAAAGTAAGGGTGAGATTTCTCATAATTAAAATACATTATAAGTTTCTCAATCAACAATATATCACAAGCATATTATTTCACCCATTTTAGCATAAGTTCAGATTCAACACGCAGTCACAATCATACAAGTCATCATGCACAACCATTAACAATCAGAGAATTGCAACACTAGAAAACATCCTAACATGTTACAATTCCATGCAAATACAATGCAGACACAATGCATGTGGTACCAACACGTGACCAAGTCACCCAACACTGATCCATCATCAACCGGATACAGTAATCATCGATTCCTCCATAAACACCCAGACACGAATCCAGCCTAACCACCCATCATCACCCGGGTATCGGTTAACGGCAATACAAGTCAAATTCCATACAATGGGAATTAACTTCACCAAAAATGCATATGCACGCACATCACCAGCATGCAACATCAAATCAGTCTATGAAATACACCAAATTATCATAACTGAATCAAAACCAAAAATATGATATCTCAACGATCATGCACACAATCATCAGCAATATAAACATGCCTTTCATTCACACAATACTAACACATTCATCATCACAGGTTCACTGCTACATACACACCAATGTGCGTCAGTCAATAATCACTTATTTCGGAATTCGACTCATTTTCAAAATAATTTCAAGTTTTAGGAAATCTTTTCATTTTATAAAATAGAGCATTAAATTTAAGAAACAACGTCCAAAACGGCGCTCAAAACGGACTTACGGTTTGAAAGTTATGAATTTTCAAAGTTTTAGAATTTTTCAAAAGTTTCTGGAACCGGTTCCTCCCTATCGAGAACGGTTCCCACAAAGTTCAAAAATCACGCCTGAAAATGTATGGAACCGGTTCCTACCCACGGAACCGGTTCCCGAAAATTTCGATTTTCTTTAGAAAAATACAACGTGGAACCGGTTCCTCCCGAGGACAACCGGTTCTGAGTTCAAAATGCCGTTTACAATTTTACGCTGGAACCCGTTCCTCCCACTAGAACCGGTTCCACGACTCAGAGCCAAAACACGGTTTGACAGCAAAAGGTTTCCAAAATAGTTTTCCTATTCTTTCCAATCGTACCCATACGATCCAATGCAGTAGAATCACTCAACCAACATCATTAACATGCAATATAACATACTTTGATCATTCCTAATGACCTTATAACATACAAATCACTTAATTCTACACAATCCGACACCAATTGGGATAATTCTACAAAAACCTAGAATTACTAAATTGAGATTCCTAACATACTACGATCCATACTATTGAATTCAAAACCGATAATACGTAATAATTAATCGAAATCACCCCTTACCTTGTGGGTTCTTCGACTTACGAAATGACTTTTCCTTCCTTTCCTCTTCTCAATTGCACGCGTCGTGAGTTTTCCCAATAATGATTCCTTTTTCTCTTTTTCCTTCTTTTATTCCTTTTATTATTCTAATAAAATAAAATAAGGTAATTAATGTGAGTAGAGCCTTTTACTCCTCACACCCTCACTTTATTCATCACACCACCAATAATTCCATTTCCTTATTCCATAATTAATCCCAATAAATCCAATATATTAATAAATTATATTCTCAATTAAATTAATAATTAAAAATCATAATTATTTAATTATCGAATTATTTGGGGTGTCACATAATACGCCACATAGGATGCATAATATTCCCTGAATATTTTGCATAACTTAAAATAGAATTGTAACTAATTCATCAGTTCAGTAGGCGTGATGTTACATGTTTGATGTCACGACATCTCCTTTGACATGTTGTTCCTGTAACACCCCATTTCTACCCAGCAAATATAATTAAAATTAGAGTTTCAAAATTTCAACACACAAATAGGATTTCATATTCTCAACTTAAAACCACAGCATAACAGTCACATTTAACACATAGATACATAACATGTCACATTCGAATGAACCGGTAACAACCTGTTTATTCTCGAAACATAAATCAACTTTATTCCTTTAAAAACAAGGCAGTGGATTCATAACATAAACTTCAAAATAATTCATAGCATCTTGCTGAACATAAAACAACTTAAAACATAATAAACTTCTCAAAAGAAACAACTTCAATTCATATTAAATAGCAATAAAACAAAGCAAAGCGTTCACCCCCCCCCCCTGAGTGCTACGTATCAGAGCGACAACACCGACTCGAAGTAATTGCAACTAAATCTTCACTCTTCATTACTTGCACATTACCCGCGTAGAGGCAACATCACAATAGAAGGGGTGAGATATCTAACAATATAAAAAAGTGTATGATAAATAATATGTTAGGATTAAATCATACAAAATTATCACTTCACAGATAACAACATCACTAATCACTTCACATCACAAAAATCATACTCATGCCGACTCAAATAAGACTCAACAGTGCATATGCATATGGTACCAATCAGAGCTTTAGCCCCCATCGTCAATTGCCAATTAATAGAAGGCATCAAACAAGGCATAAGCCTTCAACACAGTTGTCAATCCAGGTCGTCGCTAAAATATACAATGTATCCAACTCGATAATGCACATCACACAACATAAACAACAAATCCACGTCGCCAAGCATAAGCCTATATCACCAATTTCTTTACCAATAAATAGAGGTAAACATCGTCACTGAAACACCTTGCAACTTCGCATAACACAACAAGATATGGCAACATACACATCGCTGATAAATCACAAGGAAAATAGCAACACAACATATTCAACATAATTTCAATAAAATAAATCAATCACAATTACCTACTAACATATACTAGTTACCCTGATAATTTTCAACGGATTCCGGACAATTAATTATACCGCTTAATTCTACAAATTCGACTAATTTAGTACTAGTTTTATGTACTATTATTACTACCAATTAATACATTGTTCCTGTCAAATTATGTTACTTATATAATTAATTTTCTGCATCAAAAATTATATTGTCATTAAATTTTATCATCTGTTACTCTCTCATATTATGCTAAAAGTGTTATTATTCTTCATTCTGCTACCTGATTGCTCCTATTAATTAAGTAATACTATTCTTCATATTAATTAATAATTAACCTATACTTAACTAAATTAAATTAGTTCACAAGTACTTAAAGTCACTTAACTAGGTATCTTAAAGGACTAAATTAAGTATAATATAGAAGTATCAGAAAAAGGCAAACAGCAAGGCAACTGTGGCCCCCACCCCCTTCATAGGGAATCCGCCCCTCATTCCTTTGGGAAATTGGGGCATCCACCCCCATATATGTGGCCCTGGCCACTTCTCCCCTCCATTTTGGGGCGCTCACTCCTCAACGGTGTGGCCCCCACCCCCAATTTTCTTTCTTTCTTCTTCTCTGTGTCATTATGCAGCTTCAGTTCCATAATTTTTCTCAGGATTGTTAACTACTTCGTAATCGATTCAATTTATAATTCATCCAACATGTAACATAAATTTAATTCAATGGAGACAACACGTAATTCACAGTTCTGGTAAAACATCAACAATACAATTTCCCCGAACGGCCAAAGTCACAGAGTCGTAATAAAATCAAACAATTATTCCACAACACAACTTTTACACAAACAAAGATAAGTCTATATGATTCGATCCCCACATATAATTCATCATAAATCCAGTTATAGAGTTAGAACCTCACCCTTACTGTTGATTTAACGGTCGCTCTAACTCCAATCGAACTCCTAATTTCCGATTCCGACTTGCATTTCTCGTATCCTCTCCTTCTAAACCCTTGAGCTTCTAATTCCTTGCACTTGTTTTGTTTTTCTACGTAAACCTAATTATCATGCTTCTATTTCCTTTTATTAATACTAATAACCAATTAATCTCTTGGTCTTAATGGGCTTAATTCCACACCTCTTTTTCTACTACTTCTAACACCAAAATAGGCCCACATAAAATAGTTCTACTAATCTATACTTATTTCCAATATTATTCCCAATAATATTCTACAATTAAAATTAATTCATCACTAATTAATTCTAACTTCCGATAATCCAATTAAATAATTTGGCTATAATTTAATTAACTAATTAATTAAATTTCTGGGTGTTACAGTTTTAGTTGTTGATTTAATTCAACACAACATGTTTAGGCATTCCAATAGGATTACATGTTCATTTTATTTAAGTTAAACATCCTATTGTTGTTGCTATTATTTGTTTTACTAAAATTTATGACAATCCTTAAAAACAAGGAAGTTACAAACATATGCTACTTGATGTTCAATATTAATTTTAATGATATTTGTGATACTTATCAAGAAAGTTTTGGAAAATTTAGAAATTGAGGTCCTAGTCTGAGATAACAACTTCACAAACTTCTGATTGTGAGTAAACAATAAACATTTGCATGATATTTTAGTCTATGCAATAATTAATATCAAGAAAAACTCAATTTCTTAGAATTTTATTCTCCTTTGAAAACAAAAAAAAAAAAAATATTTGTATTGAAGAGACTTCTGGTTCTTCAATACTAGTGTTTCGAATCATAAACATATTCATGATCTCTTAGTTGAGAAAACAATTTTTTGAGGTATTCGAACCCAATAGATTTTGCCAACAACGCACATGAGTGTGATTTTCTGATTTACAATAATGCATATATGTGTTTTAATTATTCTAAATTGTTAGAATCAACCATATTATTCTCTAATAAATAAATCTTCATAAATCATACATACATGTTTTTATATGACTTAATTTCTATAAATTAAATATAAATTTATTTCATATATAATAATAATAATATTCAGGTCACCCACATTTAGCCAAAAGAACTCTATGCAATTCAATTTTATTTTATCATAAAAAATAAATAAATTTCATATAAATATAGAAACCACATTAATACTTATTAAGTGTGATAGCCAATGGCGAAATCAGTCAAAATAATAATATATTATTCCTTGATTACTATAAACTATTATTATATAATCTAAATAAATAAATAAATAAAACATCTTTAAAATTGTTGCATCAAATGATATTAATTAAGAAATATAAAACTTATCTTAAAATATCAAACACACCTTAATATTTGAAAATAATTCTAAATTTAGAAATTTAATAGCAACAATAAAATTCATAAAATTGACTAACTGATAAATAAACATATTAAGTGATATATTATACATAACAAAACTTCTTCCACTAAAATATTTTAGCATAAAAAAAAATTATATAGTTAATCCTTTAGTGAAATATATAGCTCTTACTAAACGATATAACAAAATTTCTTCCACTAAAATATTTTAGCATAAAAAAAATTATATAGTTAATCCTTTAGTGAAATATATAACTCTTAGTAAACGATATAATAAATGATAAAAAAAATATATTCTTTGAATAATTCTTCACGAATGTTGTGGTTTTTTGTTTTCAATAAATATATTACATATTTTTAAACGAAATATATTAGATCAAATATGTTTGTATAAATTAATAAAATTTAATATAATTAAATATATAATCTCAAACACGTAAAAATTATATTCTAACAATTTGAAGAAGTTTTCTAACACAGTCAAATTTTAGAGAAAAATTTAGAATAATATAAATATTTATAAACAATAATCTAAAATAAATATAATCATCCTTCTAGGATGCGTTAAAATTATTAGGGCGAATTCCAAAAATAACCTTGTAAAAAAAACACAGATTTCATCCTTGTCATTTATAGATTCTCCTGTTTTGCCCCCTCCTTGAATTTGGTCAACAAAATAGACACATATTAGATTTCATCCTTACAATTTATAGATTCTCCTGTTTTACCCTCTCCTTGAATTTGGTCAACAAAATAAACAGACATTTCATCCTTGTCACTCCTTAGATTTAGTCAACAAAATAGATAACGTGGCGCTGCTGTGTTGACTTTTTTTATTTTTTTGCAGATGTGGATGCCATGCCAACTGTATTTTATATATATATATATATATATATTTTTCTTTTATATTTTTCTTTTTTTTTCACGTTGGATTTATTGGATTTTTTTATTTAATTTAATGGATTTTATATTTTTATTATTATATTGGTGTTAATAGTTAAATTTCAAAGCTTAAATAAATGGTCCTCACAAATATTGAACTTTAAGACCTACCCCATGTCAATTCTTTTCTTAACCACTGAACTACTACTTGTTATATGTCTTTTCTTAAGATGACTTAGCTATATATAATAACAATACATAAAAACAATATTATTTAATAATTATTATTATAAAAACAGTATAATTTAGTAATAATTTTATAAAAACAGTGTTATAAATTAACAATGTATACATAAATTTTATTTTAATTGATAATTTTTTTCAAATATTTTTTATACTGTATAAGAACAATATATTTTTATGTATTTATTAAATAAATGAAAGTATTAAATATGAAAATATATTTTAAAATTTCATTAACAGTAAACTGAATAAATAAAATAAAATAGATTGAAATTAAATATATTTAATACTTTCAGTTTTATTTAATAATAATTAATAAATATTAAAATAATAAATATTTGATACTTTCAATATGTATATCAATCCCAAGATAAAAAATTTACATATCCATCCCAAGATCTTTTCCATTCTTTATAAATAAATTTTGAATGACATATAAATTATTATTAATTTATAATTAAAATTCTTATTTTTATTTTACTTAAAAGACAATTGTATTTAGGAATTTCTTCTCATACTTAATGGTTTTCTCCCATATATTTTAAAACTTTAAAATATTCTTCGTAAGTGCACTTATAAGTTCATCTTATTTCAGGATGTTTCGTAAGTACATTTACGAATTCGTCTAATGTCCCAAATTTATTATAATTTTATATTGAAAAAATATTTATTTATAATATAATAATAATATATATAAAAAAAATAGAATATTGTATTTTATTTTATGTGATTTCCATTACATATATATACACAATTTCACGTACTAAAAAATAAAAAAAAATATATGCATTAATTAAAAACCTAACTTATATTTTGACTATAATAATAAAATCTATTAATACGATATCAATATCAAATTTGACTTATAATAAAAAACTTATAAATACTATTGGTATCGATTTCTATATGAAGAGATACAATTGATTTTTTTTGCCTTGATTTACTTCATATGCATTAATTGTATAATATATTTCTAACAATATAATTAAATTGAATTATTATTAATAAAAAATAACTTAAAATAATTTTACATTGTCAACCAATCACAACTATGTATCTAATTATGACCCACTTTTATTTTAAATTTTTTTTTAATAACATGGCATATTCTTAAATTTCTTCTAAAAAATGATGAATAATTTATAAACTATAAAGATTTTCTATTTTAAATAGATATATATCTCATAAGAATAAAAATCAAAATAAACCAAATAAGATGAATTCGCAAGTACACTTATGAAGTAAACCAAATAAGATGAATTCGCAAGTACACTTATGAAGTAAACCAAATAAGATGAATTTGTAATTGCACTTACGAATTTTGGTTCCCAACAGGTGAATTCGAAAGTACACTTACGAATTAAAACCAAAAAATTCACACTTATGATGAATTCGTAAGTGCAGTTACGAATTTTGAAGATATTTTGGGTTTTTCACCAAGAGTGGAGAAGTATCCCCACTAGGTGGATGAAGAAATTCTCTATAACTAAACAAAATTACATAGGCATCTGAAGGACCTTTTCGATTTTTAAATCTTTTATTGGATAATATATATATATATATATATATATATATATATATATATATATATATATATATATATATATATATATATATATTTAATTTATATTTAAAAATCCATTCTATAATAAATTCATTTATTATTATATTTATATGATAAAAAAAATGCATTATTATTTGTATCTAGTTCTAATACTTTTCATTTATTTTATTAAAAAATATATTATTAAATTTTATTTTATAATAATAAATTAAAACATAAGAAATCTAGCATTATTTTTTATTAATGCAACAAAATTAAATAGATAATAAATTAAATTATTAAAATTAATTTTTTTTAGACAATTTGATTAGAATTAATCTAATTTGATGTAGTATTTATAAGATATTATAATTTTTTAAACTAGTTTAGCTTACTATATCTCTCATGTTTATATATCAATTTAAATAAAATTTAGAAGTCCTTACAATTATGTCATAAAGTTTCGAGATTCTATCGAAATACTTAAAATTATTTTTTAGTTTTTAATATTATTTATTAAGATTCAATTTTATTTTTTTATCCAGAGCCTCTAAATAGTTCATATCTATATATATATATATATCCAAACACATCATTTATTGAATGAATTGAAAATGTTAAAATTATCTTATAAAAGAAATTGGAGGGGGTATGTTGTATTACTTGATTAAGTATTTTGAGCCTTAATATGTATTCATTTGTATACATTGTAGTTGAACATGATTGTTTCAGCTACTTATGTATGATTTTTATGTATGATTTTCAGTACCATATTTAATGTTACTTAACACATTATTTTAGACATGTATGTATGGGTTATTGCATTAATATATATTTTTCAGTTTGAACTCATGACCTCCAACAAATTCATATATGTAAATATGTGGTCTTTTGATAAGTGAAAATAAATTTTAGAATGTGACACAAATGATGTTGAAATAGATGATGCGACACAAATGATGTTGAAGTGTTATGCTAGAGATAATTAAACCGAAAGATGATTCCTCTACCTTTTCATTAAGAATTAAAGATGGAGAGCTTCTTTCCTTTCTTCTTTTTTTGAAGAAGTGCTTTTTACAGATCATGTAAAATATAACATCAGTAGTTTTTAGTTTATGTTCATAAATTCTGCAAGATTGTCTAATGAAACAACTAACTCAAAGATGTTCCGCTCAGCTTTGCCATTTACAATTAAATGCAATATGTTGTACCATGTACTGACAATCAAATACAATAGCCTTAGTTACAATAATATGTATATCTAGAGTTTTCACTTGGAAAGAATTACATGTGTACCGCGTACCTTATCAGCTAGAAATGCTTTTAGTAATGCTTTTCTTATTCCAAGATGGGTAGGCCGTGTCGCCATAAGGTCTGCCTCAAGAAGGAAGCACAGGTAAATATAATCCAAACTCAACAAATGTTTAGGAAAATCAGTTTTAAAAGAAAGAATAGGAGAATAATTGTAACATGTTGTAGATTTATTTGTTATAGAAACCAAGTAATAGCAGTGTGATGCATCCTCCAGGTAACAGCATGATGAATTAGTGGTCTTAGATGCACAAAAATGAAAAACGAATAGTCAATTATGGATACTATTATATTACCTAGGACTTTTCACATGAAGCAACAGGAAGATGATGGAGATCAATATGCTAAAGGACCCGACAAATAAATTGGCGAATCCAAGGAAGTCATTTTTTCCACCCAGCCAGCTTGATGTTGAAAGAACAAGCTTCTTTTTTCCTCCAAAACTGTAAGTGTTATAGTTATTCTTTAGCTTGACTGTTATAACATCATCTACCTCCAAATCCTCTTCTATTTTACCGTACAACTTTCTGAATGTGGGGAGAGCAGCAGTCCGCATCCAAACTATGAGATCTTCTTGATCACTAAGCTGAAATACAGAAATCAGAATGGCCAACAGGGGGAAATAAAATAACATAATAGAACACTCATTAGAATCAGCCCAGAAGAAAGTTTATTGAAAAAAATCAGTAACAAGTTCTCAAAGGTGTTGAGGAAAGGTAAAAGACAATGTTTTAAATCAAAACAAGTTGTCACACAAGAAGAAAGGATGACAAAAGTCAAAATACGATTCAAAAGCTCAGAACTTACTGGAATACTAGGATCCAGCTTTGCACCTCCAGTCAAGGTACCATTCTGAAAATTTAACGGGTAAACATGCTTTCCAAATTTGTGATTGCGATCACTCTTCCATGCAATGCCTTTCCTATTAACCTTCAATTCCGATGGTCCACGACTGAACTTATAAGTATCATTGAATAAACTCCATGCTATCAACCCACAAGGTACAATGGGAAGATGATTAGAAGACTCTAAAGGTCTACACGAACTGGTATCATTGTATCCAAGTCCGTCTAAGAGCTGCCGATCACTTCTACTTTTGACATACCTGAACAAAATGTGAATATTTTGATTGAGCAAGATATTTACAGTTTTGGTGGAAAAGACTTGATGAATTAAGATAAACAAATTTATAAATCTTGACTATATACGTATCTTTATATTTTTAAACTTTTGTATGATAATTTCATTCAATACTATGAAAATATCTCTTAATTTCTCTGTATGTGACCAAAACCATTCAACAATTCATCTCCCGACTGCTCATTTGATAACAGAGAAACTCATATCAACCGTGTCAGTTGCTAGATACATGTAAATATATCATTGGATATGCAATATTTTTCTAGTTTCCAAAATATAAGATGTTTTAGCCAAAAGAAAATTGTCTCATTTTCTATATCATTTTACAATATCATTGAAGTGTTATTTTTATTTTTCTAATATATCCCTAACTATGTAATCATATCCCCTTTTCTGTTATAGTAATTTTTCTTTCTCATACCATTAATAAATAAGGGTAATTTTCTAAAGGAAGCCATAATTTCTCATTTGCTAATGTGACATATATTGGGGGACGAAAGGAGTAAGAACGTCGAATACTATTGATAAATAACTTGATATACATATACTGTTAAAAAAAGACTAACCATTAACCCCTATTTATAGGGATACAAGACTTCTAGTCCTAACTAAACATGAAGATAAGGAAACAAATAATTATAATACTTAAATAATATAGAAAATAATTCTAGGAGATAATCTAAGATTACAAACTGAATTAACAAAATAAAGATAATACTCTAACACAACAACTTGTATATCTACCATAAACAAACATAATGAAAGGAACTAAATGCGCAAGACAGAACAGAAAAATAATTTGAAAATGGCATTACTTAAAAAAAGAAAAGTAGTGCATACTTATTTCTGTTAAAAGACTTCAACACTGTATTTGAAACGGAAATGAAAATCCTTACCGTCGATGGTTCTGGTAATAGTTATCAAGTTGATAATAGACATAAATTGGCGCTCTCATTGACTTAGGTACCTACAAACAAGTTGTAACTTTCAAACACAACCAAGAAGCACTAAACAGATCAACTTCATAAATTTTGATTTTAAAAAAGATATTTGTGGATTAGTACCCAGCCCAAAATTTTATTTTTTAATTAAATTAGAGCAAAATCAAGTGATAAAAGTCCTAACTTAATCTACTGCTAAAATATAGTGATACCAGCAACACACTCTAACACACACTTTCCAACACACTCTTTAATTGATTAAAACTCACACGGGTACCGCCAAATCATATGGGTCCTATATAATCAAAGCTCCAGCATGGGGGCTTTGTTGGAAATAGAGTATAACTAATGTTTCACTTTCCAACTTCCAAGTATAATTAAAATTCATCGTATATCATCAGGTTCATAGCATTCTTAGATTCATACCTTACATTAGGAATTAATGCTAGTATTTCTAATACTGTAAATTGTACTTGTGGATGTTCTTGCTGAATGGCACAGAAATTCCTACTATATTTCTTATGAAGTTCTTAAGTAAAAAAACAATTGAGAAACACCGACAAATACTTTTGAAAAAGAGGAAATTGATGGTCAGGAATATAAATATTACATGTTTCTATCTAGAGGGCAGAAGGTAACATTTAGAGTAGTTTCAAAATAACCATGAGAGAGAAATCACTGTCTATTTCTTCTAAATTTATTTTCCAATTAAAAGATTTCAATTAAAACTAATCATAATAGGCAGCATAGCCACAGAAACAGTAAGAGATTTGCAAATCGTGTGGCAGCTCCTAAAGATTGTAAAGGGGAGTCGATCACTAATGAAATACATAAGGAACAGAGCCGCACCACCAATTTATTATATAGCACTATTTGCACATGACTGAAACCCGAAGCAATAATCCATGAACGATGTAAATAAGTGAAAAATGAATTGTTACCTTCAAGAATCGCGAACAGTTTTTAGAGATTGAGTTGTCTTTTACATATGCTACCTTGTTACCTCTATATTCTTCGGGTACACAATCATTGTCATATCTCTCCACAATTTCTACAACCTAGATATACATTAATCAAAAAAATATCACATATGGATAATGATTTGAAAGGAAAAAGATAAAGAAATTGCATAGTATTAATATAAGAAGAAATGATACATACGCTATACGATGCACGAAGTGTAACAATTCCAACAGGAATAAAAATTAAACCCATCAATAGAAATGTAGAAATGACCTGCAAGGAACATGATTGAGAATTAGAAAGCATATTTTTTAGAAAGGCACCATAAAATATTCAAGTATTGTAAAAGAACTAACTGCTGCAGGTGTAAGGACAGGTTTACATGCTGGAAGGTTCTGCTGTGTAAACTGATAGAGTGCTGCAAGACCACCACAAATGGCATTAAGTACAAGTTCCATTAAGAAAATGGTAATAAAAAAGGAGACCTAAAGGAGTTGCAAGATAAAAAGGCTTGTGTAAGAAAGCAACATCAATTACAACTTATTGGATAACTCTGACTTAGTTTCTAGTCTTTCATCAAATATCATAGTCTATCTTCAAATATCATAACAAGTTTTATTCCTTTCCAACACAGCCTATTGTCAAGTTGAGAAGAAGAATGTAGAAAATGCATTGAAAATGCAAGAATTTTCAAAATCATTGTGCAATTATTTATACAATAGATCACAAGAATTTGATGGTATAAAAATCTAAAGTTAGGTTGCAACATGTGTCGAAGAACACTAAATGAGTATCTTTGAAGTATAAAAAGAAAGTAAAACCCACCACCATGTCGTACAGGGTGTCCTGGAGTTGCCCGCGCACTTATACTAATGGTTGATGACGAACTCCCTCTGTCGAGATCCATCACGACAGCTTCCCAATTTGCAAAGGTGTCAGTCAGTATATCACCACTCACCCAACAAATCAACTACACAATTTGCATCAGCACTTGCTTTTTCCAAACACTGCATGAAAGCTCAAACAGCAATGAATCAATTCCCCATGTCATCCAAAGATTGATCCTTATGGTAATTAAAAAACAATACAAATTAATCTTTAATAACATCCATTATCATCAATTGTAGATTGCTCATCGCATTTTATTTTATTCAAACTATATTCGCAATTTCGGTCTGTACAGGTACTGCGACACTGATTGTGAACGTCACAGTGTGAATAAATGCGTCATAAAAACGAATAAACAATAGCTTTCTGAATTCTAGCTGAACTTAAATCATCACAAACAACAGAAAAAAAAATCAAAAACGCGTGAAGAAAAAGAGGGAAAGAGATGATACCTAGGGTGGAATTTGTGTGGATCTCAGAGCGGAATTGGAGAATCGAAGATGGAAGGAATATGAAATTGAAGTATGCGTGATGAGCTATGTATATTCTTGGCTTGGAGAGATGATGGCAACACCGAAGAAGCAAGAGCATGTGTTTTGAACGAAATATTTTCGTGTATCAAGGTTTCGTTGTTGTTTTCGTCGAATTCTACACGCTACGTTCAGAGTTGGTGTCACGGTTCAAATCGAGTCATTGTTCGTTTCGTTCATTCTTTCAATTAACAGTAAAAAGTAAAAACTACAAAGTTTCTTTTTTGGAAAAACAGTAAAAAAAATTGCCGTCCATCCTCTTTGATTCAAGGGCAATGGCATGTCTTGTTAAGTTGTTATGAAAATATTTTTATTTTTTAGTTTTATTCATTAACGAGTAGATAATACTTTTTATAGGGTGTTCAAAACTAAACTGTCTCAATAAAAAATCGTAAAATCAAACTGAATCAAATTAAAATGATAAAATTTGTATTTGATTTGGATGTATTTTGGTCACTTTCTAATATAACCGTGTGATTCAATTCGATTTTGCGGTTTATATTTTAAAAACTAAATCAAACTGTATTATGTTATAAAATCTTATTAATAAATTATTTTTTTAAGGAAAATTAATATATATATATATATATTATCATATCCTTTATGTATTATGTATATATTTTATCATATTCTTTCTATAGTATTTATTTTAATTTATAATTTTTGAAAAATAAAATATTATTTATTTATAAATATTATTTTCACAAAATATATTTTATCATATTTTTTGTATAATATTTAATTAAAAATGTAATTTTATGTATATCATTCTTTAGATACAAATAAAATTATAATACACAATTTATGTATTAAATTATAAATTTATTGTGACAATTTTAAAATTTTCATAATAATATATGAATGATTAAACACAATATTATAATTTCCTTTAAATATGTATGTATGGCTCAATAATAATTATTTTTTTTGCAAAAAAACCGAATCAATCTAAACTGCATTGTTAAGTTTGGTTTGGTTCAGTTTTATTTTTAACTAAAGCAAATTAAACCGCACATTTTTCTCTTGCAGTTCAGATGATTTTTTGCTTTAAAACCATTCAATATGCACCGTTAACCCCCCATAGTCCCTTAACTAGAAAAAAATACTATTAACAAAAATAAAAATATAATAATTTGACTTGTTTTTAAAATAAATTATTCACAAAGAAGTAAAAACAATTATAATTGATTATTGGTTATAAAAAAGATAAAGATGTTAAACCAAATGTATTTTATATTTAATTTTATTTAAGAAATATAAAAGTTGATTTCTTTTTATATTTTACAATAAGAATATATATATATATATATATATATATATATATATATATATATATATATATATATATATATATATATATATATATATATATATATATATATATTTTGTGAGATACACTACTAATTACATAATATTTAAATAATAAACTTACTAAAAATTGTTTGTATTAGATTTTTACTCCGATTCTTTTGGATTTTGTAAAAAAATTAGGGGTAACAAAATGGATCGTCTCCTCTATCATGTTAGTGTTGAAAATTCACTAAAATTTATAGAGAAGTTTTATGAATTTTGATGAAGAAGATCGTTATCACTATACAATAATAATGAAAAGAAAAAAAAATTTGAAAAAAATATATTAAGATTTATTCAGAGTTTCTTTATGTCCACAAATTGTAAAAAATCTTTATTCACTTACAATTATAAATTCTATGAATACTCAAGAGTTGATTATTAAAATAGAGATTACTTCTTTATAGTTTTTAGATTAGCTTTCTCCTAAGCCAAAACTATATAAGCCTAAAACACCTATTTTGGATCTAAGTCAAAATATTGTGAAAAACAACCTACTTCGATACTTTGACAGCTAACACAATTTGACACACTTCGACAGACTAATTCAACACACATTTAGACACACCTTGTATCTTGCAACATCATGCTTCAACACAAAAAATTACACTTTCAACAACTTTAAATCTACCCAAAAAAAAAGAGTGGGACGATCAAGTCCTTGAAATAAAATTGAGCTTAAAAATTAATACATCCTACTAGATTCGCCTATTTTTTTTAATAGATTAATAGGCTTTGTCATGAATGTTGATTAGAGATTAATGGATGATTTGAAACCAAGAAACTAAGTCTTAACAAACTTCATAACCTTTTGTTAAAAAAAACAAACTTCATAACCAATATTTGTTCACAAACTTTATAAAATTGTTTTCTAACTCAACAACTATATCAATTAAACCTCGTTAAATTCAACAGCATGTTTCTTCTTTAATATAAATCATTAGTAATTTGCTGCAACTTTTCTAAGCATGAGAAGTATAAACTAATCATTGTAGTATGTTAAGTTTCGTATTAATATCCTGTAATTATCTCTCAAATGTTGAAAGCATGCATGAACTTCATCTTAAAATAAGATCTTGTAAATATTTGATGTGTTTAAACTCCAAATATCCATATTTATTGTTTTAAATTTCAGAATTGTGGACTCTTTGAAATTAAACAAGAGCACATTAATAAACTAAAATAATACTATAAGATATTGTTTTATAATTTTAATGTCATATTAATTAATGTATTCTAATTCACTCTCAAACTATAAGCCATTCTCAAATGAAAAAACAAATTATTGAATAAAAATTGAGCTGTTTTTTATTTAACATTTTTTAAAATAAGCAGGCTTGATGGGCTTACCCCAGCTGCTGTTTACTAGAAATTTTGGTAAATAAAAACAAGTTTGATTTTATGTAAGGGATAAAACTTGAAAAACCCTCAAAATGAATTGTGCAAAAATTATTGGTTTGAAATATATTTGAGAATAAATGTCGAAATGAAAGATATTGAAAATTGAATGTAGTAGATGAAAACAATGAAAAGTAAAAGAAAATGAATTTATAAATGAAACGCAAATGCATACATTGATTCAGATCACTCGTTTCTCGATAACACTTGGATACTTTGAATATATATAATTTGTGTAAAATTACGGACCTATAAACCTACAAATACGAACTACTTATATACTAGTCCTAATGTAATTGTCACCAACGGTCGACTAAGCAACGTCTGACACGTCTTCGTTTCCATGCATCTTTCTCCTCTGGCAACCTTCCACGTGTTTTTAGCAATTGTCTGATCTTATCCAATTATATTTTTCCTTAACAAAAGTTTGTAGGAAGTAGCAACATAAAATTGAAAGTTTCCCATATTTCACTAGTTACGAAACTTGAAACTCTCATCTTCAACTCAGTCGTTGATGCTTACAGTTCGGTAAAGGCTTTAAGCATAACTCTATTTAACGTAGCTTTCTAAATAAACAAATCCAACCTTGTGGTCAAAATTGACCACTTCGATTGTGTCAACCCTAATTTTTTACCTAAGATCCCACCCTTCATCTGCAGCATTGCATAACAAGTGTTCACGAGTGGTTTGACCTATGTTTGCCAATTCACAGGTCAATTTTCAAAAATTCATAACTTCATCAAATTTAGACATTTTTTAGCAGTTCTTTTTGCATATGATTCTACTTGACGTCATCTATAAATTTTCTTTACAAGTCAATAGCCGATTATGCTTGAAAAACCACAAAAAATAGGAAATGTTAAAAGTCGTTTTGTGAATTTGACGAAATTTGATTTTGATTGTGTTTTGTTCATAATTTATTTTCAAATAAGAAAATCACAAAAAGTACATTTAGCATCATTCTACTTTATTTGCAATTTTATTTCTTTTATTCAAAAAATTCCTAATGTTATTTTTAACACTAAATTCATTAGATCTCATGGTCGAGACCAACCATTTCGACTGATGACAACAATTATTTTCAAAGTTGTTTCTTAATCTTCATATCTAACATTTGTGTTGAAAATTCGAGGTAACAAAGTATCCCCCAAAAATGCCATGTTCGACTCACCATACATCGAAAAGGAGAAATGTGGCATTTTTTGAACCATTTTTGACACTGTTCAGCACGTTCTACTAACGTTAGTGTCATCATTGCACATTTATGTGCATTGTCACTTCCAATGGATCTTGTAGAAAAATATCATCATTACTCATATTTCTTGAAATTCCAATGCCAACAAATCATTGACCTACCCACATTTAACTTTCAACATTCTTTCTATTCCACATAAGAATTTGATAAGTGGTGGTCAAGTTATCTCCATTACACCTTTTACAAACCAGCCTATCTTTAAAGATTGATGACTGCTTTCTCCATCTTGCAGGAAATGTTACCAGCCAAAGCATATAGGTATTTTAGTAAATTTTGTTTTTGTTTCAACTATGTATCTCGACTTTCTCATGTACTTCTTTGTAGCCAAAGCTGAAGTAGAAAAAGCCAAAGGAACGACCATTGTCGCTGATGGCCAAGAAAGTTTTGTCCATATTTGTTTCTTTACTAAATTTGAAATAGTCTTAACTCCATCTTTCATACAAAGTCGAAAGCATGGTCAAATTTCTCCTACTGCTTCCATACAACCTAAGAAAAATAAAATCACGAAGGTTGCACAAACACAAGTATGCACTTACAATTTTCTCTTTTTAACTTTTGGTTTCGATAATTATTAGAACTGATTATTCTTGCCCTTCTTTACTCTACACCAAAACCAACAGAAGATCGGGTCGAAGATAAAAACTCCAACCGAAGCGAAAAGACTAAAATCTTTCGAATCCAATAACCCTCTAAGCAAGGTGTTAGCAAAAGCAATAAAGGCATAAGTCGAAAGACTAACCCTGCGAAGGATAATCAACCTTCAACCGCTGGAGTAGCTAAAAGGTAGACAAAATTACAATCACTCCTGATAAAGAAAAACAAAACCAAAAAGCCAGCTCGAAAATCCAATAGAAAGAGAAAACTCATGAGGTATTGGTTGTGTTTTTCCTTTTTGACTTATACCTTAGCATGATTTAATTGATCTTCTTTTCCAGGTACAACCAAAATTGAACGAATATTTGCAAAAAAAACCTCCAAGTCTAAAACCTTCGAACTTCAACAAAACCCAGTCACCTAATGACTGGTTGACTCCACTTGAATTGAATCTCGCTTCCATTCAACCACCAATAAAACCAACTGACGAAGATGCCGAAAATATCTAAGAACCCATTCCTTAGCCTCAAATTGAGACCAATAAACTATCCCCATAAAGGGTTAATGACTTTGAATAAACTCTTGCTTCGGTCTATGACAACTTGGACCAACATGAGCAAAAAGCTGATGAAAATCCCGACAAAAAAGAGGAAGAAAAATCTAAAACTATGGAAGGAAATGCGAAACCTGTCGTCAAACTCAATTTTCAATTTTCTTCCACTATGGTGCATCTGCCACTATGGTGCATCTGTCAGATTTCGAAACTTTCCATCGATAATTCTTTCATATGCATGCCAAGTCAAGTGTCTTGCATCGGTTTCACTATGAAACATACGTCTAAATATCTGAATAATAGGAAAATACCATAAGACTTTTGTTGGAGACAATTTTTCTTATATCGAGATAAACCACACTTAGGGCACTCATTTAACGATGCATATTTGTTTTGAAACAAAATGCAATCATTTGGACAAGCATGTATCTTATCATAGCTCATGCTAGTAGAGCACAACATTATTTTGGTCTCATAGGTTCGATTAGGAAGAACATTATCCTCTGGAAATATATCTTTCATCAGGGCTAATAACTCTATGAAACTTTTTTCGACCATTCATTGCCCGCCTTTAAGTTGTACAACTTTAATACCGTAGATAGTCTTGTGAATTTAGTGCAACCTTTACACAAAGGTTTCTCTACATCGCTTACCAACCTCTCAAACATATTGGGGCAATCCCAAAGATCTTCAAGTGCTTCTGCAATCTCTTCGACTCGATCACAATTGTATGTATCTGTGACATTGTCGTCTGAAGCATAGGTCGTATTACTTTTCTCCCCCGATTCAACATTCTCGTTGCTTTTCTCAACATGAAATATCCAACACGTATAACTTCGATCAATTCCACGCCTCATTAAATGCGATTTCAATCCATCTACGTCAACCCGACCCACATAAAAACAATCCAAGCAAGGACATTTCATTCGAATGGGGTCTTTGGCGTGTTCAATAGCAAACTTAACGAATTCCAATACCCCATTCTCGTACTCTTTTGACAATCGATCGACAGACATCCATTTTTATCCATGGTTTTACTATTAAGTAAGCTAAACAAAAACACTATAATTATTCACGCAACTATTTCAAAAGATCAAAGAAGAGTTTCTCAAGAAAAATACTTTCGCATCATAAAAAGAAAGATTTTCCAATAACACTATTTAAAACATATTAAGAAAACTTATTGTAAACACACTAAATAACTTATTTATTTAACTTACCAATAACAAGAATATTTTCTAAGTCAATCCAGAAACAATCAAGCACCCTGAGATTCCCCTTGCTGTCAAGTATATAAATTGCACAATTAGTTAACAAGTAGAATGAAGCAGAATGGACAGTAAAATGCAAAGAACTAAATGTATAAAAATATGACTATCATAGATGGCCATTGATATTAGCATTCAAAAATATATTAGAGATTAAAAAAAGGCAGAATGAAAACAAAGATGGTAGAAAAAGATGGAAAAAAGTGATTGAAATGAGAATGGAAGACTGTTTATGAAACTAGACACCATCACCAAAAATTAAAGAGGAAATCATCAAATTTTTAGGGATTAATATGATCAAAATGGGTAGAGTGATTCTTGATCATCTTTTTTCTCTCTCTCATTTCCCCTAGTTTCTTTATCATTTTTCCAGTTATGCCATGAGAAAGGCTTTGTCATGGGTTGTCGGGAAAGTGGAAAGTTGTGACCTTCGTATGGCATTTGTTAGAATTTCTTCCCTCTCAAGCCACATTCACTTCTCACTTTGTATGCACACAACAAACCATAATAATGTTGAAACCATGATAAAGAACTATGAATTCACAATGATCAAAATTGAAAAAAGAAACAAAATGACTGTTCAAAATGAGTTGATGGCAATAGGTTGTTATAGCCCTTTACACAAAAAAGAGGAGGAGAGGTTAGATGGCTTAGTTCTAGAGTTGATGCTGGTTTCATAACAATTTGAGTAGTTGACAATGTTCTATAAGTTTGAAGACTACAAAGTTTGTTGAATACAAACTCTCAAGTCTCAAGATTCGAAGCAAAATGACAATTTGAATTTTGGGGAGTCGCTTATCATTCTTGGAGACTAAACATAAGTGAAAAGTAATGGCAAAAACAAACGATATAAACAATCAGCTTTACGGTAATAAGAAAACCAATGAGGGAAATAAAGAGAAGAGATACATGAAGAAATAGATTTTGAACTCCAACATGGCATTAACTACACTAACATTTGTCATTCAAAAAAGAAACACCCATCAAAGCATGAAAATACTTATAATCAAGTTACCATTCATTCAAACTACACATAACTGAACTTAAATAACACAATCAAGAATGGCACAATTCATGATCATACAACGAGAAGTGAGGATAACAACAAGATCTCATGATTTCATAATCATAAATCTAACAATTTTTATTGACATGAAAAATGGGAGCTTAAAATGCAATGTTTGTGATGCCAATATTACCGAAAGTAAAATTTCACCTTTCTTTGGACTTCAACAATTTCAGGTTTGGCGTGGGGAGCATTAGAATGAAGTTTTATGCATGCTACCAAATTATAAAATGTTGAGTATATGAAGAGAAGTCGCATATTCATGCGTCTATTAACAACACTGCTAACTAATAACCATTTTTCTGCACCTAACTAACAGTTTCTCAACTCCTAACTAACTTATAACATTTTCTAACAAACTACAAAAATAGAATTATAACCAAAATTTTGGGCAGAGAAAGGGCCCATTCACAAAAATATTGATATCTAGATTCAGAAATCAGAGGGTTCACATTTGATTTTATTCACAGAAACAATTAGAAATTATGCAAAAAAATCACAGAATCAGATTCAAAAAACAGAAAAGCCTCACAACTATAACTGTGATATCCATTATTCAGAAAAAACCGTACAAAAAAGCTCAGCTCTAAGATTTCTCGGATCTCTTAGGTTTCTCCCTACATTCTCTTCACTTTCTCTTTAGAGTTCTTGAAGCTTTATGTAAATCTTTTAGATTTCATACGTAAATGGTTTTCCAAAAATGCAAGTATCAAGAAAATCAGAGGAAAGAGGAAAAAATTGACAAAAAGTACAGTAATTCAAAAGAAGAAGAAGAAGAAAACATGTTATGAGAAGGAGAGATCAATGGAGGAAGAAGAATGGAGGATGGAGGACGGAGGAGGAATGGAGAATGGAGGACGACGGTGCGTGAGAGTTTTCCTAGGTTTAGGGTTTTTTGTGAGAAGAAGAAAGAGTTATGAGAATGAATAGAATCTATTTTTTAATTTTAATTTTAATTTTAAATGACTTTAGGCGGCGCTTTACAAAAAGTGTTGTCTAGTGTGGGCCTTTAAAAGCGCTTTGATAAAGCGCTTTCAAATATGGGCCTTTAGAAGCATTTCATACATGGGCCTTTTGCAGCGTTATTGAGAAGCGCTGTCTAAGGTGGGCCTTTAGCAGCACTGCCTAAAGTGGGCCTTTTACCAGTGCTTTGGAGAAGCGCTTTCTAAAGTGGGCCTTTAGACAATGCTTTTACATAATTTCGTTTATAATTTTCGTGTTTTATTTTTTATTTAACTTATAGCAGTGCTTTTGGAATAAAGAGATGTCTAAGGTGCGCTGTCTAAAACCGTTTTTGGCATAGTGGAGGGAAACAGGAAACATGGGAGGGCTTTAGTCTAAACAAACAAGCATTGTGGTGGGAGTTAATGTCCACACCTTGGTATCATATCACCAAGTGGGAAGAGTACATAAGTATAATGAGAGTGTCAGCACGGGTCGACGCGATCTCTAGTACAAAGCGTGGAGGGTCAGAAAGGTGGATCCTTTCCCACGAACCGAACTCGATAACAAGGAACCAATTGCGATGCGCGTGAGAAAGGAATGACATAGACGAAAGTACGAGGGTCGATTAGAGGACCCGTTCCGCTTGCCTTCTCTAGAGGACTTCAATGGGGGAGAGGGTATTGCCTTTTCTGTGGTCTTTGAGCACAAAACGCACCTGTAGAATACCTACTACCAAGGTAGGATTTAAACATACCACACATAAATAACACATCATATGCGGAATTTACTTAAACAGGGTCTTTAAATAAACTGGAGGGATTCTTGACATAATTAGCAACAGAGATCACCGTCATGCATATCTATTCCTACTTCTCATGGCAAGGAAAATGGTAAAGACCCTACTTCTCACGCTCTCTAGAAAGCGGTAAGAGAATACAATAAAAAGGTACGAGAAAATACCAAACATATATCAATCCGTAAATGCTAAGCAATAGTAGAGAAACCTAGAAAACTTCGTAAACAATTGGCATCAATAAAGAAATCCAGTAAGCATATGCGTCGAGCATCAATAAGCATGATCGGAATGTGTGGCGGACACATCCGAATATCAATAGAAAACCTACATCAGATAACCATCCAAGAAATACAAGCAAACAATACGCACAATGATGTATACACAAGACAAGGGATATATGGCAGTCATATCTGATTCAATCGCAACACCTGCACAAAGCACATTAACCAATGCATTATGGCAAACCAAAATGGAATGTGTGTCGACACATCTGTATAATAAAAACACCTGCAAAAAATACATTAACCGATGTACCATAGAAAACTAAAACGGAATATGTCACACATTCGTATAGCAACAACACCTGCACAAAATACATTTCATACAAAGATATGGAGTAATAGAATAAAAGCATACGTGTCGAAGGCAAAATCGGACCACAAAATGACATTCTAAACAATTTTTTCAATCACATAATCAAGCGATAATTATGTAATAAGAAAACATCTCAAAGTACCTTGTACAATTAACAAACATGTCAAAAATAAAAAGGAGAATATAGGTAAGAAAGAGTAGAAGAAAGCTTGGAGAAAACATAGAAGAAAGCATAGCTTAAAAAATAATTTTTAAAATTTGTATTGGGGTAATCGGGTTCCCATAATTGGGTACCTGGGTTCCCCAGAAAATGATTGAAACAGAAGCTAACCACACTGTGTGGGAATCGAATTCCCATAATTGGGTACCCAAGTTCCCCAAAAAATGCCGCAGAATGAGTTTTTTTTTGGCATTTTTAGGAAACTTCGAAAAGCCATAACTCATGCTTCGGGCAACCGTTTCGCACATCGTTCGAACCGTTGGAAAGCTTGAAAATAGTAGAATATCCACGAAACTATGCAAAAATCAAACCGGCAAGCGGTCAAATGACAAATTCCCCTCATATATTATATATCAATGCGTGAATTTGCCATCAATTTTCTTTCATGTTTCAACGTGTTTTGTCGGATCGAAGGAAAAATTCACGTCGATTGAATAATCGTCATAACAAAGAGAATTAGTGCATTCAAGAATTTAAGGAAAACATGCATTAACATCAAAGTACGATGGCTCAAGCATTTTACCAAACACCTAAACTACACATAAATTTATGCAGGAATGTGTACATGATTCAAAGGTCATATCTATCCCTATTTACATGCAAATCAAGGTTTCACATCAGCAATTCGATAAACATGGACAATTAATCATTTGAATAAGCACTTTTCCTATGAAAATCAATTAATCAATTAGTGCTTTTGATCATCCAATTCCAGATTTCAACATTATGATCACATCAAATTACAAATTCACAACCTAATTTATAATCTCAATTCAATTCCTCAAATAAAACTTGATTCAATTATAAATTCTAGAAAAAGTGATTATTCAAGAATCAATTGTGCAAAAGTGCTTAAATCAAGAAATCTTACGATAGAAACGAAGAGGAGATCGCTGATGTCGAATTGAAGATTGGAAGAGTAGAGAGTGAGGGAATATGACGCGCTTCTTAGGGGAGGAGGAGAGGGAGAATTTTCTTCTTTTTCTTCTTCTTCCAAACCTTGATCAAATTCTTGAGATCGACACGAATTCTTGAGAAAATTGGTGAAGAATTGTGCTTTGGTTCTTGAGAGAGTTGAGAGAGAATTGAAGAGTATTTTTGTGTTGAAACTTGACAAAAGATTATCCCCTCAAAAATATGAGAGCAAAAATTGGTTTACACTTGGAAAAATTGGCCTTGGGTGAATTGGACTCAAAATTTGGCCCAAATTGGCTTTATCCGATTAAAATTCGTCCACGTCGCAAGGTCATTGTGATCCGTAGGAAATTCAAAATCGGGCTCAATACAAAAAATGTCCGAAACAAAATTATATAACACGTAGACAAAATTTCAACTCCTCCGAACAAACAGTTAAGGAGATACAAATTTTTGAAATTCCCACTGACGTTGAGACACATGCAGAATTTTCATTACGCAACCTGGGGAAAACATTCCGAACGAGGATCTTCAAATCAAAATTTGAACTCGAGATATGAACGAAAACCGAAGCCAACAGAATTTTTGAACTTTTGGCACCAGTCCCATCACGATCGAATAAAAATTGAGAGAGATATGATTTTTTAATATTGCACGTCAATGAAACTGACACTCGGTTCAACGTGAATACCTCTTCAAAGAATAACATTCTGGTCCTTATCCGTAAGGAATTATCTCTCGGCCCGAGAACAAAAGACGAAGAGAACTTCGAGACGAATTATTGGGCGCCGGAGCCACTCAATTCTGACATTCCAGTCAAAAGTTATTAATTTTTTAATGTCTTCGTGAACACGGTTCAGCCTAAAAAATCAGCTTATTACTCTTGAAAAATCAATTTTCCAGAGACCTTCTTCACACAATTAGCCTCCGACCCGAGAATAAAAGTTGGAGATAATATCAACAGGGTTCTAATTCTTGAAGAACCAACCCAAGATAACTTTATGACCAAAAGTTATGAATTATGCATCCGAACCGCAAAATATCAATTTCTGGTTCAATATAGTCTAAACTGGCCAAAACAACCAATTTCTCCTGTAATTTGAGATATCTTGGAGCACATGCACCCTTGAGGCATAAATAACTGGACAATCCGCTAACGGAAGGGTGAGATAACCATCTCCAAAACCTACCAAGGCTGAGAATAGATACCATGATCTCATAACCACGAAACCGGTGATTCCTTGGCTAGGTTGACTTTGATTCCTTGCTTTGTCAAGTAGAAACTGAGGAACTTTCCTGCCCGCATGCTGAAGGTGCACTTCTTCGGATTGAATTGCACCTTGCACTTCCTCTCTTGGTCAAAGACCCTCTTCAGGTGGGACGTGTGATGGAATTCCTCTTAGAATTTCACGATCATATCGTCCATATACACCTCGAGCATATCTCCAATATCTCCTTGGAAGACCTTGTTAGTCATTCTCTATTATATAAAACTCAAACCAAAATTAAGTATTTATATCTATACCAACGTATACCTGCTGACCATTTCCATTTGTTTCATGTGATAACTTGTTCTCTAATTTTTTCCACTTGATCACAATGATCCATGTGTAAGCTTCTAAGAGTGTAAAAATTCCACCCAAGGCTGCAATAATGCCTGTGTATGCATGCTTCCAATTATCGTAGCGGTTCTCTGCAGATCAGCATCAAGTTATCCATTTGTATTTTTATTTTCTTATGGTTGAAAAACATCAAAACACAAATCATCACTAAGGCTCGTTTATATTAAATTGCATGGAAAAAGTATATATATATATATATATATATATATATATATATATATATATATATATATATATATATATATATATATATATATATATATATATATATATATATATATATATATATATATAATCAATTATGGACTTTTCTTCTTTGAATATTTGATTTGATTTTATCCATAAATAGTGGTTATTCAATTGAGATTTGTTTCTCCAAATCAGATCCACAAAAAAGATTTGATTTGAATTTAAATTTAAATCTCCATGATAGAAATTAACTTAATTAGATAATCAAAAAATTTGATTGCTGAAAAAATAGTAACAACCCTTGTTGCACAAGTAATAGAAACACGTTTCAAGGGACTGAAAAATACGAGAACATACAACAACAACCTTGTCTTGTAGATAAGAGATAAATGATGCTCACATGCTGGGACATTTGTTCTCGCATGTGTCCTTTTTCACTGAAACAACTTGAACATACCATGTTGTTTTGCATAATGCAGTCAATCCAAAAAGAACAACAATCATGATTCCAACTACCATGAATCTAAGTACATTGCAAGTTTTCTTAAGCAAACTCATCTCTTTGATACTTGAGAAATAGTTACATTTGAGATATGTTCCCTCTAACATGGTTCCCCTTTCGAATTCCACTTTGTATCGTACTTTGGTTGGAAAGCTTGGTGTAACTTATTATTAATGGACCTGATATTTTTTATTCACTGCATGTTGTTAGTCATTTTTTATTCTTCCATTATAACGCATTGCTTGTATTCTTCGTTATTCATGTTGAACTCAGTTTTAGAACCTTTTGTTTTTGCCATCTTCCTCCTTAGAGTTACATGCTTACTATAATCCTAATTTAGCAAGTGATTCTAATGAGCATAAGTCTACCATGAAGTTTTGTATTTCTTTTTGAGATTCTCTTATCTCTCGGAAAAATTAAAAACACAACATTGTCTTCAACTCTTATATAACAGTTGAATATTATGCTATGACATTCACAACTACTGAAATATTTTAGTTGTATTGATTACTTTTTGATATGGTTATCCCTTTTTCTAAAATAACTTTTATAAAGGTCATTCAAATTTTCTATAATTTGGTCTTTCATAAACATACCAACACATTGATATTGATTGCCATTTTATTTATCATTATATTCAACATTATCATTATTTTTTCGTCTATTTATTCTTCCTTGTGTATTGTTGATTTGTTCACGAAGACATATTATAGTAAGAGTATTTCTTATTCCATCTCATATAGGTGAAAAACACTTTATGTAATTCCAAAAGTACCTTCGGAAAATCAGAAATATATTTCCGGTTCACACACTCACCATTTATAATTCACTCGTTTTGAGATACATTCTTCAAAAGATAAAAAATGGAACTGAAAATGCACTTTTGATACAAATCGAAAATATATTTCTGATTTTTAATAAAGAATACATGTTCACCCAAGTGGCTCATGCTACTTTTTGTTGCTATGGCAACAAATTTATTCTTTATTAGAAACCGAAAATGTATTTCACGTGGTGTTAAAGAAATACATGCGGTGAGTGGTGTTAAAGAAATACATGCGGTGAGTTAAAAAATTCTATTTTTGTAAACATTTCTGCTTATCCGGTGAGTTAAAAAATTCTATTTTTGTAAACATTTCTGCTTATCCAATGACAAATTCTTAATGCTCACAATTAATACATCACAAGTTTGAAGAGAGGAGTAAGATAATAATTCTTAATGCTCACAATTAATACATCACAAGTTTGAAGAGAGGAGTAAGATAATAATCATAGTATTATGTAAGGGTAGTTTAATAATTTAAAATTTCTAATTAATTAAATCTATTATAATTCTTGATTAATTTTTTTTGTTTGTATTATTCTATTGAAATCCTAAGTAAATGGGTGTTCCCTCTTTTGGTCTTCTTCATTAATCCTAGTTTTTCTTATAAATATTAGACTTGCTATCACTCTTATTGCGGGGAAGATTAATGTAATTGGCATTTCTAAATGAAGACAAGAAACTGAATTTGTCAGTTTCAATTTGCTTTGGCAATCATAATAAGCTCATAAAAATGGTACTCAATTCATTAACAAATTGAAAATCAATATTAATTTGCTCCATCACCAAATGACACCAACTTTCGGTTTCGTCTAGTGCAACACCACTAGCTGCAAGCCGAAACAACAGCATCAGGTATATGAGAAAATACAATGGAGAAAGGAGCAACCCTTATTGGCTTTGATGAGTTTACAAATATTGGCTCCAAAGGAGGGATATCACCATCTGAATTTACAGTTAAAACGTTTCCATTCAGTAACACGATTTGGCTTTGTAAATTTCCATTCTGCGGAGTTAGATGGTATTCTTCTCTTGTTGTTTCACTTGTGCTGAGAAGAGGTAGTTTCATTATTTTTGAAGACATCTTTCTGTACTGCAAACTGTTAGTGTTGCCAAAGTTTGCTTCAATAGTTGTGCTGTTGTCTAAGTTGATCAATAGTATGGTGATTCCTTTCTGTAAGATCAAGTATATTAAATTAGATTTCGAGGTTAATATCTAAAAAACACTGACACCAAACACAACACTGACAACAATGATATGTCAGTGTCGTCAGACAAGTGTCGGTGCTACATAGGTTAGTAAACATCAAATTGATAATCATAGTGATAAAAATTTCACTTACGGATTGCTTTGCGCAATGTGCATATGCTCGTATCTTGTTTGTCCCTGAGAAGCTAGTTGATAGTACGCGTCTTCCCATGAGTCGGTGCCAAAGAAGAGCACTGCAAAAGAGAAATGTTTGTCACATTTCCACTAAAATGTTACCATTAAAGTTCTATGGATCCACTTGAAATAAGAATATCAAATTCAACATTTAATACCTATAATAGTCTGGATTTGGATGGAAATTGGTAGTATTGAGTAAACCATAGTTTCCTCCGATCAAACTCTGTCTGCAATATGTTTTAGTGTCGTATGACGCAGACATGCCGAGTTGATCCAAATACCTGTGTGTGATACAAATAACATTAGCCAAAAACAGTTTATAAGCTATGAATCATATACAGTACACACAACACTAACATGTCGAAAACAGTAATATTTTGAGGGAAAAAAGAATAATTGTATATAACCGCATGTGTCAAGTGTCAGCGTCATACACCAGAGACACTTCAATCCAAAGTGTCAGATGTCGGTGTCATACACCAGACACACCTTCAATCTAAAGTGTTGGTGCTACATATTCTAAGGAATCCCTAAATGTATCTAAATCAAGGATTAAGGATAGTTGGCACTTACCAAAAACTATACACAAAAGCATCAGATACTAGATGATGACCACTGTTATAAGCCCCTCCAGACTCACCAACCCATGATGTTGCTGAAGTTGCTGTACTTCCAAGTACATCTTTTAGCGCTTTGAATGTACTTTTCTCTCCGTCAAGATATGAAGGATTCAGAATTTTTTCCACAAGGTGTGTATCAACTCCTAGATAGAAGATAAATTAAGTTATCAAATATAACCAAGGATTTAAACGATCCGTACTTTCAAAGTGTAAACTCGTTATTATTGTTTTTGGTTAAAGGTACCTGGTCCGAGGTTATAAATGTGGTGGGTGACAACATCCAAAGAGTTGCCAGATTTGGTTATAAACTCCTTGAACCAAGTTGCATCAAAGAAACCTCCAGGAGCAATGACTAATGGCTTAGGATCAATGTCATTATACGCATTTTTAACAATGCCACTTAAAGAAGCAAAATCAGAAGCATATTGATCTGCAGAAATACGTGTTCCAACACCACTCCCGCTCAATTCATTGCCTGCGAGTAAAAAGAGTTCACTCTATGTACTCAAGCCTCAAGCAAGAAGAATTTTATTTAATATTCATATCATATAAGGCACTTTTAATGAGTGGCATGAATATTACTTACCAAGTTCCCATCCATGAATGTCATAGTTCTTCTCAACGGTGTATTTAATAAACGATTCGGCGTTGGTGTAGTTCCAAGGACCTATTGCAGAACCAGAATGTATTGACTTTCCATTAAGAGCACTCAATCCAAACACAATCTTAGCCCTAAAACAAACAGTTTACCAATGTTAACTCTCAAAATCATAATTCACAAATCCACAAGGTGAATCCATTAGTCCCGAAACACACACACCTACACTCTGCGCATACATATACTACACAGAGAACTGAAATAACTGAAAATTTTACCCTGCTTTCCGGAAGAAATCATTAAGTTCATCCCATCTTGGCATTGGGAGGCACCCTTGTGTGAATCCAAACATTTCCGATTCATTTCGAACAAAAGGAGTGCATGATTGTATGTAATCATCAGTCCCATATATCACCTTATCTTGCAAACTTCCACCTAATCTCAGTTTCAACGGCGTAAAGGCTGAAAGCAAACGTTACCTTAATAAGTTTTTCAAATAACAATCGTAAAAGAACTTAATCTAATTGATGCAATTTTTATGACAATAATGAAAATTCTCTCACCTTTTACTGCATTTAAAAAAATCTTGTTGCTGAGATCCTGAGATGAAAAAAAAATCATATTTATGCTCAAAAGCTACAAATTCTAGTTTCAAGTAAAATCAATTCTGAAAAACAGAATCAATTTTACTCGATAAAAGTAACCAAACAAGTCAGAATCAATTTTACATATCCCTAATCAATTTTAAATGCTCCACCCATGAAACCAAACATACAATAATATGCTGTTCTGTCATTGTTATATACTGTGCATATTATAATCTTGTTCACCACAAACAGTGCTTAGATAGTGATATTATAATTAAAAAACCAAAACATTGTTGCTTTTTATGCATTTTTAATTTGCAGATTAGCTCAATGAGATCTCCAACATGCATTCAAAATTCCAACATCATTCTCAAAACAAAAAAAAGGAAAACATCATTAAACAAAACAAAAAACAAACATTCTAAAACCCTTCAAGATAAATTTGAACAAAAAAAGATGTAAAAAAAAAAAAACAGAAAAGGAAAAAGAAGAAGAATATACCAGATTGAGAAGAGAAGCAAGACCCCAACTACAAGTACCATAATCACATTTCTGAGGAGGCCACCAATCCAAAGTAGCACAAACAAAATCATCATCAATATTTCCAATCACAGAACTCCCATCAATTACAACACTTCCTTTCTTCACACTTTCACTCACTGTGCCCACCACAAAAAAGCTAAAACATGCCAAATAAACCAGACCCAGAATCTGAATCAAAGAACCCATTTTCAGAATCAACCAAATGCAAGATCTTTGTCTTTATTCAAACATAAACATGGCAGGTTGATGATGTTGGTGAAGGGTAGTAAGGGCTTAACTGCTTAGTCACATGCATAAAAAGACACAAAATTTGATGTCACAAAAATATACTTTTTGAAAAGATGAATTATATCTAGCTGGTTGGGTCTTAAATACACGTAGATGATATTAATTAAGGAGTTGTGTACGGATTTTTCAAGGATGCATTAAAGACATTTATTGTGGATGAAATGAAATTAAGGAAAAGATGCCGACGTTTGGTGAAAGAATATGAAATGTTACTCGTTACAAGTAATGAACTCAATGCGCTTTAGTGGAGATAAGTACAAACATATATATGTACATATTTTCTCAAGGGAAATGATTGATGATAAGGTACAAAGATCGTGTCACTAACAAGTTTGTTAGGTCTAAGAAAGTGACAGATATTTTATTTTTATTTTTATGGAATTTGAGTTTTGTGAACACATAGGTGGAAGAAAGACCATATTATACCACAATGTCAAATTTAATATTGAGATATATTCAATAAATAAAGTCGTATAATAAGATTTATGATTAAATTAAAAATTATTATCATAAAAATCATGTTTATAAAATTTAAAATTATTAATATGTTAAAAAGATGGATCATAATTAATTGTTTGATAAAATATCGTAAGACATTAGTTTTTATGTAATTCATGGACATGTTAAATGATTTTCGATTAATGTTAAATTTTACAAACATGATTTATATGATAGTCGATTTTAATCCAACAATTGATTTTATTATACAAATATGCAGGAAAGAGTTGTCAAAAGTGTCATGATATTAAGTTTGACCCTTTGGTGCCATTTTATCCTGACTCCTTTATTATATATTTTTAATTACTACAAAGTATAAAGAGGATAATGTTATATTTGTAAGATTGACTAGGCTGTCTAGGGTATTTTAAAGTTGTTTATGGCTAACTCACACAAACAGGTGAGAAACTATGAGTATGTTTCTTTGGCTGGAAAATTACAACTTCTCTCATTCTGAAACAATACTCGACAAAATCTCATACAATCTCACTATATCATTCATGTAGATCTCTACTAACTTCTACAGTGGATAATTGATCTTTATCGAAATAAAATGAGCCAACTTAGTCAATATATTCATAATAACCCAAATCGAACCACTTTCATTCACAGTCTTTGGCAAACCCGTAACAAAATCCATAGAAATATTATCCCACTTCCACTTAGGAATACCCAGCAGATGCATCAACCTAGATAATTTCTAATGTTCAATCTTTGACTTCTGACAAGTAAAACAAAAATGCACAGACCCTACAACACCTTTCTTTATACATGGCCACCAAAACATCTTTTTAAGATCTTGATACAATTTAGTAGCATCCGGATGAATACTCTGACTACTTCAATGACCTTCCTCAAGAATCTTCTTCTTCTTTAATTTTTTTCTCAAAACTACATGATTTCATTCTTATTTACCTTGAAATCCATTTATTTACCTTGATTGGTTATCAGTAAGTGATCCATCAATCCCACATCTAATTTTCGGCCTTTTGTCATTTCTTCGAGAATATTGCTAGTCAACTTTAGCATACCCAACATCACACTTCTTGGTGATATATCACATACCAAGCTAAGATCTTTGAACTGCTCAATCAAATCCATCTCTCTAGCCATCAACACCGACATATGCAAAGACTACCAATTAAGCGCATCTGTCACTACATTAGCTTTACTAGGATGGAAACTAAACTCGAAATCGTAATCCTTCAAAAATTCTAGTCATCTTCTTTACCTCATATCCAACTTTTATGACCGAACAAGTACCTCAAACTCTTGCGATCACTAAAAACCTTAAACCATAGAGATAATGCCTCCACACCTTAAGCATAAACACTATACATATCAACTTCAAGTCATGGATAGGATAATTCCTGTCATGAATCTTCAACTGCTTCGAAACATAAGCCACAACCTGACCATTCTTCATGAGAACACCACTTAAGCCCATCTTAGAGGCATTACAATACACAACAAAAGATTCCTTTGCATATGGAAAAATCAAAACTAGCGTCAATGTCAACTTATTTTTCAGCTCCTGAAAAACTTTATTTGCACTGAACATTCCATGCATGAGGTTTCCCCTTCCGATTTAACTTAGTCAAAGATATATCCAAATTCAAAAAGCCTTATATAAACATTCTATAATAACCAGCCAAACCCAAAAAACTTTTGACCTCGGTTACTGACTTTAGAGTCCCCTAACTACTATGTCACCGCTGGAAATCATATGACCAAGGAAACCCACTTCTCGCAACTAAAACTCACACTTAGACAACTTAGCATACAAATTTTTCTATTGCAAAACTTGCAACAAAACTCTCACATGTCTTGAATGCTTCTCATGTGATCTGGAATACACCAAAATGTCGTTGATGAACAAAACAACAAACAAATTCAGATAAGGATGAAAGATCTTATTCATATACTCTATAAGTACTCCTAGCGCATTAGGCACACCGAAAGGCATAACTGAATATTCGTAATGTTCATAAACAATTTCTAAATAGTCTTCGGTATATATCCAGGCTTCACATGAATCTAATGATAACTCGATCTCAAATCAATCTTGCTAAACACACAAGCTCCAACCAAGTGATCTATAAGGTCATCAAATCTCGAAAGAGGATACTTATTCTTAATATTGACCTTATTCAACTGTCGATATTCTACATACAACCTCATGATATCATCTTTCTTCTTAACAATAACATCGACGTTCCTCACGGTGGTACATTAGGTCTGACAAACTTCTTCTCCAACAGATCTTATAAATGTTTCTTTAGCTTGTTCAACACTGATGCATACATTTTATAAGATACCATTGACACATGTCTAGTGCCAGATACTAAACCTATGGAGAACTCAACCTCATGCTCTGAAGGTAAATCACTAATATCCTCAAGAAAACATCGAGAAACTCACGCATAACATGAAACTCAACACTCATGGCCTAGCTTACCATTCTAAATGAAGCAAATAACATGAGTACCTGATCATCTTTCCTCAAAGACATCTTTACTTGACAGGTCGAACACGAATCTCAAATTTATACTCTCTTTGGTTTCAAAAAACATCACAGTCTCATCAACACCTGCATAACTCTTGCAATAAGGGGCATGCTGTTTGCTGTGAAATTTGGTAAACAAACGCTAACCTTACAAATCTACCAGTTTTGGTTACTCACATAATCAACTAGATCGATCCTAGGACATGTGCATAGAATTTCTTAATCTCTCTTGATGATAGTTACTTCGATGGAAATTGGAACTTTTAAAGTAATGCGGAAATGATTGATAAACAATGCATAAAAATAAATAAACTTCGACGTGAAATGTACATGAATGAAAATGATATTGAAATAAGTAATTTGATATTAAATAAAAACGAAATGATTCATACGTACATTTCTCAGACAACTCTTTTCTCAATGATAGTTAGATACTTCGAGAATTTGTGACTTTTAGTACAATGTGAATGCCAAATCCCAATGCTAAGATTCCTATTTATACTACTTTGACAGTATCGGTAAAGAATGATCTTCTTTCAAAAAGTTGACACGTTCTCGCTTACATGCGCTTTGACTTTCGTAGGCTTCCACATGTTCCATTTCAAAGAACGAATAAGACTAAAATTCAATTATTTGCCTAATTTCAAATTCTTCTTGTCGAACTTTGCCTTTGAATCTTATTCCAAAAATTCCAAGTCCCATCATCGCAACATTTTTCCATTTCTAAGCTATTTTCCTGGCTTCAGTCGAAATGCTGCTCAATTCCTTTGTTGGATGAAAATCCGTTCACTTCAAATATTCTTCTCAACAATCCTCTTAACAATGCCATTTCCTTTTTAGTGTGAAATTTGCAGCTGACAAATTTCCCCAAAAAATATTCTTTGAAGAGTAATTAGAGAAAAAATGACATTTTTTGAAAATTTTCGATGCGATAGTACTTACCGATGTGACATCATGGTCATTATGACCACTTTTTCTAAACGATTGTACAACTACTCAAAAACACATGCATGCCCCACTTACTTTGCGTTTGTCATTTAAATGAAAAACTTGAAAGGTTTCCTCTTCTCTTATAAGTACCTTATTTTCATCTTTTCAATACTTTCCAATATTTGAGCTTTAGAACTTTTAGTATTTTGCAGTTTTCTCTCTTCATAACTCTAAAAAAACTCTTCATCTTCAAAACTTCAAACCTAAAAAATGGCACCCAGGAACAACAAAGATGATAAAAAGAAAGAAGCTTCAACGCCCATCACTTAGCTCGCAAAACCATTGCTGGTAGGAAATCAAGAGTACATTCCCGAGTCTCCTCTTTTTGAAGAGAAACATAAAATCAATCAGTCTCATGTACTCATACCTCTAACTATATATGGTGAAATTCAAGCATACATATGCCCTTTTCCTAGCCCCAATATTGATGAAAAAGTCAAAGAGTTTTTTCCTGTTTATCATCACACAAAAACCTTAGATAGAAAAAAGAAAACCGATGACAAAGGTAGCGTAAAACTTGACACTCAAAAACTTGCAGGTGATCAAGAAAAGTCTTCGACTGATGCTTTGAAACTAGACAACCACATTAATCTAGATTATATGAGCAACCCTCTTAGAGTGTTTCGCTATTGCTCCTTGATGAAAAACCTGAGTCATACCTATCTTGGCTCGCTAAGGTCGAGAAAAAGAAAGGCCAATTATGGAAAGAAATGGTAATTTATGACATGGTTCAATTGTCAAAATATGGTCTAGGCTACAACTAATATATGTTAGGGGCTTCACTATACTTTTGGGAAGCCTATCACAATACATTCCATTTCCCTTGTGCAATGATGAATCTCACTCTTTTTGATATTTCTCCGAGTACTGGCCTTCGACCCACCGGAGAAACTTTTGATCCCTTTGAGATGGACAGGGACACTATCAACTTTGCAGGCAACAAAGACATTTTCACCTATTACATAGTCGATCATCATGACAAAACAAATGAGGAGGTCTCTGACGAAGAGCATATTTTCGTTTTGGCGTTATGGCTATCACAATGTGTCTTTTGTTCAAGCTCTCTTAAAGTAGCAAGAAGATTTCTCACAGTGGAGAACCAACTACATGTTGGGAACAAGTTGTGCTTGAGCCAAATAATTTTGTGGTTTTATTTACGAGTCTTTAGGAGAATCTGTCGAAATCCTAAAAAATTACAAGTTAAGGACAAATATTCTGTTTGTTGGACCATTTTGGCTACTCCAAATATGGTTGAATGACACTTTCGAGCCTTCACTTCTAACATGCAATATCATCAACGAGTAGGATGCGAGGATAAATAATAGGATGGTCGAAGGGACGGGACTGAACTAATTAACCCCAAGTGACAAAGGATCAATTATACAAGATTCCTTCATTGGATTAGTGATCATGCTTTCCAAACGATACAATTTTACTCCTTCTATGGCTCCTTTCTCCCAAAAAACGCATAGTCTTGAATGGTTCACAAGGGAATTCCATGATCCTTTGACAGATCAAGAAGCGATTCCATGGCTTTATGGGAATCTTTTATCACCATTAGGCGGCTTGCTACTAGACTGAGGCCTTCGAAAACTCAAATTATCTTGGTCAGTTACCAACCTAATCCAGTCTCTCAATAATTTGGCTCCATTTAGACAATACTCAAACCGTTGCATGACAAAAAGGGTGCTCTTTAGCTTTATAGCATCTGGTTTCCTGATGATGAATGTAACAAACATCTTTCTCGATATGCCAAAGTTACCACCCTTATCCCTATTCCTTTTCGACCATCAAACTTTTGTACATAAGAATTTGATACTTGTTGGAGGGACTACCACACCAAAGTAATCTTCAACGTATCTGATTTCACTCAACATCTAACTCATGATTTTGCTTCCATACAATAACTATTCAAGAAAGGTACAAAAACTCATATTAAAGTGTTCCAAAAAAATGCGTTGAAACTGCATACAGACCTGATGATCTTAGTTGAACCATCTGCGAAACATCCTTTATTTTAAAATAGAAGTTCACAAAGAAACTTCCTACCTGAAACATCCTTTAAGCTTAAACCACCTAAGTTCCCACCATTTCCAAGCACTAATTTTGGATTGGGATTTAGACTTACATTCCCAAAATGGTTCGTCTGCGGGTCTCATCTAAAACTCCTTAAACATGATTCCCATTAACTATATGAACGGGTGGTTCCAACTAAGCATACTCTGGAAAGTTTCAAATGCCATTTTCATGTCGACATAGAACATGTTCAAATACTTTCTCCAATACATGAAGGTGTGGAATGGAAGCTTCCTTCAATTTATTCTTCAAATATTTTTATACGCTTTCTTATCCTTACCCGTGCCTACTCTCTTTTAGTTGTTGATCAAAAGCTAAACGTAAAAGATAAGGTTGTTGCTTCAAGGGAGGCGATTGCATAGAAAGTTGTATCTGCTTTAGCCAAAGGTGATGATCAAGGCGAAGAGATTACTTTGCGAAGGCACCAATAAAAGGTATTTTACCATACTTTAACATTTCACCATTTGTATGCATCATTTATATTTTACTAACACTTTTTCCATTTTCAGACTAGTCAAAACCCTGCCCCAACTTCAAAGAAGAGAAAACAAAATAATCCCGAACCTATACCAGTCGAATCAGATTCACAAGACCTATCACCAGATACTTTTAAACTTGTCAAAAAGAAGAAGTTGAAAACTTCTTACTCAGCTCCTGAACAAACAATTGTTACTACATCTCAGCCAACGAAGTCTGTTGATCACAGAGAGCTAAATGTTGATCCAAACCCAACACAAGATGTCTCTGAACAAGGTGGGAGTAATAATTCTAGCCCTGGGACTGACGGACTCAAGGTATTTTGACTTCCCTTTATTTTTATTTTCGTCATATCTTTCATGTTCGACTCATAGTAATCCTTTTCTCTTTGTAGGGTGATCAAGCTGGCACTGAGACTTCCATCATCAAATATGATTGTCCTATAAGCACCAGTTCTTCTTCTATTAATCATATATCCCAAAAATGATGAAGAAAGGATCGAACAACGAAGTCAATCTTATTGGAGAAGTTCAAAAAAACATTCCACCTCCCGTGTCACCTTACTCATCTCAATAATCTGAGTCTAAAAGTGAAAGTGAAGATGTAGAGCATGTCAACATGGAAATTCAAGACACTGATGATCAGGGTCAAGCAAAACCATATGAATATTGACAAATAATTCCCAATCATGACGAAACTCATCCAATTAATAAATATGAACATATGTCCAACACAAACATAGAACCTCATAATGAAGAAGGATTGCAAAACACAAAGTCCAAACCAGACAATGTAGTTGATTCCCACCAAACCTTTTGAACAGTAAAAGCCTTTAGGCCTCCATCGAATGTTACTACCACTCCTCTTTCCCAAGAAGAATTGTATGACTTGGAGGAAAATTATCTTGCTGGATATTTAAAGGCTATGATGAATGCAAGGGCCATTTCCTCTAAAACAGGTTCACATTCTTTGACTGCTTCGGGTGATCATTCTTTTATGTAACCTGTTGATCAACTTCTCAGATAGATCAAGAAAAATATTTTCATGTTGACTTGATTGAAGTGCTCGGCAATAACACCCATGCCTTCTATAACATCAAATAATTACTAAAACAAGTTTGATATTTTAAACATCTCACCGGAGGTTGTGGACATCATTGTCGAACTTGGGTTTCTTCTAGATCATGTTTATGCATATTTCTTGTGTAAATAAGATGTTTCAAACAAGATTTGAAACAAATTGGAAACTCAAGTGGCAGAGTGAGATGAAGCCATTGAATCCACCACTAAGGTTGAGGTGTTGGAAAAAACCTTCTCACAACATCAAAAGGAATTCAACAATTATACTGTTAACATTTCTGCTTGGGAAGAACATATCAACCTGCTACAGGCCAGCATTCAGAAAGCCAAGAGTCAAAAGGAAGAGATCAAGTAATTTGATCGTCAACAGCTCGATGAAGAGATCAAAGTGGTCATTCATCACGTGGAAATAGCTCAAAAATCGGGAGTCGAGATTGATACCGTTACTCTAATCAAGTCTGTGATTGAACACTGTCTACTGGTATCATTTGGAAAGTACAAGACAATGATGGATTCTCTCCCACCTGATTTTGGTGCTTAATGAACTATTGTCTTTATTTTTGTCTTTATGAACTTAAATTTTTAAATGTTTTGTAACGAACAACTAAGCATTTTGGAAAATTTGCATTGCCACTTTGGCTTTTACTTTGCACAAGTATTTATTTTGTTGATATTTTAACTTCATGAAATATAGGTTTATATTTCTTCAAATATTTCCCATTTACTCTTAGGAGTCTTTGATCTTCTTTTGATTCTTCGATTTTGTAAGCATTATTCTAAAAGACTTGGATAAATTGGAAGGGTCGTTCCCAATTTGGGGACCACTTACCCAATGTTTTATCTTTTCAATCCATAGGTAGGATCACTTTCCATTCCAGATTTCCAATCGAAAAAGTTTTAGCCTTAACTTTTTTTATTATATGCCTTTTCTACCCTCTTCTTATAACTCCTTAATAACTCTAAGTCATTCAATATATCTTCATCCAAATAAACCAACTCATCTAACATCATATTCCTTAAGACTCGGATGAAATTTTATATTGTCTCTAAATTCTAGTTGATTGAAGGAAGATTATGGCTAGTAACATTGCCTCATGCCCATACGTCAATAGAAAAGCGTAGAATTTGTGGCCTTATTTGGACATGTTCAACAAGCCCAAAGAATTTGATCCAAAATCTTATTCCAATTCTTTGGCTTTTCCCCTACATGCTTCTTAATTAAAGCAACCACTACCTTGTTTGCTACTTCGATTTGATCATTCTCTTAGGCATAATAAGATGTAGGTGTTAGTGTCATACCCCAATTTTTTTACCTAAGATACCATCTCATATCATTCACATATGCATCATTGCATCACTAACAATTTCAGAACAATATAGCTTGTGTGTGCTCCTTGAGCCAAATTAGGGTTTTGAATCAAATCTTTCATATGTTCAAGATATGATCAATTAGTGTTTAAGTCTCCACTCACCACTAATTATTTATCTTCATCAATCATCAACACTTTATCTTCAAATTCCAATCATTTCCTCAAGATTAATCTTGAATAGACCAAATTAAGGTTTTGATCGAGGATGGTGTATCATTGAATTTTTGCTCAATGAATGACCTAATTGCTTGGAGCATGATTTAAAAATCACCAATTCAATATCTTGACCTAATTTCTTGATTCAAAACATCTCCAAAGCCATGGTTGATCATCAGAGAAATTATAAATCATCTGACAAAAAGTCAACTGTCCAGATTAATCAAACTTTGACTTTTTTGGTCGACTTTTGAAATTCAAATTTTTCAATCATCAAAGCATTTCAAATTATCCATCATGATCATCAAAAATAAAAAATGTGTGAAAAAGTCAACAAAAAGTCAAAACTTCATTTTTCTAAACACTTAGAAAAAATTCCAAGTGTTTTTATCACTTTTTCATCATTTTCATGGCCATTTTTCACCTATATCCATTTTGATTCAAGAAAAACTTCCAACATGAAAGTTGTAGATCTTGTTCCAAGATTTCCAAAATGTCCAAGAACATGAAAAAATATTTTGTGGAGCTATGGTTTTGAAATTTAACATTATAGGTTCAATAACATGAATTATAGGTCATTTTTCACCAAGTTTTCAAGTGATCTTGCCAAAATTTTATCTTTTTCCCTTCTAGAAGCATTGTCACCACCAAGGGATAAGTTTTATCCTAAAATATCCTAAGAAAATGATTGAAATAAGGATAGAAACACTTGAGTGAATTAACCATGGTTTAGAAATTTAACCATGTGCATTTATGGCAAAGATTCCTTTCTTATTCCTTAAGCTCCAAGTTGCAAAATCACAAATCTTATCTTGCCTTGATTTCCAAAATTCTTGGCCTATAAATAGAGGTCATTCCTCATTTGGAAATCACACCAAAACAACAATAACCTTGTTTTCTCATTCTTTCTTAAGTTGCAAGTTTTCTCATTTTCAAAGAGGTTAGAATTTCAACTTCCAATCCTTGCAAATTCTAACCAAAGGTGTAATTAAAATCTCTTCTAAACATCATTTAGAAGTTTTCCATCACTTTAAACCATCACAAAAATAATCAAAAGTCAGTCTCCACACAAAACCTCATTTTGTGATTTTTTGAGCCATCACTTACTCAAAATTAAATCCAGTGGTCCATACACTTCTCTTTCACTTAAAACATCTTTTAAACATCAAATAGAAGTTTTTTGAGACTTAGGTTAGGACCTGTAACACCTAAAACACAGAGTTCACCTTCACACCTCCATTAAAGCATATATTGAGCCTTAAAACTCCAACTCTCAATCCATTCGTGTGTGTTCCAATTTTTCACTTCAAACACCGTCTATATAACATATAGATACTATCCAATCACTCAAACAAACTCTAGAACACCTCCACCATCAACTTACATAACCATACCAGAGGTCTGCAACTCGATTTAGTGAGGGAGATTCAACAACTTTCAAAGCAAGCTAGGGGTTGGAGCATACTCAGTGTGGTCCAAGAAAGCTCTTTTGATCATCACTTTACACTTGGGAGTCTTCATACTCGATCTGGTTTTTCACATCAAGAGGTAAGTTTTCGAATTTTTGATATCATCATACATGCATCTTTAGCGTAAATTTTGAAAAGGAATATGTAGATATCATGTTGCTAAAGCTATCTGGGGTCTCAATTTGAATTGAAATTAACTGTGTCCATGAAATCATTGATTTATTCAGTTAGGGTTTGATTTGGGATTCTCAAAATTCACATTCACCTTTAATTGTTAGATTTAATAAGTTATAAGGTTGGAATCGTCATGAAATTCTGAACAATTTGATATTTTACATTTCTCAATTTAATGAGGAATCAAGGAAATACAGGTTTGGCCATTGATGTTTTCGTTGTTGTTTCATGAGGAAAAAGATAGAGTTTGGCTCCATTTTCAAACCTTGTTTTATGATATATTTAATTGTTGTTGTTTCATAACCGGATGAAACAGCCACCCCAGTGATAACACACACTCTCTTAAGTCATTTCCATGCCATAGGTCCAGGGTTCGAATCCCCCTGAGACCTTTTATTTTTCCAACTTTTCACTTTTCTTCCATTTTCAACTATTTTTCAAAACTGATTTTCCAAACTGATTTTCAAATATATTTAATTCAAGGAGCATAAATGACAAGCCAGGCACATGGCTCAGTGTTAAATATTTTCACATGCAAGCCTAAGGTCATGAGTTCAACTCTCCTTAGGACCAAAACATTCTTTTTATCACTTGTTTTCTTCACATTTTTTTATCAAACTTCAACATTTTCAAAAATCAATCAAAGCTTCTCATTTTGAGATGATTTTTTGCTCATTTGTCATTTAATAAACCTATTTTATGATTATGTCAAAAAATGCCATAAAATATTTTCTTTTGATATATTTTTATTAGGTTAAAAATAGACTTTTTAAGTATTTTTAAATACTTTCAAAAAATGTTTTCTTCTTGATTTTTTAACCTAATCTTTTTTAAAACCTCTTGTGAATAATTTTCACTTTTCAAACCTTTTCAAAACTTTCAAAAACATTTTAATTAACTTACACACCTCTTTTCCATGGTCGATTCGATTAATCTTTGAAAATACAAACCAAACTAGGTTTTTTCCCCGAAAATCTTTTGAACTCAAAATCAAATTGATCATGGGCCTCCCTTACAGTGTAAGTCCCAACCCCCTATGTACATATTTAGTTTCCTTGTACATATTCACCCTTTTGTGTACATATTCAATTCCTTGTACATATTTAACTTTTTTTGCAAATATTCAAGTATAAACTAGTATCGTTCGTTAGTTTTATTCCGCTTGTTTATACACCAATTTCACTGGTATTAAGAGGAGCATTATTCTCTATGAAACTGCTCTTATTCCAGTGGGCCTACCTTAAGGTGTAAGTCCCACACCCTTGTATATATCCAAGTATACTAGCTTATCCGCTTGTTTTAAGCACTTATTTATATATTGCTTTCACACTCCTTTGTATATATCCAAGTGCACTAGCTTTTATTTGCTTGTTTTAAACACTTGTTTATATAAACTCTTATGAATGCTTACACACACTTTGTCATATATATACTTGTTCATGTTTATTTATGTCATTATAACTAGGTTCCCCATAGCCTCCTCTTAGGCTTCGTACAAAAGAGCTCCCCTGTTGAGTTAGCCTCCCCTTGGGCTTCGTACAAAAGAACTCCCTCGTTGAGTCTAGCCTTCTCTTGGGTCTCATACAAGAAATAGACATGGAAATATCTAACAGCCTCCTATCGGATTTCCAATACAAAGAATCACCTTCGCTAGGATAGAACCCTAAGAGTATGGTTTTCCAGTGAAATCACTCTTAAAGCCAAGCCAGCCATACCCTATAGTCTCCTCTTAGGCTCCCAATACAAGGACCCTCGATGTCACTCGGAAAGCCTCCTCTTTGGCTCACAATACAAGGACCCTCGACATCCCTTGGATAGCCTCATCTTGGGCTTACAATACAAGGACCCACGGGCTTCTTAAAAGCATCCCCCTAATCAATAACAAAACAATTCTCCTTAGAGATAAGACATGAATCATCTCTATGGAAGAAGTATCTCATCTATAGCATCACATTTAAATCAAACATTTTCCAAAATAAACACTTTTTCAAACAAAACATCTTTCTTAACTGTAAGTGACAACGCTTGTACACTCAAGAAAATCGCCCAATGCTTACAATGAAAGACTCAACGTGTTTTTCAAACATCTTTCTTAACTTGTAACTGGTAACGCTTGTACACTCGAGTGAAACACCCAATGCTTACAATGAAAGATTTAAACAATCAAATTTTCAAAAATGTATGTGATGAAATAGATTAGATACATTTTTCATTAAGATGACACTTGCCGTTGTCTCTTAAAATCTTTGCTTCCAGTAGCACATAAGTGGGAACTACGATTGCTTTGACTTTCTCAATCTCCTTTTGAGAATACGTAGGCACAAGGTCTCACCCTTGGCGAGCATACTTATTTCTCCCTCAAACCGAACATACCTTAATTTCCCTTAGATCCGAGCTATAAATGCTCTGATTCCCTCTAGGGGGTATGTATGCAGAGGATCTCAATGATCTTTGCGAGCATAATCATAATAAATAAACTTAGGTTCCTGCCTAACCTACCCTTCTTAAATCCCAAAGAAGAAATTTTCCAAAAATAGCATAGCAAATAAAATAAACGCACAAAAGGTTCCTATAGAATACTATAGATATATAGGGTGCTAATACCTTCCCTTTATATAACCAACCCTATTACCCAGATCATTCCCCCATGCGTTGTGTTTAGCGCACACTAATCGCATTGCATATCAATTTTAGGGTATTTCAGCTTTCCCCTTTTCCTTTCCTTTCTTGTTTGGAAACAATAAATCTTGGTATTCGCGACATCTTTTAAACAAAAAAATCAAAGAGTAAATCATTTTGAGCCAAAGATTCGAATTCTGATTCGATTCCCTCGTTCTTCACTTTTTATCGCGAACAGAAAAATGGCGACTCTACTGGGGAGTACCAATATTTTCTTTTTTTCCAAAAAAGAAAAAAAAGGGGTTAAGCCTCATTTGTGCATTTATTTGTTTTATTTCTTATGTGTTTTATTCTGTTACTTGCGATTTCATGTGATGGAAAAAAATCCTAACTCGGATTTAAGAAACATTTTAAGAATTAGGTGGGGGTATAATCCTATTAACTTACGAGGAGTCTAAGTCCTTAATAAGTTAATTTGAGATCGCTCGCTCAGTGGAGGTTTTCTATGGGTAATTGTTTTTAGCAAGTTATTTGCGAAGAAATTTTTTCTTTTCAAGGGAACCAGCAAAGCTGAGTTGGCTGTAGAACCCATAACCCATCCTGGCCATTTAGGATGTAGTGCAGAAATTATTCAGGTATAGACTTGGATTAGTTGTCATGCGAGAATACGATCAGGCGAGTTTTTCTTGAAAAATTACTAGACTACGAGTTAGTTGTTTAAGCCGATAATATTTCAAAGAGAAGCATAGAAACTGTATTATCAGTAGAATATGTTTTACAGGTGATTAAACCCATAGAACTTACCCACATGTGGTTCTTATCGTTGACCACATGCTCGCAACTTCAAACATTTGAACCTATGTTGTGTGTAACCATGTTTGTATCTTTGTGGGATTAATGCATTCATGAATTCCTAAAAACCTCATTTCTCATTTTCTTTCCATAAAATTTCCAAATAATTTAGAGAATTTTTCTTTGCAAACATTCTAGGTTAGAGGGATGGATGTAAGAAGAAGAAATACCAAGAGATACATTTTTAGATTTCCTGAGGTGAAAAAGTTAAAAGAGTTAACATCCTTGGTCGAAGATCCCTCGGATTTCAGAAAATGCTATGGAACTATTTTAACTATCTTGAACACTAACATTGATGAAAGACTTCTTAAAACCTTGGTTCAGTTTTACGATCCTGTTTATCGTTTTTTCACTTTCCCTGATTACTAGTTGATGCCTACTTTGGAAGAGTACGAAAATCTTTTAGGTATCCTAGTGTCTGATAAAGCTCCTTTTAATGGTTTGGAAGCCATTCCGAAGCCACAAGTCATTGCAACAATGACTCACTTAAAGAAATCTGAGATAGAAAAAAAACTTGACCACTAAAGGAAATATCTTAGGACTAACTTCAAAGTTTTTAATGGAGAAAGCTTTTAGTTTTGCCGAAGCAGGTAGTATGGTAGCTTTTGAGGCTATTTTAGCTCTACTCATTTATGGGTTGGTTTTGTTTCCTAACATCAAAGACTTCGTTGATATCAATGCCATAAGGATCTTTTTGATTTGAAATATTGTTCCTACATTTCTTGGTGATATGTATTTCTCTATCATCAAGGAGATGGAATTATTGTGTGATGTGTGCCTTTGTTGTTCAAATAGATTGTTTCACACTTGCCTAAGTCTCCTATCTTCAAGTAAAACAAAATTGGTTGGCATTGACCTCGAAGACTCGTGTCTTTTACTAATGACGATATTCATTGGTATGCTTGGCCTACAATGAGATGAAAATCATTGAAAGTTGTGGAGAGTTTGTCAACGTACCTCTCATTGGTACACAAGGAGGAATTACTACAACCCATTCTTGGCGAGACGTCAACTTGGGTATGAAAACTCGAGTAAACCCATTGGTCTTACAGTAGAGGGTTACTTTTATCATGAAGGGAAAGATTCCCAAGGTTTGAAAGCCAGAATGATAAGAGCTTGGAACCATATTCGAAGGAAAGAAAAAGATGATGTAAGGAATTGTGTAGCCATGGAAATCTACACTTGTTAGGTAAAGAAAAGAGCGAAGGAATTTCGAATGCCTTATGCTTATGAAGAACCCATGTTCCCAGTGGTATCTAAATCGACCACCATTCCCATTGAGACTATGGGAGAATACCAATAAGCTTTGTCTAAAATGAGGCTAGATAAAGATGCTTTGGAAGACAAATTTCTTAAGGATGAATTTAAGAATGTAAAGCTTAAGAAACATGTCAAATATCATGAAAAAACGCTCTCCTTTCAAGATGGATGGCTCATGGAGAAAGATGAGAAAAATCGCTGAAAGAATGACGCGATCAAGAAATACATCAGAGAAAGAAAAAGAAAGCTTGAAGAATTGACAAATGGCAATCCTACTCCTGATGAGTGGAAGAATGTTGTTAACAAGCTAAAAGCCGAGAAAGCTGAATTGAAAGCTTACTATGGAAAAGAGATCTTGAAGTTGAAGCTGCATCAAGAATTTGATTCTTCATCCGACGAAGATGCTTGATTAGAATAGTTTAGATTTTATTTTTTTCATTCGCTTTGTTGTAAGAGCTATGCTAAAAAAACTTGTTCTAATCTTTCCTTGATATATCAATAAAATGAGAGTTTTATGTTCAAATATTTGCAAGAAATTTCTCTTTTAAAAATTCTTTGGAAAAATAATTTCTTTTCTTTTGCATTCATAATCATGCATCATCTTGCATTTCGAGTTTGTTATCTAGAGTCTCATCTTTTGGAATTTTCTCCAGAGATCGTCAAGTTACCGCATCTTAAAGTTTCCCGATTGCGTTCATAGTCAACTCGTAGATACAATACTCGTGCAAATAGAAAGAAAGCAATGGAAGATTTCGAACAAGAGAATATTGAGCTTCGTGGTACAGTAACCACACTTTAAGAGGAAGTGGAAAGACTCAATGTTTTGGTGAGCTCGTTGGTAGCTGCGTAGAATCAACAACCACCACCTAACAGTCAAGTTCAAGTAACAATGATTTCAGAAATCACTACTACTCTATCTTCTGCTATCACAGTTAGTAATCCGCTTTTCACTATACCAGAGGGTTACCCTTGGGGAATTCCTTTCAACTTCAGCGTAGGTTTTTGTCAAAATACTTCTGAAGTATCGGTAACCACAACTGAGGTTCCTACTTTACAGAATTCAGCGTTCACTCCGTAGCCCGGAGTAACCTTTCCTCAAGTCACTATGTTAGTTTCTCAACCAATTATGACAAATTTAACTCCTCTGGTTCACACTATTCCTTACGTGAACAACAAAGTTTATCATGATCTTGGAGACAACACGGATTCTCGTGACCGTATGGAATATCTCCAAGAACTGTTGAATAAGATTTAGTTAAAGATCAAGACTATATATGGAAAGGATTTGTTTGGGAAAAATGCCCACGATCTGTGTCTGGTTCCCAGTGTAAGAATACTAGCCAAGTTCAAAGTCCCTGACTTTGAGAAATACAAAGGTAACTCTTGCTCACAAATCCATCTTGTGATGTATGCTAGGAATATGTCTACTCACAATGATAATCATCAATTGCTCATTCACTACTTTCAAGATAGCCTTACTGGCGCCGCTCTAAAGTGGTACATGGGATTGGATAGTACTAACAATCGAACTTTCAATGACCTAGGTGAAGCTTTTGTTCGACAATATAAGTACAACTTAGACATGGCTCCAGATTGAGACTAACTCAGAGCAATGTCTCAAAAGGATAAAGAGACTTTCAAAGAGTATGCCCAACGATGAAGGGAAATTGCTGCCCAAATCAATCCACCATTGGAAGTGAAAGAGATGACTAAGATATTCTTGAATACTCTTGGCTTTTTCTACTATGAGCGCATGATCTCCAGTGCTCCAAATGATTTCATCGAAATGGTAAACATGGGGATGCGATTAGAAGAAGGAGTCCGAGTAGGACGTTTAACCAAAGAAGTTGGATCTTCAAGTGGACCCAAGAAATTTGGAAGGAGTTTCCCAAAGAATAAGGAACAAGATGTTGGAATGGTATCCCAATGGAGACCAAGAAGAAACATTAATCACCGACAACAGGTAGCCGTTGTTGCACCAGTTGTTAGTTCAACTTCAAACATGGTATTTACCCCACAATTTCAACAACAGAATCAGCAACCTCGACAGCAGGCTCAGCCATTTAACAATAATCAAAATCGTGCTCCTAGAATTATACAGTTTAACCCAATTCCGATGTCTTATACGGAATTATACCCTGCTTTAATTGAAAGGAATCTTGTTAAAACTAGAGCACCGCCGTTAGTTCCTGATAAGTTACCTTGGTGGTATAAAGCTAATGTTTCTTGTCCTTTTCACCAAGGGGCACCTGGCCATGATCTTGAACTTTGCTTAACTTTGAAGGCTGAAGTTCAAAGATTGGTTAGAGCTAACCTTCTTTCTTTTAAGGATATGAATCCTAATATACAAGCGAATCCACTGCCTAATTATGGAGGGCACGCTGTGAACATGGTGTATGGATGTCCTGGCCAATATCAAGTATTCGACATAAACTTGGCAAGAGAAGACCTAGTATAGATGCATGCTACTTTCTGCGTAATGGGTGGTTTTGCTCGATACAACTACGGATCTTGTAGGATTTGTTCTAGAGATTCTCGTGGGTGTTCTAATGTGATTAATGGATAATGGCTACATTCGAATCCTCGGAAATAGGAATGAGAATAAAGTGATTATGATAAGATGTTATCCGCATGAATATTTAGTCTCATATATCAACTTGGTAACTCCTGAAGTAAATGTCATCATACCTCATTTCAACATGCCCGAGCGCATAGAAGTTTCATACAACAAAATAAGGGTTCCTGTTTCTCCTTTGATCATTTGTCTACGCGGACCTGTTCCTTATGACTCTGACAAAGCAGTTCCCTACCAATACAATGCAACAATGATGGAAAATGGGAAAGAAGTTACCATACCTACTCTTTCATCCATAGTTAACATCGCCGAAGTAAGTCGAGTAACTAGGAGTGGGCGTGTGCATACCCCGTTGCCACCAAAGTATCTTATCGCTCTTGTGGCTAGGAAAAGTCCTATTGATGTACCTTTTATGAATTCTGTAGGAATTCCTATTGGTAATCCAGACTTAAAAATTGGTCTGTTTGATGGAACCATTATTAATCCTGACTTCAATGAAATTCTAAAGCTGATCAAGAAGAGTGAGTACAAAGTTGTGGATCAACTGATGCAAAATCCTTCCAAAATCTCAATACTCTCTTTGCTTTTAAACTCTGAAGCCCATCGATAGGCCCTGATGAGAGTTTTGGATCAAGCCTTTGTAGATCACGATGTGACTATCGACCAATTTGGTGGAATCATAGCCAACATAACGGTTTGCAACAATCTGAGCTTCAGTGATGAGGAACTCCCTGAAGAGGGTATGGATCACAATTTTGCTCTGCATATCTCTATGAACTGTCAATCTGACTCTTTGTCTAACGTGCTATTGGACACTGGCTCTTCCTTAAACATAATGCTGAAAACGACTCTCGCTCGTTTGTCATATAAAGGAACACCTATGAAATTCAGTGGTGTAGTAGTCAAAGCTTTTGATGGATCATGAAAATCTATTATTGGAGAAATCGATCTTCCGACGATAATTGGTACGCATACTTTTCAAGTCACCTTCCAGGTTATGGATGTTCAAGCCGCCTATAGCTTTTTTCTAGGTCAACCATGAATTCATGAAGCTGGAGCAGTAACATCTATGCTCCACCATAAATTGAAGTTTGTAACAAATGGAAAGTTGGTAACCATAAGTGGGGAGCAAGCTTTGTTGGTGAGCCACTTTTCCACTTTCTCTTTCATCATTGCTGATGATGTAGAAGGAACGCAGTTCCAAGCTCTCTCGTTAGAAGATGAATCTACTAAAAGAAACAGATCATCTATCTCCTCTTACAAAGAAGCAGCGCAGATAGTAAAGGACGATACTGCCACCAGTTGAGGACAAGTTGTGATTCCTGTCAATAACGAAACCAAAACGGGACTCGGATTTACTCCAGTACTCTCAAAATCCACTAAGAAGGATGAAACTCTTCGTCCATTCAAAGAAGTATTCCACAATGAAGGTTTCCTTAACCCTATTCCTCAAGAGGTCAATGTTCTTATTGAAGAAGGAACTAAAGAAAATCTCTCTGGTTATGAAGAATAGAAGACTTATCTTAACGACTCTGGATACATATCTCAGGAAGAACCACATACACCATTCTATCCTCCTTCATACAAATTTAAAGGCATGTTCCAGCAAGATGATAAAGAATAAATTCCACCTATCCCACCTGAGGTCTGGGATACCTTGGGGCAGCCAAGTGGAAAATATGACTTCATGGTAAAATATACTGCCCCTGAAAGTTCAAGAATTTCAATCGAAGATATCCAACCAACTGGGTGGAAAGATCCTCTTGAATATCTTAGTCAACCAGAAGAGGCATACATGCCCTCTCAATCTCATCATCCATTTGAGATCATGACTGGAGATCTTTGCTTCAATACACCTACAAAGGTTGTTGAACCTGAATTTGTCTATTCCCATATAAATGCAATTTTTGGAGACGATTGGGAAGATGGTCCCAAAAATGACTTGGAAAGTGCCTCTGACAACGAGTCTCTTCATCCAGAAGATTGGGAATTACATCCTAAAAGTCCAGAATACATGTCGTCTGAAGACACATGTACCTTATTTTATACTCCTCGACCTGTTGAACAAGTAGAGGAAGATCGCCTCAGTAGTACAAAGGACAAGGTTAACAAACTAGAGCCTTCAAATCCTGCTCGACCAACGGTAAACGTCATCACTGAAGATGATCCTAAGGGAAAACTGCAGGAATACATAGTCTACCAAGGAGTTCATCACTATTGGAAAGTTGTTGAAGCTCTGACTGTTGTTCACCATTCAAAGTAATCATCTCGTTTTTGTTTTGAACTCTCGCCCAGCCCAAGGCAGAGAGATGTTTTATAGGGATAACTTTTAAATGTTTTTCTCTTCGTCTTGCCCAAGATAAAAGAGTTTGTGTTTAGGGTTTTGTTTCAAAAATAAATCATAAATAAAGCGTCGTTTTGTTTTCCCATATTTATGTGTTTGTTTTTTTTTTTTTTTTTTGCATGTTTTATAGAAATTGTAATCGTAAAAAACAAAAAAAAACACTTTCAAATAATATGCATACAGTTTTGCATTCGTTGCTTTCTAAAAAATGAACATAAATCACATGTGCAGATTAAAAATGAATAAACTCATTGAATGCAATAACTCTATGCCCTATCCCAACTTTGAATTCCCTGTGTTCGAAGTCGAAGAAGAGGAAGAAGAAGGGATCTCAGATGAAATTTCCCGACTACTTAAGCATGAGGGAAGATCCATTCAGCCTCACGAAGAGCCTTTAGAAACAATCAACTTGGGTTAAGAGGAAAAAAAAAGGAGTGATCATCAGAGCGCTACTCGATGACGATGTCAAGAGAAAACTGATAGATCTTCTCAAAGAATATGTCGATGTGTTTGCTTGGTTCTACTGGGACATGCCTGGGTTGGATACCAACATCGTAGAGCATCACTTGCCATTAAATCCTGAATTTTCGCCAGTTAAGCAAAAGCTGAGGAGGACTCACCTTGATATGGCCAATAAAATAAAAAAAGGAGGTTCAAAAGAAACTCGACGCAGGTTTTCTCGTCACCTCCGAACATTATCTCCTCTCCGTGGCCTTTCTCCATGTGGGGTATCGACATGATTGGAATGATTGAACCAAAAGCTTCAAACGATCATCGCTTCAACTTAGTGGCCATTGATTACTTTACCAAATGGGTCGAATCAACATCTTACGCCAACGTTACAAGACAAGTGGTTATGAGGTTAATCAAGAACAACCTCATTTGTCGATACAGAATTCCAAGAAAGATCATTACAGATAATGGATCGAACTTGAACAACAAAATGATGAAAGAACTGTGTGAGGAATTCAAGATTGAGCATCATAAATCTTCTCCTTATCGACCAAAAATGAACGGTGTTGTGGAAGTCGTCAATAAGAACATTAATAAGATCATCTAGAAAATGGTCGTCACTTATAAAGACTGGTATGAAATGTTGTCATTTGCTTTACATGGGTATCGCACTTCAGTACGCACTTCAACAGGGGAAACCCCTTTCTCTTTAGTGTATGGCATGGAAGCAGTGCTCCCTGTGGAAGTTGAAATTCCATCAATGAGAGTCCTCATGGAGGCTAAGTTATCTGAGGCTGAATGGTGTCAAAGAAGATATGATCTGTTGAACTTAATCGAAGAAAAACGTATGACCGCTTTGTGTCATGGACAACTGTATCAAAGAAGGATGAAGAAAGCCTTTGACAAAAAGGTTCGACCTCGTGAATTCCAAGAAGCCGGCCTCGTGCTTAAAAAGATATTGTCTTTTCAACCAGATTCTTGGGGCAAATGGTCTCCTAATTACAAAGGCCTGTACATTGTCAAAAGAAGCTTCTCTGGTGGTGCTATGACTCTCTGTTGTACCCCAAAATTTATCCTCTTCTTTTCTGCGTTTCCCTGGCTTATAATTCCATTGCATAAACATACATGTAATAGCATGCATAGAATTCTTCATGAAGAGTATCAGGTTCCAGGTATTCCGAATGGCACCCAAAAGAGTTTACTTCTCAGTAAAGGGGATTTCGGGTTTCGGCGCATTTTGGGCACTCCAGAAGGCGTATCTCTCATCTCCCTAGGTATTTTATGTTGGTCTTCGACTGGCATTTCCCCCTCGTGATTATCTACGATTTCCGTTTGAAGGTCGAGAACAGATTTTGTGAGGAAGACTCTCAAAGGAGTCATTTCCCCCGGCGGATCAAGCTGATTTTAGTGCTGAATCGTGCGTTTTGGCTCACCGAAAAGGCTTTATTTCCTAGCTGGAAGCTCAGAATTGAGCAGGACTTATTTCTAAAATTCCGTATCAAAGTTATCTATAACTCTCATTTGCAACTCGGGAGCTGATTCCCCACCGATCAGTACCAGAATTTCATTCTCTGAGGTTGATCTTGAGTTGAACCGAGAAATTTTAATCTGATACGCGAAGTTCGAAACATCATATCTCGCTCGATTTTCATCAAAACGGGACGGGACTGGTGCCAAAAGTTCACAAATCTTGTTAGCTTCGAATGTCCCACAGATACGCATGTGCAAATTTGATCGAAAGATCCTCGTCTAAGGTAGTTCCCCCACGGAGCGCGAACGAAATTCTGCATGTGTCAGTGTTCCCAAATTGATGCTGAAACTTCAAAAATTTCTATTTCCTTGATAATTCATCGGATCAAGTCGGGATTTTGATTCACGCAAGCAAAATCGCATTCCAGACACTTTTCGTTTGCATTCTGACTCCGAATTCCGCACGGATTTGGCTGTTTTGGATTAATTACGAAAATTATTCGGATAATCGTAATTAGCTTGTTGATTATGGACCCAAAAGCTATAAATAGATTTTCCTCTTCACAAATCACAAGAACATAACCATTTTGCTTAATTTTCCACTACCACAAATACTCCAATTCTCTCAAATTCCAAAGCACAAAAACTCAAGAAAGCAAAAAACTTCAACTTTCCCTCCAAGCAACCACCACAGGCCACCACCGGACCTCCGTTCACCACCGGCCTCAGCCACAGACCGCGCTAAGCGCGCCCTGCGATTTCTGGTTTTTCTCCATCGCGGTTTCTCCTACTTCAATCTACATCTCTTTCTCCTCCTTCTACTCACATTTGACGTGGAAGGATCGTATTCATCTTAATTTTCTCCTGAATTTCAAGATTCAAGGATTTCTCTTCTTCTTCTTCAATCTTCCATTGAAATCCAAGCTTTTCTTCAAGGATTCAAGCTTAATTCCGAAGATTATCTACAATTACTCATTGATTTGGTATTTTCTTTGAAGAGCACAAGGAATTCCTCTCCAATTTGACTCAAACTTCAAGTGCAAGTAAGTGTTAGGTTCAAATAAGCACTTATTTTAAGCTGTTTCTTGACTTTCAGCTTTTCTTGAAATTGAATACCGAAATTGCATGCAAATTCAATGTAGATTCTGATTCTAGAACTTGTACTGATGAATTTCTTGATTTGAATTGGATTTTGCCGCCTTATGTGTGTCGGAGTGTGGATTTTTGGGTTCATAGCATGTATATACACTTGTGCATTCATTTTCCCCTTGCATATAGGACACAAACTCCTACATTTTGCATCATCTATCGAATTTTCATGCATTGGTGAGTACTTAGCTTGATCAATTTCATTGATTCATGGTGATTTGAAGCATAACTTACATTCAACATGTAGATATCCAAGCATTTAGTGCATTGTGCATAAGCTTGTTGCATGTGCACTCCAAGTGTTTGTATCAATGCTTGACTTAGATTCTTTGGAAGAAAACCTCAAAATGTAATGGCTAGCATGCATTCAATTTCATAAATGAACATTGGAATTATCATTTTGATTTGCATTCCTTGCATGTTCATTCATTACTTTGATATGAACATTGGTTTTATCGATTCGATTTGCATCTCACATGTTCATGCATCTCTACATGTATATGAGCGTTGGTTTTATCGATTCAATTTGCATTCCTTACATGTTCATTCATTACTTTGTATATGAGCATTGGTTTTATCGATTCGATTTGCATTCCTCGCATGTTCATTCATTACTTTGTATATGAGCATTGGTTTTATCGATTCGATTTGCATTTCTCGCATGTTCATTCATTACTTTGATATGAGCATTGGTTTTATCATTTTGATTTGCATTCCTTGCATGTTCATTCATTACTTTGATATGAACATTGGTTTTATCGATTCGATTTGCATTCCTCACATGTTCATGCATCTCTACATGTATATGAGCATTGGTTTTATCCATTCGATTTGTATTCCTCACATGTTCATGCATTGCTACATGTATATGAGCATTGGTTTTATCGATTCTATTTGCATTCCTCACATGTTCATGCATCTCTACATGTATATGAGCATTGGTTTTATTGGTCGATTTGCATTCCATGCACGTTCGTTTAGCTCTCGTTTGTTGCTGGATCGTGGCCTAACGGTATGGATCAAATTATGGCATGGAAACATCACGAACAGGTGGTTCGGATCAAAAATAATTTTTCTACAGGTTACAGGTCGCGCTTAGCGCAGTCCAGAGCATGCTAAGCGCCAAATGTTCTGTCTGGCTGAGTTGTAGGTCGCGCTTAGCGCGGTATATCGCGCTTAGCGCGGTCCTCTGGTTTATTTTATCTGATTTTCTCGATTCTGAAGGTGAATAATAGACACCCTAGCTATGCTTGGTTACTGTTTGCACTCTATTTCATGCAAGGACATGCGTCGCATACACGTGCGGCTCGTTTCTCCGATACTCGCATACTTTTCTTTCACTTGCCTTTTGGGTCTAACTCCCTTCTTGCAGGTTTTGCTTGAGCTTGTGCACCCACGTGTACACCATACCTATCCTGTTTTGCTTGCCTTAATCTTGTTCTTGCAGGCATTGTTGCTTCGGATGCGTATCGAGACGCTTTCCGCTTGTTTCGATGCTTTGAACAATTCTCACCGGTTTACTCTTATTGCATGGTTGCAGTACTTGAAGTTTTCCGGAGTAGTTCTACCGCTTGCAGTGCTCTTCGGATCCTATATTCGTTCGGTAGTTTCTACACTGTTATCGCATTCTCTTACAGCTTTCCTAGATATCATGAGAAGTAGGGATTTTACAGCTTTCTTTTGCCATGAGAAGTAGGAATAGAGATGCATGATGGGGCTTCCGTAGTTGGAGCATGTTCAGGAACCCCTCTGGTTTATTTAAAGACCCGTTTAGGGCAATTCTACTTGTGATTGGTGCATGTTTGCTTGCTTATCTGTTTTTCCCCAGGAGCTTGGTTAGGATTGATTCTTTAGCCTAGACCTTAGGATCCACATCCTTTGCATGTCAACATAGGTAGAGATTTCCCTTGCATCCTCAACCATAGGTCCAATCTTTTGCATGACAATATTAGGGTAGCGCTTAGCTAGTTTCCCTTTTGCTTTCCTAGTTTCTTTCGCTTTTTTGCTTGTGATTAAAACTAAAGCTTGTTTTTTTTCCTTTCCTTTCAAACTCAAAACACTTAATAATGGTTTAAACTCCTTTTTCAAGGTAAAAGCAACCAACCAACACAAACTCTTTCGCCTTTGCGCGCTTTCATTTCTTTTTGTGCTTAAAACCTTTTTCACAAGTAAAAAACACAAAACCCACCAAAACATTTGAGCCGAACTACGGCGCTCTGACTTTCCATTGCACGCGGGAATACGTAGGCATCTTGTCACGGGGCTCGATCGAGAAAACTTTGTAAATACTTCCTTCTTTTCCCCGTGGTTTCTTATTTTCTCTTTTCTTTTGCATGCATGATTAGCGATTAAGTATAGATATAACACACCCTTTAGCTAGAAATAGAAAGTGGATACCATAGAGTACTACAGGCGTGTGGGGTGCTAATCCCTTCCCCTCGCGTAACTAACTCCCTTACCTAGATTCTCTCGATTTCACGGTTATAGGACCGCGATTTCTCCCCTCAGGTTTACTCGATGTTTTCCTTTCTCCCTCGTGAGATAAAAGACGTTCGATGGCGACTCTATTTGATACTAGTTATCATGTCGGAGGTTCCGCCGGTGTTTTCACTCTCGCAACCATGGACGGCGATGAACTCCCGCATCTTATAAATGCTGATGCAGTCCAGAAATACTTTGTATAAAAAGAAAAAAGAACAACTTGGTAATTCGAAAACCCGATAAGGGCGGCTTAGACAAAAATGAGTGTCTTGGTGGACTGAAAACCTGAAAGATCGGTCTAGGAAAAAATTAGAGACAATAAACAAAAAGTTTATACTAGTAGATTGAAAACCTGAAAAGGAAATCTAGGAAAAAATTAAGGATTAATTGAGAAATTAACTACATCAGTCCGTACTTCGTCAACCTGAAAAATCTTCCATCAACGGATCTTCAAACAAATCTTCTGAAGCAACCAGCACAGTTGGAATTCAAAGTTGATAGGGAGAATATCAGTTATTGCTTTCAATGTAACCTTTTCCAAATATATTACCATTTCCAACTTTCGTAAACAATCCATGGAATCACGCCTTTGGCTGATTACCATCCTATAAATAAAATTTGAGCCTTGTGCCCATTTGTTTGCAATTCTTGTTTTATTCTCTTGCAAAATAACGTTTTTTCTTGTGATAATCACTTTTGAAACAAAAAACAAAAAAAAAGTTTTAAATGAATTTTTACTTCTAAACTTTTCAAAATAAAAGCCAAATTTTCCTTTGAATTGTGAACATAGAAGGAACATCAACATTTATCTCCATGAGTGTTTCGACCTCAAAAAAGGAGGATAAACAATTGCTGAGGAGTTTTCTCTTCCTCGAAAGAAATTATCAAAGGCGATATTATTGTCCAAAAAGAATTCCCAAACCTGGCATCACCATTGAAAAATGCTTTTTCTCCCCAGAGAAGTCTAAAGCATGCAACTTTGATTCATCATCAGTGATATCTACACATTGCTGAAGATTTTGCTGAGTATCTGATTGAACTACGATAGTAGTCCTTCTCCAAAAACTCTTTATTGTCTTGTCAAGTATCACCAGCATGCATACGACATTCATGACATTCATTATTCATACATAATTGCATCATTAATGCATTCTTGAATTTTTCAATGTTTGCTTCAATATCACTTGTTTAGGTTGCATTTATTCCCGAAAACAAGTATAGATGTGTCATCTCTCCAATAGACTGTCACTCCTAAGCAGAAAGAGCATATTCTTTCTCCAATTCCCCAATCGAGTTCGTTCCTCATTGGGTTCAAAATCTTATTTGACCGTTTCTTTCCAGTTCATTCCTAGATAAAACCTCATCTTTAACCAATTCAAGTCTAGAGTTCACAAAAAAATTCTACCTGCAAACAATAAGCAATAGCCTCATCATCCGAGCCGCTTATTTCTTTCTTATCTTTGAACTTATCATAAAACAATTGTTCTTCTTAACAAGTACAATCACGAAAGTTCAAGAAATCCCCACAGTTGTCTTTCTCTCTGAGAAACCTGTATCTTTACAATCAAAACGCCTGCATCTTCTCAAAAAGATCCTCGGAATGATTATAATTGGGAAAGTCGAAACTCATTTGAGATCTGTTTCCATTACTATTTGTTATTCACAAGGCTGAATAATTAGTAAAATTTTCTCAAGAATTTCCTTGTTATAGTTATCAATTTGCTGATAATTGGTAATATATTCAGAACTCATACCATTTACTATCACAATGCCGATAATTGGTAAATGAGTCTTCACTTCAAATTACCATAAATTATCACCAAGATGATAATTGGTAATATCACCTTTAATTACCTTGAACATTGTCACCAGGCTTATAGAAGGTAATTTCCTTGTTTCCCAAAGCGAAACAAATATTCACTTCCTTTGTGAATCTATTTTCCTAGTGAAACATATAATTGTTTCCAAACAAATATGATTCTTCTTTCTTAGACAGATAGAGACATCCTCACAAATATTTTTCACCAATTGTGTTACCCTTTGGTACCTCCTTGGTAAATTTTCTGCAATCACTTTGCATCATTCACATTTTTTGGTATCTTAGGCCCAAAATTTGTGCATTATGATATTTAAGTCTCTTCCCACCTATCAAGACGAAGATTTTCATCTTCATATCTCAGGTTGAAGAAACTTAAATAGGGGAATCTATCATACCCTAATTTTTGACCTAAGATACCATCTCATATCATTCACATATGCATCATTGCATCACTGACAATTTTAGAACAAGATAGCTTGTGTGTGCTCCTTGAGCCAAATTAGGGTTTTGAATCAAATCTTTCATCTATTAAAGATATGATCAATTAGGGTTTGAGTCTCCACTCACCAGTAATGATCTATCTTCATCAATCATGAACATTTGATCTTCAAATTCTAATCATTTCCTCAAGATCAATCTTGAATCGACCAACTTAGGGTTTTGATCGAGGATGGTGTATCATTGACTTTTTGCTCAATGAATGACCTAATTGCTTGGATCATGATTTCAAAATCACCAATGCAATATCTTGACCTAATTTATTGAGTCAAAACATCTCCAAATCCATGCTTGATCATCATAGAAATTCTGAATCATCTTGAAATGTTTTTTTTTGTTTTTTTGTTTACTATTCAGATAATCGGGTGACGTGGCGAGTTAGGCATTTTGTTCACTTCATATTTTCTATGACCTATTGATAACATTAAAATGTGACATGAAAAGGAAAACGTGACAGTGATTTAAATAAAAAAGGAATGATTATTATTTAGTTTTTTTTATTTCAGTAAGGCACCCTCTTTCCGAGACCAAGATGGATGTTGAAACATATTTTAGGTCATTTAGATATTCAGGTTTACACCCCCTGTTTCTATGTTTCACAATATGACACATGTCCAATTTCGCATTCGATTTTGATTATTTCGACTTGTAAAAAATATGTAAAAATAGGTTCTTGACTTTTTAATATCTTAGGAAAATTTTTATATTTTTTGTGAATTTTTTTACAATTAATTTCCATTATCTTTTTATCGACTATTGATAACATGTTTATAAATGGTTTTTTACATAACACCTTGTACATTCTAAGGCGGTCTTCAATCGTTTCTTGACTATAAAAATTTCTAAAAATTAGATTCTGATTCTATAATGTGTGAGGAGCCTTTAGGTAATTTTGTCATAATTTTTTAGATCTCTTTAGGTCTTCATCCGATTTTTCCTTTGTGTTGTACAAAGATAGATAATTGTCTACTAGTTCACCTAGTTAGGAATCGATTTTTCGCATACAATGCCTAATACTTATTCTAACCCTCAACTAACTTCTTGATTAGTACCTTGATATGTTTAGGTAGTTGTAACCTTAATTTAGTAATCCATAATTGAGGCATATGATTAGGGTACCATGACATTTGACTCTTGGAGCAACGATGGATCATTTTGACTTAGTTTTGTGCATAACTATGTTTTAACCATGATTTTTCTTGTACATTTAGTTTGAGATCATTGAATATGATTTAGTTACTGAATTATAGAGTTCCATACTTAGCTTAACTCAATACTTACTCAATTTCTAAGTTTTGATTATGTTGTGATGTTTAAAAGCATGTTTCTCACTTGTCATTTGCATTGACTAATTGTTGGAGTGTGATACCATGTGTTTCTTAGAAAATTTAGGACATTTATCCTAATTTAATGGTAGTTAAGTGTAAACCTCACCTTAGTGTTCTAAGTAGAGCTTTAAAGCTAACCCTTAGCGGTATAATTCTTAGGAACTAGTTTAATTGTCGTATAGTTCATCTAGGTTCCTCTTGCATGTTTATTTTGCAATATTTTCCTCTACTCTAGAGAGATGTTTAGGTAATCTCTAAAATGTGTATATGCTGTCCCCTATTAGGAAGTTACACTTCATGCCCCGATTTCTTCGTGAATAGGCGTTTTAGGCTATTTAAGTGTAGATTTTTTGGTTTCCAACTTCTCTTGATCGCTAGTTTTGTTTAGAATTTCATTTGAGGACTATTGTGATGGATTTAGCTCGATCTTGATATCGTTCATGAGGTATTTTGAATTATATACGTGTGGCTTCCCGATTTTCCATTCATATGTTGCTATGCATGTATATATTCCAAATCTTTTCATTTGGATCGTATTTTGACTTGGGATGTGAGCATGTAACTACATTCCCGCCTCTTTGTTATTTTTGACGTGTTTGTTGACTTGTGCAAGGTATATTGAGTATATTTTTGTTAGTTACCTAATCTTGGTACACTAACACTCCACTTCGCGCGTGGTTACCGCTACGCCCGTAGTTTTGTTTGCGCTGTAGACGCATTTGGCTTTGTGTGTTCTCATGACATGAGAAACACACATTCTGTTATTTTGTTTGGATACGTACCTTTGTGCATGTGTTTTTATTGTTATGAGGACACGTATGCTACACGCACATATTGCATGATATCACCTTGTGGATTATATTGATCGACCTGTTTTTGACTATTGCTTTGTTGATGTCACCTTACTCGAAGTTTTCTGGAGTAGTTACGCTTTGCTTGCTTACTATGGATTGATATCCGTTTGGTATTACACTGCTTCTGGTTTATCTTTATGCATTTACTGCTTTCTAGAGATCATAAGAAGTAGGAACTTTATCGCTTTCCTTGCCATGACAAGTAGGAATAGAGATGTATGATGGGGTCTCCATTGCTGATTATGTCAGGAACCCCTCTGGTTTAGTTAAAGACACGTTTAGGGCAATTCCACATATTGTGTGCTATTTGTGTGTGGTTTGTTTAAAACACTACCTTTGAGTAGGTATTCTGTAGGTGTGTTTACTATTTGTGCTTGCATAGCGGTGTGTTGGTTAGGAGAACTTTTATGGCACCATCATTAAGTCCTCACGAGAAAGGCACATGGAAAGGGTTAGCAACCAACCCCCACCCGGTTCAGTCTGTATCATCCTAGCTCACGCGAATCATGAAAGCTTCCTTTATCGAGTTCATCTAGTGGAAAGGGTTCCCTATTCTTACCCTCCATACATTGTTTGGAGTTCGTGTCGTCATGCGTTGATACTCACACTCATATACTCTTCACACTTTGTAATTCAATACTAAGGCGTAAACCTCATTCCCATAGGTGAAAGCTCCTGGTTGACTCGAATAATTCACCCTCCTTGGCTATGGTCTTTCACACTGAAAGAAGGCTCATGGCTGACTCGGGTGACGCACCACCCTTGGCTATGGTCTTTCTTTCCTCCTCTTTCCCACGCTTCTCTTTTAGCATTTGTTTGTTCATTGCAATGTTTGTGTGCTTTTGCCAAAGCACTTGTTTGCCTCCTCCCTCGATATCCCTTTGTTCTTCAGCTAAGGTGGATATTAGGATAGCCTCTCCTAGGATCTCTCGACTAGAGAAACTTTCAAGCTTAGACATTAGGATTGTCATCCATGCATGATAACTTAGTTAGACGCCCCCTTTATCCTTAACCTTAGGATCAATCATTGTATGATAACATTAGGGTAGAACTAGTTAGTTTCCCATAGATGTTTTCTTCTTTCTTTTTTATACTTGCATTAAAACTAAAACTCTTTTTCCTTCAAAAACTTCAAAATATTCTAAAACAACAAAAACACTTTCTTCAAGATAAAATCCACAAACCAATTCAAATTATTTTCACCTTTATGGCTTATCAATCAAACTTTTCAAAAGAACGTGATAATTCCTTTTTGTGATGACGTGTAATATCCCAAAGGTCGGGTTGCTGCAGGAAGTGAACTTAACTCCATTCTGTTAAAAAACACAAAACCCACCAAAATATGTGAGCCGAACTACGAAGCTCTGACTTTCCCATTGCACGAGGGAATATGTAGGCATATGGTCACGGGGCTTGACCGAGCAAACTTTGTAAAATACTTCCTTCTTTTCCCCGTTTTTATTTTCTTTCTTTCACATGCATTCTCCTTTAGCTTGTAAGCATTAGACATAGACATAACGATTGAGCAATAGATAATAACAAACCCATTAGATAGAAAATAGAAGTGGATCCTGTAGAGTAATATAGACGTGTGGGGTGCTAATACCTTCCCCTCGCATAACCGACTTCTTTACTCGATCTCTTGGTCGAAATACTGTGATTTCTCCCTTTCAGGTTTACTCGATGTTTACCTTTCTCCTTAGGTGAGATAAAAGTCATTTGATGGCGACTTCGTTGATATTCTATCAGTTGAGTTTATCCAGTTCCTTCAACCATGATACATGATTGTTTGTGCAAAAGAGGATAATTCAAGGTGTTGAATTATTGTGATATGCTTGAATAATTAAGGTTGGTGATAATCTTAATTGCACATGTTGTTGGTTAATTGCACATGCATTCATGGGGGAGGTTGAACTCCGATTGGTTGCTTTGATCCTTGTTTGGAAATAGAATCGTTGAACTATATGTTCATGTTGGTGGGCTTTGGTCTTGTCCGGATCGAAAGTGTGGCTCTAGTTCTAGATATTGAATCGGGAGCGAGGTGAGTTTGATGTTCACGGTGGTACCATATGCATGAGTCACATTGAATTGTGTTGGAGTCATATTTGTTGTTATGTGATGTTTTACTTGGAATGCGTAAATGTATGTGATGATATGCTTGGATATAATTGCATAGATACTTGAAGTAGTAATGCCATATTGTATAGACAATTATATGAAGTGTGATGGATTCTTGTATATAGGTGTGTTATATACATCATTTATATTATATGTATTCATAATGACGTGAATTTTCACCCTTCTGTTGTATGTGATGTTCTATGCGATATTGTGAAGGTTCCGAGGATAGTGGGGCTTCGCACAAGGCTAGTTGAAAAGTTTAGCTCAGTTTATCTGTTTTACTTAGGTAGTGAGTCATTGCTCTGGTCATGTAACACGGGGGTTATTTAAACTCATGCTTGTTTTGAGATATTATTATGTACTCTCATTTGATTTGATTTATATGTTGGGATAACATGTGATGTAGCCTTGGCGCCGATGCTTGGATTCATATGACTTGATTATGTTATGAATTCATTGTTATGTTGTTCTATGATTATAGTATGGGATAGAATCATTGATATTATATGAGAAAAGAAGTATTCGACTATGATATGCATAATTTGATGAAGCATGAAGTTTAAATATGTGTTATGATTTATGACCAGGTGCGTGTTGAGTTTGTTTTGTTGGTTTTCTATGGTGTGGAAAACGACATGTGACACCCTTTGTATGAATGCATGCTATTTTACTCTGATATATATTATATTTATTTGGGGATTAGAAAGGGGTGTTACGTTAGTGGTATCAGAGCAATGGCCAGTCAGTTGGCCAGGATTATTAATGTGTTTATTCCATGTTGTATCCGATATGTGTTTGAAACACTATCGGTACTTGTGTGTTTTTCTTACCACTTGTTTATAGGAGGAGTGAGTTATAAACAAGTGGTGGAGAAGCTTCCATTTTCTGAGTTGTTCAATGGTGGAGTGTTGGTTCGATGTTCTGTTGATTGCAAGAGTGCAAATTTGAGCACAGATGAAGGACGCTAAGGAAGTTGGGTAACAATGGTTTATGCCACCATCATGGTCGTAGGATACCTATTGAAAAATTAAGGAACTTATCACCCTTAATCTCTTGTTGATAGTAGACGGGATCGTATTGGTTGGAATAGAATCATGTTTTTATCAACTGTTTTGATAAGATGGTTATCATTCTTGATTTTGGTATCGAGAGGGATTTGTTTTTTTGTCTGCTAAGCAAGTGGACGAGTCTTTGAAAGATTGGAATGTGTTGTTTGCTTTGTTGGAAATGTTGGATCTCAAGGAGAAGAAAATTGTGGGTGAGTTTCCTATTGTCCGTAATTTTCCTGAGGTATTTCTTGATGATGTAAGTGATTTTCCGCCAGAACGTGAAGTGGGGTTTTCGATTGATATAGTTCCTGGAACTAGTCTTATTTCGATGGCTCTGTATCAGATGTCTGATTTTGAGTTGAAAGATTTGAAAAGTCAACTTGAATATTTGCTTGAGAAGAGGTTTATTCGTTCGAGTGCTCCACCGTGGGGTGCACCTGTTTTGTTGGTTAAGAAGGAATGTTCCATGAGGTTGTGTGTTGATTATAACCTTAACAAGGTGACTATTAAGAACAAGTATCCACTTTAGAGGATTGATGATTTGATGGACCAGTTGGTTGGTGCTTGTGTTTTCAGTAAGATTGATTTGAGATCAAGATATCATTAGATTCGTGTGAAAGCTGAGGATATTCAAAAAATTGCTTTTAGGACAAGGTATGGTCATTATGAGTATTATGTAATGTCATTCGGTGTGACTAATGCTCCTGGTGTATTTATGGAATATATGAACATGATTTATCATGAGTATCTGGATCAATTTGTCGTTGTGTTTATTGAGGATATTTTGATTTATTCTAAGAGTGAAGAAGATCATGCTGAGAATTTGAGGATTGTGTTATTTGTGTTGAAGGAGAAGAATTTATATGCTAAGCTTTCTAAGTGTAAGTTTTGGTTGAAGGAGGTGAATTTCCTTGGGCATGTGATTTTGAGTGGTGGTATTTCTGTGGATCCGATGAAGATTGAGGTTGTATCTGAATGCGAAGCTCCAAAATCTTTTTCCGAGATTAGAAGTTTTCTTGGTTTGGCTGGTTATTATCAGAATTTCATTGAAGTTTTTTCTAATTTGGTGTTACCTTTGACGCAGTTGACTAGGAAAGGTAAATCTTTTATTCGGACTTCATAGTGTGAAGTTAATTTTCAAGAGCTTAAGAGAAGGTTGACACCCACTCTTATTTTGATTTTGCATAATCCGACATAACTATTTGTGGTGTATTGTGATTTTTCTTTGATGGGTATAAGAGGTGTATTTATGCATAATAGACAAGTGGTAGCTTATGCTTCAAGACAACTTAATGTTCATGAGAGGAATTATTTGACGTATAATTTAGAGCTGGCCGCAGTTGTGTTTGTTTTGAAGATTTGGAGACATTATTTGTTTGGAACGAGATTTGAGGTGTTTAGTGTTCATAGCAGCTTGAAGTATCTACTTGATCAGAAAGAGTTGAACATGAGGTATAAGAGATGGTTAAAATTATTGAAGGATTATGATTTTGGTTTGAACTATCATCTGGGTAAAGCGAATGTGGTAGTTGATGCCTTGAGTAGGAAGTCTTTGCATATGTCAATGTTGATGCTGAGAGAGTTGGATTTGCTTGAGCAATTTCGAGACTTGAGTTTGGTTTGTGAAGCGACTTCTTCGTGTGTTAAGCTTGGTATTTTGAAGCTCACTAGTGGTATTTTAGATGAGATCCGAGAAGTTCAGAAATATGATTTGGTTTTGGTGGATAAGTTGATGTTGATCAATCAAGACCGAGGTGGTGATTTTCGGATTGATGAGAATCATATCATGAAGTTTTGTGATAGAGTTTGTATTTTGGATGTGGGAGATTTAAATAAGAGAATTCTTGATGAAGGACATCGTAGTGGTTTGAGTATTCATCCTGGAGCTACTAAAGATTTGAAGAAGTTATTTTGGTGGTCTGGTGTGAAGAAGAATATTGCATAGTTTGTTTATTCTTGTTTGATCTATCAGAAGTCTAAGATAGAACATCAAAAACAGTCTAGGATATTGCAACCATTATCCATTCCTGAGTGGAAGTGGGATATTATTTCGATGGATTTTGTTTCTGGATTTCCAAGCACTCCGTGTAGTCATGACACTATTTGGGTTATTGTGGATAGATTGACAAAGTCTTCTCACTTTATTCCAATTTTGATGGATTATCTATGGAAAAGTTTGCAAAGTTGTATATTAAGAAGGTTGTGAGTTTGGATGGTGTTCCGTCGAGTATTATTTCTGATAGAGATCCGAGGTTTACTTCTCATTTTTAGGAAGGTTTGTAAATTGTTTTGGATACGAATTTGCATTTGAGTTCAGCATATCATCCGCAAACTGATGGTCAGACTGAGACGATGATTCAATCACTTGAGGTTATTTTTAGAGCTTTTGTTTTAGATCAAGGAGGTGCTTGGGATAGTTATTTTCCTTTGATTGAGTTTACCTATAACAACAGTTTTCATTTGAGTATTGGAATGACACCGTTTGAGGCTTTGTATGGACGGAGGTGCAGGACACCCTTATGTTGGTATGAATCTGGTGAGAGTGTTGTGGTTTGACCTAAGATAGTTCAATAGACTACGGATAAGATTAAGATGATTCGAGAAAAGATGAAGATAGCCCAAACTCGTCAGAAGAGTTACCATGATAAGAGAAGAAAGGATCTTAAGTTTGAGAAAGGGTTTGGTGATGACCATCTGATAGTAATGTCACTTGGGAACTTGAGAGCCAAATGAAGGATTCATATTCTGAGTTGTTTGTTTGAGGTAATTTTTTAGGACGAAAATCTTTTAAGTGGGTGAGAGTTGTAACATCCCAATTTTTATTAAATAGTATTTAATTATTTATTATTTTACTTTATTACTTTAATTAATTATTATGAGATATGATAATTAATTAAATTGTATGGTTATATGTTTATGTGACTATTTTGGGATAATTTAGTGTGATAATAGAAATAAGCTATTGGGCCTACTAACTATGATGAATAGAAGTAATAGGGAGGTGTGTGTAACTAAGCCCATTAGTTAAATTTTATACTAGTTAGTAAGGGAATTAGAATTGGAGATTCATTTGTGAAAAACAAGAGAAGATGAGAAAAGCTCAAGAGAAGAAAAGGAGAAAAAGAAGGAGAAGGAGAAGAGGCAACCCTAGAGTATTCAACCCAAGAGGTAAGGGGGATAATCCTTATTATTATGGGTATGTATGATATATAAGAACATCACATGTTAGGGCTTGTGTAGAAATCCATGAAATTGGTAGAAATTGATGTGTTGAAAGGAATAGAATGAGTACTCTCATGTTATAATGATAGGTTGTTGCTAAAATTTATAGGAATAACTACTGGTGATGAAATAGGGTGTTTATTAGAAGAATATTCGTGCAAATTTCAAGGAAAAAAAAGTAGAAAAACCCTTTTTTTAAAGCTTGCGTCGATGCAAATTGGAGGGTGAGTCGGCGTGTAACAACCAGCAAGGCTATGAAGTGTTATCTAGGCAGTTTACGTCGACTCAAACAAGTCTTGCATCGAATAAAAGTTTGCATCAATTCATAAGGACTTCGGGTCGACTCAAAGACAACAACTTTTGACAAATTTTGTAACGACCATAACTTTTGAATCGTAAATCCGTTTTAGGCGTCATTCGAATCGTTAGAAAGCTAATGAAATAACCTATAAGATAGAACTAGGTTTATTTGCATTGAATGATTTGATCATTATGTATCATTGCTATATGTTTATTGTGATTGTGTGATGATGGAGGTACTAAATGTTATTTATAATGTGTGTGGTGATGGTGAATACTATGTGTATTGTTTTGTTGTTGATGATACCATGGCACATGTTTGTTTGTGCAAAAGGTGGATAATTCAAGGTGTTGAATTATTGTGATATGCTTGAATAATTAAGGTTGGTGATAATCTTAATTGCATATGTTGTTGGTTAATTGCACATGCATTCATGGGGAGGTTGAACTACGATTGGTTGATTTAATCCTTGTGTGGAACTAGAAGAGGTGAACAATATGTTCATATTGGTGGGATTTGGTCTTGTCCAGATCGAAAGTGTGACTCTGGTTCTAGATATTGAATCGGGAGCGAGGTGAGCTTGATGTTCACGATGGTACCACATGCACGAGTCACATTGAATTGCATTGGAGTCATATTTGTTGTTATGTGGTGTTTTACTTGGAATGCGTAAATGTATGTGATGATATGCTTGGATATAATTGTATTGATACTTGAAGTAGTAATGCCATGTTGTATAGACAATTATATGAAGTGTAATGGATTCTTGTATGTAAGTGTGTTATATGCATTGTTTATATTATACGTATTCATAATGACGTGAATTCTCACCCTTCTGTTGTATGTGATGTTCTATGGGACATCATGCAGGTTCCGAGGATAGTGGTGCTTCGCACGAGGCTAGTTGAAAAGTATTGCTCAGTTTATCCGTTTAACTTTGGTAGTGAGTCATTTCTCTGGTCATGTAACACGGGGGTTATTTGAACTCATGTTTGTTATGATATATTATTTTGTATTCTCATTTGATTTGATTTGTACGTTGAGATAACATGTGATGTGGCCTTGGTGGCGATGCTTGGATTCATATGACTTGATTATGTTATAAATTCCTTGTTATGTTGTTCTATGATTATAGTATGGGGTATAATCATTGATATTATATGAGAAAAGAAGTATTCTGCTGTGATATGCATAATTTGATGAAGCATGAAGCTTAAATATGTGTTATGATTTATGACCAGGTGCATGTTGAATTTGTTTTGTTGGTTTTCTATTTATGGAAAACGACATGTGACACCCTTTGTATGTATGCATGCTATTTTACTTTGATATGTATTATATTTATTTGGGGATTATAAAGGGGTGTTACAATCTCAATTTCTTCAAGTTCGGTATCATATTCTAAAGGTAGAACTGACACCACATTGCAGTTTATTTTGAGTGAATGGTATGAATATGAATTGAATTCGTTTGTTATCATGTCCTTATAAATCACGGGCTGCTTTATTTGTTCCTCCTTGGGTTATTTTTTCCCGACACAAACAAATTTCTTCCACCTAGATTCGTCTCTTTAGTTTTCAGCCTAATTTAGGACTGGTTACTACTTGATTCTGCTGCCCGTTTCTAAGAAGCTTTACGTCTAGTTTTCTTCCTTCTTTGCTGACACCTTCACTGTGATCTAGACGTAGGATTATTTCCCTTATGATTTTCATATCCATAAGTTTGTCATTTGGACACTTGAAATTCTCTTCGATAAGCAATGGAAGAACCTCTTCTAAATTCGAAAATGCGCCACTTTCCTTGGCCTGGTTTCCTTTTCTCAATTGACCTAGTCCACCTGTCTGTTAGAGCGTTCGTAGTAGGAATAAAAGTAGTTGGCTTATTCATCATGATTTTTTGAGGCCTCTATTGCTGCCTGCGGGGAACACCCCTTAAAGTGAACTACCCCCTTGCATCCTTCTAGTTGCACCTTTGAATGGCCATCCAAGTTCTCTCAATGTTCTCTACATCCCTATTTTCATACACAGAGCTGCACCTGGGGAACATCCTAATTTCAAAATTTTTTGTCTAGCAGCAGTATAGAAAATACACTAGATTTTTGTCACTTCTGGGGTAATACACCCTTACTTGATCTTCACTTTGTCGAGAGATTATTTCCTCTTCAAGTCCCATGTCCTCTTCTTATCTCAATTCAACCATGATGATTTCTTCTTTGAGATCGTCAATGATCTTTATCTTATGAACCTCCTTGCTAAATTCATCGGCAACCTTATACATTTTGTTATTGTGTTGAAGCCCTCCGTAGCTTCCACCATGATAACCTCATAACTCTCTTTGTAATGAGCATCCCCTACTTACAAATGGTCTGAATCAACATTTAGCTGTGACCTTCCTTTGTCTCCTAGTTTGAGCCTTCCATCATGGATTGCATTTTGCAGAAGATCCATGAAAAGTAAACATTGTGAGGTCTTATGGTCCAATAAATTCTGATACTTATAGAATCCCCCATTCTTCTATTGCTTTAATGATGGGATATTAGCACTAGGTGTTACTATAATCTGGCCATCTTTAACTAATAATTCAAAATTTTCGTTACACTTGTTGAAGGAACTGGAGAAACTCATCTTATAGAATATCAATGAAGTCGCCATCGAACGTCTTTTATCCCACAGAGGGAAAGGTAAACATCAAATAAACTTGAGAGGGGAAAATCACGGTCTTACGACTAAGAAATCAGGTAAGGAGTCAGTTACGTGGGGGAAGGTGTTAGCACCCCACACGTTTGTAGTACTATCAAGGGAAACTATCTAGTTATACTCCTAATGTTATCATACAATGATTGATCCTGAGGTTAAGGATAAGAGGGGAATATCTACCTATGTTTACATGCATGGATAACTATCCTAATGTCTACCTTGGTTAAAGAACCGAGTGATCCTAAGAGAAAACAAACAAGTGCTTTGACAAAAAGCACACACACAACGGAGTGTACAAACATATGCAGGGAGGGAAAGGGGGAACATGGGAGGACTTTAGTCGAAACAAATAAGCCTTGTGGTTGGAGAAGATGTCCCTGCCATGCATATTTATTCCTACTTCTCATGGTAAGGAAAGCGATAAAGTTCCCACTTCTCATGATCTCTAGAAATCAATAAATGCAGAAAGAAATCAGAAAAGAGGTGTACCAAACGGAAGTGTGTGTCATACACGTCTGAATATCAACAAAACACCTACATGAAGAATAATTCATATAAATGCAAACAAATAGCGTGATATGGACTGTACAAACGGATTCTTGTTTTCAAAACTCGAACCGCTTTCATAAAAAACCTGGACTTAGGTCCATGAATTTTCAAACATTGTTTTCTTAATTAACTTCCAACCTATTTAATAATACTTTGACCACTTTTTGTTAAGACTAAAAAACACCTAACCTCATTCAAATTTTTTGAGATCTTTGTGGCTTTTCTAAACAAACATTTTTTCTTAAAATCAACCAACACACAATTTTGGTCTTTTTTAGCCAAATTATTTGGTTTTGATTTCAACATTGCACATTGTTGGTACGTAGGCCTGGATAATAATTAAAATTCAATTTTAATTAAATAAAATACAAAGTTAAGAATTAAGATGAGTTGGGCTTGATTTGTACATGTCTTGAGGACCAAGGAAGCCCATGAAGGTTGCCAAATTCGTGCAAGAAGGAATTAACATGATAATGAGCAATTTTGGAAAGATTAAGTTTGATTTCCAAATCAAATATTTCTTCCATCAATGCAATATATTTCTCAATTATTTTTGACCTAATCTCATGCTCTATATATACTCCACACATTCACAAGCAAAGGGACACGAATCCTTGCCTCGAAAACAAACCCTAAAACTCTTCAAAAGTTTAAAGAAACTTGCAAATTCGTATTCTATTTTCCAGCCACTTTCAAGCACTCCATCGTGCTCTTGAGGTAATACTGAGTAAGTATACATCATTATCCATGACCATAACATGTTGAATCATGCTATAAATGAAGCTCCGATTTCATATTTTTCTCATTTTCAATTTTCATTTTTTATTGTGTTTTGATGAAATCTAACTATGCTAATGTATTCTTGAGGTTGATTAGAAAAGGGTTGAACCATCGTTCGCAAGGTTTGGTGGCCAAATCGAAAAACACCATTGTTAGGGAAAAACTGTTAGCAAGCTTCGGACCTCATGATGTAGTGACTTTTAGGACGAACTAACCCCACCATCGTGATCACAGGGTCCAATATAATCGATCTAGGCTTTTACTTTTCATTAATTGATGCATTTTGAAGGATTTTAAGTTTGGAGCTAGCCGAAGAAGATGACCGGAGCCCTAGCTCCGGTGAAGACCACGACGCTGACTTGTTGACTTGTAGGCGTGGCTCCATGTCGCTTTCTGATTCGCTCGTTCCAATATCTGGGTCCCACGCGTGCTTGTTTGAAAAATTCAAAATGAAATGCCGGTGCAATATATGATCCAATGGTTGTAATTCTAAAACAACCTGGCAGCTTGGCTCAGTTGATAAGCGCGCGTTTGGTAAACCTAGGGGGTCTTGGGTTCGATCCCTGCTGACCCCCTTTCTTTTTCAACTTTTCATTTTTTTCATGTTTTCAAACTATTTTCTTAATATTTTCTTAATTATTAACTTAATTAATTAATTATTTTAGATTAATTAGGTTAAATAATTAGGTTAATGACTTAGGTTAATTAGGATTAATAAAATAACTAACTTTGTTTTTATTTTTCTTAATTAGTTTAATTAATTTAATTAGTTTAATTTAGGTTAGTTATTTAATTTAAATTAAATTTCTTTTATTAATTAAAATCGATTAGAATTAGGGTTTCTAATTCACCCGATTTTCACATAGTAATTAGGTTAACTAAAATCAAAACCTTTTTTACTAACCTAAAACTTTTCACTAAATATTTTCCAATCTACTCCCGACTTTATTTTTCTTTCGATTATCTATTTCACGCATATTATTTTAACTGCTTCCAGGACGTATAATTTTTCACGCGCGTTTCTTTTATCATTATGTATCTGCTCATGGGATGCAATAGATAATTAGGATTTTACTTTCCGCGCCTCCTATTTTGAATCTGCCCCAAAGCCATGTAATAGCGTAGGATTTACATTTTCGCACTTTTACTTTCCACACCTTTACTTTACTGTATATATTTAACTGCTAGCTAACTAGGGTTTGTATGGAAAGATAAAATCAACCCTTAGATCACTTATAATTCAAGACTAAAATATCTGAATCAAACACACTCAGCACACTTGCACCCTCTACGGTATCCTCTCCTGATGCCTTTACGAACACAATGGTCGTGTCCCTCGAACGTATGGATACCATTTGCAAAGCTTCCTACAAATAACATCATCACAGTCCCTTCAATACAAAGATCATAGTCCCTCGATGACCCACGATGTTGCCTATGAATATATGATCTCGTCCCTCGATTGTTTCCTACAAAAAGTGATGATCGTCCCTACGAATTGCTAAGGTATCCCTACATGTTGCCTTCTATGACCAAACAATGACCCTTCGATTGTCCCTTCACATCCAAAACAATAAAGTTACCTACCAACTAATGGTATGGATAGCCTTATTCTAAAGGAGTAGGAAAATAACATGGAAACGACCATTCTGAGTAGGTAATAGACTCCTAGTTGCTTACTCAATCAAATACTTTTCACACCTCACACTATTTTCAAAAACGTTTTTTTCAAACACTTTGTATACATTCCAACGAGAATCATTACAAAGTTAAACGTTTTCCAAAAAAACATTTCCGAACACTTCGTATACATTCCAACGAGAATCATTACGAAGTCAAAGTGAAATGAATTTCAATTTTTTTTCAAAATACACAAAACACATAAAGCAATTTTTTCAAAAGTGAGCTAAGCAACTAAGAGCTCGTAGATAACTACGGATGGAAAGGGTGCTAATACCTTCCCTTTTCATAACTGCCTCCCGTACTCAGAATCTAACGAAGGTCTTTTCGTGTTCTTTTCACCTTCCCTTTATTGGATAAAAGAAAAGTCAGTGGCGACTCTTGCTATCCGCAACATTTGCAATAAAATGAAAAACAAACAAGTTAGTTCTCCCACCGGGTTACAACCATACTACCCGCTATTTCTGGGGTGGAGAGGTATTTTAATTTTTATCGTTACATTTCGTATTATTTATTTTCATTCGTATTATTTATTTATTTTCATATTATTTCATATTATTTCTTATTATTTATTTATTTTCGTATTATTTCGTATTATTTATTTTTGTTGGTATCATACTATTTTCGTATACTGCCCGTTCATATTATTTTTATTTATTTTTGTTTGATTCTTATGTTTCAGGAAATAAAGGCCTTGAAACATGTGAACCACTCAAGAAAAATCTTTGAACTATATGATCCAAAGACTCAGTGGTTCCAGACTACTATCCTCGCATCCGATCTTGCCGGATTATACAGTTCTGGTTACGGTACCATTAACCGGCATGCAGGGTGCTTTTGCAGAGAGATGGCATATGGAGACGTCATATTTCCACTTTCCAGTTGGGGAGTTGACGATCACCCTCGACGATGTTTCCTGCTTGCTCCGACTACCTATCAGAGGTAGGTTACTCAACCATTCTAAGATAATCAGAGCTGAGGCGGTTGATTTGATGGTTCATCATATGGAAGTTGATCCATACAAGCTGCTGAGGACTGCGACTCCACAAACGGGGCGCACGTGAAATTCTCCTATATAAAGGAGTTATATGAGGAGCACCTCTGTCTAGCATCTCTTGCAAAATGAACTGCACAAGCAGCTGGGGAGCCTGTGGAGGAGGATGTTTTTGTTCAGTTTCACCAGGGCTATGCCATCCGGTGTTTTCTGATGTACTTGGTAGGCATTTCCGTCTTTGAGTGGCCACTACACCGACGTGACCTACCTGAGATATTTTGCGGACCTTTCTACATTTCAGGACTGGAACTGGGGTGTCGTTGTTCTTACCCACCTCTTCCAGAAGCTTAATGAAGCTTCCAGGTGGAGGACTAGGGCGCTTATCGGCTCGTGCACACTCCTCACGGTACGTTTTTATTTTAACGATAAATTTTAATTAGTTTTAATTGATATGTACTTACACATTATATTTTTGTTGATGTAGAGCTGGATTTTATCGTAGTTTCACCGCATCCATGGTTACTCCGTGGATCTCGACTATGAGGACTCTATGCCCAGGGCTTCCATGTTTATTCTCAACAGGGGCAACGATAATGTGGTTCCTTACCGGGTGTTTATTGATCGCACCAACCACGACGACATCAACTGGGCCCCGTTTGAGGACTACAGGGAATTTGTCACCTTCGACACCATTTCGTTATACTCCGGGTGGATAGCCTGTGGGGCTAACATGATGGTCTGGTATCTGCCCAAGTGGTGTATGCGCCAGTTTGGCTATGTGCAAACCATACCTCGATCTCCTTTCCATGTTGCTCCCGACACCATCACACGGTGGGCTCTAGATGATGTCTTCCAGGATTGGGAGAATCATGTCGTGCCATATGAGTTTTGGTTGTTGTGGGCATCTCGTATGCGACACTCAATGGAGGGGTACGCGACATGGTTCTTTACAGTGTCACACCCTTACATGACACCGGAGGCTGAAGGAGGTCCGCCGAGGCCAACACATGAGGAGCTCTTGGAAAACGAGCAGGTTGAGGATGATCATGCCATTGATCTACTACCCATCTGTCAGAGTATCCTCCAGATTGGACAAGAGGCGTTGGATGACGGGATTATCAATGGGGGAGGACCCGATCTGGTTGTCGTGGTGGAAAGGATGGTCGTTGAGGCAGAGGAGGGCGCAGGGGGACATGATTAGGCATACCCATTAGCCTTTATGTTTTTTTATTTGGTTTTGTATGATCGCATTTTGTTCGGAACAATTTATTTAATATGATATTACTGACATTTTTTCTCTTTATTATTTATAACATATTATTATTTACATGGTTTGCGTATATTGATATCACTAATATTTTCTTTAATTGAATTTTTGAAAACGGAAACATAATCCGAGTAAATGTGGAAAAACATAGTAGTTTTAAACATGGTTTTACACATTCAGGAAATGTTTCATAAGTTAACTTATGAATTCACCTTGTAGGCTGAATTCGTAAGTTAACTTACATAACATTTCTTGAATGTGTAAAACCATGTTTAAAATAATAAAACATACAAAAGTAAGGTTAATTCTCAAGTTAACTTACGAATTCACGTAGTAAGGTCAATTCGCAAGTTAACTTGCGAATTCACCCAACAAGGTGACTTTAGAAGTTAACTTGTAAAAGATATTTTTAGTTTTTTAGAAGTGTGGGAGAAACCAACTAAATTGGTGAAGAAATTCCCTACTTGTATTCCTCTTTTTTCATCTAATGAAAATGATGTTTACTGTAAAAAAAAAAAAAAACAATTTTGTTCAATGGGTATTTTTTTTATTTTAAATTTTGATATCTGACTTTTGTTCGAGTAATTCAAGAGGACTAATCCATTATCCACTAACAAGAAGTCTTATTTAATGTCTAACCGTACACAAAGATTGTTATATCTGGCCAAATTTAAATATGAAACCTAAAGCATAATAATACACCACTGTATATCTCATTTTAATTTTTCCGTTCTGCAAGTCCAGCAACGGAAGATAGTGAAAGGCCAAAAACAAACATTGAAAAGGATTTGGATATAGTTCATTAAATTATGCTCTAGAATTTTATTTTATATTTTGCTATGACATGAGTTTTACCCGTTAATTTTAAGTTTGTGAATTTCTTAATCCACCTCATAGTCTTCTAGTGTACCACATAAAATTCCACTACTGCTCGTGAAAATTGGAAATATACTTTTGGTTCGCATTCTATATTATGCAAATCAGGTTGAAAAGGGTTGGGTGCAAACCGAAAGTTTACTTACGGTTTGAAACCGGAAATGTATTTCTGGTTCCTGGATGCACTTAAAGGGCGTCTGGAAATCGGAAATATGCTTCTGGTTTGCATCCTATACCATGCAAATCAGGTTGAAAAGGGTTGGGTGCAAACTAGAAGTTTACTTACGGTTTGAAATCGGAAGTATATTTCCGGTTCCTGGATGCACTTAAAGGGCGCCAAAACCTTTCCCCTCCCCATAACAGAAAACTTTTTAAAAAACAAACTCAAACCCTCTCAATCACTCTCTTCTACCCTTTCTCTCAAAATCCAATTTTTCCTCAAACAATCAACACAAACCATCAACCATTGCTTAAATACACAAGCAACGGAATCAAGCAAGCAACAACCATCTTCAATCAATCAAGCAAGTGATTTAACACATTTTTAAAGTTTATGTAGTTTCTATTGAAATTAGTGAAAAAGGATTTTAAATGTGTTGTTTTATGCAATATATATCATTAGGAGTCATTATATAAGTGTTTGTAAACTGTTTTTGACGATCAATCCGTTTTTTTGGACACATTTGGGATGTTGGGGTGGGGATGTACGAAGCTCTATTTCGCAGAGGAAACTGAAAGTTTATTTCCGGTTTCATGGCATGAACAAAATCAGAAGTTTATTTCCGATTTCTCTCTGCATTATTTTTTTCTTCATTTTTCCTCTATAAGCCATACTAACATTTCGTTCTTACTTCTACAGGATATATGTCAGAGAGAATGTCACGGTTGAGGCATGATCGGGTTTCACAATATACTTTTGTGCGGAGAGAAAGGTCTCAGGCCACACAGGTTCCTTCGATATTCGGACAGGCTATGTCGGAGGCACATTCTGCTGATTCCGATTCTACACCTTCTACTTCTTCCTCCCGTAGCAAATAGGAGTCTCTAGTTTATCTCCCTCGACCTTCATTCTACCACAGACGCACATCCTCACCATCCTCACCACCGCGGGTTTTTGAGACGGGATTCTCATCTACTTCACAGACGGGGCTATCTGGGGTGAGACCTTATCCTACACCCTCAGTACCTAAGGTACCAGTGCCACCCAAGGTACCAGTGGAACTAGAGACACCAGTGCCAGCAGAGGTAGAGGCAGTAGATGCAGCACCACAGGTCCCTCAGGTCTTTGGAGGGGGACCTTCTGACTTGTTTGTGCTCGTTCTTTATCCCACCCATGTGTCTAGACATTAATGGGATGAAGAGGTATGAAATTTACATTTATATTACAGTTATTAATTATGTTATAAATAATATTATGAATTCTAACAGTGAATTCTTTCTTGCAGGATCGCGGTACCTGAAGTTCATAAGCCATGGGAGGAAGATCAACAAACTAACTCCCCCTCTCGAGCCATGGTTTGATGATCTACTACGCATTACAGGGTTGAGAGATTTGACCTTCTATGGATATAGCATGGTCAATTGGGGGATGACCAACACTTTTGTAGAGAGGTGGCACGAGGAGACATCTTTGTTTCATCTACCACACGGAGAGATGACGATTACACTGGACGACGTCGTTTTTCTACTTCACCTAGCGATCAGATGGAGGTTTCTGGATCACCAGAAGTTGGAGAAAGAGGAGGCGATTGATCTGTTGGTTGAGAGGCTGAGATTTACCGTGGAGAAGGCCCTGGAGGAGGTTTATAAGACACGTGGTTGCCACGTGAGATATAGTTGGTTGAAGATTATTTTTGATGATGAGGTTGCGTGTGTTAGTGCTGGTGATGGTGATCCCGAGCAGGTTACCCTTCATAGGGGGTATGCCATGAGAGCATACCTCTTGTATCTTGTTGGCACCCAGATCTTTGTGGACACCAGCGCCACCTACACTAACATCATGTATCTTAGGTTCTTTGTTGATTTAGAGCAGGTCAGTGGGTGGAACTGGGGGACAACCTACTAGGTTTACTTGTATACTAAGTTGACTGAGGCGACTAAGTGGAAGACGAGGCAGATAACCGAAAATATGTCTCTTGTGACGATATAAAATATTTCTCTTAGATTCCTTTTTTAATTATTTTGATTTTGAAACTAATTGGTTTAATTTTGATATTTTAGGGATGGATCCTACAACACTTCCCCCGCATTTCTGGATTGTCATTTGTTGAGGGTTATACTGAGCAGATGCCTCGTGCATGTGCATATGAGCCGCTCAGAGTCAACCAGGCGACATTGTCGTATCGGGTTTACCTGGACCGGATAGTGCATTAGGTCATCAACTTCAGTGCCTACGCCGACCACCTTGAGACGATACCATTTATTGAGGTTTCTCTATTTACAGGTTAGTTGGCATGCGGTACTCGGAAGACTCTTGCTTATATGCTGAGCAAGTGATGCGTCAGTTCGGGTATACTCAGACAATTCCTCGGCATCCTAATTTATCTGCTCCTCCGACAACGAAGAGGAGGGAGATGAATGAGATTTTTGATGATTTTGAGAATCATCTCGTACCCGAGGAGGCAAGGAGTATCGTGGCTCCAGACAACAGGAGTTACGCGTACGGTTACATGCTATATTTCTTCAGGATTTCCCATCCATACATGATACGCGAGGCTCCAGGGGACCCACCTAAGCAGGCTCATCAGGAGATCCTGGAGGAGGAGAAGGCGATGAGGGATCATGCCCAGGACGTGCTGCCTAGGTGTCGTCGTATAATGGAGCTTGCTAGGGATGACATTGATAGAGGGTTGTTTCTTGACGAATCAGATGTCAGAGACGTTTTGGAGGCCATCATGGTGGAGGCTCAAGGTGCCCTGGTCTACAAGAGGTAGCGATGAGACGCCTCGAGTGTGACAGGCCGCCTACGCCATACGCAGTAGTTTAGTTTGATTGTATTTTGACTTTAGTTTATTATTTCGTATTGTATCGAATCTTTATTTTGAATATGATTATTATGAAATGCATTTTGGATAACACTTTTTGGGTTTTTATTTGATTTAAAAATTGCAGGTATTTAATTTGAATTATAAATTGAATACTTTGTTAAATTGCTTATAGTTCTGTTTTTCTGCTAATTGTCATTATCCAGAACCAGATGTATACTTCCGGTAAGGAATCGGAGATATATTTCCGATTTTCACTCAAATATTTCAGAATGTGGTGCGAACTGAAAATAAATTTCCGATTTTGTGAAGGGCATTTCGGGTTTCATGGGTTACGCCATACCCCTGGGGAGTGGATTAAGAAATTCACTTATGTTATGTGTCCAACATTTTATTAAAATGTACTTGATTATTATATTTCAAAATTTTATATTTTTCTTTAATCATTTATATTTATTTAATTATATTAATCATTTCAAAAAAAAATCAATCCCCATAATAACCTAAAATGAATTGATATTAGTCCTTGTAATCTATATAATTCATACATCATTTATTTACATCTAAAAGATCAGTTTATTCAACAAAAGTTTGTTGTCTTTCTCTGCTGTTTCAATTATGGTTTGTTTGATGGAACATCAACATGTTCCAATGCTATTATTTTTAACCTATAGGTCTATCTTCTTCCGTCGAAGGTGGAGCCCAAGGTAAAGGAGTTATGGATTATAACTAAAATTGGAAAAGAAAAAAGCATCAACATGTGTTGCTCTTGCCTCAATGGATTTACAAAAAAAAGCTGCATTTTCAATTCAGACGCTAAGCAATATCCCCAAAACCATGGTGCAAAATAGCTTGGTCGTTCTAAGGTCCACAGCGTCGATTCAAATATTTTGAGTTTATTATAAATTTGTTATCTCATTTTGGTGCTACTATTTAGAATGAATCGAAATGAAATAACAAATTTTAAACACAGTTTTAATTTATTCTTCTTTCTTACACGGTGACTTGAATTTTAGAATGTTAACCTTCCATGTCCCTATTTTCAAACTCAGATCCATTATATTTTTGATCTTCACTCTATTTTTGGTTTTAAAACCGAACAATGATCTATTTTGTAGGAATCAACTTCTGATTCTTACGAGTTCCACGATCTCAAGTTCATTATCTGAGTCGTCAATTTGTAATCTTCTCAAATCACTTAATCAAGAGCATTCGAAATTGAACTCGAAGGTATGTCACGTTCGATCTAATTTTGCTTCATTTCAACTTTGATTTCTCGATTCTCTAGATCTCTAGTCCCTACGACTCTAAGTGATGGCTTGATCCAAAGCTACTCAGTCTGTTGCTGGGCGTGAAATTGTCGTTGTTACTCTGGAAGCAACTAATTAACCACCTCTGCTTCCACCAATTCAGCAAAACATCGCAAGTCTAGAAACGATGATTCTATTGCATCTAGATCTAGTCCAAACTCCTCAAATACATGGATTTATCCAATTACCAACTCTTTGACATCAGATTCCACCTCTAGTTGAACAAAATGAAGTCTTGGTTGATCTTCATTTGTTGCAAGAAAACCTTAGATTGCAAGTTGCAAACGAGTTGGTGAACAATATGTACAATATTGTTCGACAGGATAATTCACACGCGTCTGGAAAAAAAGGGTTGTCACACCTTAAAGAAAGTCTCTAGAATGCTCCCTTGCACATGAACACTGTCCAATGAGCTATATCAAGGACTTTTGTCATCGTCCTAGAGACAGTCGAGATGAAGAAAGACGAAGCTCTTATATCAAGAAATCACCATTAGAGTAGGAAGCATCAAAGTCCCCCTCAAAGTCCCGAGGGGACTGGGGCAACCACGCTTCTCCCACGGGTCAAGTAAAAAACTGTACAAGCGAGCCTCTGAAGAGTCAAAGTTTGAAGTCACCAGAAGCCAAGAATCATACTTTGAAGGACCAGAATCTGAACCCAATCAATGCTCAAGAGTTGAGGATGTATTGACATGCCACTGCCAGACTTTAAGGTCAATTTGTCATGTTCTAGTCACGTGATATCTCAGCAGAAAGTTGCAGAATCTTGATTGTTTGTAACTGGTAATTCCTTTTATAGAAAATGAAATTCAAATGAGCTTACAACGACTTTATCCATTTGAGGAAGCTTCTTAATAAATCTGCTAATGGTTCTCTACAATGCCTCTCTTGTACTTGAAGATCTCTCCAACGAATCTTTCATAGAACTCTATAAAAGGAGCTTTAGATTTAGAGAAACACACAACATCGCGCCTTGACAAGAAAAAAGAAGTTACTCTATCAAACGAAAGAGTACAAGATAGCTTAAAACTTATTACCATTGTATATTCTTAGAAGTTCTTAAGTCTTAGAGTTTTCAGTGTTATAATTTGCTTAAACCTCTGATTAAATATCAAGTGTAACTATCACTATATCACTATCATTTATTTGTTAGATAGATTTTTATAAGTCTCTTACTTGTGTGCTTGATCAGTGAAGTCTCATTTATGGGTGCTTGAGTAGTGAAGTCTCTTGATTGTGTGCTTGAGAATTTGTGAAGTCTCTTACTTGTGTGCGTGAGAATTTGTGAAAGTCTCTTTTGTGTGCTTGAGCATTTGTAAATTTTATTGTTTGTGTGCTTGAGTATTTGTCAAAGTCTTTTTCTTATGTGCTTGAACATTTGTAAAGTCTCTTGTTTATGTGCTTGAGTAATCAAAAATATCTTGTGTGTTTGAGAATTGAAATCCCTTACTTGTGTGTTTGGGAATTAGACATAAGAACATGATTTGACTATGCATCTGGCCTTTAATTTTGATGATAACAATAAATTGTTTGTTAAATAACAATTTTGTACCCTAATGGTTTTGTCTAGTGTGTAGATTTTGCTAGCAAGTCCTGACTCTGATAGAATGACGTGTGCTGCATTAGTTTCTAGAATCAACACACTCTGACTTTGGAGGGATATAAAGTACGTGTTACAAGACATTGCCAAGTTCAAAAATGATTATAAACAATGGTTTTGATGAACATTAGTCTAGAGCTTCTTACTATGACTCTGATGGAAGATCTTCTAAGGATTTCTCAAACTCTGAGGTTCTGAAGTTTCTGAAGACAAGGTTCTGCTGAACAAATTCTGAAGACTCTAAGGACAAGGTTCTAAAGATTTTGCGCTCTCAAGTTATGAGGTTCTGAAGAACAAGCTCTGAAGACAAGATTCTGATGAACAAGTTTTGAACGCTCTGAAGACAAGGTTCTGAAGACTTTCATTTTGTTTTGATCCTTCTAAACATGTTTCACCAACACACATTCTGAAGCCTCTGAAGATTAGAAGATAAGATGAAAAAGATTTTACATGAGTAAATAGTATATGGTACAAGACCAAATATTCCTTCCACTATACTGACTTTGTTGTGTAAGGACAATACTTTGTTACGATATTGTGTACCAGTCATAGTGATCGTTATGCAAGAATAAAACTAAAATTTGGAATTCCCATTCTAACCTCTAACAAATACTTTTTTGATATATAAGGAATACTTGGAAGAATGAATAAATAACTTTTCACCAATTGAAAAGAAACTGTGAAAAATTCTCTAATTTATTATTCTAGTGTAAAGAGTTGTAAAGCAAGGAACTTTTGTTCATTAATTTGCTAGAAACATTTTTGTATTTATCATCGCATTTCAACTTGTGTAAATCTACTTTCATAGAAGCATCTTGTACACATACATCTTTGTGTTGATTGTTCCTTGAGAGACTAGGGTATAGTCATAATTTCTCAAGAAGACATTGATAGCTAGTCTTTGCTAGAACAAGATTTGGTTATGCGTATAATCTTTAGTTTTAATGATAATAATGCATATATTTCATATATAACAATTTTGTACTCTAATAGTTTCTTGAGTGTGCAGATATAATATTTTATTTTATTTTGGATAGTTATTTGGAAAGATCGTTAAAATCATTGTTGGCACACCTCAGAAGAGCTATCACATCCACTTCTAAAAAAAACATCAGCATTTCTTATGAATGTTGAATGTTTTTAGAAAAAGATTTTTGTGTACTTATCATATAAGCTTTTTCTTCCTGTTCTGAAGTCACGAATGTTTCTAAAAAATGATTTATGTGTGCTTCTCAGATAAGCATTTGCTTCCAGCTCAGAAGTCAAGATTTGTTTCTCAAATAAGTTGGCTAATTGATAATCTGTATACTTGATAGAAAAGGTGTTTTCTAACACTTAGATATTTGATTGTAATCTTTTGAAATTTGTTTTTCCTCAAGTGTCTAATTGTTAGTCTGTATACTTGAGAGGGTTAAGGTGATCTCTAACTCTTAGACATTTGTTTGTAATCCTTAAAGATTAGTGGATTAAGTCCTTTTTGAAGGTGAAATCACCCCAATAGGGTGGACAAGAGTAGGCATGGCAAATAAATCCGGCCCCACTGGGGCCCGCCCGCCCCGCTCCGAAATTAACGGGGAAAACCCGATTTAACGGGCGGGTGGGTAAACCCGTTTTTATTCTGGTGGGTGCGGGGCGGGTGATGGTAATACCCGCCCGCCCGCCCTTCAACTAAATTTATTTTATTTTATTTGTTTTTAATAGTTTTATTACTTATTTACACTTTTTATACTTTTTAATGTTATAATATTATGTTTATTAGAATTATTATTTATTTTTTTGAAATTAAAATTTAAATAAAACTATCAAACTTTAAAAATACTTTTAAAATAATTAAGTATTTAGTTTAATTATTTATTTTTAACTTTATTGAAAAAAATATAAATTTAAAAATAAAATAAAAATTTTATTCGGGCGGGTGCGGGTAAACCCGGTTCTTGTTGGGGGTGGGGGCGGGTGAACAAATTTTAGCCCCGAACGGGTGCGGGTGCGGGTGCGGGTCTGGGTCTGGGAGGCGGGTGCGGGTCTGGGTGTGCTTAAACCCGCCCCCGACCCGCCCCGTTGCCATCCCTAGACAAGAGTAGCATTGTTTAAGGTGAAATTGTATAAACTAACTATGTCAATTTTATTTCTTAGCTTGTTCATCTTGTTAGTTTGTGTGAAGCATTTATAAGCAAAAGGTTTTTAAAAACCCCATTCAAATCCCCCTTTCTTGTGCTTTTCTCAACCTTCGGTATTTGTGGATTGTAATCGATTTGGTTATAGTGGATTGAGTCCTTGTTGAGAAATAAAAAATCACCTTGACAGGTGGACTAGATTAACTTCGTTAATAGTGAACCAATATAAAAATAACTATGTTCATTTATTTTGTTCTTATTTCATCTTTGTTTGTATGAGAAGAAAATGTTTCAAATCTAGAAACTCAATTCAAACCCCTTTCTTGTGTTTTATCTACCTTCATTAGAAGTATCTTGCTTGTGTGCTTGAGAAAATTGTAATCAGATTCGGTTATAGTGAAAATCTCTTAGAAACGCAAGGGGACAATACTACTCTTGATTTATATGAGGAACCATGATAAATTTTTTGTGTATTGTCTTGCTCTATTCTTTACTTCTGCTTTAGATTATTTCTATGTTACCCATCATATTTTGAACTATTAGAATATGAAAACCAAACTTAATAAAAAGCTGAAAAAGTTATCATAATTCAAACTCTCTTATGTTTTTCTCACATTTATCAATTGCTAGTGCATCCAACGACTCTATGCAATCCACTCTTAATAAATAGTGAGTTTTTTTACTTCTTATCTCTATATATAGATAAGATTCCAAAATGAGGTAATAAGTTTCAAACACAATTTCAATTCACTATTGCTTCTCACACACTGACTTGAGCGTTGAACTATTAACCTTGCAAATTTCCTCACTCAATTGTGATAGAACTCATATCCACCATCACTTTCGATCTTCACTTTATTTTTTATTCACACACTGATCGGTCACCATTTCTAGTAAGTTTCTGTGTTTTATTCGGCATAAATTCATCACTTTGGTAACACCTTTGGTCATTTTTAGTTTTTTCAAGTAAGTTAGTGTGTTTCGGTTATCTTAGTATCGTTGTGCATTTTAAATTAAAGTGTTTGTGAAAAGTATTGTTTTATGTTTTTGTTTGGTAGTCTTGGTGTTTCAGGTTGATGCATGTGATCGAAGGAACTTAAGGAAGGATTATAAGAACTCTGGAAGGCTGAAAGTTTGAAGTTTTTGAAGAATTTAGATGTCAACAGGGGCACCCGTGTGAAACAACACGGCCCGTGTCGAAAAGCCACTGGAAAGCGTAGAAAAACCAAAGTCAATGAATCAACACGGGCACCCGTGTTAATCAACACAGCCCGTGTTGAATGACCTGGAGAAAATCTTTTATTCAAGAGATCAACACGGGCACACGTGTTAATCAACACGGCCGTGTTGATGGGAGCGTGTGGAAACTTCACTTTTTGATTTTTGGACCTTTTCTTTGTCATTAAGGGTACTTTGGACTTTTGGAAACGTACGAGAAAAAAATTACAGAGGCGAGAAGATAACTACTAGGAGGAATTCGGAGACGACGAGATTCAAGGGCAGCCACCATTGAAGATCAACGTCATCGTTATTCTTTGTAATGTGTAACTTCTATCAAATGTTTTCTTCGAATACTATGAGAGGCTAAACCCCCTAATGCTAGGGGGTGGTCCTGATTTGATGATTGTTATGAATTCAGATTATTGATTTCCTTAATGCATTGTTTATCTATTTCAATTTAATTGTGTGGTGTTCTTATGCTTCTGTATCAGACAAATACATGTATACCTATGACTAAAAATTGGCAGGACTGTGATTGTTAGGGTTTCTACACAATTAGGTTATTAGGAGTCACCTAGGACTAGGAACTCTTTTTAATCACCTGAGTTTCTTGATATTTTTTATGGTTAAAACCAAGAGTTATTTGAATGGTCATTTGAATAAGGATTGGGATTTTAATAGTTTTCTTCATTAAGGACTTAAGGAAGAACATTCTAGAGATAGGTAATTGAAAGTTTTCATATGTAATGAGGAAATCTGGATTCGGATCATAACTTGTTAAATCAACCACTCACCCTAGCATCATTCTCTCTCTATATATCATCAATCACTATTTTGTTACGGTTATCATTTAAAGTTTTAAACTCAACCCAACCATTTTTTTTGTTCAATTGAATTAAGAGCACAAATAGGTATTTACTACGCAGTCCTCGAGAGCGATACTTGGGGAAACTCATTATAACTACATCGGTGAAAATAGTACACTTGCTATTTTTCCGATCAAGTTTTTGGCGTCGTTGCCGGGGACTGCCAAAATACAGATTTTAATCTTAGTTCAATTGAAATTTTATTGCACTACAATTAAAATTTTATTTTTCCTGTTAAATTGTATCAATACTAATATTGTGTCTAATATTTTATGCGAGGTTAATCCTAAACTGACTATATTTTTGACGCAGAGATAGAAAGAACCTTTCACGCTCGGCGAAGAAAAGCGAAGCAAGCAATACTGGCTGAAGAAGAAGATAAAAATTCAGTACACTCAGGTTTAAAATCAGAAGCTGAGACCATGGATCCACCACAAGAAATACTACTAGGAGATTACAGAGGCACAAATGCACTGGGGGGAAGGCTGACCATTGTCAACCAACCGGTGAATGTTCCTAACTTTCAGCTCCACCCGAGCACCATCACTCAGTTGGAGAAGAGACCCTTTTCTGGAAGGGTTAATGAAGACCACTCTAAAAATAGATGGGCATACTGAAGATAGATGGGCATACTGACGAACAGAAAAAGTCACGCATGTTTCCGTTCACCTTGGCAGACGAAGCAGAAGATCGGTTCTATTCTCTTCCAACAGGAAGCATTACATCTTGGGAAGATATGGAAACAGCGTTCGTCAATGAGTATTTTCCAGCATCAGTGTTCATGAGAAAAATATATGAAATCTTGAATTTCAAGCAAAAGGAGGGTGAATCATTAGGGGACTCTTTCAAGAGATTTAAGAGACTCCTGACGGCATGCCCTACTCATAACCTAGATCAGACTGAGCAGATGCAGATATTTGTGAATGGTCTGAGAATCAAAACGAAGAAACTCATTGACACAACAGCTAGTGGGTCATCTAACTTCTCAACAGCCACTGGCATCAAGAAGACTATTGAAGCTATAGCTGCAAATGAGCATCTAGAATTATATGACAGGGTTACAAGCAAACCATAAGGAGTGATTGATTTGAAGTTGGAAGTAAATAGACAACTCAAAATCGAAGAGGCGATAGTTGCAGAAGTGGAGAAAAAGCTTAAAGCTATGAACATGGGAACTCAACAGGTAGCACAGGTTAAAAATGTGGTTTGTGACATTTGTAGTGGACCACACATGACTGCGCAATGTCTTGCAACTCCAAAACAAATTGAGGAGATAAAATTCTTGAAGCAGAATAATCCATATTCTAACACCTATAATCCTAGGTGGAAGAATCATCTGAATTTTTCCTGGAAAGATTAGCAACAACAAGCTCCTCAGAAGGCAGAATGAGAAGTGGCCATTGAAAAGAGCACATTTCGTACTTCAAATTTGTCGTTGTGAAAGATTTCTCAAAAAATACCCAGATTTTGAGTTATGAGGTTTCGAAGTTCGATGTTCACAACTTTTGTAATTTTACACTTAGTGAAATTTTGAAGACTTTTAATATGGCCAAGTGCCTGACTTCGGGAGCATTTTATACGCGTTTTTTTAGCATCATTTCTAGTCGAGCTCAAATACAAAGTTTTTCATTTCGCGCAGTCTACAACTTTGCGGAAAAAGTCGAATTTATTCGGGACTTGGATCAAAAGTTACGAAGCTCGGAAGGTAGAAATTTATCATGCTTGCAAAGTCAACACTTTGTGAAAAAATGCAGAATTTCCAACATGTTCGAGTGGCTGACTTCGGGTCCGATTTTCATACGATCTGTGGCTCTGTATCGGAAAATGATCAAGTACAAAACTATTCAGCTCATGGCATTCTATAACTTTACAGAAGAAGTCAAAGTCATTCGGGCTTTGGATCAAGAGTTATGAGGCGAAAAATTCAAGGAAAAACATTTGCGAAATATTTGACGACATTGCCATTGTGTTATCGATTGCGTTCTCCTAACTTCGGGACCATTTTAGAGTGTGTTACGGGTGTCGAATCGAAACACTTTCAACATGAAAGTTGTTCACCCAAATCATCTCTACAACTTTTGTCTCGAGACCTTATTCAGAGAATCCTTGTACTGCGAGATACGGAGTCGTGAAATGGAGCGCGCAAAATCGTAAATTGGATTTTTTGATTCATTAAAGTTTCGAGGTTGTATACACTTACTCCTTTTAGCCCTACAAAAGTTAGCATATGCATCATGGAGGAGTTTTTACTCAATATACATGCAGCATAGTTGACTTGGAACAAATGGGATTTAACCTCACTCTCCTGTCTTCATTCTTCAACAAACTCGGTAACAGAAAGAGAAAAGAAATTCAACGACCTCACTCTTCTTCTATTTGTACGCACTTAACATTACTCTTTCACGCTCACCTCACTCTTTCTTGCGGCCAGCTCTCTTTCTCTCATCCCGTAACATAACCAACAACGAACCATTCACTCTCTTTCCATTCACCCTCCTTCTCTCTCAACTATACACAACTATCCAATCTTCATCCTCTCACCATAACCTCTCTCTCACATCTAAATTATCACCACTCAACAACACCTTCATCTTCTCACCTCACCACTGTAACTATAACAACCATATAAAAAACGTAACAAACTCCATTTTCTCTTATCGACTTATAAAAAATGTAGAAAAATACGTTTCTGACTTTTTAACACCTTAGGAAATTTTTTATATATTTTTTGTGAATTTTTTAAAATTGGTTTCCATTAGTTTTTAATTGATTTTTGACAATAGGTTTAGAAACGGTTTCTTCCATAGTACTTTGCACATTTTGACGTAGTTTTTGATCATTTCTCAATTATAAAAAAATCCAAAAAATACTTGCTGATATCCTCATAGGTTTATCTTGATTTTATAATTTTATTTGAGATTCTTATCATGTGTTATCATTGATTTTGGAAATTGGAAAAGATTAAATGTCATTTTGGTGGTTTTTGGTTCTTATATCATAAGTTTGATTTGACTTTCTTTTGTTTGAAACTAGTAAGTGTCAAGTAGTTTCTGATTTAGATCCTTGGATGTGTTAGGCTCATGGAAATCAATTTTGTTTGAATTTATCCATCGAATGTCTATTTTTCACAAAATAATTTGCAAAAGATGTCTAGTTTGAGTACTATCTTACCTAGTCTTGGAAGATGAATTTTGTTTTCACATTTCCACAATTATTCAAGGATCCAAGTTGATTGATTATGACTTTTACAAGTCTCAATCACCTTAAAACAATTTTGTTTGTTTTTTATAAGTCATTTTCCTATTTTGGTTGATTTTATACTTTTAGGCTAACTTTGGTTGCTTAGGCTAGAAGTTACATTTGATTGACCAACTTCCCTCGACTTTAAAGTCAATTTTTGTTTAGATTAGGGTTGTATGATGTCTTAGGGACTTAGGATTAATTTTGTTTAATTTTAGGAATAGGTTTGCTATTTTTCCCCCATTTAATCAAGCTAGGGTTCCTAATTAGAGGCTTTTCTAGGATAGTTTAACTTGTAGGATTTTATTTCCATCTTGAACCTTGATAACTTTGTCTTGAGGTTGATGTTTCTGATTTGTTGATGCTTTGAGGACTTTACTTCAGTTTTGTTTCAATTTTACAAGTCTGGCTTCTATTTTTGGCACGTTGATCTTTATCACGCATGTTTGAATGTTTGTATTTGGGTTAGAGGCAAGGAATGCACTTGTGCAACATCTAAGGGTATAGTTGTCGACCTTACGTGTTCTGGCACTCTTTAACCTTGCCTCATGTTCATCTTTTTCTATGATTATTTTCACTAACCTCCTAACGATAGGATTAAGATAGGATTTTGACTTCTACTCTTGTAAATTCTTGTGCACTTTTGTAAAGATTTGTTGGTGATCCTCTTATGCATTTGTTTGTATGATATAGGGGAGTTCTTTACATGTTAGATACTGACCTCTAAGCTTTTTCACCTTATAATCATCTTTCCAGGCTTCTCTGATAACTTGTGTTGATTGCTATAGCTTGTCATTTCTTCTTTAGTTTGACTGTGAGGTTTTTATACCTTGTGATGTATTGCCATCTATGGTTGGATATTTTTTTATCCTTTGTGATTTGTTGCCATCATTTCTCATTTCTTTGATGTATTATCATATGTACTATATTTTTTATCACTTTGTCTTGTTATTACTAACTTATCTGTTAAGTGTGCAGGGTACTCTAAGAGAGCTGTCAATCTATACTTGATTGCTTCGTGTTCCACTTTATTGGTGGGACACAACAATCATATTTGAATTATTGTGTGCATTTCTATTCTTGTATTATCTTAAAGGATGTTTGTGTGGTGACTACTTTGTGTTCCACTTTATTTATGGGATACGACTATTATTTTGTTGCACTATTGTGTGCACATCTCTGCTTGTATTGTCTTGCTGGTTACTTATGTGGTTGTTTCCGCTACACACCACTTGTGATTTATTTTCACACGAAGGCTTCGACGCTTATATTTCATATCCAATTTCTTGATTATTATCTCTTTGGTTGACACGAAGATAGCACGAAATTTTTCGGGTTTCTGTACTTGTGATGTCCTTACTACAGACAGATATTCGTTAGGTACTTTATGATTTCAATTTAATATTCGCATTATTATCACTTGTCTGGATCGCTACATTATGTAGACTCTCTTTTGGTTATACGGATGTGTACGACACATATTCTGTATTACTATTATTTGTAGATCGTTATGTCGTGCAGCTACCCTGTTATGCTATACGGATGTGTACGAAACATATTTTGTATTATTGTGTTATTTGTTTGGATTGGTATCTAATATAAATGTGTTAATTGGTATTTGGATGTGTTCGATACATATTCCGATTTGTGATCTCTGCTTTGGATTGCTTTGCTACGAATTGATATCCATTTTCTATTTACTTTCCGCTCCTTTATCGCTTCCTTTACTGCTTTCTAGAAATCATGGGAAGTAGAAAAAGAGCGTGGGCTCGAAAGCAACCATTCCGCATTTATTTGATAATCGTGTTTGTGTTTATTTCTTTCTATTGATGGTTAATATGTCACTTGATTAGAATCGAGAGAACGACTTCGACCTCTGCATGTTCCCTATAGGATAGTTATCTTCACTCTTCGGTTTTGTATGCTAACATAAGTAGACATTCCCCTTTCATCCTTATCCTTAGGATCAAATTTCCATGCTAACATTAGGATTAGAAATAGGATAGTCTCCCTCTTAGACTTCTTCTTTCTCTTGTACATATGCATTAAGACTAAAACTCTTTTTCTTTCAAAACTTAACAAAAATACCTAATAACAACAAAAATCCTTTTCTTAAGATAAAATCAACAAACCAATTCAAATAATTTTCGCCTTCATGGCTTATCAATCAAACTTTTCAAGAGAACGTGTTAATTCCTTTATGTGCTGACGTGTAATACCCTAAAGGTCGGGTTGTGGTAGGAAGCGAACTTAACACCGTTCCATTAAAAAACACAAAACCAACCAAAATATGTGAGCCGAACTATAGAGCTTTGATTCCTCAAAAAGGATACGTAGACATTGAGTCGTGGGGCCTGAATGAGCACAACTTTGTAAATATTTCCTTTTTTCCCGCATTTTCTTTTTCATTCTTGCATTCCCTCTCTCGTAGCATTAAGCTTTAGACATAGATTTTACACCCTTAGATTAGAGCAAACAAAATGGATCTCGTAGAGTACGACGGACGTGTGGGGTGCTGACACCTTCCCCTCGTGTAATCGACTCCCTTACCTGATCTCTCGGTTGCAAGACCGTGATTTCTCCCTCTTAGGTTTACTCGATGTTTACCTTTCCTTCCACGGGATAAAAAACGTTCGATGGTGACTTAATTGATATTATATCCGATGATGGTTTGTCTAGTCGTTTCAAGGGCTTGGAAAGTTGTCTTAAAAGGATGGAAACATCATGTCATTATGGGGGAAGATGGATAACCCACCTCTAAATTGAAACCTGAAGAAGACTTGTCTAAGGAATAAGATGAACTTTCTCTTGGAAATTCTAAAGCCTTAAATTCCATTTTCAATGGGATTCATAGAAACATTTTTCAGATTGGTGAACACCTGTGAAGTAGCTAAAGATGCTTGGGAAATTATCAAAACTACTCATGAAGGCTCTTCTAAGGTAAAAATGTCAAGACTTCAGCTGCTAACTACCAAATTTGAAATCTTAAGGATGAAGGATGATGAGAGCATTCAAGATTTTCATATGAATATTCTTGAGATAACCAATGCTTGCAGTGCCTTAGGAGAAAAGATACTAGAAGAAAAGCTAGTAAGTAAAATTCGCAGGTCTCTCCCCAAGAGATTTGACATGAAAGTTACTTCTATAGAAGAAGCTCAAGAAATTAATAACATGAGAGTGGATGAACTTATTGGATCTATCCAAACATTTGAGTTAGGCATAAATGACAGATCTAAGAAAAATAACAAAAGCATAGCGTTTGTATCTAATGATGAAGGTAAAGACGAGGATTATGATCTGGATACTAAAGAAGGATTATCCAATGCTATAGTGCTTCTTGGAAGACAGTTCTACACCGTGCTGAAGAAGATGGGAAGAAACTCAAGACCAAATGCCAAGAACAACTCATATGACATCAGCAAGTCAAATGAATTTGGAAGAAAAGCACAAACAGAAGAAAGATTCACTCAAGGAAAAGGAGTACAATGTCATGAATGTGAAGGCTTTTGTCATATTAAAGCTGAATGTCCTACATACCTCAAGAGACAAAGGAAGGGTATGACTGTATCTTGGTCTTATGAGGATTTTGAAAGTGACATTAAAGATGAATCTTCCAATTATGTTGCTACTTTGACTAGCATATACTTATGTGATGAAGATTCAAATGATAATGAAGTAACATATAATGAGTTGGCTGCCTCCTACAAGGAGCTGTGTATCAGAAGTGATGAAGTATGTCAGGAAGGGGAGAAATATAAGAAGCTTATGATTCAACTAAAAGCAAAAAATAAAGAGCATCTGGAAATTATCTCCAAGCTGGAAAATGAAGTGATACTGCAGAACTCTAAGAAACTATCTCCAAGCTGGAAAATGAAGTCTGTCATAATGCTGAACAATGGGTCTGACACACTCGATGAAATTCTTTAGTTAGGAAATATGGGAGGAGATATGAGTGATCTACGATTTAATAAGAAAAATTAACCTACTTCAGACCTCACTCTTCCCAAGATTGGTCCAAAGATGTTGAACCAAATGTCTCAACATCATGGCGGAAACAACCTCAAACACTCCAAAAGAAAATATCAACGCTGGAGGTGTCATTACTGTGGACGGTTATATCATATAAATCCCTTTTGTTTCAAGTTATATGGGTATCCTAAGCATGCAACTCAGCCTAAGTATAATCAGGTCTCCAAATGTTAATAAGAAGAAACAATGGGTTCCCCAAGTTGTTGGTGCTAGTCTTATAGCACATACATCACTCAAAGTCCCAACCAAAGAGGACTGGTATTTTGACAGTGGATATTCAAGATATATGACAGGGGTCAAGAATTTGCTGGTGAATGTTAGATCTTATTCCACTAGTTATGTGACCTTTGGAGATGGGACCAAATGTGAAATCAAGGGGTTGGAAAGTTGAATTGCCCAGAAATTCCAAATATTGGAGATGTGCTACTTGTTGAAGGGTTGACAACTAATCTAATTAGTATCAGTCAACTGTGTGATCAAGGTTTCAAAGTAAACTTCACAAAGTCTGAATGTATTATTACAATTGAGAAAAATGAAGTTGTTATGAAAGAAGTAAGGTCTAAGGACAACTGTTATTTATGGATACCTCAAGGCTTAAGTTATCCCTCGATATGTGCTGAATACATAGTTGCATGAAGCAGTTGTTCTCAGTCGGTTTGGATGAAGCTGATGGTGATTGAATATAATGCCAAACAGGATTTCATGATTTTATATAAAAGTACTAAACACGTTGATATTCAGCTTGTTGAGGACAAGATTGTTGCCTTAGAACATGTAGCCACTGAGACGCAAATAGTTGACATTCACACAAAGGACTTGAATGCTAATTAATTTGAAACTCAAAGAGACAAACTAGGGATCTACATACATGAAGGATTATAGCAATTAAATGCGTGTGGGAATACCATTAAAGAGTTCACATTTTTCAAAATTTTAAAGTATAACTTAATGTTGTGTGAACATGATATTCAACAAATAAAAAGCCCTCATCAAGAGCAATCATTTCAAATTTCCCCCACATGCTATATATACATTATGCCCTACAGTACCCTCACCTTCAACCTTCGAAAAAGAAATTTTCATTCCTCCACTCCCAAAAATCTCAAAATGTCTCAACATGATGCATCGACTTCCAGCTAGATCAATCTATCTGCATCAAATTTCAAGACCGCCATGAGAATATCTCTCCTGATGATGTACTAGACGTTGCTCCCTTGGCTATGATTCTATGCCTTGAGACCAGACCAAAGAAGCTTCGAACATTCCGTGCAAAATAATCAAAATAAGCTTCGGTCCCCTCTGTAATGTCTCTAACCCTTCTCATGATGTGTCAGAACATGACATCATTGATGTTGATAGAAGTATTAGATGGATTGTTGCTAGGTTTTAAAATGAAGGTTTGTCAGTACCTGGGATTTCAAATTCACTTTCCCATATGCATGAAGAGGTTAACAACGAGGTTATTCCTCATGATCCTACTGAACCATCTGTAATTGAGAAAGACAACACTGAAGGCAATCTTACCAAATTTGCTGACTTTATGCTTGAAGAAGTTGGAACTAATGTTGATACATCACCTGCAAGGGAATAATCATCTACCAAGAAAGGTGATATAAACCCCAAAGAAACAAAGGACAAGATGGATGAAGACAATGTGGATGTTGATGAGTTGTCTGATAATGATTTACTTATTAATGTGAATCCTGGCATTGCAAAAAGACTCAAAACAAGAAAATGTAAAATTGTGGTTACTAATACTCCTCCCAAGAGCACCAAGAAGAAAGTCATCTATGGACCCCCAAAATCCTGGAGTAAGGTTATTCCCTCTTCCAGCAAAAGGAAAGATAGGTCTGAGTCTGACTCAGAATATGATGTTGAAGATGATGTCCAAGATATCGCACTTGTCAGGAAATTTGTGATTAAAAATCCATTTGATAATGTGTCTGATGCTCCTATTGACAACATTTCATTCCACTCCAATAACTATGTCAAGAAATGGAAGTATGTCTACTAAAGGAGAATTTCCCTTGAAAGAGAATTGGGAAATGATGTCTTAGAATGCAAGGAAGTTATGGAGCTTGTCTCTTTTGCTGGTTTAATGAAGATTGTGACCAAGTTTGCTAAGTGTTATGAAGTTTTGGTAAAGGAGTTCATTGTGAATATTCCTGAAGATTGTGCTGACAGCAAGAGTAAGGATTTTATGGAGGTGTTTGTTAGAGGAGAGTGTGTTGATTTCTCCCCTGCTATTATTAATAGGTATCTAGGAAGGAGTGAGGATGCGTAGTGTGAGTTGGAAGTAACTGATAACCATGTTTGCAAAACCATTACTACAAACCAGGTGAGTGCATGTCCTATAAAAGAAAAGCTATATGCAGGAAAATTTAGTGTCAAGTATGCCATACTACACAGAATTGGAGCTGCAAATTGGGTTCCTGTAAATCATACTTCAACTATTTCAGTTGGGCTGGGAAAACTCATCTATGTTGTTGGTACCAAGAAACCATTTGACTATGGTGTATATATATATATATATATATATATATATATATATATATATATATATATATATATATTTGATCAAACTATCAAGCAAGCTGAAACATATGATGTGAAGATGCCCATTGCCTTCCCTTCCTTGATCTGTGGTATCATCATCAATCAGCACCCTGGAATTCTATCCACTACTGATGCTTCTTGCAAAAGAGGATTTGTGTTATCTCTGCACTATAAATTGTTTGCAGGAAAACATGTCCCAGATATTGTTTTGACATTTCTTGCTATTTAAAACAAGACCTCAACCAAGGCTGATGTGATTTTAGAACTGATGGAGGCTTGTAAAGAACTTGATGAAGTGATATGTGTCGGCACATAGAAAAAGATCAAATTTGAAAATCTGATCAAGACTCTAAAAAAGGATGAAACTAATACTACTGCAAAGGAAGTGAATACTGGAGAAAAAAGTTATGATAATGCAGAAAGCAGGTTTGAAGACGAAGGAGGTAGCTCTGACAGTGAAGAAGAAAGTGATGGAATTGGTGGCTCTGATGATTCTGTAGAGAATTGAATGATGTGCTCCTTAAGCCATTTTGTTTGTGTTTCCATATGGTTCTTTTGTTTTTTTATTTTGGCACATGTGTGCTTGACAATGGATATTCTGCTTTGTTCTGCCTATAATATATGTAACTCTAAATAACAATGTCCAACTGAATGCTAGTATGCACTAATATTTACTATTGTTATTTTTCATGAGTTTACCTGACCTATTTACTCTGATGTTTTATGAATTTAGCATACTATGGCTAAAAAGGGGGAGTAATTGTGTTTATGCTATTGATGATTGTGGTGGACTCTTAATTGAGTTTGTGATACTGATGGACTGGTGGACTAATGAGTTTGAGGGGGAGTAATAATTTGTGCTAATATGAGATGGGCTTAATTGTGCTTGTGTGATGGTTTAACAGATGTTTAAACATTCATTTTCTGCTACTATGTATTTGTGTTGCTGCCCCCTATAATATGTTTTTTTGTTGTGCTTCTCTGATAGTATGTTGATTTTGTGTTGCTGCTCTCTATTCTTGCTTGTATGCTCAAATGATGTTTTAGCCAAAATTTACCAAAGGGGGAGTTTGTTAGTTCTTTGTTGGAAGCAATTTTGGTAAAACATTTTTTCCAGAAAAGATGCTTTGACATGTAAACAAAATTATGTCAGCATAGTTAAATGATGTCAAAGAAGATGTCTTGACATGTGTTACTAAACTGAACTGGTTTTTCTGTTTAGAAATTCTAGGTGCCATTTGTCTTAGTTGATTGATCTTAGTATTGCTTAAAGTTAGCAAGTTTGTTTAAATTTTTGTTACAATAATTTTGGAGATCTTTCGTCCTACTCTCATGGAGAAAGTTATGGGAAGTTTGAAAGACTTTATTTGAATGCGCTTTCGCCCAAGCCCTGGTTGTGGTTTCTATAAGAAGACAGCTAACCCTACTTGCAGAGTTAGTTACATTGAAGGAAGATGTACGTGCTGTTGTTGAAGATTGGGTTTTAGTATTTTGTTAATTGTTCCTTGTAAGTCACTCTTGTATTCTTTAGTACTAGAGCTGAACGTTTTTAATTGAGTTGTAACTTTTTAATCATTCATAAGCTTTGAAGCAAATGATGATTATATGTATTTGAAGTGTGTCTTCAAATCATTGTTATTGTTAATCACTGCGTGTGATTGAGGGGGAGTGAGAGGGGTTTCATATCTAAGAGTATCTTAGGTAGAAGTTACATTGGGTAGTGATTAAGTGAGTTAATCATCAACTGAGGTGTTGGTTGTAGGGTCTATGAATTGATACTACTGATAGTAGATTTCCTTCCTGGCTTGGTAGCCTCCAGACATAGGTGTGTTGTCACGGAACTTGGTTAACAATTGCTTGTGTCATTTTAATTTTACAGCCTTTACTACTCTGATTTACCTTGTTCAATTAACAAATATTTGTGTCGTGACATCTTCTTCGACATCACATATTTGATACCAGAATTTCACTGTGTTACACAGGATGGAATCGCCAAATTTGGTATAACCTTAAAAAAAAATTGTTATTGTAACCCTCTTGTGATTCTTGATTTTTTTAGAGTTTTCTAATTTTACAACAACTTAGATCTTAATCTCATAGTAATATATTGGCGATTAATTTGGATTAATAAAGCACAATGTTTCTTAATCTTATTGTTCTTATGAAGAACTTAGATTCACAATGTTTATGGTAACTTGATGTATGATAGCTTGATTTAGGCGTTGATCAAAATATTCATCGTCGACTGCTAAGTGTTTAATTTACTTGTTTATCACTACTATATCCATCCCTAGTTATAAGACCTCTAGTTTGTTTTCTTGACACTTTTTATAAAACCTTCCTGTAACACGGTGGGAGAACTAACTTGGTTGTTTTGCATTTTATCGCAAATGTTGCAGTTAGAAAGAGTCACCACCAACTTTTGTTTTATCCAATAAGGAAACGTGAAAAGAACAGGAAAGACCTTTTGTCGATTATGAGTTCAGGGGGTAATTATGAAAAGGGAAGGTGTTAGAACCCTTTCCATCCGTAGTTATATACGGGCTCTTAATTCCTTAGCTCACCTTTTGAAAATTTGCTTTGTGTGTGTGTGATTTGTTTGAAAATATTTTGACTTTGACTTTGTAATGATTCTTGTATCAGTCATCAAGAATGTATACGAAGTGTTTGAAAATATTTGTTTGAAACTGTGAGGTGTGAAAAGTATTTTTGATTGAGCAAGAAATTAAGGGTTGTTACCCACTCAAAAGGTTGTTCTTTGTTATTTTCCTTCTCCTTTAGGATAGTGCTATCCATACCATTAGTTGGCAGGTAACCCTATCCATTGGATGTGAATGGACAGGCGTAGGGTCATTGTATGGTCATTAAAGGCTTTATTATAAGGATACCTTAGCATTTCGAAGGGACGATCATCACTTATTCGTAGGCAACAACCAAGGGACGAGATCATATATTCGTAGGAAACATCGAGGGTCATCGAGGGACTATGATATTTGGAATTTTGCTAATGGTACTCCTACGTTCGAGGGACATAACCATTGTTATCTGAAGGCAACAAGAGAGATTACCCTAGAGGTGCAAATGTGCAATTGATTCAATTTAGATATTTATCTTTGATTAGGGTTATCTAATTTCGTTTTAGATCTTGCCATACAATCCTAACTAGCATACATCTAAGCAATTGAATATTTACGGAAAAGTAAAGGTGCGGAAAGTAAATGTTCTACGCTATTACAGGGCTTTGGGGAAGTTACATAATAGGAGATGCGGAAAAGTAAATTTGCGAGAAAAGTAAATCTACGCTATTACAAAAAACCTTGCGACCTATACATCAATTTCTAATATTTAAACAAGAATAAAACAATAAATAAATAAATGAAAAACATTTTAAATGTTAGAAGAATGTCAAAACCTAATTACTAAAAGAAAATATTTTTTGAGTTTTTTAGAAATCAATTTTAATTAAGAAAACTCTAATTCTAAGTTAATTATAATTAATTAAGAAAAATAATTTAAATGCAAAGAAAATTAAATATTTTTTGTGTCAAATTAAATAAAGGTTTTTTGGACCTAAATCTAAAATAAAAACATTTTTAGGGTTTTTTGTGATTATTTGGAAAATATTTGAAAAGAATTAAAATAAAATAAAGAAAAAGAAAAATAGGTTAGAAAATAGTGAAAAGAAAATAATGTAAGAAATAGAGGTTGCCCCTGGGTTTCGAACCTAGGACCTCTGAGTCATGCGCGTGTCTCCCTTGCCATCTGAACTATGATGCTTATCTGTCATGGAAACGGAATCAAAACAATATATATGAAAAAAATTGAAAATTATTTTAAAAAAGAAAACGTGCGCGGTCACTTTTCATCGTCCCCAAGTTTGAATTTTCTGGAAATATTACCCACGGCTTTTCCACCGGTAAAGATATATCGACGTGTCTTTTCGTCACTAAATCCCTGCCCAATTCAAAATTTGAAAATATGAATGATAAATTATATTCAAGGACATAGATCAACTGGAAATTGTCTTCTGAATCCAATGGTGCCCTTGGTTTTTGCCAATTTTTCCTCTAACCTAATGTCCCCAAATTAAGAACTCGAAACCCTAGCCATGGTGATTCATGATACCTGCACTTAAACTCAAATCAAACCATCTAGAAAGCTTGCAAACATCATTCTAAACACAAATATGCAAACAACACATGTTTATGATGCGTAAATTAGTATAATTGAAAATCAAAGAATAAGGCAAATTGTGATACTTGGTTGGCTAGACTCTTGAAGCTTTGGATGTTGGTGATGATCGATTTTGCTTCAGAGAGGATCAATGAAGTAGATTTGATGCTTGGAATGGCTTGAATTGGCCTGAAATATGGTTTGATATGTAGCTCTGCTCCATGGTTTTTCAAGATTTGAATTAGGGTTCTTGAGCAGAAAATTCATCCTTGAGCATTTGTTATTCTTGTGCATATATAGTAGAATGAATTAGGTTAACAAATTTGATGAAAAATCAAGCTTTAAATGCAAAGATATTTGATTGGGAATCAACATCAAATCTTGCTATTTTTCATCTTCAATCAACTCCAATCACTCTTGCTCTGTTTCTTGGCTTCCAAGGCTGATTCCTTTGGGCCTCCAAGTGGTTCAAACAAGACCTCACGAATTAATCTTGTATTTTTATATTTTATTTAATTTGTTTAGCTTTTAATTGAATAAAAATCCAAATAAATATAAATAAAAATCACCAAAACATGGGCATGGATTTAGAGGTCCTATTTTTGCTTATGGACATGCTTGAACTTTAAAACTTAGGCCAATTAGTCCAAAACTTGAGTTTTGCTCAACATTTGATTCATGTACTTCTTCAAAATTTCCAAACTTGACCAAACCATAACTTGCTCAATATTTATCATTTGAAAATGATCTTAGACTTTTTAGAAAGCTTAAGATGTCCTTTAAAATCTCCTTTTGGTTTCAACTTCATTGAAGCTTCCATGCTTGTGTACACTTCTTTGGAAAAATATGACTTTTTGTTGACTTTTGAAAGGACCTATAGTGCCTTGACTTATATCTCTCAAATGAAGCATTTTTGGACAAACCTTGTGAGAGACAAAGTTGTAAAGAATTGATTTCCCTTTAAAATGAGCTTTGGTGGAAACATTTCCGATGAAGTATGTGAAAGTTATGCCGTGTCAAAGTTCTGTTGACTTTCCCTTAAGAAATCCTTATTTAGAAACTTTTGACTTTCGATGAATCTTGAATTTTCTTGATGAATCATGATCAACCCTTGATCAAATGATTAATGTGACTTCAAAATCTTAATGTTGACCAAAAATGATGAATTTTGCCTGTATGTTGACCAGAGTTGACTTTTTGTCCAATACAATTGATTTTTTAAACATCTGAGTAATTGACTGAGCAATCTTGGTCTATGAGGCTTGAAACTTGCCATGGTGATATATTGAAACATAAGAGGAGGCATGATATCCACTTGATCCATTAGAAGTCACTTTTGACTTGGGAAAAGCAAAACCCTAGTTGTTGGGTTGACTCCTTGAGTAGTTCTTGAGTATGGGGATGATCTTGACCTCAAAAATAGGAGGGAAAATTTTGGGGTATAACAGTTGCCCCTGTTCATTCTTCTTGTACTTTAGTGGTTAGATTGGTATGCATTCCTTTTGTGACCTAACAGTAGAAGATGATTGAACACTCGAGTGCCCCTGAAATTTGCACTCGCGGGTGTACAGAACAAAGTCGTCGACTAATGACATACTGGAATAGGCTTAGAGATGCCATTTAGAGAGAGACACACTTGGTGTGCAGGTAGAGATGGGCTTAGAGATGTCATCTGGAGAAATTGGTGTTGTGTAATGAGTCATACGCTAGACTTTATTCGGAAGGGTGCTCGTCGTGATAGCTTTCTCGAAAGAGGAATGTGTCCCACGATCGTCCTTGAATGAAATTATTCGTATGCATTAATTTTTAACTAGATATGAAGCAATATGTTGATAGAGATATAACCACGCGTAGTTGGAGATGGGCTTATAGATGTCATCCGGGATAAATGTTGATAGGAGAGTCAGAGTAAACCTTCGTCTTGGTTTTATCTGAGATAAATACTTGCCAGGATATAGATAGTCACCCTGTCTTGTTTCGGGAATTGATCTACAATCCGCTTCACTGGTAAACTCGTCTTGTTTCGGGAATTCATACTGGCTAGTCACATAGATGGTTTCCCCGTCTTGTTTTGGGCATTAATCCATGGCCTGCTATTTGTTGGTAACCCCGTCTGGTTTCGGGAATTCATATTGTCTGATTGTGTAGATTAGTCGCCCCGTCTTGTTTCGAGAATTGATCTACAAATTGCTTTTTGGAAAACCTGTCTTGTTTTGGGAGTTCATACCAGATTGGTCGCATAGATGGCTTCCCCGTCTTGTTTAGGGCATTATCTTTGACCTTTTGTTTGGAAGTTTGTGGATAACTTTTGCCTACTTGTGAATTTAACCTGAAAGGTTAAGATTAGTTTTGTGCATGTCATGATGCATGCAATATGTAACGATGCTCTCGAAACAAACGAGAATTTTTTATGTGCATGTTATGACTTTTATAAATGATGTATGAATATAGATGTTATGGTATTTCAAAACATATCCATCTTGAAGAAGATGAGAACATTCTATTGGGGATCTTCGGCTTCCGCTTGGGGGACCGAGAAATGTCCACTGAAGATCCTGACTAGGAATAAAAGAGACGTAGATTCCTCCGATGCACTATCTGACCAAGTTTTTGCCTGGACACTGATTTTGCTGGGGAGTGATAATATTTGGGTGACCTTTGGCTGGGGATGGAAATTATTTGGGGGGAATTAAATTTTGTGAATCGTATTGAGGAAATAAACCCTTGTTGGGAATGTTGTAGTCTTAAACAACTTATTACTACTCTAAGATTGACACAATAAGTCGATAGTTTGCTTGCTACTACTCAGAGATTGATGTAACAATGTTATGTGTAGATATTATAAATGAACCATGTTGTACTCCAGTTTTTGCCCCTAAGATTCACTTATACTTCATATCATTGCATTACACAACGATCAAATGGTCTCTCTCTATCTCGCTCTCTCTCTCTCTTATCTTTGGGTTTGCTTTTGGGAGATCACCAAGCACTATTGAATGTATATGATGATTGATGTTTGACTAACAATAATATGTGTATACTTAACTCTCTAAATGTTGTAGGTGAATGGTGCACAAGTCTCTTATTCAAGGATTCAATAGGTTCATGTGTTTATGTCCATGCCTTCTCTCCTCAATTCTCAAGACTTTTGAAAGTATTATCTCCCATTTAAGATTTCTCTTGTCATCAGCTATGGTCTCTCATATTGAGTATATGCTTCCTGTTTGAAAGAGATCATCAAATTCAAAGAATTCACCATTCTATGGCCATCTACCTTGAATTAGTGTTTTGGAATTCTGAGGATCATATAAACACTATAAATATAGACAAGCTCGTTAGACGTTACCGATGAACGGCTAAAAAACACTATAAATATTATTGTCTCATAATCTGTTGTTTTCGTTTCAAAGAAGCAAAACGGTGAACTCAAAATGAAGGTTAGCTATACTAAAATGTTAAAACGTTTGACAAGCAAAAGGTCTTACATGATTGAAAACGGAGACGAGAGTGTTGAAGACGAAGAAGGAACGGAGACGAGAGAGATAGGGCAAAATGGCTTTTCAAAGAGAGAAATAAAATGAAAAATGAATGACAAATGAAGTTGTAGCATATTTCATTGGTTATTAATCAGTGAGCACACTATTACTCGGGCAAAGTATTCCCTCCATTTGATTTGAAAAGTAGAGTGATATTTGGCGCATTGAGTTAATTTTATTGGATAGTTTGATGTATGAGTAATGTTATTCATACACCAAAATCCTACGCCAATACTTACATCAAATATTATTCATCGTATTTATACGGTGAATAAAATTTTTTAATAAAAAAATATATTTATAAACAGTAATAGTATTATTATAATATTTTTTTATTAAAAATTTATATTTTTTTTAATAGTAAAATAAAATTGGTTAATAAAATATAAAAAATTGGTTAATGAAATGATGAAGTTGGTTAATAAAAAGTTGTCATGACTCAAGTGCTTAAAATGGAACATTATACTATGTTGAGCAGAAGATGAATTTAGAAGTTCTAAGGAAGAACTTCTGGAACACGCACACTGTAAAGAAAACTTCTGAGTGAAGATTGAAATACAAACTCTGATAGAAGCACCATATGTAAACCCCTGATAGAAAATGTGTTCAACGAGGCTTACATAAAATCATGAAATATTAGAAGTTCTAATGAAGAATAGAACTTTTGGTCAAACACGTGAAAGCAACTTCTGAATGAAGCATGCTAACGCAACCGCTGATAGAAGCACCAAAGCAACCTCTGATAGAAGTGCTACTAAATTATTTTTAATATTTAGTCATTTATTAACCAACCTCGTCATTTCATTAACCAATTTTTTATATTTCATTAACCAATATTATTTTACTATTAAAAAAAATATAATTTTTTATTAAAAAATATTATTATAATAATATATTACTGTTCATAAATATATTTTTTTATTAAAAACACTATTCATCGTATAAATGCGATTAATAATATTTAATATAAATATTGGTGTAGAATTTTGGTGTGTGAATAGCATCACTCTTTCATGTATATATTAAATTATCAAAATAGACATGTAGTAATACAACTTCTTTCTTAAAAGAAGGGTAAGAATAGAAGTGTGTAAACATCTTCAATTCTTAATTAAATATTAAAAGTACAAAATATAAAAAAAAATAATGCATTGCATACATGAGAAACCTATTGGAATCTCTCACAGTAGCCTGACCTCGAAACTAAAATCTCATATCTAAAGAAAAATAAACTAAGAAGAATAAGCGAGTCACATTTTTTTACATACGAATAAGAAAAAAAATTATTAAATATAAACGATAACAATATATTTAAAAATTTAGAATAATAAAAATTTACTATAATATTTAAGATTTAATGGTATGATAAAACAACTTATAACTTCGTATAATGTCAAGAAATAAGAATAATAAGTAGCTTAGTGGGAGAAAAAAAAGAACATGTTAACATATTGTAATCTTAACCTCGAATTTTTCTTTTTCATATAAATTAATAAATGAAAATTTCTAATTATTAATTGTCGGTAAGATTCCAAAATTCTTTATATTTTTGGTGAAGAATAAGTGGAGCTTACAAATAACATGGTTCTGGTTGGTGTGGTAGGATAAGATAAGAGTATGCTTTCTGTAAGAAAAGTACAAAGATGGTTGGTTTGTACACCAAGTAAATCTTTAAGCTTTCTACGTGTTCGCTTTCTGAGTCACAACTGAACCCAACTCGCATTAAAAGTGAATGTATAGATCTATAAGACTAAACTTGTAGTTGAAGTGTGATATATATGCAACCTTAGTCATAAAAACCAATAACACTAGTCGGTCATGTGTTCAATCGTTTTTATCTTAGATCGTTGGCCCGTGTGTTGGACCTATCTTTCATAATTGAAAATTATAATATTAATATTTATTTTATTATTGTATTATTAATATATTAAAATAATTAATACATCATATTAAGATTTTTTTAGTAGTATTATTCTTTTAAATAGATTTATTTATTATTTATCATACATTAGATTATTAATAATTTTTATTAACATAATAACACAAAATTTTAATACTACTGTAAGAATTTTTTTGATAAAAAATTATTAAAATGTTATGTGTTTAATTTTGTTTTTAAATTAAATTTTATATTTTTAATGAGAACTTCTACTAATATTATTCTCTAATGTAATTTTTTCTTACTTTAAAATTTATTTAAATTCATTATTATTTTAATAATTATTTTAATAAAAATTCAAATTGACAAGAGCTGACGATAAAATTTAAAAATATAAAATTAAAAAATGAGGACATTCTTAGTCTGTCGCCCCTATGATAAATAATTTTAATAATTAAACATTGTTATTAATTAATAACAATTGCCTATAAGAGAAATAAAGTAATATGAAAATATTTGTGCAAATAAAAAAATAATAGAAAAAAATATATTTAAAAATTAATGTAATGAAACATAATTATATTTTTATAAAATTGAATCATTAACCACTATTATTTTAATTTTGTGTTTAACGTATAAATGTTAATTATTATCATTAAAAGATTTCAAAGTTAGTGTATTAAAATATAATTAAATTATTAATATTTATTTTTTACGACTAAATCATTAATAATTATTTTTAAAATTTTCTGTTGGGTGTTTATAAATTTTAATTATTACTATTAAAATGTCTATTTATTTGTAAGTTACTTAGAAGACGTAAATTTACATTTTTGTTTTGTTATCTATTTATTAAATTTTGTAAAAGTTTAAAATAAGCATACAAAATAAATATATAAATATAATTATAAAATATATGAAATGATATAAAATTATTTAGATTTATATAGATTGAATTTTATATTTATTTTTATAAAAACATTTAACTAACCACAACAAATTTAACTCTATTTCATCTTGAATTTGCAAATTTTATTGATAAGTTCAAATAAAAATAACTTTTTTGCATTTACACATGCACCCAAGAAGTTGTATGTTATTTTTATTGCACAACTATATTTATATTTATTTGTACATCATCACTCCACTCGAACATCTTAATATGTCATTAAATGCAAATCATTTCTACAAATATATATTTTCAATGAATTGGGACCATAACACATTTTTATTGAATTTGTGTTCTCTTATAATGATATTTTTTAGAACGAAATTTGTATCGTTGTAGGGTTGAATTATACTTTTTAGATACCTTTTTAATATATTGTGAGAAGATTTGGCCTTATTGATTTTGTACTTCTAATGTGCATGAGGTTGTTAGTCCAGACCCTTACCACTTTCGTGGCTCAATATTTTTCCACATATTCTACAAGCTTAATAAATTTTGCATAGACAATTTTGAACAAGTGAAGGGGTGGAAGTTGTGCTTCTTTTGAGCCAAACACCAATAGAATTTGAGAATTTTTTAATCCATCTTATAACCTTCTCACTCACGCACAACGTGAAATTCTAAAAATATTCATAAAATTAAAAAAAAAAATATATATATATATATATATATATATATATATATATATATATATAAGAGAGCTAATTCTAAAAATACTCATGAAATTGAAAATATAAAATTCTAAAAATGCTTAAAGATAAGAGAGAGACTTAATTTGTGATCTTTGTGTAATGCAATGGTATGAGACACTAGAGAATCCTAGAGGCAAAAGTTGGGTACAACAGCTGCCCTTATTTAAGTGTCTTCTATTCGGAGATAAGAAGGAAACCTTCGCCTCGACGGGATAAAAGATACTTAAATATAACACAAGTCCTATTTTTGGCCCTAAGATGTTATGCAACGCTTGATGGTTATGCAATGCAACAGGACGATTTCAAAGGGGACATAGGACACCACAGGGAAATGGAAACTCAACTTTACTGGGGTAAAGCCCAAAGAAAAGACATAATAACATCGACTCAATACTTGAGGAGGAAGAAAAGGAAGTGATAGCAACGATCCACAGATAGACGGGTAACTTATCTCCTCAAAGAGGAGTTAGCAAAAACAAGGGGATTATGACGACTTTCTAAATATAGTAAACTATCAATTCCAAAGCAAACACCAAAGAACTTCTTACCAAAGGTGGTCAAGAAAACAACATTGGTAATGGACTAAGTTTCCCAAGAGTTATGGCGTTTCACCAAGAACGGGTCTCAACTTCTTCTTTAACCAAGAAATTTTATATGGAAAGGGGTAACAATGCAATCATTCAAAAACAAGCTAAAATGTCGCCCATTGGAGCATTCAAACAAATCATCGACAAACTACCTCCCATAATGACGAGGTTACCATTCATCAGTAAAGCAAATCATCGACAAACTACCTCCTATAATGATGAGGCTACCATTCATCAGTAAAACAAATCTTCAACAAACTACCTCCCATAATGACGAGGCTACCATTCATCGGTAAAATAAATCTTCAACAAACTACCTCCCATAATGACAAGACTATCATTCATCGGTAAATCAAATCTTCGACAAACTACTTCCCATAATGACGAGGCTACCATTCATCAGTACATCAATTCTTCGAAAAACTACCTCACATAATGACGAGGCTACCATTCATCGGTAAATCAAATCTTTGAACACCTGTCGAAATCATACGACCAATCAATAACGACATATTCTTCGTCGGAGTCCTGAAAAGAATCATTCAACAATGAGCTTGTAATTCACCCATCGGAGTGTTCTACCCCAAATTTTACCCTCTTCATTTCAGTATTTCTGTCTTATAATTGTATTGTCATAAACATCATACATATACATGCATAGAATTTATCACATGGTTACCATGTTCCAAATACCTCAATTTGTGAAAGAAACTGTGCGATTCGACTATTTTAGATCATTTTGAGACCGATATCGATATTTTTCAGTTCGTATGCTTGATGCAAGATCTTCTGGTCATAAAGTTATTTTGGTTTGGTTCCATGAGCATTGGGATAATTTCAATATATTCTCCAGTTTATTTGTTCAAATCGAAGGTTGTTTCGTCAAGAAAGAGACTTTAATTGCTTATTTCTCAATAAAGTGAATTTTGGGTTTTTGATGCGTTTTTGGCGCTCTAGAAGGAATATCTGTCAGCTCGTCAGGTACTTTCTGATGATTTTCGACTGGAAAGTCCCTCACTATTATCTACAACTTTCGTTTGAAAGGCAGAAGCAAATTATGTGAAGAATGTCCTCAAAGAAATTGATTTTTCAAGTGATATAAACTGAATTTTAGTGATGTATTGTGTTCTCTGCGCACTAAATTATTTATATCTCCCAGCTGGAACATCAAAATTGAGCGGGGAAGATTTCTAAAATTCTCTATCTAAGTCCTCTACAACTCTCATGGACAAGTCCAGAGCCAATTCCTTACCATTTAAGAGCAGTTTTTTATTTTTTGGACTTGATTTTGAGACGAATCGAGCAATTTTCATCTGATACACGAAATTCGAAAAATCATATATCGTTCGATTTTTATCGAAATGAGGTGGGACCAATGCCAAAAGTTCACATTTTGTTGGCTTCATTTGTCATGAAGACTCCGAGTTTGGATTTTGATCAGAAGACTCTCGTTCGAGGCAATTTCTCCGAAGAGCGCAATAAAAATTTTGTACGTGTCAGATGCCTGAAATGTGTGTTAAAACTTCAAAAATTCGTATCTCCTGGACCGTTCTTCCAATTGAGTCAAAATTTGTAATCACTCAAGCAAACTTGCGTTCCGGACATTTTTTGCTTACATTCCGACTTCAAATTTCGCACGGATCGGGCTGTTTTGGAATAAATACGAAAATTATTCGGATAATCTCGATTTGGGCTTAATTATGGATCCAAGGCACTCTTAGACCCAATTTTTCACACTATAAATAAATTTTCCCCTTCACAATTTGAGAACACACAATCATTTGCCTAATTTTCCTCTCAAATCTCCAATTTTCTCTCTCTATTCTCTCTCAAACTAAAGGCAAAATCTCAAGAACAAATAGGAGGATTCTTGCTTCCTCACCAATCTACTCCTCCCTCTTCCTCCTTTGCACCGCCCTCTCCTCCCATACTTCCGTCCTGCCACCATAGCACCAGCCTCCCTCCGATCACTTCTCCCACCGGTCCACCGCCCAAGCCGGCCTCCCTTCGGCCAAGCCACCCCCGCCTCTTATCCATTCGGCTTCCTCGCGTCGTGACCGAACTCCCTTCGTACGGTTGCTCCTCGATCTGATCGGAGCTTTTCCCCGTGCCGAACTCAAATCCATACGTGTCTCCTCACTTTCCTTCAACAGGCCAAGGCTACTGGCCGGTCTTCCCTCGAAACACATCTCCTCCTCATCTAACCGATCGGCTTGGCATCAAGGAGCATTTCCTATTGCATTTTTCTTCAATTATCAAAGAATAAAGCCTTCCTCTTCTTAATTCCATCAATCAGAGCTTCAATTTGGTATTTTCTTTGAATATTTCAAGGAATTCCTCTTCAATTCAACTCAAACTTCAAGTTCAAGTAAGTGATTAATTCAAATAAGCACTTATTTTAAACAATTTTCCGATTTCGACTTTTCTTGAAATTGATTATTGAATTTGATTGCATTTTCCGTGTGGATTCTGATTCTTGAATTTTTGTTTCTGAATTCCTTGATTTGATTCTGATTTTGCAACATTAAAGTGTGTCGGTGTGAAGGAAAGTTGTACATAACACACACATACACTTGTGTAGTTATCTTTCTTTGCATTTAGGTCACTTTAATTGCACATTTGCGTCATCTATTACATGCTCATGCATTAGATAGCATATAGGTTGCTTAAATTGCATCAGATCATATGAATTAAGGCATAATTTGCATACATAGTTGTGTCGAAATGTAGCTTTAGGAACATTTTAGGTGTAGGTAACATTTGCATTATACATAATGCATCTAAACTTGCATGACATAATTTGCATTCTCTTGCATTGACATACATGCATATGGAATAATTGGAATCAAGTTTATGCGTCGGTGTTTGATTTTAATGTCGTTTAAGTATGTCGAAATTTCACTTTCACTCACTTTTTTACATGTTGAAAAACGCTTTATCACATGTATAAAGTCGCAATACTTCAACACATCACATACTTGATTTCTTATATGATATGATCCATGTCTTGCATTGCATTTAGATATGATTTGCATTGAGTACATATTGTTAGCATATGATAATGCCATCCACTTTCATTTCATTCATCTAAACACCATAAAAATGTACATAAAACATGCACTTTCATGCATTTTTGCATTTTTATTTTCACTCATATAACAATCAAGCTTGTACGTAACTTGTATGCTATTTTGTTATGAGTTATTGATTACATGTAGGTGAATTAAAATATGATTCCTTTCACATTTCAAAACCAAAACAAAAGTGAATCGGAATTTAATTCAACACATGAATTTCATTGTTCCATAAGCGTTTTTTTAGCGTTTTTGTGCATCGGAACTCATTTTTCCGCAAAAGACCAAAGTAACGGTACATGTCCCCTATGTTTTGGCACGTTCTGGAACTGTTTTTGGAGGTTTTGGAACCAAATTTCAAGTGCAACATGCCTAAACAGAGTTGCTTCCCCGTCACTTTAATGTCAAAAAAATGTCACTTCCACAACCGCTCACGTTTTTAAATTGGTTGACGTTTTTGCAAGCAACCATGCGATTTTCAATTGATTCCAAGAAGTTGAATTTTTGGCTCTGATTTCGAAAAACCTCCTTCCCAAGTCGAATTTTGTGATTTTATTTCACTTCTTACATGCTTATACTAGTTTATTTGTATATCCTCAATCGGTTTTGCATTCGGTGCTTTATTTCTAGCACTTGCTTTGCTAATTCTGACACTATATTACAAGTGCAGGGTGTTTTGGATAATTTTACTTGAGATTTGGATTTATAGCATCCTTATCTTGCGCTTGCACACATACGTATGCATTTTACTGTCTGCTTGCTTGGGTTTTCACCTTTATTGCAGGTTTTTATGATTCGAATGTGCATGAACGCACATTCTCATGCTTGTTTGTGTACGAACGCGCATCATATTATTTCTTGTTTGGATTTAGACCTATTTTGCAGGTTATCCGTTTGTTTGAATGCGTACGAACGCATTCTATCGCTTGTGCACATGCTGCACATGCTATTGTCTGATTGTTGTGGATTAACACCTCTCTTGCAGGTTATCCATTTATTTGAATGCATAAGAACGCGCATTCTATCACTTGTGCACTTGTGTGTGATGGAAAAAGGAGTGTCACAACAAGGGGGGTTAGAGTGTGTGATGAGAAAAATAGCAAGTGTACTATTTTGCCTCTTGTAATAATAGGGAACTTCCCCGAATGTCGATCTCAAGGACTGCGTATTGATATCCAGTTCAATCTATAGTTCAATTAAACAAAAACTTCTAGAGTTTAGGTTTGATTTTCTAAAATAGAATAATTGCAACTAAAATAAATAAATAAATGCTAAGGACTATTTTGACAGATATGAGTAACCTGCTAGGGAAGATGTATAATTTGCCCTATAATAACCTTGAATCCTGATCTTTTCAACAAGTTCATAAACATTCAATTACTAGCCCTTTAGGTTATTTTCCCCTAAGTCCTTAGTGGAAAACCTTTGAACCTTCAATCTTAAATCCTAAGTCCTTAGAGATTTATGATGAAATCAAGCCTTTGTTTTATCAAGGGTTAGATCCGGTAACTTTAGAGTATCCCTAGTCCTAGGTGATATCTACTATAGTCTAATCGTACAAAAACCTTAACAACCACGGTCCAGCTGATTGTTAACCGTAAATCAATTCTTGTTGGTCCGACAAAGAAAGCATTAAAAATATTGCACGATTAAATTAAATAATCAAAACCATGAAATTGATCACTCAGGAAGTCAACAAAGTTACAGAGTCAAATCAGGGACACCCCATAGCATTAGGGTTTTAGCTACTCATACTATTTCAAAGATAACAGAAGATAAATTGTAAATGTTACAAGTGTTAGGGAGAAATTTGATCTTCAATCCTGTCTGTTCATGAAAATCTCCTTCCGCCGAAACCCTTGTTTTCTCCAATCTTCTCTCCTGGAATTCATTGCCGGCAAAAAGTCCTTTCTCTTTTTCCCAAAATTCATTCTAATAGTCTCAGCCACATCCCAGTATTAGCCAAAGTCCAAAATACCCTTAATGACAAAGAAAAGGTCCAAAACTCAAAAAGTGAAGTTTCCACACGCGTCCATCAACACGGGCCGTGTTGATTAACACGGGTGCCCGTGTTGGTCTTCTAAATCAAAGGTTCGCTCCAAGTCAATCAACACGGGCCGTGTTGATTAACACGGGTGCCCGTGTTGATTCATTGACTTTGGTTTTTTTGCATTTTCTAGTGGCTTTTCGACACGGGCCGTGTTGATTCACATGGGGGCCCGTGTTGATGCATCTGTAGCCTCCACTATTCTGATTTTTGCATTTATTTTGCCCCGATTTGTCCTGTTTTATTCTTCCTACCCTGAAAATACTCAAACACATAACCAAAGCATAAAATGCGATAAAATGACATATAAACCTACACAAATAAACGAAACAATAACGAAATTCAATGCTAAATATATGTGTAAGAACCACCGATCAGTGTGACCCTTTTAAAATTCTCATTTAGTTCTTGTTTATAACTTAGTTTTAAGTTAAGAATAAAAATGTTTTGATAGAGTGAATAACAATCAAACTAATATTGAAAACAATAAATGGTGTGTGATAGAGAAGTATTAATAAGGTGAAAAGTATAAGGTAGAGAAGTGATAAATAATGAGAACACAAGAAACTTATCCTAGTTCACCAACTTGGTTAGTACAGTCCTCACCCTTGGTGAGCTTATCCTCTATTGAAAGTTATCCTCTTTTCTTTGTAGTATTCTTTAGCCTTACCAGGCTTACAAGTTCTAAATAATCAAGCTCTTCAGAAAGCTTACAAGGGTTTTAGTATTTGAGTTTATGATGGATTCTTTTCTTATACTGTCAAGTATATCACTTTTTGCCAGTGAAAGGAAAAGAACTTCTACTAGCTATTACAAGTAGTTTGCTATGGTTTCTATTATATATGTAATCACAATATGGAAGTGATTAGAATGGAGTAGAATAGAACAAGGCTATTTGCCTAGCTTTTGTTGTTTGTTGTAAAAGATGTGTGTTTCTCAATGAGACAAGCATGTCTATTAATACAAGAGAGAGAAGACACTTTTTAACCAAAAAGGCATTGCAGTCCTTTAAGACCTTTTTAATTTGGCAAAAAGGCATTAGAGGATGAGGACAAGAAAACACGCTTTTAGTTGTCCTCATAGAGAAGTGACAATTAAGAACTGAGGAGTAGAACTTGTCTTCTTATCCTTGATGATGAATACTTCTTCTTTTGAGTTATGTTGCTGGATATTTTGTGTTATAATAGTTTGTCAGATTTAAAACAGAATTGTGTTTCAACATTCTCCCCCTTTTTGAATGTTGACAAACTACTTTTTTGAGATGAGAGCAGTCCTTGTTTCTAAGAAACTCCCCCTGAAATTATGCAAGTTCTTTGAAGGAAATATTCTCCCCCTCATTGTTAGTAATACAACATATTTGAATAGTGAGAATGAAAGAACAACAGACTAATAATTTCATACTAATATTTAATTGCTTAGATAATTGATATTTTAAATTAGTTTGTTTGAGGATCAAAACAAGATTAGTATCAATGTGTTGGAGCACATACAAAACATGATCCATGTTCAAACAAAAGCTGAAGCTATAAAGACAGACAAAACAAAAGGTAGAAAATACTAAAAACTAAATATTTTGCTAAAACTCCCCCTTTTATAATCATACAAAAAGGAAGTGAGGAACAAAAAATAGTGGATAACATGTAGCAGCGAGGACTACATATTAGGAGCTTCATCATCTGAGGTGGCTTCAGAAGAGAGAGGTAGCCTGGGAAATTGCATGGATGATGGATCTGGAATCTTTAGAGTTGGAAAGAGAGGGAAGAGATTCTCAGTGATGTATTCAGTCCAGAATCTTTAGAGTTTGGAGAGAGAAGTCATGGTGCAAAGATAGATATCTTCATTAGGATTTTATGGGTCTGATGGAGTGGAATAGTGTGGAGGGACGGGTGGGCGGGTTGGCATGCTAGACATTCCTCTAAAGAATGAGGATGTGAGAGAAGTTATTCTGGCAAGATCAGTTGGTGTGTGGGAATCATTTGTTGTGTTTCTCGGTCATATTTTGGAGGTGGTAAGGGAGCAGTTAGTTCAAAACCAATATCACCATTCTTTAGAGAAGAAAATAGTGGAGATTCAATATTTAGAAATCATGAGATGAAGGGTTCAGAGTCCACATGTGGAATTGCATAGTGATCTTCAATTGATTGATGATTGTGATGAAACAGTAGGATGTCGATTTGGTGATTGAATTCCTCAAAGTTTATGGAGGGACCAGTATCACAAGTTGAAAAACATGGATCAATGGATGTCGGGTTTTTTCGAGACTGAACAGTTGTGATTGAGGGAGTGATTATGGTGGATGAGGGAATATGAATGGTGACATTTTGTGGGTTTGTTATTATTTCAGCTTCAAGCATTGAAATCATTGAGGAAATCTGAGTGGTAGAGTGATTGATTGGAGGGGATTCCAACTCATTGGGCGAGAGAAAGCAGTGAATAGGGTTGAAATCTGGGATGGGGGATGAAACTTCAGTTTGAGGAAGCATTGCAGCAGTTGGTTGGATATCCTCAGGTGATGGGGTCTTCATGTCCTGAGGACGAGAGGTTAGTACTTCTGCGTTTGATTGGTAATCCTCAGTAGCCATGTTGGTATCCTCAGCAGTTGTCAAACCAGCGAAAACGTTTTCAAGGGACGGTGATTGAGGAGTAGATTTCGACAAAGTTGGTGTTGGATGAGATGCATTTTCCTCAGTCATTGGACTCAGATTTTGAGATGGAGAAAGAGATGGAGTGGGACTTATTTTTTGAAGTGGGGAGACAGGTGAAGTTGAAAATTCTTTTTCAATGGTGGTGTTCTTTGGTGGAGATTCAATTGAGACAGTTGGAGAGGTGATAAATAGTGGAATTGGAGAAGGTATTTGATCAGTTTGTGGACTAGGAACGGAGGAGGATTCTCCATTTTTCTGTACTTTGGAAGAATCATAAGCTTTCACCAAACAATGCATTTCTTAGGAGGATTGTCTGTGGGAGTTAAGGATGGGAAATGCATGCGGCTAAGTTTGGAAGCATTTACCATATGTTTCACATATTCAGGTTTCTCGGTGATTGGAATTTTGAAGTGATGAAAGATTCTGGTAAGAAGCATACCATAAGGTGCACTTCTTCCCTTTTTGACAGCGTACTTTATGTAATTGAGAACAAGGAAGCAAGATTTAATAGAATACCGTTTGAGATGTGATGCATGAGAAACATGTCTTGTTCATTTACTTTTTCATGACTTTCAGCTCTTGGAAGGATGGTATGGATTGAAAAGTTGTGGACAATGTGATAGAGAGGTTTCAGATTGGAAGCATCAAAACCCTTTGTGCTATCCTTTGTCATTGTGGTTACAACTGTTTGTTCATCTGTGTTATAGGCATTGAACAAATCATTGTGGTAGAGATGAACGCCTTCATTAGATACTTGCATGAGTTGGCAAAGAATAGCGGGTGATTTCTTTTCCATTGATAACTGAGGTTAGTGTTTCGTTTGAAGGAGATGGTTTTATGGTGGCATAAAAGCTTCTGGTTAGAGATGGATAGTAAGGTTCTTGCATTTCCAGGAAATTTTTCCACCCTAGATTGGTAATGAGTTGTTTCAGATTGTAGCCATAAGTGGTGTAAGTGTCGAGATCCACTGCTTTTCTAGCCACAACCGGAATGCACTGCCATTTATTATCAAATGCCTCACGAACTGCTGGGTCAATAATGAAGGTTTTATCAGAGAGTTTGGAAGATGTATCCATGGCTTGAAAGGATCCAGACACCAACGTTGGCGCTTCACTGGATTATGTTGAAGGAGGGATGATGGGGTTTGTGTTTGGATTTTCAGTGGAGTCACTTGACACAGTTTGTCTAGTGATTCTGCGAGAAGGGTGAGGAGGGGTAGTTTGTATGATAAGAAAATTAGTGATAAGAAGAGTGACTAGATAGGTTAGGTTTGAGAGAGAGAGAGAGAGAGACGAAAAAGTGAATAGGTGAGTGATGTGATAAGGCATTGCATTAAATGCAGAGAGAGAGAGAGAGAGAGAGAGAGAAGGTAATTATGAAGAAAAAAATCATTATGTTATGAAAAGTAAAAAGAGACGAGGAGAGAGAAGGAGAGTATTACATTTTGTTTATACTTCATGATACAACCTTTTTTATCCTCATAATTTTGATGTATACCAATATTTAAAAATATAATATTTTTAGCATGGTATTTTGACAATAAACAATTTATTTTTAATAAAATTAAATATTTTCTCTACCAATGGATTAGTAAAAATATCAGTCAATTGATTTTGAGTGTCCATGAACATAAGTTCTATGTTTCCTTTTTGGACATGATCGCTTATAAAATGATGTTTTATTTCAATATGTTTAGATCTTGAGTGCTGAATAGGATTTTTTGATAAATTAATTGTACTGGTATTATCACAGAAAATTTGTACCTTGGAAAAGTGAAGTGAGTAATATTCTAGTTGATTTTTGATCCAAAGTACTTGTGAGCAATAATTTGCAGTAGAGGCATACTCAGCTTCAGTGGTTGATAAGGCAATGGTGTTTTTTTCTGCAAGACCATGTGATAAGGGCTTCACCTAAAAATTGACATGCTCCACTTGTGCTTTTTCTTTCAATTCTATCTCCGGCATAATCAGCATCACAATAAGCTATCAAATTTATGTGACTTCCTTTTTTATACCAGAGATCCAATCATGCCTCTATATTCCTTTTCTGACACAGATAGACCCTGTTCATCTTTATCTAGGTTTGATGACGGATGCATGGGAGTTACCATAATTTTTTCTTTGTTCATACCAAATTTTTTCAATAGATCTTTGGTATATTTTTCTTGACATATAAAAATCCCATTTTGAAATTGTTTGATTTGAATACCAAGAAAAAAATTAAGTTCACCCATCATACTCATTTCAAATTCACTTTGCATTAGATTTGAAAATTCTTTGCACATTTTTTCATTTGTTGAACCAAAGATGATGTCATCTACACATACTTGTACAATAAGAAGGTTATCCTTGTGTGATTTTTTAAAGAGAGTGGTATCAATTTTTCCTCTTTGAAAGTTATTTTTGATTAAAAATTCACTAAGCCTTTCATACCAAGCTCTTAGAGCTTGCTTAGTACCATATAAGGCTTTAGATAATTTGAGCACATGATTTGGATGTGAGGTTTTTTCAAAACCTAGAGGTTGATGAACATAAACCTCTTCATTTAAAAGACCATTTAAGAAGGCGCTTTTAACATCCATTTGAAAAAGTTTTATACCTTTATGAGCAGCATATGCAAGAAGAATTCGAATTACTTCTAACCTGGAAACTGGTGCATATATTTCATCATAATTAATGCCTTCTTGTTGATTATATCTTTGATAAACTAACATGGCTTTGTTTCTGATGACTTTACCATTTTCATCAAGTTTATTTCTGAAGACCCATCTAGTTCCTATAATGGTTTTGTCCTGAGGGCAAGGAACTAGCTTCTAGACTTGACTTTTTTCAAACTGAGCTAATTCTTCAGTCATAGCCTCTATCCAACATTCATCTTTTAGAGCATCTTTGATGTTCTTTGGTTATTCTTGAGAGATCATGGCCATGTCATTTGAAATATTTCTGAAAAATTGTCTTGTTCTTACTTGATATGAAGTATCTCCGATGATTTGCTCCTGAGGATGGTCTGTAACAGTTTTCCACCCTTTTGGAGGATTTGAGGCAAGTTGGTCTGATTTTTCCTTATCCTCGGACGAGATCCTCGTAATGTTTTCTTGTCCTTTAGATTTTGAATTTTGTTCATCAATCTCATCCTCAAGGGATCTTTCTAAAACTGCACCATTAAACTCATCAAATACAACATGCTTGCTTTCTTCAACACATTGATTTCTGAGATTGAAAATTCTGTAAGCTTTAGATGTTGAAGAATAACCAAGAAAAATGCCTTTATCAAATTTAGAATCAAATTTTCCTAACTGCTCTTTGTTGTTAAGTACATAGTAGTAACAACCAAAGATATGAAAGTACGAGATATTTGGAGTTCTGTTTTTCCACAGTTCATAAGCAGTTTTCTTTAAGATTTTTCTAATCGTTACACGGTTTAAAACATAGCAAGATGTGTTGATAGCCTCAGCCCAAAAATATTTTTCAACTTTTGATTCATTTATCATAGTTCTTCCCATCTCTTGGAGAGTTCTATTTTTCCTTTCCACTACACCATTTTGTTGAGGTGTACGAGGACAAGAGAAATTGTGAGATATTCCATTTTCATTAAAGAAGTTTGTAAAAGAAAAAATTTCAAACTCTTGTAAAAGAAGTTTCCAAGTCATGACCAATGCACCTTGAGCTAGGGTTTTGGACTTCTAAGGACCTTATCTTGGTTGTTGTTTGAGATTTATGATTGATTACAAAGCTATGATTCTCTTAGAAGGGTATTAAACAAGTATCTTAATTTTTTCAAGGGTGTTAATTTATTAAAAGATGCTTTGAGGGTTAAAGATTGCAAGGTCTCTAGATTGGTCCTTCATCTTTCTTGTGTAACTTCAAAAGATCATAACTTGGTCATATTTTATCTCCTTGAGCTCATTCATTTTTCACAATGGACTTAAGAATGTCTACTAAAACTTAGTTCAATTGTCAAGATTTAAAAATGCTTGGAAAGTCACTTGGGAAGCCAAAATATTATGGGTCCTTGGTGAACATCTCCAGTTTTAGTCATCAACTTCAAGGAATCATAAGTTGATCGTTATTTATAATCTTGAGTCCATTATTTTTCCACAATAATCTTGAGGATGTTAACTTTAACTATATTTTTGTTTAAAGGCTTGAAGATGTTTGGAAGATACATCAAAAGTTCAAAAGATTATAGGTCATTTCATGAATTTTCATCAACTTCACAAGGCCATAACTTTCTTAATTTTTGGAGTTTTTGAGTGGGTCTTTTCCCAAAATGCCATTAAAGAGGTCTAGTTTATGACATCTTTGTTCTCAATAGAAATTTTTTAGTGGAAATCATTTTTCAAAACAAAACATTATAGGTCACTTTTTGAAGTTAACACTTAGAAAATTTTCTAAGTGTCAAAATTAGTTGGTTTTACACGATTTCAAAGGGACACAAATTTTAGCTCAAGCATGCTAATGCCATCTTTCTTTGCACATTGTAGATTTTTCCATGAGATCTTTCAAATGCATAAAGATTCATCCCATAAAGGTCCCTGAGCTGAGAACACCATGGTTTCAATGTTGGTACCTTGAAACTGAAGTTTTTCTAAAAGTCAGAATTTGATTTTCATAATGTGACTTCTAATGACCAATTTGAGGCGTGTTTTCCACTTAAGCATGTTTAGAAAGGTTTCTAAGGTTGTACTAAGGCTTGAAATGCAAGGTTTGGATGAGTTTTTATGGACATGAAGTCACACTTCACTCATGCACACACCTTGCACAAATTCACTCAAAACCTCACAATTTCTCCTCACTTTCATCACCATTCAATTTCCTATAAATAGAGGGACCTATTCCATTCAGTTCCTCAAGCTTAGAGAGCCAAAAACACCCTTCCAAACTTCCTCCATACCTCACTTTTCTGAAATTTCGAATTTATAGAAAGAGCATTTCCAATTCCAAATTGAGTGTTCTATAAGCTTCCTTGAACTTCACTGAAGCTAACAAAGCAAGAGTCGTGCATTGTGGTGTCTTGAATCGTGTCATCCAAGTCAAGTTTCAGAGCTCTGAAATTGAACTTAGTTCGGGTAGAATTCTTAACCAAATTGATACAAGCAAGTTACCAATCTGTTGTCCTCTTTCCTCTGATTCTCACACTTCTTTTAGTTTGCATTTTCATCAAGAATTAAGGATTTAATTTCAAAACTCATTTTCACATTTTCTCTGGTTTTTCTCAAATCGACTGAGTTACAGTTTAAATAAATTTTTCGTGAGGGTACCATTGAAACCGTCTTGAAGAGACGAAGAGAATGACACCGATCTGAGCTCGTGATTTTTCCGTTTGCAAAACCTTCAAATCGAGCTTGGACGGAGGTTGAAGACGAATAACGTGTCATCTTATACCAATGATGTCGTTCCACTTGTTTTTTTAAAATCTGTTTTAAAAATAATTTAATCGGGTGCTTTATTCTATAATGTCCATCATATGCACAGCGCGCCATATCCGTTGGATGTGATTACTAACGCGTTTCGACATTATCTGATGGCCATATTTTTTCTGATTAATTTTTATTTTAAAATCTGACCTGGTGTGAAAACCAAGGAGGTTCTTATCAAGCACAGTGTGCCTGGTCCTTTGGATCAACTTACTTACGCGTTTTGACTGTGTGCCTGGTCCTTTGGATCAACTTACTTACGCATTTTGACTGTGATCTAATGGTCCATATTTTTTTGCTTTTTATTTTATTTTCTGGTTTTTATATTTAATTGTTTTAAACTTCAAAAAATCATAGAAAATTCATTTCTAACTCAAAAATTATGAAAAAATTCACAAAACAATTTCAATTATTCTCTTTCTGATTTTTATTTTTCATAATTTTATTTTCAGATTTGATATTTTTTATGATTTTTATCTTTTATTTGAATTATTTAAATGGTTAAAAACATCTTTTGACATTTTTAAATTCTAAAAAAATTAGTGAAGGATCCAATAGTCTCTTGACAAATATTTGTGACATTATTTTATTTTTATTTCTGATTCTACTATTTTATTTTGTCAATTTTGGTTCATTTTAATATTTTATTATATTTTTAAAAAATAGTTTCTGACTTTTAAAATTTATGAAAATTTTTGCCAACACTTGTTGACCTATGTTTGACCTTGGATAATTTTCTTGGAGTTTTATTTTGATGTATGGATACCATTATGTATTTCATCAATAAAAATTCAATTAAAAAATCCATTTTCAAATCATTTTTAATTTTTATTTTATTTTCTTTAATTGTTAATATTTTTCTGACTTAGATTCGTTTGGAGTCATAAATTTCATCAACGTCAATGGAATTTGGGTGTTGATAGGTATCAAGAACAAATCCACCAAGATAGTTGGTTGATTTTGCCGAAGTTAGACGAGGTGAATTTATCTGATGCGTTGTGGATTTTATGACTTGTTCCACTCCTGCTTCAACTTATCCCATTCTTTTTTTTTTACATGTGTTGCAAACATCAAGAGGATGATCTACATATCATTCCTCTAGTTTGTCTTTTCAACACATAAATCATTATTGACCGGCCTCGTTGTAGGGTGACCTCTATATAGGTTACTTGGTGATTGCTTAACATAGCTCTACAGTTTGTCCCTCAGATAAGAAAGTTGGTTCTTCATGGCCCAAGCTTTATGCTTGAAATTGTCCAAGTATGATTTAAGTGTTGGGATGCGACCAATAAAATTGTCAATTCATCGCGTAGATGTTTTGATTCTATCAATCTTCTGATGAGTCTCCGTAACCTTTAACCTAGGCTCAAGGCTTAAATCATCGTGAACCATACGATATTATTTTCTTTTCTTTCTTTGTATGATTGATTCTTCGTGGTCCAAGACTTGAACTTGTAAGCCCAAGGAAGATTAGATTTTGAGATATAGCCAATAAAATTGTCGATTCATTGTGTAGAGATTTTGATTTTATCAATCTTCTGATGAACTCTCATAACCTTTGACTTAGGCTCAACGTCCAAATCATTATGGATCATTCATATAAATCAACTAACAACTAACCACTAATTTCTAACATTTAAATTCTTGCTTTTATTTTTTTATGCTTTCTTTACCATTTTATTTTAATTTCAACATTCATTATCATATATATGTTTCCACTATTTTTCCTTTGTCCACTTGGACCATTTACTTTATTTTTTGTTTGGTCCATCAATAAAGGAATAAAACCTAAAAATGTTAACTTGGTTCCTACAAATTTTATAATAAATCCACGAATAAATGAAGCATCAACTCATTGTTAAGAATGTGATCTTATAACCCTAACTTCCTCGAAGGCAAATGTAGAATAACAATTTTCTACATCATTTGCATTGTTAAGAATGTGACATCTTGCCTCACTTTACCTATCATGAATAACAATTTTCTACATCATTTACAAAAATAAATAATCTTTTTAATACCCTTGTATTTGAATTGAGAATAATTGATTTAAAATTTAAACGTATTAATTTATTTAAAAATAATATTGCATTTCGGTAGATGAATACATATCAATTAGATTTGAGGATACCATACCGATCACCAAAAAATTCTTAAAATTAACTTTTGTATAGGTCCAAAAAAGTCAATTAAGTATAAATCACATTGAATCATGTTTGTTTTTTTTTTACAAAGGCAAAAGAACATTTTAAAATGGTCAACACAAACTTTTATCGACCTAATTCATCCTAGTTCTATCGAGCTTCTATGATCATCCTTTAAAAAAAACACCTAGTACAAGAGGATCTCATGAGAAATACTAACTCAACAAGTAGTTCACAAATGAATAAATTACAGAACAAAGAAAACACAAACCAACTAATACATATCTTCCACTGCTTTCTGTATAAATTCAAAACATCCTAAACCTAATCATAAAGGGAAGGCAATGTGAGCAAAGCCAGAAATTGAGTTAAAAGCAATTCCTGTGATCTTCCCAACCTGTTAAGCAACTCACAATCTCCTACATTCTTGGAACACCTAAGTAAGCACAATGCAAAAGAATAGTTTTTCCTCTTCTTTTCTATAACTACAATGTTAATTGAACTAGAAACCAAACTCCTGAAAATAGAAAAACAAACCTGCAGAATAACACAGCAAAGATAAGCATAATAGACAAGTCATTGTCATATTTATGAACAAAATCCAACTGAAGAAGGTAATACCAGTAAGCAATGCCAATCATGCACAAAATCTCAACACAGATGTGATACAAATGTTCATTGGAATTTGGATTCTAAGTCCAAAATGAGTAAATCATTACTTTAGTTCTTAAAGTCGTAAGGTTCGATCTTTTTAACCTCTCAAATTTGCAAAATACAAATGCACTCCTCTAATTGAATAATGTAAGTCAGTTCAGTCCTTTCCAAATTTAGCACCATAGTTTTAAAGGTATTATGCTTATCTTGATGCATGGGAGACTATTCAAGTCATATGCAGGTCTTTTATTGATTTTTATGTTTATTAAAGAGATATTTCAATTGTCTGGGAATCGCACAACTGACAAAAAGTCAATGTTGTTAGGTTGGATGCCATCACTAGGGTTCGAACCCGGAACTCATAGACGTGTGTGTGGGTGAGTTTCTAGTGACTACTACCACTTCGTCTAGAGACCCAAAAAAAAAAAGATATTTCAATTGAGGGGCGAAATTCATTTACTTTCTTTAATTTGAGACTAATTTTCTATTTCTTAAATTGGGGAAACTAATCTCTATATTAAATTAATGAAAACAAGCAACTACCAAAACAAAAAAAAGTTAAGAGAATAACCACTACATTATAAAGATGCTTAACAATTGAAAGTTGGTAATGAAAGTATACATTAATATCATTGTATGTAATCAAAACCAGCAGCTAATATCAGATTATTAGTCAATATGAAAATTTCTAATCTAGGATTCTTTCAATCATCTCCACTTTCCCTTCAATTGCACATGCATTTCTTGCTATTATCAGTTCAAATACTGCTAAAAGCATAAAAGTTTATTATTTGCACATACAACATAAAATCGTAATGTAATAAAGGCTCTCTTGTCATAAACAACTTAATTAAGGCTTTTGAATAAGAATTTAATATACAAGCTCTTTTAAATAAGCTATTTCTACAGCCAACAAAAAAGAGTAATTAAATAGTCTTCATACGTGTTTTTAAACAGTAAATATTAGTATATTTGCAAGGGGGAGATCAAACACTCTCCCTCCTTATCACTCAATTTCTTAACTTAATCACCTCAACCACCAACCTAACCTTATATCTCCTGTCTGCATATAAGTTCTATGTTGTTTTCATATGCTATCCTAGAGAGCATATTGAAATAAGCTGGAAATAGCTTTTAGGCATATCAGAAACTATTTCCATAAGTTCTACGAAAGACATATGTACAAACAATATATGTTCTAAACAATCATCTCTCCATAAGTTATACGGAAGACTTATGTACGAAAGACTTAATACCTTTAATAATTTGAAAAATTGAAGCGGTTGAATATAACCACATAATCCGGTGACATGGCAATGTCAAACACCGGACACACCTTCAATCTAAAGTGTTGGTATTACATAGACAGTAGCTATTTTTAATGACTACTTGTGATTATAGTATTCTGTTACTGCTCCTTTTCATGCTACAAACCCTCTTAATGAGTGTTTTATTTACAGAGTGAGAAGTAAAATCCATTACCATAAATACTTATGCTATATATTTAAGTCCATACTGAGAATTTCATCTTCTAAATCTTACACGAATACTCTACAGACAACAGCAACTTATCATTCTCATATCTGTAAGAAGCTTTTGCATGATGCACACATATGACATAGGTTTTTATTTTACAGAAATGTACATACCAGAGAAGAAATCACACAGATAAACAAATGCAGGTAATGAAAACAATACTTAAAGAGAAGCAAAGCAATAGTATGAATGTTATCAGTATAGATCTTAAACTTTCAGTTACCTTATGGTGACAATAGCAATTCAAGCACAGAAGCAAAGTATGTGAGTGTTGGCTATGTGATTCTTCAAAAACTTGAAGAAAAACATGCAACTTATACAAGCTCAAAGGCATGGTAAATTTTTGACGCCCGTCTTCTGAACATGGCTTCCAAACGAAAGGATGGAACTCCTTTCTGCAACTTTTTAGCTTCATACATCTCATTCCATGCCTGAATTATTTCATCAATTTTGAAACCTAGACCTGTTGGAAAAATTGTTAGTATATATGAATGAATGCATATCTATCATGCATAAGATTTTCTAGCTAGGAGAGAGAATATACCATCTACGGAAGTGTTATTTGAACAGTGGTTTTTCAACATTACAGCTGTATCTGTTGGAGAAGCTCCTGCGTGTTCAAACTTCTCGATTGCAACTTCCAAAGATTCATGCCATATAGGTAGCCCTGATTTGAATTCTACAATTGACCGTTCGTATAGCATGGTCCCCCACAAGAGATTTATCTGAGACCTCATGTTTGCCGCCAGTGCAGCAGTTTCATCTGATGACATATTTTTAAACAGCCTGTTCAATTCAATATTGGAGGTTTCGCTCGTTTCCTGCTCTTGTGATTCTTCCCACATCAGCATTCCTTTCTCCATATACTCCTCAGCACTGTTGTAAAGGTGAAGAACCTCTGTGGAGGGCCATGTTGCTAAATCTACATTACTACTGAGTGCATAATACCAAGAAAGTTTTGCTTGCTCAAACCGCTGCTGACCTAGAGCAAGGAAGCCTTCATAAAAATCAGACTTTATTTTAATGGCTGCTTCAAATTTTTCTCCAGCTTTGGCATATTCTCTTTGCGCCCATTCATATGAATTTTTTATTTGTTCATACATATGCTCTTTAGAAGAATCTTCAGTTAAATACACTTTCTTCCTTGCCCTGGACATATGCACATTTCCCCAATTGAACAATGCTAGAGCCGTCATCTCTTGGAATTTACCTCCTGCCATGTCAAATAGGCCTTGCGCTTCCTCACTTGTAACCGTATCCTCCACAGCCTCTGAATAGAGCTTCATCCCAAGTTCATGAAAATCTAAGTATCTGTCAGATTCAAATCCAACATGATTCTTGAACAGTTGTGCAAATTGAATGATCCAATCTTCAACACAAGATGGGCTAATAATTTCGTTTGATTTCACCACACAGTCATTCTTAGGAGCATTATCAATTTCAACATCCCTCACATGAAGTTTGTCGTAGAATGGATCGTGATTAGGATTAGCTTCTACTATATATAGTCGGATGGAACCCTGTGATCCTGTTTCAGCCAACTTCAATTCTTCATCACAAGTTATTGTGATCAAATCACCTTCTAGATCCCTATATTTGACAAGAACTGCTCCTAGGCCTGTGAACCGGTCACAAATAACTTCTCTCAGCTGAAAGAGGCTGCAATTAACTGGCAATTGAGCCCACCTTATATCATCGCCAAAAACAAGTTTCACAGTTTTCTTAGGTACAGCTTCATTTATACCATTACTTTTTTCTTCATTGACCTCCTTAACATTATCTTTCTGCTTATAAATCTTTTCCTTGGCCGCCTTCTTTTTAAATTTACTACCCTTTTTTTTCTCTTTGAGATGATTGTCCTCAACCTTATTTGCTGCAAGGTTGACCTCATCTTCCTTCTCTTTAAATTTCTCCTCAGCTTGATTTTCTACGATTTCATTGGAAGCTGTCACCTTCTCTTTAAGTTTCTCCTCAGCTTGATTTTCTACAATTTCATTGGAAGCCGTCACCTTCTCTTTTTTGCTCTTTTTCTTCGGTTTCTTTTCTTTCACGACCTTTTTAGAAGAGACAACAAAAGAAGGTTCAACATAATCTGGAGGCAACTCAATTTGCGCATCATTTACTCTTAATCCTCTATCTTCAAGCGCAGTTTTCACCTTAGCCGAGATCTCCACCGCCATGATATTATTCGGCTCCATCGTCAAAACAGCGCTAACATCTCTCAACGCCAAATCAAGTCTATTCAAAGCCTCATAGCACCTCGCTCTCTTCAACAAAGCTTTACTATATTTAGGAGTAACCTCAAGAGCCAAATTACATTCATTAATCGCCCTAGGGTACTCACCAAGTCCCATCTGCATATAACACGCAGCCATATTGCTACGCACATACGATACATCTATATGATTACTCGGAAGCAACTTCAGTGCTTTCTCATACTTCACCATAGCCCCCTGAAGATCTCTCTTCTGAAACATCTTATTCCCTTCCTCCTTCAACTCATGAGCCATAGATATAAACACTATAGTATCATTATCATACACACTTGAACTTTTATCCTCAATCGTTCTATGATTCCCATTCTCTTCACTTGTTTCTCCAATTTGCTTCTTTTTCTTCCCCATTTCAAACCCAACAATCAAATAGTAAACAAACTAATCCTAAACAACAACACTCCCAGGCTATGACGCACAACACTAAAAACAAGATACCCACACAGACACAGACATTTAATGCCACCAATAATAATTTAAAAATGAATAAACTAAACGTAATCACTTACACGAATTTGAGTTTCAATATAAAAAATGAAATTTAGTAGTAAATAGCTCTAATCTCTGCATACAAGAACAACAGTAGTAGCAGCTACAATGAAAGAAGCTCAAAAGCCTTTAAGCTGAAGAAACAAGAACTAGGTTAAACATACACATCTCTCCAAATCAGGATTTGTTTCTGTTGAATACAAATCCCAACTGAGAGAGGGAACAACAACAACAACAACAACAACAACCAAACTCAGATTTGAACAAGAACAAAATTCCTGTCTAGAATTAACAGAAAACTGAATTGGTGAAAAGGAAAACAAGAAATTGATAAGAATGAAAAACTTATCTGGTGAGAGAATAAGAGAGAAAGCTTCAAAGTTTGGAATCTAAAATGCGTGAAATGGAAGAAAACCTAAACCATGGTTTATACAAAATTGCAAGATTTAAACATTCTTGACGTAAACGCCACAAAAGAAAAAGAGATAATGTTGAATTTTGGTTATATGAAAAACCGAAACCTGCAATTTCTTACACTCTGTTCTTCTTTTCCTTTTTTTTTTAATTTGTTTAATATATTTTGTTGGAAAAAGAATTAATAAAGAATATTGTTGTGTATGGTTTTGGAGAATCTTAGTGGGAGGTGGCGTATACATGTTGAACCAACTAAACTAACTCACAACTTTCTTGCTTTTTATTTAATATTTATGTATCTTTGTCATCATGGTTCTTTTAATGTACTTTAAGATTTTCTAGACAAATTAATAAAGTAGTTAATAGATAATTTTATTAATTATTAATAAAGTTTCCATTATCATAAATGTAAATTATGATATACTAGTTTTTTTAAAAATTTGTTATTTATAATATCAATCAATTATTTATCTTAATACATTATAAAAATAATACACAGAAAATGTTATAATTTTTTCTATAAATTTATAAATATTAATATCTTATTAATATTAATATATAAATATAAATAAATAATATAAAAACTAAACTCTGAATTAATAATTAACACTTTTTGAATTTAATTTATTATAATATAATCAAATTAAATTTTAAATCAATTAATTTATATTTACCCCTTCTAAAACACTTGATCTTAACCCTCTTTCACAAGTGTTATCATATATCGAGTGTAGTTTATATAATAATAATATTATTAAAAAATTAAGTGAATTAAAAAAATTATTTAAGAATATATTATAAGGACATTTATTTTAAAATATAAAAAGTTTATTTTTATAAATACAAAATAAAGAGCAATAGTTGAAAGTTGTGTAAACTATATTAACTAGATATATTTAAAGGAAAAGTGATTAAGTTACTTGAAAATTAAAAATGACAATTTTTTAGAACAAATATTCTTGAAAAATTGGCCGGCATTCACAAAAAGTGCATTATTGTATTTTTTTATGTTCCATCTTTTAATATAAGTATTTTGTTTTCGTTATCATCTACTAGTAGTATGTTATGATTAGACAAAAGTAGATCTTGTTCACATCATCTATTAAAACTCAGTCTCCATTTGTCACATATGAAAAGGCAAGTAACTCAAAACTATAATCACATTTATAAATATCTTACAACATCTTTAACATCTTTAATGGAGGTTGCTTAATACACACTGTTTCATATTTGTGTAAGTTACATCATAAAGTAATTAAAAAATATATTAATTAATATTAAATAATATTAATTTTAATAATTAATAGGTAAAATAAATTTATTGAACCACGCATACATTATTTATTCAAATTAAAATAAAATTAGTTTAAATTATTTAGGTGTTGCTTAAATGTAACGTGACAATTGATCTTACACAAAATAACTTAAGCAACCAAAAATAAATTATTCTATTGAAAATACTCTTAAAATATTTATTTAAGAATAAAATGAAAAAGACCCTAGTACAAAACTTTGTACCAACAAATGATACGTGCAAACTCAATGTTTATGTACCTTTCTAAATTATTTTAAAAATAAAAATAAAGTAAAGGCAAATAAAATATGGTATATGTAATATGGTGGGAGAACTGCCTTATCTGTTTTGCGTTTTATCGCAAATATTACAGATAGTAAGAGTCACCACCGATTTTTTTTATCTAATAAAGCAAGGAGAAAAGAACATGAAAGACCTTTGGTAGATTTTGAGTTCGAGGGGTAAGTTATGAAAAGGAAGTGTGTTAGTATTCTTTTCATCCGTAGTTATCTACGAGCTCTTAATTGCTTAGTTCACTTTTGAAAAACTTGCTTTTGTGTGTGATTTGTTTGAAAATATTTAGATTTAACTTTGTAAAATGATTCTTGTATCAGTCCTCAAGAATGCGTACGAAGTGTTTGAAAATATTTGTTTCGAAATGTGAGGTGTGAAAATGATTTAAGTTTATGAGTAAGCAATTAAGAGTTATTTACCCACTCAAGGGTCGTTCTTGTTATTTTCCTTCTCCTTTAGGGATAGTGTTATCCAAACCATTAGTTGGTAGGTAGCCCTATCCATTGGATGTGAAGGGACACGCGTAGGGTCATCGTATGGTCATTGAAGGCAACATATAAGGATACCTTAGCAACTTCGTAGGGACTATCATCATTTATTCGTAGGAAACAATCGAGGGACAAAATCATGTATTCGTAGGCAACTCGGAGGGTCATCGAGGGACTATGATCTTTATATCGAAGGGACTATGATGATGTTATTCGTAGGCAACTTTGCTAAGATATCCCTACTGTCGCACCCCAAAATTTACCCTCCTAAGCTCAGGGTTTCAACTTCCGAAAACGACTTTTGAGTTTGTGTTTATAAGGAGTGATCATGAAACATCCCTTCTTCAAGGAATACACCCTTTTGAAAGTGCACAAGATCAAGACTTATTCCCTTATATTTCTCATAAGATCATTGCATCACTAACAGTGTCAGAACAGGATAGATCGTGTGTGTGCTCCTAAAGTCAAAGTTAGGATTTTATCAAAAATTTCATCTGTTCAAGATATGGTCAATTAGGGTTTGAGTCTCCACTCACCTAAAATTATCTATCTTAATCAATCATCAACATTTGATCTTCAAATTCCCAACTTTTTCTCATGATCTACCTTGAATCGACCAATTAGGGTTTTGATCGAAGATAAGTTAATCATTGACTTTCTGCTCAATGGATTACCTATTTGCTTGAAGATTGGTCTTAACATCTTCAATGCAACATCTTAACCTAATTTCTTGGTTCAAAACATTGCAAAAAAATTCATGTTTCTTCATCAGACAAATTCTGAATCATCTGATGAAAATTCATCTGCTCAAAAAGTCAAACTTTGACTTTTAGTCAACTTTTTCAAATCCAAACTTTTTCAATCATAAAAACATTTCAAATAATCCATCATGATCATAAAAAATCAAGAAATATGAAAAAGTCAACAAAAAGTCAAGATTTGAATTTTTTCTAACACTTAGAAAAAATTTCAAGTGTTAAGAAACATGGTTTTTCCTCACTTTCACGGCCATTTTTCACCTAGATCCATTTTGATTCAAGAAAAACTCAAAACATGAAAGTTGTAGGTCTTGTTACAAGCTTTCTAAAAGGTCCAAGAATTTGCAAAAACACTTTGTCTAGCTAAGGTTTTGATTTTGAAACATAGAGCTCCAAAACCATGGATTTCCAAAATCATGCATCAAAGTTACAAGTTATTTTGTAACTTTCTCCCTTCTAGAAGCCTTGTCACCAAAAGAGATAGGATTTTAGAGGAAAAAATCTTATGAAAATAGCTAGGAAAGGATAAAAACACTTGAGTTTTTTTAAGTAATGATTAAAAAGATTCCATGTGCATTTAATGAAGGAATATTCTTTTCTTAAGCCTTAAGCTTCCAAGTTGCAAGCTCTAAGCTTATCTTGCCTTGCCATTTCAAGAATCCTTTGCCTATAAATAGAGGTTCTTACTTCATTAAAAAAACACACCAAAACAATTCCAAACTTGTTTTCTCATTTCTTTCTTATTTTGCAAGTTTCTAAGTTTCAAAGAGGTTAGAATTCCAAATTGCAAATTATGCAAGTTCTAGCCAAAGGTGTCATTCAAACATCTTCTAAACATCATTTAGAAGTTGTTTGAAACTTCAAACCATCAGAAAACAAGCCCAAAGTCAGTTTGCTCAGAAAACCATTTCCAGAAAACTTCAAAATGCAAGTTTGAGCCAAAACTTCCAAACTCTTAATTCATTCGTGCTTGTTATGATTTTTCACTTCAAACACCTTCTATACATCATATAGAAGTAATCCAAATCATCATTCCATCACTGTAAACACAGAATCATGAAAATCGATTCTCACTTCAAGTAACCTGAAACTGGACTTGGTCAGAACAATCCAGACAATTTTAAACCAAGGTAAGCATACTAATACCTTCCATAAACATCACTGAAGCTGTAGCAATCATCCAAAAACATCTGGAACACCTCCAGCAAGAAACACGATTTCAGTTTAAAGAGGTATAAACTTGAACTTTGAACTCTGTGATTTCTAACTTTCAGCACAAAAAAGGCTTGGCCATTTTATTTCTGCACTATCATTGATTAATAACCCTCAATTAATTGCTTAAAATTGTGCGCATACATGATTTCATAATCAAAACTTAGAATTAGGGTTCTTCGTGTTCATGCAAAAATTAATGATTCTAAGCTTAAAATAAATGAAATTAAATGTCATAATCATGTTCCTGGTAAAAATCCGAGTAAGTTTGATGTTTGGATCATTTGATTTCATTAAGAAATGAAGAATCTAAGAATTGAAATCTGGAGGAAGAAGATGAATTGATGCGCGCGTTTTTTAAACTTCTGAAAAATTCAAATTCTAAGTTAATGTTATGTTTATTGGTTGTTGTATTATGACCGGATGAAACAGCCACCCCAATGGCAAGCCAGCACGCATTAAAATTTTCCTTTGCCTCATGTTCCAGGGTTTGAATCCCCCTGGAACCTTTTTTTAATAAAAGGAATCACAAGCTTCTGAAGCTTGTTTCTCCAGAAGTCCTACACGCTCCTTCTCACGCCCCAGAAGTTGCAAGCCAAAAGCGCTCCAGAAGCCAAGCCTTTTAACCCTTCCAGAAGTAGACAACTTCAGAAGTCCAACTTTTGGATTTTTTCCAAACTTCTTTTTTTTCAAAATTCCTTCTAAGCAAGGTAATTAAATGACAAGTCAAGCAAATGGCTCAATGGAAAATCTTCATTTCTAAGTCAAATGTCCAAGGTTCAAACCTCCGTAGGACCAAAAAACTCTTTTTTTTCTCAAAGTTTCTAGCAAACTTAAAACATTTTCAAAAACTAATCAAAACTTCTCATTTTGAAATGATTTTTTGAACACTTGTCATTTAATATACCTATTTTATGATTATGTCAAAAAAAATCCAAAAAATATTTTCTTTTTTATTATATTTTAATTAAGTTAAAAATGAGACATTTTAAGTATTTCTTATTTAACGGTTCTTGTTTTGTTTGTTGCAGTTATGAGTCTTGCTGGAAATCCAAAACATGAAATAGATGCGCAACCCAATGGAGTCGACAGTAGGAAGCCGCCGCCACAAATAAAGCCGTCTCCTCCTTTTCGTATCCACCACAACCACATATACCTCATTGAGCACCATCTCGACCGCCTCGTTACGAAGCAAGCATAATGATTAAGAAAGCACAACAGGATTCTTATACTCAAATATTAAGTATGATTTTCTCAGTCACCAACATTTTTCTTTTTGCTGTAGGCTTAACTAGTGTTCTGTTTTTATGTGTGGATGCATAATTGTTTTTAAGCCATACGTATATTCTTGCGGGTGCTAATAGTACTATCTTTTACTCTCTTTTTAATAATTTGATTGAAACAATGAATACTAGATTATACAGAAGTTCACAAAAGAAAGAAATTAGCATAAATCCCACATTATAACAGTTCACAGTGCGCTTTTCGTATCTTGGCAAACAAAACAAAAATATACCATCTGGATTCCTTTGTTATTTTGTGATCAGTTGATCTTGGGACTTATGTAAAACTTTGGATCCCTGAGAAACCTTGAAACCATCTCTGCCTTGTCAGTGGAAAGATCCGTGTTCTCCAGAATTTGCTCTTTCGATGCCTTGGCAATTGCTTGGACAGAACCAATTGCTTGACTGAGCTGAATTAAATGATCAGAATAATAAAATAACTCAACCTATTGCATGGCTATTATGGTTTTGCATAGCACCAAAACTTGGACACCAATGCAATTATTATCAGTAAATACACAGAAGGAAGGATATACTTTCACCAATTTTACACATCTATATATATTCAAGAACCAGAGTTTTAGCAATGATGGATGGAAGCTTGTAAAAACATAAATGAACGAAAGAGTTTCCTTGTAGTAGAGAGATGTACCGCATTTGCATCGTGATTGTCAATGCCTGGGATTGATGTAACAACTTTAAGGTAAAAGTTCATTCCTTGCACCAATTTCTTCCTCTTCAAAACCATAACAAAGTTCATAAATCAATATGCTAGTTTCACTTATGTGAATCCTAGCAGCTACATAATATGAAATTTTAATGTAAAATCAATGAGCTTACCTCAGCTTTAAGTTTTTCTTCAATTCCCTCCAGCTTGTATACTGCAATTAGTTGGAGAGTAATAACTAAATTGGAACAACACATTAAAGCTAGGTAGAAGTTTCAGGTTCTACCTCCAGAAGAATGGGCAATTTTTACCATCTTTTCAAACCCCATCTCCAAGTCCTTAACTGGCATAAATGTAGGCTTGCCAATCACCATCCCGAATCTTCACAAATTCATAACCATGATCCATGTTCTTCCATTATTAAGTCATACACAACTAGCATTAATCAATCAGAACAGAAGTAACAAAACTTACTGGAAATATGACTCAACAAATGAATCCATTTCCTCTTTTCCTGGGAGTGTGATAACAACATAAAAACGTGAAAACTGAGCCTTCAGTTGCTGAACTCTGCACCAGAAAATTCAAATCAAGCTTAAATTCCTCTTAGCAAATTATAAATTCTACTTAAACATTACCCAAAGCATAAGCAATGAGTCCAAAACAATAGCATAGTGGTAACCTGTTGAAGATTGGAGCCACATTGTTGCAGTCCCAGTTTGTCACAAATATGAAGGCCACAGACAAACCTCCACAATTGAAAATAAAGTCCTACAAAGATAATCCTCAAAACTTCAGCCTACATTTCATTTGAAAGGAGCAAAATAGAATAGGAAAGACAATATGCAATTACCGGAGCAACTGGCACAAAATTAAGGCGAAAGGAATTTGCAGAGAGGAAAGTGGAGATAAAATGAATGAAGGATGAATGTTGATCCTCTTTCCATGCACTTCTCATCAAACAGACTCCATTTGAACCTAAAATCATTCATAATAATGGCCTCATTCTAGACCGGCTTGTAGGGTGAGGATTGCCCCCCACTTATAAACACATCTTCAGACCATATATTGTCTGATGTGGGACTCTTAACACAGGTTAAGATAAGAATGCATTATGCATTTTTTTGTTATTACTGATTACACTTTACCCAATCAACATGGTTAAACAAAGTGCGATTATTACTCTTTACAATCTATGAAGCATGTACACCGGAAACACCACACCGACACTGACATATCAGCATCAGTAATAATTTAAAATAACAAATAAATTATACATAATCACAAGTGTCGGTGTCAGTTTCAGATACCGACACTAACACGGACACACTTTTTTCCAGAGGTGTTTACAATTGATTAGAAAATTAAAATTAACACAACATATCTAAGAAACTAAAGCATGATGGATCAATCTGATCGAAAATCCAGAATAAGGAAAAATTGAGAAACATTCTCGCGAATCTCTTCTTCAAGCATAGATCAATTTCGCATCAACAGTTAGTTATAGGTTTAAGAAACAGAATCAGAAGAGATGATAAACTAGAAATAAAATTCTGATTAAACGGTGTTTTTATTGGTGAATTGAGAAAAATCGTTACCGGAGAATGATACATTTGATGGAGTAGTTGAGTCTCTTCGGTATGTATCCATGGAGAGAATTGCAGAGTCAACAATGTCGCTAAGAGTGAAGAAAAATATCGATTGAAAGTTTAAATAGAAAAAAGAAAAGCAAAAGGAATGAGAAGACGATTGAACAAACCAACGGCAGACGGAGGTTTCTGATACGGCGGTGTGCGGTGGTTTTGGTCACACAGCACGGAAATGAGATCGGAGGGAAGCGCGTTAGTCTCCGTTCCTTCTCACAAACAAAAGAAAAAGGTAGTTATTTCCCGCCTCGAGGAAAGAACATCACCCAATAGGATAAATATTTAAAGCCTGAAATGTAATTTTTTTATAGATTAACGGTATTTTAAAATTTAGAATGTAAAATGGCGTTTTTTTATGGTTTTGATTATTTTACACTTTTAGTGCACAACTCCTTTTCACATTTTCTTTTAATCTTAATTGTGATGACACGAAATGTCACATTATTTTATATTTAGAAAATACTGAGTTCGTTTCTTGGCAGAAACAACGATTGGTCAGTGCACATGTTTCTGTAGCACGAACTCTGGATTACTAGGGTCACTTTTCCCTAAGAACCAAAGTGCGAAAGCAAAAAAAAAAAAGTCACATTATTTCTCAAGAAAAAAATGTCGCGTATGACTTTAAAATTAATTGACAAAAGTGAAATCTATCTCATGTACCAATTTAAATTGACATTAATTAGTGTAGAAATATATTTCGCACTTGTTCTAATCTTTCTTCTAACTTCTTATCAATGAGTTCATCCATCTCTTTCTTGTGTAATTATTCACTCTTTCTCGATGTTCTAAAGTATAATCTCATGTGTCTTGTCCAACACTATGGACACGCCCTACATTCCTCTTCGATTAGTCGGTCGCAAGGCCAGATACCAAGATTATATATATATATATATATATATATATATATATATATATATATATATATATATATATATATATATATATATATATATATATATATATATATATATATCATGATGTGCATGTGAAACAAAGATACCTTCACTGGACCTATCAATTAACAAATCCTACAACATAAATAAGATTTAATTACCAAAGCAATTTAAATTACATTAATATTTTAAATTAAAAAAATCTACTTACAATTTTCTCAACAACTACATGTGAGGCATCTGAAGTGAACTCTCCACTTGGGCTTTGTCAGGCCCTCTTCCACTTCTCGTAGTGCGGTGGTGGAGATGAGTTATGCAGTGTCCTATTTGGAAAAAGTCCAAGATTAGGGCGCCCATCTCCTAGAAAATAGGTCGTATGGACGAAACCCAATGGAGTCGCCCATAAAGTTCGTTCGACGTGACAGTTAAGTAAGAGTAAGTCTTTGTTGACTCCATAAATATATTTGAATTATGATCTCCTGAATAAAAGGGAGGGTAAGACTACGTTTAAAAGAAAAAAGAAATCTATTTTCTAGGAGAACCCTTATATACACACTACCCCCAAAGGGATATGGGACAACTATATAGTAACACTTACTTACACTCATTCAAACACCACTCATAGAGCACTCCATTTTGAGTAACCCTAGAAACACCACTTCAACCGCTCACTGTAACACCGCATTTCTATCCAACGAATAATATAAAATCAGAGTTACCAAGTTTCCAACAATACAAATGGAATGCTACACTTTCAGCCTAAACAACGACATTCAATCACCTGTAGTTCAGATATATAACACATAATTTCGGGTGAACTTATAACAACCAGTTTAGTCTTTAAAAATAAACCAACTTTCATTACTATGCAGCGGATTCATAATTTCAACTGAAAATACCATGATATCATGTCCAACTCAAAACAATCTTTAAGGAAACAAGTTTTTAACTTCAAATAAATATAGCATCTTTCTCCAACATAAAACAACTTCAAAATAACAAGTCTTCAATGAAAACAACTTAAAAATCCAGCAACATAATAAAAACCAACAATAAAGAAAACATGCATTTATCCCCCCGAGTGCTGCTGTTCGCGGTAAAAAGTGACGAATGAGGGAATCGAATCAGAATTTGAATCTCAGGCTCAAAACTATTTACTCTTTTGATTATTTTTTTGTTTTAAAAGATGTCGCGATCACCAAGCTTTATTGTTTCCAAACAAGAAAGAAGATGGAAAAGGGGAAAGTTGAAATACCCTAAATATGATATGCGATGCGACTAGCGTGAACTAGACGCAAAGCATTAGGGAGAGACCAGGGTAAGAGGGTTGGTTATATAAAGGGAGTGTATTAGCACCTACATATATATATATATATATATATATATATATATATATATATATATATATATATATATATATATATATATATATAGTTTTCTATAGGAACTTTTTATGCATATTTTGTATGTTTTATTTGCTATGCTATTTTGGGAAAGTTTCTCCTTTGAAATATAAGAAAGGTAGGTTAGGCAGGAACCTAAGTTTTGTTATAATTATTATGCTCGCAAATATCATTGGGATCCTCTACATACATATCCCCTAGTGGGAATCAGAGCATCCGTAGCTCGAATATAAGGGAAACTATGGTTTGTTTGGTTTGAAGGAGAAAGAAGTATGCTCGCCAAAGGTGAGACCTTGTGCCTACGTATTCTCAAAGGGAGGTTGAGAAAGTCAGAGAAATCGTAGTTCCAACTTATGTGCTAGTGGAAGCAAAGATTAAGAGACAACAACAAGTGTCATTTTAATAAAAAATATATCTAATCTATTTCAACACATACATTTTTGAAAAGTTGATAGTTTAAATCTTTCATTGTAAGTATTGGGTGTCTTGCTCGAGTGTACAAGCATTGGTGTTTTGCTTGAGTGTACAAGCGTTGCCACTTACAAGTTAAGAAAGATGCTTTGTTTTGAAAAAATGTTTGTTTTGAAAAGGTTTTGATTTTAAAAAAAATTGATTTGTATGTGATGCTATAGATGAGATACTTCTTCCATAGAGATGATACATGTCTAAATCTCTAGGAGAAATTATTTTGTTATTGATTAGGGGGATGCTTTTAAGAAGCTTGTGGGTCCTTGTATTGTAAGTCCAAGATGAGGCTATCCGAGGGACATCGAGGGTCCTTGTATTGGGAGCCCAAGAGGAGGCATTCTGAGGGACATCGAGGGTCCTTGTATGAAGCCCAATAGGAGGCTATAGGGTATGGCTGGCTTGGCTTTAAGAGTGATTTCACCGGGAAACCATACTCTTAGAGTTCATGAGTGATTTCATCGGGAAATCATACTCTTAGGGTTCTGTCCTAACGAAGGTGATTATTTGTATTGGAAGCCCAATAGGAGTCTGTTAGAGATTTCTAGGTCTCTTTCTTGTATGCTGCCTAAGAGAAGGCTAAACTCAATGAGGGAGTTCTTTTGTACGAAGCCCAATAGGAGGCTAACTCAACAGGGAGTTCTTTTGTACAAAGCCCAAGATGAGGCTAACTCAACAGGTGAGTTATCTTGGACAAAGCCCAAGAGGAGGCTTTGGGGAACCTAGTTGTTATACTAGTTGTAATGACATAAATGAACAAGTATATGAACAAGTATATATGATAAAGTGTGTGTGTGTGTGTGTGTATTCACAAGAGTTTATGAAGGAAATATATAAACAAGTGTATAAAACAAGCAAATAAAAGCTAGTGTTACTTGAATATATACAAAGGAATAAGACTTACACCTTAAGGGAGACCTACTGGTTTAAGAGCAGTTTCACCGAGAATAATGCTCCTCTTAATACCAGTGGAATCAATGTATAAACAAGTGAATAAAAATTAGCGGAACGAAGCTAATTGTACTTGAATATTTACAAAGATGATTGAATATGTACAAGGAAATTGGATATGTACAAAGAAATTAAATATGTACATAGGAGGGTTGGGACTTACATCGTGAGGGAGGCCCATGATCAATTTGATTTCGAAAGATTTTTGAAGAAAAACCTAGTTCAGTTTGTATTTTCAAAGATTAATCAAATTGATCATGGAAAAGAGGTGCGTAAGTCAATTAAGATATTTTTGAAAGGTTTGAAATGATTTTAAAAAGTGAAAGATATTCACAAAAGGTTTTGAAAAAAGATTAGGTTTGAAAATCAGAAAGAAAACATTTTTTGAAAAATATTTAAAATACTAAAAAAAATGTCTATTTTTAACCTAATAAAATATATCAAAAGAAAATATTTTTTGGCATTTTTTGACATAATCATAAAATAGGTATATTAAATGACAAGTGTGCAAAAAATCATCTCAAAATGAGAAGTTTTGATTGGTTTTTGAAAATGTTGAAGTTTGATAAAAAAATGTGAAGAAAACTAGTGATAAAAATTTGTTTTGGTCTTGGAGAGGTTTGAACTCAGGACCTTGATCTCAAAGGTGAAAAGATTAACCACTGGGCCACATGTGTAGCTTGTTATTTACACGCTTCCAATTAATTATATATGAAAATAAGTTGTGAAAATGTTTGAAAAATGGTTGAAAATAGTGAAAAGAAGGTCTTTGGGGGATTTAAACCCTAGACCATAGGCAAGGCAAAGGACTAAGAGGAGCGCGTTCTACCACTGGGGTGGCTACACATCCGTTTATTTATTTCACTTCAATTAATAATATTATAAACGAAATATTTGAATTTTTGTAAAAAATAGAAAAATGCGCGTATTGTTGTTCTTCTTCAAGCTCAAGCTTTGATCCATAACTCCTTTGTTTTTTGATGAAATTGAATGATGTGAACATCAAACTTAATTGTTTTGAATCTAGGAACACGATGATGATGTTTAATTGTATTTATTTTAAGTGTGTCAATTAAGCCTCAATTGCTTGGATCGAACTTAGACCTTATTTTAATTCTCGTTGTCAGAAACGCGCAATTCACAAGGACATCGAAGTTTTAATTTAACCATCAATAAAAAATAAATAAAAAACAATTTAATTATGATAAAAAAAAACGAGAATATCAATCAATCAACTATATATCCATTAAAAGAACATGCATATAAACTATCAATAATATGCTCCATTTTAATTATTTTACACTTGCACAAGGTTAAACAAGACAAAATTTAAACTCTCAATTAATTCGATTTACTTTAATCAAATGTTACAAAATGTCAAGTTCTTTAATACTTTTTCAACTTTCACTTTTTCCTCCACATCTCACTCTTTGACTCACCATCTCATTTTTCTTTCTCTTTTCATTTTATTATTTTATCTTTTTACCTAATTATTTTTATCTTCTCCTATTTATTGTTAATATATTAAAATATTTAATTATAATATAAAATTATTACCTCCCCCAAACTCAAACCCAAATCTCTAAACGATCCCAGTTCTCCGTCCCAAACCCAACGGAAATGGATAATTAAAACCCAAATCCGTCCTAAACGGGTTCGGGTATCCCCGTCCCACCATCATCTATTCAGTAAAATTATTTTTTTAATAAAAATATTTAGTTTTTCCAAAATCAAATTACATTATAAATAATAAAATAAAACAATATCAAAAAATTTCATGCATACATTTCAAATATTTTAAATAATAAATATAAATAAAATTATCAAAACATTGGCCACATATTTAATATTCTAAATTACCAAAAATAAATAATAATATACATAATCAAATAAATGGGGAGAGTTTGAGGATGAGTTCAGGGTGGGTACTAGTGTCCCCATTACCCGACCCGTCTCCATATTTTGTAATCAGGGAAAATTTAAACCCAGTGAAAGTGGGTTTTCCCCGTCAACTTTGGGACGGGTTCGGATGGATACTCGTAGGTATGGGTTTTGTTGCTATGCCTAATGGTGTATGAATGTATATAATGTTTACATTTAGTTTTATTTTTATGATAACTTAATTAATTTATTATAATTAAAAAATATTAATTAATCTATTTTAAAATTTTAATATGATTAAAAATTTATTTTATAATATTTAATACTTAATAGCCATACACACAATTAAATTTCCATCTAATAGAATACTATAAAAAAATTATGTATTCTATTTTAACTAGTAATACCTCCGTCCCTAAATATAAGACCTCATTGAGAAAATTGCGGGAATTAAGGAAGTTGATTGAAGTATTAAATTTATTGACTATTTTGTATACTTTTATAAATTTATCCTTAGGAAAGATAAATAGTTAATGTGTATGTAAGTATTTATTATAGATTGTAGAAAAAGATGTAACATAATTAGGGGTAAGTTTGGAAAAAAGATCATTAATGCACTTTAAAAGTTGAAGAGAGTCTTATAAAAAGGGACAAGAAAAAAACTCAAGAGAGTCTTATAATTTGGGATAGAGTAATAATTTTCATTATTTAAGAAACAAAATTCTTATTTTCAAATATAAAAATTTCTCTTTTTCTCACGAATCACTATTAACAAAATACTTATTTTATTTTAATTAACAATTATCTTTATCTGATACATAAAATTCTTATTTTTAAATATAATTTTTTTTCTTTTTTTAGCGCATCAATGTGAGTAAAATATCTATTTTATTTTAATTAAATTTTTTTTATTTGAGACACAAAATTAATATTTTAAATATCAAAATTTTAATCTTTTTTCTTTCTACATTTTACAAGTCTTTTTTTTCTTTTTATATAATTATGTAACACAATTGAATTTCTATTATTATTATTATTATTATTATTATTATTATTATTATTATTATTATTATTATTATTATTATTATTCATTTTACACAAAAAAGTTATTTCAAAAAAAAAATTAAAAAACAATTCTACAATTTAGTTAAAAAATAAATTCTGTAGTGAATATATATAAAATGACAACAAAAATAATATTTAAAAAATAGTCATTAAAATAAATAGTCTACGACTATTATCTCATAGATACGTTCATATCTACTCGTGAATCTATCCCTTCAAATTTTTTTATTATGATGAACAATCTATAACGGATAAATTGAAAAATAAAATAAGAAATAAAAAAACTCTAACATTAATATATTTGACTAAAAGATACATGTTAATTTAACAATTTAAACTAATTTAAAAAAGGGTTTTGAATGTAAAAAAATTTCTTTTTCTCGCGGATCGGATCACTGTCACTGTCAGTAAAATATCTATTTTATTTTAATTAATAATTATTTTTATTTGAGAAATAAAATTATTATTTTAAAATTATCAAATTTTTTATTTTTTTCTTACTTCATTTCCCAAATTTTTTTTTCTTTCTATATAATAATAATAATAATAATTATTTAGTTTATCAATACCAATATAATCTGGTTTGAGAGTCTATTAGTGGTTCAAGCCCCTTCCCGATTGATGTTGTAGAGATCAAATGTGGTTCTCCCTATTAAATTCAGCGCCAATCACTATTGAACCAACCAACAATTATTTTTTATATAATTATTTAACAAAATTGAATACTATTACTATTATTATTATTATTATTATTATTATTATTTATTATTATTATTATTATTATTCATTTTATACAAAACAAAAAAGAAATTTTTATATATACTTAGATTTAACAAAAAAACAACGTGTAACTTAACTAGGTAGACAAAATGAGTCTTAAATCTAATCTAAGCAGCAATTGTTACACATCATGTAGGCTTAACTGACGTGGCACCTCCCAATTGGTAACATGACATAGACATATTTTTATCATATGTTGAAGCTTAGATCTGTCAATATTACTACTTTTTTGTTGAAACGCTTGAAAAAAAGCCGAAGCAGAATTAGAATCGCGTTTGAAAGAAGCTGAAGCAGAATTAGAATCGCGTTTGTGTAGGTGTAAGGTTTAACAAGAATGAGATCATTAATTTTGTTATTCATAGCTTTACCTTTCAGCTATGTCTTTGCGGAAAACGCCTTCCCTGTACATATTGGTAACTGTGTTCTCCCTATTTACCCCTCTTTTGAATTTCTTAGGGTTTTGAATTCAGTTGTAGAACTTTTATTATTGTTCTGTTCACTGTGTTTGATGTATATGATGAAAATTTGAACAGGTAGTATATTTGGTGGTGGTGGTGGCGGTGGCAGGAGTGGCAGCTCTCGTGAACCGAAATACAAGATTGAATTTCATTCCGAAGAATCTCCTTTTCACCCTGTAAGCTTATATAATCTGTCCTTGTGTGTTACTAGGAATGTGATATTAACTTTGTAGCGCCGATACCTCTGAATGTTAGTATTTTTTTTTTTTTATAATTTTATTGTGAAGTTATAGTTTAGATTAATATTGAATGTTAGCTTGGTTGAAATGATGAGTATTGTGTACATATGCTGGTTCTGAATAAAACTATGGGTTTATCAATGGTGTAAATTTTTTTATGATGTCAGAGAGAGATTGGGAATAAGTGTGGGTTTTGGTCTCTGTTTTTTTCTTTCCGATCTTGACCAGGCCGAGACGATCTCTCTCTCTGATAGTAGCACTTACAATCTTACGATCCAACCCTCAATCTTGACTACACTAGTTATTTGACAACAGTGATATGTATGTAGTACTCACACAAACACTTCATACATGTCTATTGTCTTTGTTAGGGCGGACATAGACATATTTGGTTACTTTCAATCACTTTACTCCCTTAAGTTAATATTGGGGTCTACAACGTGTCTGGTATCGATGTCTATGTTAATCATAGCTGACACTCTAATAACACAGTTTCTTGGATATAAATTAATGTCCTACTACCCCCTCCTTTTGGGTGCAGTGGTAGTCAGGTTTGTATATCTTTATCATACCGCCTTCTAATAGGAACTCCCAATGTTGAACTTACAGGATGATGACCAGGAATCTCTAGTCTTACCCGATAAAAATGGACAGAAATTTATATGTTACTTGCCTAAGGTGGAAAAGGAAAAAAGTGGAAAGCCTCGTATACAGCACAACGTTAGCAGCATGATTGTTGAAACTGAGAAAAGGGTTAAACAGAAGACACCAGATGAACTATTAGAAGTATTGAAGGGTCCGTGCGTTATCAGAGTTAGTACTTGCATCTCTGTATTTGCTTTGAATGATGATATATCAATTATTTGTTTACGTTTTATACAGATAGTTTCGTTCCACGTGAGTCTCATTGTAAGTAATTTTCTTACATTGGATAATGTGTTTGTGCAGCAAGAAGGCTGGTGGTCTTATGAGTTTTGCTATCACAAGAAGTTGCGACAGCTGCATTTGGAAGATGACAAGGTATTCCCTTGATTGCATTCAGTTTTAGCCCTTGTTTATCTTTCTGCAAACCTCTATTTTCTTCATCCTTTGGTTAGTAGTGCAATGTGATGGATTCGTTAGAGAAATTACAGTCATGAATGAGTTTAAATCAATTCACTCAATATTGCATGATAACGTTGCTAGTGCATCCTAGGAGTTGGGTCAGTTTACAATTTGATTAGAAACATTTGAGTCATACTATCAGAAAAGTTTGAACTTCGAATGGGGTTCAATCTTCTAATGGGCTCTGGACTCTCTTTTATCCACCGCTTTAAATATAGAGTGCATTTGTGGACCCCAACGCAAGGCAAGTTGGGTTCCTTTGCAAGAAATTTGTATCATTCTTTCTCATAATAGGACTCGCGTTCCTGAGTAAAAGACCAAACGAAGTCTGTTGTTACAAATCTTACAAAGCTTTAAGGCTATGTTAACAGTATTGCCAATAGACTTTATAGATCATGGAAATCTGTCGTTTAATTTGCAAATGTTGTGCCCTATAAATACATCCTCGGGAGCTGGAATCTGTAGGGTAAAGAGTGACGGTTGTTTGTTCATCTTGGATGGTTGGCTAATTGTCTATGTTATGAATCACTGGCTAGGTAGGTAAATGTGGAGAGCTGATTTGGAGTTCCAAATTAGACCTCTAGATTGAGTTGAATCTGTGTAATATCTCTGTGCCCTGTACTTGTCAAGTTCAATGTGAGGTCTGGTCCAGTACCGCACACCACCCTCATCAGCTCTGAGCTTAGTAGGTGAAACACGTGTAGATCAAGCTTCCTATTCCGATTTAGAAAATAAATCAAGCTGCCTATTCCAATTTAGAGAAGGTGAGTACAGAAGTTGCCAGCTGCATCTGAGTGATTATAGCTGGTACCGCTTAGAATATCCTAGTTTTCTAATAGAATGCTCAACCTTGCTAGTGCCCTCCCTCCAACTCCGCCAAACAGATATTTGGCTCTTGCATATATTTGAACTGTTCAGTTGGATATTATACCTTCGACCATTAGATTCACCAACCTCTGGCCTTCTAAACTTGGAGTCATTTCAAAAGGCAACTCTTTGTTTCAAGTTTTCTTTTCCTTTCAGGGCAATAGACCTTTCACCCTTCTTGGGTAAACAGCTGGTGTTCTGGCTTTAAACACTGAATTATTCATGTTGTGCTCCCTATCATTATTATTTTGGTGAGTCACTTGCTAATGACAACCCTGTAGTGCTCCAGTGCTGGCAGGATTTTGAACTTGGATGGTATTTCCATGTTTGCCATTATTTCTTTCTTCTCTACTTTACCGCTAACAATATTAGTTATATGAAAAGTGGTACTAACAAGATTATGGTTTTTGGTCATGGAACTTGAATTCATCTATATGTATGAATTGTTTGGATAAGTGCTGAGTCATAGGGTATGACTGGTAATCATGGATGGCTTGCTGAGCATCCATATCGCCTAGTCACAAGAAAGGTATAGAAATATGAAGAGCTGTCTTGGAGCTCTAAACCTGTATCAGGGCCTCCACATTGGGAAGCCTGTGTTTCAAGACCAAATTCTTATACAGTTTCCATGAGGTTTGGGCCTTTGGATCATTTACCATTCCGTCTTCATTTGTTTATTTTCTTCTTTCTAACTAGACTAGAATAAGTTCGGAAAGAAGAAGAAATTAAGGTGGATTTTGCCATAGTGAAATTCAATATTTTTCTCAGGTTTGTGTGAATTTAATTGAATTGAATTATTCCACCAATTCCATTGCTATTAACAATATAGTGAAGCCAGAAATGTAATTGTAACACTAGAGCAAGAGAAGTTTTGTTTTATATGCTTCTAATATGTTATAATCAATGTACATTTTCTTTGTTATAGGTAGCCCAGGAATTTGTCTTGGGTGTGTACGATCCGGAGGCAACAGCTGCATTTAACCAAAACCTTTCTGACATTTCTACATTTAAGGATCCCCGCTCAAAGGATGCCTCACAAAGGTATCTACCCTAATTGGCTATTGGAAATGGTTTCACATGGTATATGATGTGATGAGAACAAGTACTTATTTAGTATATTATATGTTTTTCAGGTATCATGCTCACCAATATACTAACGGAACCATATGCGATCTTACGAATAAGCCAAGAGAGACTGAGGTACGAAAGCACATAATTCTAGTTAGGTAATGTTTTCTTCTTTCCTTCATCATACTGATTTCATATTTTTCTGTATCATAGGTGAGGTTTGTATGCTCAGAACCCAGAGCTATGATCAGTTCAATCACAGAGATTTCAACTTGCAAGTATGCACTTACAGTTCATGTCCCTATGCTATGCAAGCACCCGTAAGTCCTCACTTGAAGTTTGTGTCACCAATTACATATTCTAACTTATAACACATGAACTCGCCTAATACGCATTTGAGCCTGTTTTTCTTTAGATTGTTTCAAGAGGAGAGACCGGTATGGCACACCATAGACTGTAATGCGCTTCCAAAGGATTCCAAGGTTTCTAAAGTGACGGAAGAAAAGGAAGATGGGACAGAAGAAAAGGAAGATGCGGAGATTGTTATGGTCACTGATTCAGAAATTAACGATTCAGAACAATGATGTAAATATATGCAACGAAAAAAAAGGATGTTGTAAGCATGCATGTTCTAGAATGACCAAAGGCGTGGCGGTTCCTACAAGCCTTCCTTCCATACTGTGGATAGACAGTGCTTTTTAATATTTATTTAGGAGGCTCTTGGAGCTTATATGCCAGATTTGTATTTTCTTCTATGCATTGCTGTAATTATCTGGGAAAAGGAGCGTTTCTTACTATCGGAAGAAAAATATACGAGGTGTTATTTGTGAACCCGTGAACTTGTGACCTACGTTTAGCTCTCCAAGGGCCCAGCATTTTCAAATTTTGTTTATAACAAAAGTACATAAAACTTATAAATAATTTATGGATAAATAATTTAGAGAATTTTTTTAGGCCTCCATATATGGATTATATGGGTAAACTAAACCTCTGAAAACTCTAAAATGTCATTTGGAGATGTATTTCCGAATGCAGGTGTTTTAGAAATATATCTCTGAAAATACTCATTTTACACGTTACTATTATTTGAACATTGTATTCAAACATATTTAAATATGTCGTGGTAGTTTCAAATATGCATATCTGAAAGTATTGTTGCCATATCAACTTGTTGCATGATCACTCTTTCATTCTCTTCATTTTCCCTCGTAAACAAAACTTACTACAAAATGTCACCCATTTTCAATCAATTTTTGTCTTCGAATAAAATTTCAAGTTATTTATCATATCAAAGAAGTAAATTTTTTTCATTTTATTTTTTCATTTCCTCGTATTGATGCTGATTTTGAGATGAAAAAAATGCCACTTCAAATATGCATTTTTAAAATCCACCTACTATATTTCGGATATGTATATCCAAAACTGTTTTGATATAAAAACAATTTTAACAGTTTTTTTATTTTTGCTCGTATTAGATATGGTGTATCCCGACATGATTCCGAAAATTGTTGTAAAGGTGAATGACGATGCTAAGTCGGATGAGGTGAAGGATGACGTTAAAAAGATTGATGTTCGACAACAATTTATAAATGATCAAACTTTTAGTCCTCATCAACATATGTCTAAATGGGTCCGAATGGAAGTTAGCAAACTCGGGTTTGACATTGTGATTGGAAGGTCCCACAATGTCACTAGTAGAAGGCAAACATTTGTAACGATGACATGCGAGAGAAGTGAAAAATATGTTTCAAAAATTCAGAAGTTAAAACATGAAGACACTTGATCGAGAAAATGTGTGTCCGTTTAAATTTTGCGGATATTGTAGGGTGGATGATGCGTGGTGGTTTAATGCCATTATAGTATATATAATCATGTGTTTGACACCAAGCTACAAGGTCATCCAATTGTATGTCGATTTAAGTCGGAAGAGAAGGAAATTATTTCGAAAATGTCGATAATCAAAGTTGCACCGAAAAACATACTTGACGATTTGAAACAGAAAAGATCACAAAGTGTTTCAAATATCAGACAGGTATACAATGAACGTTATTAACGGAACATGGCAAAAGAGGTTAGAGATCCAAAATACAATAACTTTTAAAAAAATTGGACGATAACCATTATGTTTTAAGGTACAGAGTGTGTGAGGATAAAGTCAGTGTACGAGATTTTTTTTACTCATCTAGAAAGTATCAAGTTGTTCAATAAATTTCCAACCGTTCTTATAATTGATTCAACGTACAAGACAAACAAGTATAGGCTTCCGCTTCTAGAAATCGTTGGTGCCACTTCTACGCATAAGACATTTTCGGTTGGGTTTACATTTCTGGAATTTGAGAAAGAAGACAATATTACATGTGTGTTGGATATATGCAAGAGTTTGAAGAATCCACAAAATATGCCTAGTATCATAGTAACCGACCGAGATAACGCCCTCATGAATGCAGTTGGAAATGTGTTTCCTACATCATATGCATTACTTTTCCCGACTACACCAGTGAAGTGGACAGAACATTCAACAACAGTTCAATATCGGTTTCTTAGCCGTTACTTCTTATTCATAGTGGGTTACAAATGTGGTACCCGTACCTAAGAAGGATGGCAAAGTGCGCATGTGCATGGATTACAGAGACTTGAATAAAGCGAGCCCGAAAGATGATTTTCCGCTCCCACATATTGATGTCCTGGTTGACAATACTGCTCAACACAAAGTTTTCTCTTTCATGGATGGTTTCTCCTGCTACAATCAGATCAAGGTGGCTCCCGAAGACATGGAAAAAACTACTTTCGTTACACAGTGGGGCACTTTCTGCTACAAGGTCATGCCATTTGGTTTAAAAAATGCTGGCGCCACATATCAACGTGCTATGGGGGCTTTATTCCATGACATGATACATCACGAGATAGAGGTCTACATCGACGACATGATAGCTTGATCACAAACTGAAGAATAACATCTTGATTATTTATGAAATATGTTTGATAGACTGAAGAAATACAGGTTGAGACTTAATCCGAGCAAATGCACATTTGGGGTCAGGTCCGGAAAACTCTTGGGTTTCGTCGTCAGTGGTAAAGGTATTAAAGTTGATCCCACCAAGGTCAAACCTATTCAAGAAATGAAAGCTCCTCGTACAAAGAAGGAAATAAGAGGTTTCTTAGGACGACTAAACTACATTGCCAGATTCATTGTACATCTAACTGCTACTTGTGAGCCAATCTTTAAGTTACTGAAGAAAGATCAAGTAGTGGAATGGAACGACGATTTCCAGACAACTTTTGACAAAATCAAGGAGTACCTACAAACACCTCATATCTTGATACCACCAGTCAAAGGAAGACCTCTAATCATGTATTTAACAATATTAGAGAACTCAATGGGGTGTGTGTTGGGCCAACATGATGAGTTTGGTCGAAAAGAGTATGTAATATACTACCTTAGCAAAAAGTTTACCGACTGTGAAACAAGATACTCACAACTCGAGAAAACTTGCAGCGCTTTGGCTTGGGCTTCTCGCCGACTAAGACAATAGATGTTGACTCACACTACCTTGTTGATCTCTAAAATGGATCCGATAAAATAAATCTTCGAGAAACCTGCTCTCTCCGGAAGAATAGCAAGATGGAAAATGATCTTGACCGAATACGACATCCAGTATACTACCCAGAAGGAAATCAAAGGAAGTGTAGTAGCTGATCATTTAGCTCATCAAGCCATAGATGACTACCAGTCTATGCATTTCGAGTTTCCAGACGAGGATATTATGTTAATCACTGATTATGAAGAACCAGGACCAGACGAAGGACCTGAGCCAGGATCCCGATGGACCATGGTCTTCGATGGAGCTTCTAACGCACTTGGAAACGGTATTGGCGCCATAATTACATCTCCTAAAGACGGTCATACTGTAACACCCCAATATTACCCAAAGTTTTATATGCAAAAATTAGAGTAATTTAAAATTTCATAAATTAAATACTGAGGTATCACACCTTCAAAACCAAATCACTTTAAACAGTTTGCTTTAAAGTATAAATCTCGGATACATAGCATCGTCGGAAAACATAAATTGATTCATAAAGATCAAAACATCTTCTTTAATAAACTTCCTTAACAAATCATATTTTCATAAAGTATGATTTGTATACATAAAGGAATAACAACAATAGAACAACAACTAGACAACATAAACATTCCCCCCGAGTGCAATGTATCAGAGCGACACCGACTCGACAAATAGCACTATAAACTCTGTCTTTATAACCTGCACGTTACCAATATAAAGGTAACGGAGAAACAAGTAAAGGGTGAGATAATCCAAAACATATAATTAAAGGCATGATAATATATATATATATAGTTTCAGAATTATAAAGGGAATAGATTGATAAGTGCATTCCAACACATATCAAAATCTCACTTACTCTAATCGTCATTCTAAAGTGTATAATCTACACTTAATCGCCTTAGCCTCATCGGCACAAATCATCACAACAACACGTAAACCTCCGTCACCACGAAATCGTCACAAGCTAATACTTCACTAATTAACACGACAATCTTAAACGACAACATCAACCAACAACATTAAACAATGCTAACGACATGAGCAACATAAACAAATCATCACAAATTGGCTAAAGCCCATCGTCGCTTTTGGCATAAAGCCCATCATCGCTTTTGGCATAAAAGCCCATCATCACAAACATCATCACATCACATTTGCATTAAGCATTTCATCAAGTTAAATCATCGCAAAACACATCATTTATATTCATCGCATAGTTATCATGAAATTATCAATTCATATTCATTTCATGTTCATCATAAAGATCATCACCAAACAAAGCATCATATATCATCGCAATTCAACATCATTCATCAATTAAAACCCAACGCCAAATAACTCAAACATAAACATAACCGACTCCATGAGACACGACTATGTTATGCATGTGGTACCCGTCGCTTTGTCCATAATTAGGAACACTTGGCATAAAAGCCTCGTCGCTTGGCATAAAAGCCTCGTCGCTTGGCATAAAAGCTCATCGTCGCCAATGCAATGTATGTGACTCGACAATAAAATAACACAACACAAAAACATCATTGTCGCGCATCAAAATTGGCATAAAGCCCACATCGCCATAATTTATCCAAAACAAGATAAATATATCATTGCCTCATATTTGCATTATGCAAAACATCACCACTAATTCATTATCATCAAAAATCATGCATTCACAAATCGGAAGCATTTATTAATAACATAATATAATCATCACATCATCATGTACAAAGACATATAACATCGCATCGCATAATCAACAAGTATTCCTTAGTAAATACACCGTCGCAAACATTATGTTTATTCACACCGCATCATTACCAATTAATTCACCAAATCCCAAAAATGGAAAATTAGTCAAACACCTATAATCGTCGCGAAAACCATTTCTAATAACCGACATTAATCATAATCGTCAACATTGAAATCAGATTGTCCATACGTGCCTTAAATCTACTAAAACGCAATCCGGTTCAATTTAACCGTATTTTGGCCTATTTTGGGTCATCTCTTAAAAACTCGTAATTTCTAAAAACTAACCTCACCACTACGTTCTACACGTCGAACTTAGCTAGCACATTAATTTTCGTTGAATTTGGAGCAACTTGCTCCGTCGTCGAATTTGCCGAAATCGGAAAATCGAAACACAATCGGGTTCCAAAAGAAGTGTGAAAAATCATAATTTTGGAGGCTACAGATGCATCAACACGGGCCCCCGTGTGCATCAACACGGCCCGTGTCGAAAAGCCCCTAGAAAACACAAAATCACCAAAGTCAGTGAATCAACACGGGCACCCATGTTAATCAACACAGCCCGTGTTGATGGACCTGGCAACCAATAATTTCTTGTTCAAGAGGTCAACACGGCCCGTGTTGATCAACACGGCCCGTGTTGATGGACCTGCGTGAAAAATTCATTTTTTTTTAGTTTTTCTCATTCTACTACCATGGTTTTCTTTCCCATTTCAATACTCTTAATTTCTACAAGCTAGCACCTAATACACCCACAAACCATACTCCTAATCCAACTCTTCTAATCTATTTCAATCAAACAATCAACCAAACCCTATAAATCAACTTTTTCCCCAAATCCAAAACATAAACATCAAAACCTAACAATATGAGATGGAGAATCAAACCCCTTACCTCTAGCTTGGATGATTCTACAAGACTCCATCTTCTAGCTTGCTCATGTTCTTCCTCTTCTTCCTCTCTTGCTCCTCTTCTTCTTTCCTCTAAGACACTCTCTTTTCCTCTTATGACACAAAACCTAACTTAGAGGTGTGTTTGGTTGGTGTTTTAAAATGGAAAGAAAATGATGAAAGGTGTTTTATAATGTGATCATACTAGCACCCAAGGGTGTAAAACCCAATCTTGCTCTCCTCTTCACTTGATCTTATTCTTCTCCTTCTACCAAAACCCTCTCTTTTCTCAAGTTTCTATTTTGGCTTGTTTTAGGAAAAATGAAAAGGAAGTAATGAAAGTATATATTTATGGTGTGTTATACTAGCCAAGGGTGAAAAACCCAATTCTAACAAATTGCTCCCCACACCCCTAACCATTCTTAACACACTAACAACCTCTAATTATATCATTAATTCAATTCATTCAAATAATTCCGGGGAATTAAATATCGGTCCGAATAATATTTTACCGAACTGAACGGAATAAAAATCAGACCGAACGAAACGTCGCCAAATATATTAATAGATATATTAATTAATATAAATATTCTCGTCGCAAAATAAATATCGATCGGTAATTCGAAAATATTAATATAATATAATATTAATTAAAACAGGGCGTTACACATACACCTTTCACCGCCAGACTATGTTTCAACTACACCAACAATATGGCTGAATACGAAGCGTGCATCATGGGTATCAAAGCTATTATTGACTTGAGGATCAAGTTCTTGCAAGTATATGGAGACTCAACTTTGGTGATTAGTCAGATCAAAGGCGAATGGGACACGAAACATCCAAATCTCATTCCGTATCGAGAACATGTGTTGAATCTGATCCCCTACTTCAAAGAAATCACTTTCGAGTATATTCCACGAGAAGAGAATCAGTTGGCAGATGCGTTAGCTACCATGTCATCTATGTTCAAAGTCAGATGGGACAACGAAGCTCCTAAAATCACTATCGAAAGACTAGACGAACCAGTACACTGTTGCGAACTTGATGCCAAAGGCGTAGAGGAGAAACCTTAGTTCTACGAAGTGAAGAGGTATCTCGAGGCTCAAGAATACCCTCAAGGGGAATCTGTCAACAATAAAAAGTCCCTAAGAAGATTTGCCTCCAAATTCTTTCTCAGTAATGGCGTCTTATACAAACGCAATCACGACTTGTGCTTACTCCGATGTGTAGATCAGAAAATAGTCGAACGAATCATGGAAGAGTTACATGAAGGCGTATTTGGTACCCACTCCAGTGGACATATAATGGCCAAGAAGATTCTGAGAGTAGGTTACTATTGGTCCACTATGGAAGCTGATTGCTATCGCTATGCTCGATCTTGTCACAAATGCCAGATATACGCAGACAAAGTACACATACCTCCAGTTCCATTGAATGTTCTCACTGCCCCGTGGCCTTTCGCAATATGGGGCATTGACATGATCGTAGAAATCAAACCTACCGCTTCTAATGGACACCAGTTCATCCTCGTCGCTATTGATTACTTTACCAAATGGGTAGAAGCAGTCTCGTTCGCATCTGTTACCAAGAATGTCGTGGCTCGATTCATCAAACATAATCTCATCTGTCGGTACAGCATCCCCGAAAGGATTATCACATAAAATGGTGCCAACCTTAATAATAGGATGATCACTGAACTCTGCACGCAATTCAAGATTAAGCATCACAACTCTTCTCCATATCGGCCAAAGATGAATGACACAGTAGAAGCCGCCAATAAGAACCTTAAGAAGATCATACAGAAGATGATAGTAACTTATAAGGTTTGGCATGAAATGTTGTCATTCGCTCTCCACGGTTATCGCACCTCAATATGAACATCTACAAGGGCAACCCCTTTCTCTCTTATATATGGTATGGAAGCAGTTCTACCCATCGAGGTTCAGATACCCTCTCTCAGAGTACTCAAGGACGTAGAGTTAGACAAAGACGAATGGGTCCAGACTCGACTTGACCAGATCAACTTGATCGATGAGAAATAGCTCGCAGCCATCTGCCATGGACATGCATATCAGAAACGCATGATCAAAGCCTTCAATAAGAAAGTCAAGCACCGAGCACACTAGGTGGGCGATCTAGTAGTCAAGCGCATCATCCTACCACAAGTTGATCCTAAGGGCAAATGGACTCCCACCTTTGAGGGATTATTTGTAGTCAAGATAGTATTTTCTGGCGGAGCCATGATCCTAAGCACTATGGACGAAGAAGACTTCCCGCACCCTGTGAACGCAGACATAGTAAAAAAATACTACGCTTAAATGAGACCCGCTAGGTCGACTGGCCTAGGTAAAAGTAAGGGCATCCTGGCGAACCAAAAAGGTTCAGGCAAAAGTTAAGGACATATATACAAAAAAAAATGTACACCCGACAAGTCGAAAACCTGCAAAGGAGGCTTGGGCAAAAAAGGGTATCCCAATAGGCTGAAAACCCGAAAGGGCAGTCCAGGCAAAAGTTAGGGATTCAAGCGTACGACTATGTCTCGTCCAGATCATTTACTTACAGATTACATCACTATCAAGGTTCAAGCTTCAAATGGCGCAGATCAGTTCAATCAGTTTCTTCTAGCATCAAGGAGATGAGCTAGTCAAAAATATATGAGCAATAGCAGAGTTGAAACCCAACGAGATTGTTTCCACACAGCTTTTACTATTTTCTAAATTTTTCCGACAATTTCCTCTTACTAGGATATTTGTCTCTTTGTACACGAACTGCCTATCTATAGGTTCCTTTTGCAAAATCAATACAAGTTCCCTTTTCCAGTTCCATTTTACTTTTATCTGTTTTGTTTGCATAAAGTCCAATGTTTGCTTTGAAGGATTATATGCATCTGACAATAAGCATCTGTTCACAAACATACAAAAAGTGAACAGAAATCGCAATTACTACAAACTCTAGGAATTGAGATGACAACTAAAGTCACCCGTACATCCTCACTGAGTCATTTCAATCCCCATAGGATAATCTCTACAATCCCCACAGAGCCCTCGTTCCCCTGACAGAAACGAATCTCTCCACCAGACCACTATTCCATCATCTCTTTTCAGCAATGTCCAACACTTCTATTCATCATGTTAGTCCCCGAGAAGTGATCCTATCAACATCATCACGTCAGTCTCCGAGCAGTGATCCTATCAACTTCATCACGTTAGTCCCCGAGCAGTAATCTTATCAACATTATCACGTTAGTCCCCGAGCAGTGATCCTATCAACTTCATTATGTTATTCCCCGAGCAGTGATCCTATCAACATCATCACGTCAGTCCCCACGCAGTGATTATTTATCTCTGCATCATCACGTCGGTCCCTGAGCATTGATCCTATCAAACTTATCCACCTTCTCAAGTTATCACGTTACATTGGTCCTCGAGCAGTGACCGATCATAAATCGACTTATTATGTCAGTATCCGAGCAATAATAGGTTACTGAGTATCACGTCATTCCCTAACAAGTTTTGTACACAAGATATTCATCCCCAGCGGTGTATCTCCCAATGATTATCATTTCCCGACAACAGTAATATCCAGACTCGAAACTTGGTCAAATAGTGCATCGGAGGAATTCACACCTCTCTTATTCCCCAGTCAGGGTTTCCAACAACTACATCCCCAAGAAGAAATCAAAAATCCTCAGCAGAATATTCCTATCTTCAAGATGGATATGTTTTACCATGACATCTACATTCATACATTATTCATAACATGTGCATATATCCTTCATGAGCATTGTAATTATCTCACATGCATCATAATCTGCATATAACTAACCATATCCTTTCAAGCTAAATTTCCCAACAGGTGAAAGTTATTTTCCAGGCGGAAGGTCAAAAGATTAATACCCGAAATAAGACGGGAAAACTATCTGAACGACCATGCAAGTTATCAACAAATAGCAAGATACAGATTAATACCCGAAACAAGACGGGGAAGCTATCTACATCTTGACAAATTATTCATTTCATAAATAGCCAAGACGAAGGTTTATTCTGATTCTATCTTATCATATCATCTCTCTAGATGGAATCTTTAAGCCCATCTCTGACTACACGCCGATATCTCTCCACCTTCAGAATGTTGCATATATGGTTAAAATCAAGACATACCAATCATCTTCATTCAAAGAGGAGCATAGAGTCTAACGTACGAATCACTCTCCAGCATCCACTTCTCCAAATGGCATCTATAAGCCCATTTCAGTGCATCGCCAATTGACGATCTCATTCCATACACAGACGAGTGCAAATTTTCAGGTGTACTCGAGTGTTCAATCATCTTCTACCTTCAGGTCACGAAAGGCAAGCATACCAATCTAAGCCTTCAGGTACAAGAAGATTGAATAGGGGAAACTGTTATACGCCAAAATTTCCCTCCTATTTCTCAAGATAATCCACATCTCCATACTCAAGAAATTTTCAAGGGTAGACCAAATGAACCCTCTCCTAAGCAATCAACCCACAACTAAGGTTTTGCTTCTCTCAAAACAAAAGCAAGTTCTAATACCTCGAGTGGTCATCATACCTCCTCACATGTCTCAAGGGATCACCATGTCAAGTTTCAAGCCTCATATCTCAAGTTTGCTCAGTCAATTGCTCAGATGGTTGAAAATCAATTGTATTGGACAAAAAGTCAACTGTGGTCAACATACAGTCAAACTTCATAATTTTTGGTCAACATCAATATTTTGAAGTCACATTCATCACATTATCAAGGTTTTATCATGAATCATCAAGAAAACTCAAGATTTGATCAAAAGTCAAAGTTTCCAGACTAGGGTTTTTGAACCAAAAGTCAACAAAACTTTGACTAGACATAACTTTCACATACTTTATTAGAAAATTTTCCACCAAAGCTCATTATGAAGGGAATTCAATTCTCTACAACTTCATGTCTCTCAAGCTTTGGCCAAAAATGCTTCATGTGAGAGTTATGGATCAAGACATTATAAGTCTTCCTAAAAATCAACAAAAAGTCAACTTTTTACAAAGAAGTGTACATGAACATGGAAACTTCAATGAAGATGAAACAAAAAGGAGTTTTTATAGTACATATTAAGCTTTCTAAAAAGTCTAAAAACACTTAAAAATGTTGAAATTTGAGCAAGATATAAGTTGTGCAAGTTTGACATTTTTAAGGAGGTGCATGAAGAGAAATACTTAGCAAATGCAGATATTTTCCAAATGGGCCTAAGTTTTCATGATCCAAACTTAATCTTGACATTATCTATGGCCTGAAAACTCAAGTGCACGCCCATCTTGTATTTATTTGATTTATTTTTGAATTTAATGATTTGAATTCAATTTTAATTAAATAAAATACAAAGGTAAGAGTTAAGATGAGTTGGGCTTGCTTTATACTTGTCTTGAGGTCCAAGATAGCCCATGCTAGCTGGAAATTTCGTGCACCACGCATTAATACAAGATTGAGCCAAATATGGAAGAATTTGATAAAATATGTCAATCAAATATTTTGCATTCAAGTTGATATATTTTCCACAAATGCTTGACCTAATCTCTGGCCCTATATATATAGCAATATAGCACATTCAGACATCAAAGAGGACGAGTTTGGAAGCCAGAAAACTAGGGTTCTTGTTCCAAATTTTCAAGAGAAAGTTGCATTGTCGAAACCCTAGTTCCAAATGTTCTCAAGCAATTACAAGCACTCCATCGTGCTCTTGAGGTAACATAGGGTAAGTATGGATCAAAATCCATGACCAAAACATCCTGAATTGCATACATCATGAAGCTCCGATTACATATTTTCTTAAATTCATATTTCTGTTTTTATGATGTTTTGATCTAAACTAACGATGCTAATCGTTTCCTGAGGTTTACTAGAGCAGGTCTGGGCCATCGTTACAAGCTTTTCATGGCCAAATCGTGGTTTGCGATAGTTAGGGCATAGAACTGCTAAGCTTCATATTTTTATTTGTAGGCACTTTCAGACCAAACCGATACCACCACTGAACACACAGGGGTCGATTTAGGGAGGGTGGGCTTAATCTCTTGCGTCGATTCTCTTTATTTTGCAGGTTTGGAATCTGACCTCTTCGGAGAAGACGAACTTGATCACCATGGACGATGGTTTGAACGTTTGACCCCGGTGACCTAGGCGTGGCGCTTTCTGATGGGTCCATTCAAACTCCCTGGGGCCCACGTGTGTTTTGTTTAAAAGTTCAAAATAGATACTCTGATAATCTATTAATTTTATGATCCTCTGATAAATTTTATACTCTGGCCTATTTATGTTTTTCAGCAGATGTTCTGACTCAGGTGTTAGAATGAAACGCTACACCGTGTTGAGCAGAAGATGAACTTAGAAGGTCTGAGAAAAAAACTTCTGGAACACAACTTCTGATAGAAGCATACTAGTACAACTTATGATAGAAGCATACAAGTACAACCTCTGATAGAAGCACCATGTGCAAACTTCTGATAGAAGTAACTTCTTATGGAAGTAAGTTCTGATAGAAACATGCAAGCACAACTTCTGATAGAAGCATGCAAGCGCAACTTATGGGGCTCGATCCCTGCTGACCCCTTGTCTCATTTTTCTAACTTTTCTTATTTCCTTATTTTTTTTCTATTTTTCTTAATTTAATTTCATTCACTTTTCAAAATTAATTAAAACCTTTTCAAAAATCATAAAAAGATAATTTTTTTTCTAGTAATTAGGGTTATTAACCTAAAACCTTTTTTACTAATTTCCAAAACATTTTCACTAACATATTTCTTATTATCCTGATTATTTATTTGCTATTCTGCATTTACAATTCTAGAAAGGATGTATAGGTCGCACATTTTTTATTCTGTAATAGCGTAGATTTACATTTCTGCCTTTACTTTCCGTACCCCTGTTATGTATCTGCCCCAAAGCCATGTAATAGCGTGGGATTTACATTTCCGCACTTTACATTTCCTCAATTTACATTTCCGCACTTTACATTCCGCACTTTATTTTCCTGTACATATTTAGCTGCTAGTTAATTAGGGTTTGCATGCTAAAGACTAAAATCAACCCTAGATCACTTCTAATTTCAAGATAAATATCTGAATACAACACAATCTTCACACTTGCACATCCCTTAGGGTATCCTCTCTTGTTGCCTTTACGAATTCAATAGTCATGTCCCTTGAACATAGGGATACCATTAGCAAAGACGCCTACGAATAATACCATCATAGTCCCTCGATGTTGCCTACGAATACATGATCTCGTCCCTCGATTGTTGCCTACGAAAAGTGATGATCGTCCCTATGAATTACTAAAGGTATCCTTACATATTGCCTTCAATGACCATATGATGACCCTTCGATTGTCCCTTCACATCCAAACGAATAAAGTTACCTATCAACTAATGGTATGGATAGCCTTATTCTAAAGGAGAAGGAAAAATAACATGGAAACGACCATTCTGAGTAGGTAATAAGACTCTGTTGCTTGCTCCAATCAAAATACTTTTTCACACCTCACACTTTTCAAATACTTTCAAAAAAACACTTTGTATACATTTCAGCGTGAACCATTACAAAGTTAAACATCTTTACATTTCCAAACACTTCGTATACATTCCAGCGAGAATCATTACGAAGTCAAAGCGAAATTCCTTTTCAAATACATTTTCAAACTACACAAACACATAAAGCAATTTTTCAAAAGTGAGCTAAGCAACTAAGAGCCCGTAGATAACTACGGATGGAAAGGGTGCTAATACCTTCCCTTTTCATAACTGCCTCCCGTACTCAGAATCTAATGAAGGTCTTTTCCTATTCTTTTCACCTTCCTTTTATTGGATAAAAGTAAAGTCGGTGGCGACTCTTGTTATCCGTAATATTTGCGATCAAACGCAAAACAAACAAGTCAGTTCTCCCACCGTGTTACAGTTATGATGTCATGTTTAAATAGCAAACACAAGCAATTCACACAATAACCCTAGGTTTAAGGCTTGCATGAGGTATAGGTGTCCATCCTACTGGAGTTTAAGTTGGTTCAACCTGTCCTATAATAGTTCACGCTGAAATGTATACAAAGTGTTTTTTTGAAAGTATTTGAAAAGTGTGAGGTGTGAAAAAGTATTTTGATTGGAGCAAGCAACAGAGTCTTATTACCTACTCAGAATGGTCGTTTCCATGTTATTTTTCCTTCTCCTTTAGAATAAGGCTATCCATACCATTAGTTGATAGGTAACTTTATTCGTTTGGATGTGAAGGGACAATCGAAGGGTCATCGTATGGTCATTGAAGGCAACATGTAAGAATACCTTTAGCAATTCGTAGGGACGATCATCACTTATTCGTAGGCAACAACCGAGGGACGAGATCATGTATTCGTAGGCAACGTCGAGGTTCATCGAGGGACTATGATATTTGTGTCGAAGATACTATGATGATGTTATTCGTAAGTGTCTTTGCTAATAGTATTCATACGTTCGAGGGACGTGACTATTGTATTCGAAAGGCAACAAGAGAGGATACCCTAAGGGGGTGCAAGTGTGAAAGAGTGTGTTAAGTTCAGATATGTTATCTTGAATTAGAGTGATCTAAGGGTTGATTTTATCTTGCCATACAAATCCTAGTTATTATACAGTTAATATGTACAGAAAAATAAAATGTGGAATGTAAAGTGCAGAAAGTAAATGTCCTACACTATTACATGGCTTTGGGGCAAATATATAATATAGGTGCAGAAAATAAAGACAGAAAGTGTAAATCTATGCTATTACAGAATAAACCTTGCAACCTATACATCGTTTCTAGAATTGTTAATGCGAAATAATAAATAAATAATCAGAACAATAAGAAAATGTTAGTGAAAATATTTTGGAAATTAGAAAAAATGTTTTTAGGGTTAGTAATCCTAATTTTAATAAGAAAAAATATTTTTGGAATTTTTGTTGATTGATTTTAGTGTAGAAAAATAATTAAAAGTTAATTTAAGTGGTTAATTAACAATTAATTAAAATAAATGGAAAAAGAAAATTTTTAATAATAAAAAATTAAATAAAGATTTTTCTGACCTATGTGTAAAAAGAAAATATTTTTTTGGGTTTTTTGTTGTATTTTAAAAAATATTTGAAAAGAATTAAAATTGAAAAGAAATTGAAAAATAAGAAAAAAAACATGTTAGTGAAAAGTGCTAAAAAAATAGGTTGGGCAAGACTTTTACCTACGGACATAGTTCGTTACTAAAGTCTATAGTGACGGTTTTGTCTGTCACTACAACACCTGCAAGTTTCAAAAATCCAGAAAATGCAATATAAATTAGAGGTAAGGCCATGGTTCAATTGGAAATTTGCTCCTGAGTTCAATGGTGCCATCGATTTGGTCCAATTTTTCCTCTAACCTCATATCCCCAATTTGAAGGTCCGGAACCCTAGCCATGGTGATTAATGATACCTGCGGTTAAACTCAAATCGAACCATCCAAATAGCTTGCAAACATCATTCTAAGCATGAATATACAATCGAAACAGGTTAAATATGCATGTATGATCAAAACTGAATTTGAAAAATATGAATGAAAAGTGCAATCGTGATTTTACGTTTCAGAAGCTTTTGATGCTTTGTGAATGACTGGAACTGATCAGAGAACACCAATGAATGTATTGGCCAGAAGCGTACATGTTTGAAATCATTAAACAATGACAATAAGATTTTGGAGTTGGAACAACACACATCTTCTTGGTTCATTAATGTTATATGTTATTTTGGTCTTTCTAGTTTATGTTCTTCTGCTCACATGACCATAAACCACGTAATGCATGCGACTTTTGATGAGAGGTGATATTCAGAGATGTCATCTTTCCACCTAACTATTAGCGAGACGACTATCACCTTGGATGATGTCTCATGCCTCTGGTATCTTTCCACCAGGGAAGATTATTGGGCCACAAATGATTTGGGCGAGAGGAAGCCATCAATATGATGGTCACGAAACTTCTGCATAAATTCCCCTACTCAAAGTCAACATGTTTTTTAGTCTAAAAATGAGCAGACTCAACTCTAAAAATCATAAATAGAAAAAGGTGTCATTATTTGATATATAATTAGTAATGGTATGTATTCAAAGTCCCATCAACATGCCTATTTGTCACATTATGAAAAGAAGAAAGTTATGATAAGAATGTTGACTTTCAAAGAATGGAAGTCCAACAAATGTGCAAAATTAATAGATGTGAAAGTCATTGAAGATGTGGTTTTGGATTAAAATATTTGGGAGAATAATGTTATTTGTATGAGGGGTGTGACACCTCTAATTGAAGTGTTTTCGCTTAGTTGATTCTAAATAACCAGCCATGAGATTAATCGATAAGGGAATGGACTAAGCAAAGGAGGAAATTCAAAAGAATTTTAACGATGTACAAGAAAAAGTATCTTGGTTTTATTAAATTCTATTGAAGTATTTGTCTATTCTTAATATCAAATGTTAAAAATAACTTAAATTATTATAATTTATAGGTACAAGCCTATTTAGAACACCATTGATGATAGATGGGGCAAAATGTTACATAGCCTGCAACATGTTGTAACCTATTTATCTCTACCCACACATGTAGCATGACTTCAAGAAACAATTATCATATTTTGGCACACAATTGGTCAAACTAACACTTGAGAAATTTACTCCAATAGACTGGAGGGATTCAGTTGGACTTGAGAAATTTACTCCAATAGATTGGAGCGATTCAATTGGGTTTGAGTATTCGAACTACTTTGATTAAAACAGTTATTTCATTCAACAACTTGGCCCTAACACAATTTTTTTTAAAAAAAAAATTCCCTTATATTTATTTAATTCAAATGTTGTATTCATCCAGAGAATGAGCACAAAATGTATCCATCCAAATATTTACATACGCTCACATTTGCAAAGCATAAACACGTTCATTGTCTTTATAATCCAGCTATTTACATAAACTGATACTTGGTCTTCAGATCATTTTCTTCTTACTTTGAAATAGTGTCAGCTGATTCAATCATAGCCAGGTACTCAGTTATGGCTTCCCCTTCTATATTAACTTCAATGTCATAATCGGCAAAGGCATCACCATTAGCTATATCTGCAGATAGCTCATCTTCCATTTCCACATCCCTTTCTTCAGCTTTATTGTGATCTTGAACCTCATTCATTAGGTCAAAAATAGCAGAACTAACATTGTCTGGTAAAGGGTTAGATGAACTTCCACTGCCATCGGAAGCAGCAGTGGAATTCACTTGAGGTGGCATATTCTCCACCGCAGGTAATGCTGTCAGTCTTTGTAATACTTCGTCTAACTTGCCGCTTTCCTCAAAAGCAGCAATCACTGCAAAGAAACAGGAAATGAGAACAAAACAGAAGACCCTTGTAACTCTCTAACTAGGTTTCACTTACGCCTATTATTGTGCCTAAAATCTAAATAACCTATGTACCTCTTGATCTTTCAAAACCCATCTGCACAACTTTTTCAATTGCAGAATCTTTTGCTTGTTTCTGTCTTTTCCTTTTCCTTGTCTCGATATTAACCTTCGTGTTGAGTAAAGTAAGTTACAGTATTCTTTAAAGTGCATAGAATTTGGTTAAGACATGTTTTTACCTGTAAGTCAGAATTGGTTTCTGGATTCGTCAAATCATCCAATGCTTTCTGAGTATCGTTTTCATTTCTTCTAAGGGCTTCAGCAGCAAGCTCCTTTTCGAACCTAGCAAAATAGCAGTGTAAAGTTCGACTAGAATAGTAATTGTGAAGTTGAGCGAAACACCTATATATATATTAATAGTCTATTATCCTTATCCTGTAAAGAAAAGCAATAATAAATCTTAAGGATTTGTCTATGTTAGAAATGAATATATGCTAATATGCCAAAAATTGAATTATCAGTAGCATAAGCAATGGATGATAATAGTAGTGTTTTTCACAAATAAAGAAACCGGTTCATCCAATAGAACACCAAAATAACACTCACCCAATTGTGACCAACTCCTTCAGTCTCTCCAGATCCACAGCCTTCTTTAAGGGGGTCACTCCAAACTTCTTTTGCTCCCTGGAAGAAAGCTACTCAGAAACCAAGATAAAAAAAAAAGTCAATGAAGATTAAGTTGCACCCACCTAATTTCATCTCTTCTTTTTAAATCCTCCTCCTGTTTTTGCAATTTCTTTGCCTTCTCCTCAACAAGGAAATCAATGGTACCCCCAACATCTTGATTATTCATTCGCAATGCTCTCTTTGCATTACGTTGACTGTAGCCCATACTCATAACAAGTGATAAAGCTTCATCTGGCACTTGCAGCTGCAACACAACAAAACATTTTATAGGAGAGTTGGGCTCATTAAGTGTCTATTGTTGGCAGTCTTATTTTACATTTAGATAAAGAAAAAAAACGAATCCATGACTCGACCCTATAAGCTCCTAATCACACGACAACTCCAAGTGTTGCATCAATTCTTCCCTTCATGGTATAGGAGAGTAAAAATTGATGTAAATATGCCTTATGCCATACATTTCAGCTAAGACTATATGTTCCTTTTCTTCTTTGAAAGAGAAAATGAGGCAGAAAGGGCATACAAAATTAAACAAAACTGCCTATATCAATCAATTTCTTTTAAAAAATTTAAAGAAAAAAAGAAGCATAAAGCAGAAAAATGCCTGATTAATATCGGAACCTTCAAAATCAGTAAATGTTGATTTTATTTTTTTCTGATCTCTATCTTAAATACTATGATATATAGGGCTGCTATCAACATATTGCGATATCAAAAAAGGAGACAAACAACTAGAACGTGCATAAATGTTTGTTTTTATCTTACTTAATTTTATCACAATATGCTATAGTACTTCAACCCACCTGAACAAACTTTGCTCTTGCAGAAGCTAATGCTTGCCTTGATTTTTCAAACTGACCAGAATGAAATGCCACTACCCCTTCAAGAAGCTCTAGTCTCAAATGCCTATGTACAAATATTCGACCAACATAAAAGTTAACAAACAATCAACTTTTAATTGCATCCCAGTAATTTGATAAGTGCACCGAAATAACTCACAATGCAAGTTCTGGATAGCGACCACCTTGTAAGAGTCTAAGGCGGAGAGAATCCTTCCCATGAGCACGTCCGAGTCCAGCCCTAGCCATTTCAAGGCGCTTCCCTGCATCTGATAGCCATCTAATGTCTCGTAGCATGAAGTAGCACCATACCATGTCAATTTGGAGTATTGGGACATTGTCAATAAGCTGAATAGACATAAATTGTATTAACTTCAGAGATTAGGAAGACATACAAAAAAGAATTTGGCTCCTCTTAAGAGGAAGAGAACAATTAGACAATTGAAATACCAAAGACCAAAATATGGATAAAATTCATGCATAAATATAATAATCTATGCTATGTTATTAATCTCGGAAAGCGGCGCGGCGCGGTCAACCCTAAAATGGGAGCGGCGCGGGCGCTTTTTTAGCAACGCGGACACTAAAAAAATAGACATTTACATGCCAAAAACATACTAGTATAATACAAAAAAAAAACTCAAGTCAAAATGGAGTCCAAAATAAAATCTCAACTCAACTCAAATGCACAAGTCTTAAGCAACAAAATAAAATCCAAGTCAAAATGCACTAGTTTAAATCTAAAAATAACTAAACATGAAAACTTTAATAAAAGTTCAAGAATCATTAAAATCCAAGTCTTCATCATCACTTCCTTCGACACTAGCATCCTCTTCCTCTTCCTCTTCCTCTTCATTCTCTTCATCCTCTCCAATATATTCTTGATCACCAAATTCATCATCTATTACTACCACTTCCTTTGCTTTTGCCTTAGATCTAGATGAAGAAGGTGGTGGAGGTGGTGGAGGTGCAGTCGCCTTCTTCTGCAATGCTGCTTGGCTTCTAGTGTTGACAAGTGGTTCAGCAGCACCACTTGCAGCTTCAACATCTAGCCAAGACAAATCGTCACCATCAAACACCATATCATTTTCAGGTTCAAGTTCAGCTTCATCTTCACCTCCCAATAACCATAGGTTATGGGTATCAAAATCATCATCCATTACCACAGGATCAATCAAATCATCACTATCAAAGCGCTCTTTCAAATTTTGATTGTACTTGATAAATACCAAGTCTTGCAACATTTGATGTTCAAGTCTATTTCTCTTCTTGGAGTGAATCTATATTATAATTTTAATGTTAGTTTAAATAATAAATATTCATTGCAAAACTATTAATTTGAATCTATAACTTAATAGCAACTACTTACATGCTCAAAAGTACTCCAATTTCGCTCACAACCCGATGAACTACAAGTCAAACTCAATATTTTAATAGCGAGGAGCTGCATTTGGTGTTTTGCTCCATATCTCTTCCACCACTCACCGCAATGCAACAATTATTTGCATTAGCATATAAACACAAATTGTGTACTGTAATTAAATTATTGCGAATTAAGCATAATTACTTACCAGGAGCTACATCAGCTCTTTGCCTAACCGCTTCATTCAATCCAAAATGGCCGTCACCCATCTTATATTTTGATAATTCTCCATGGATGGCATCAACAACAAGATTTGCAACTAGCTTACTAATGCACGATAAAGACCATCCAACAACTTATCATCATTCTCGATCATTGGATTGCTATAAAAGTACCGGATTAAGATAATACCCAATGGCAACGGATGATGAAGTTGAATACTCCATCTTCTATCAACAATATCAATGACTTGTTTGTATTTGCCTTCATTGTTGTTGAAGTTTTTCTTAATTAACTCCTTGGCTTCCAACATAGCATGATAGATGCTACCCATTGCCGACTTCTTTTCATTATCAACGCGCCTAAGTACTTTTACTAAAGGTCCCATTGCTTTAAGAGTAAACACAATATCCTCCCAAAATGAGACTTGAAGAACAATTGCGGCTATCTTCCTTCCTTTCACCTCCTTACTTGCATTCAAGTTCAACCATTCTTGAGAAGTGAACATGGGTCTAATTTTTGACTTTAGAGTGTGCAACCTGTGTAAAGTAAGAAAATTTGTGGCAAACCTTGTGACTCCACTTCTAACCAATTCGCTTTCTAATTTCTCCCTCATTAAGTTTAAAACCAAAGAATGGTTGTAAATGAAACCGGTGAGAGTCATTCCATTTTTTATAACCTTCTGGACTCTTGGAATTTTTCCGATATCTTCTAGCATCAAGTCTAGACAATGAGCAGCACATGGAGTCCAAAATATTTTTGGCCTCGATACTTGAAGATGCTTACCAGCTAAGACATAGTTGCTTCCATTGTCGGTAACAAGCTGCACAACATTGCTCTCACCAATCTCTTCCACAAAGCTATCCAAAAGTTCATAAAACTTTTGTCCAGTTTTCATGTTAGCAGAAGCGTCCACACTTTTAACAAACATTGTGCCCGCCGGAGAATTCACCAAAAAGTTTATCAAAGTTCTTCCCTTTGTATCCGTCCAACCATCAGACATTACAGAACAACCATACTTTTCTTGTTCTTTCTTGTTAGTACTCAACATCTCATGAGTAAGTTTCAACTCTTCTTGAAGCAAAGGAACTCTCAACTCATAGTAGCTTGGAGGCTTCAAATGTGCACCATACATACCAATTGCTTCAACCATCAACTTAAAACTTTTAGAATTCGCAACATTGAAAGCAATTCCATTCCGATAAAAGAAACGAGCTATGTATTTGCAACATTCCTCTCTTGCTTTCTTATCACAAGCATCATTCAAACTTGTTTGCTTTCCCTTTTTCAAACTTTCTTCAGGTTTTCTATAGTAAATAACATCCAACGGACCTTTTGTATTCTTCTTGGCAGCCGGCATACTTCCCTCTTCAACGGGTCTTTTACCAGCTCGAATCCTAGCTATTTCTAGGATACGCGATGCCTCATCATCATTTTCATGGGCTTCACCTGACATAGATTTCTTTGCTGCCATTTTCTTATCTTCGTGCTCTTGTAAAATCGACTTAACATCTTCCGGTGTTTTAGTGCAAGCCTTCACATTTCCTTTTATTCCTAATTGATGTTGTTTAGCCCTAGAAATACCACCGGTCGACGTTTCGTTACAAAAGTCACATGTCACCCTCCTCTTATTATTCATGTCTTTCAAATGGTTAAATTTCCAGCCTATATCACCGATTGGTTTGTGTATGTTAGTAGCGGAGGAAGCCACGGAAGGAACATCGGATGATGATGGTTGAGTAACACTTGTTGGAGGAGTTGCCATGGCAGAAAAATAACAGAACATAACAGAGTGGCAGCAAGCAAGAGTGGCTGAACAGGAAGAAGGAGAAAACAAGAATAAGAATCTGAACTCTGAAGCTTGACGAAGCAAACACAGGCACTGGCAGCGGCGATGATAACGGCAAGCAAGAGTGGCAGCGGCGATGGAGAAGGAGGAGAGCGGCGCTGAGTGAGAGAAGGAGGAGAGCGGCGCTGAGTGAGAGCAGGAGGAGAGCGGAAATAGAGAAGGAGGAGAGTGGCGATGGAAACAGTGAGAGCGGCTGAGTGAGAGCAGGAGGAGAGCGGCGACGGAAATAGAGAAGGAGGAGAGTGGCGATGGAAACAGTGAGAGCGGCTGAGTGAGAACGAAGAGAAAGAAGAGAGTAACGGTTATAAATCCTAAACAGGGTCACGTGGAAAAAAAAATTTTTTTTTTAGGTTTTGGGTGGACCCGACCCGCTCCCATCTGAAGCGGCCGCTCCAGCCGCACCCGAACCGCGCCCGAAACCGCTATTGCGCCCGCGACTCCCGCTTCAAACCCGCGTTGCCCTAACGCGGCTGACCGGTACAGCCGGGAGCGGTTTTTCTTATTTCGCCGCGCCGCGCCGCGATATCGGCCGCTACGGCCGCTATTCATAACATAGAATCTATGAAGATCCATTCCTTTCATTTTAAATAAAGGTTCCACTCTAAAGTGAAGGGCCAACTTCTGTAGAACATTATCTTTAAAGAAAATTGGAATCAATAATGTTCTGCTAGGATCCTTTCTTTGAGTAAGAAAGAATTCCCAGAACATAACACTATTGAGTAAAATTGTTTCTTCAGGTTACTTGTCTGTCCTCTAATTTTCTCTAGCTATTTTAGGTAAAAATGTTTCTTCAGGTGTTTCAACTGCTTCTTTAAAATGCATGTCTACAACAAGCTCTTTTTTAGGGTTGGGGGAACTATTTCAGCTGTAAATGAGACTTGAGGGAAAACAGAACAAATAATGTTAGATAATCTCATTAGTTAGTTAAGTTTCAATTAGATAGTTAGTGGAATTGGGTAGTTAGAGAGCAGGATATAACACTAAGTAAATAATGGAATAGGGGAAAGGACGAGAGCATCTAGTCAAATAAAAAGTGTTGGGGACTTCAGTTTAGGCATTGGGATGAGTAGACACTCAAAGTTCAGCAGAGTTTCTACCAAGGGGATTTTCCCAATTGTGCAATAAAAAACCGGCGGTGACTATTTAAATAGGCAGCTAATAAACAGTTCAAGTGAAATAAATGTACAGCTTATATAAATAATTGGCAGGTAAACTCTGTCATAAGTCAAAATGAAAATATAACCTACAAATTGGACTACTCACCTCAATGACTTTTGGATCACAAATAGAAAACGCCTCCTGCAAAGTAAATTTCATATGGAATTCTTAAATTAATGGCATGAAAAAAGCTTTTGAATAAAGTAATTTTGATAGATTTAATATATAAAACATCAAACAGTTGAAGCTATTGAAAATGTTAGATCATAACATCGTATTAAAGCCTCTCCGACCAAGTGGATCCTTGCCACTGTCACCCCATCCTTCTAATAAAAAGTTGAATTTCAGCAAAAAGTTAGATGGGTTTGTGCAATGTCAACAGTTTACGCCAAAAGGGCTCTTGCAAAGTTGCAAGAGGGGATATGTTTGAGATAAAACATAAAAAACCATCCATGTATCATGATAGCTTAACCTTGTTGAATAGATGGTTGGTTAATGAAAAAGTTTTATCAAAAAGAAATTAGACAGAAGAGAGGGCAAGTGTGCAACTTCATTAATTATAAGCCAAAGTAACCATGGTAGTCAAAATCCCGATCCTACTCGTAGGAACGAACGATTTTACGATCTTGCAACTCCCCACTGTGCCAGATAATGGACAGAATCGGTTTTTGGTAGGCACGGCCAGAATCATAGTGATATCACATGAAAAGGGTAGAATCGCCGTTTCTGTTTAAAGTCCCAAAAATTCATGTTAGCGGGTCGGGACTGCGACCCGGTTCAGAAAACCCTAAAAAAACGTTTCTTTTTATATTAAAATCTGAAACGATTCTTTTCTCTTAGACTTTGAAACCGTATCTGCCTAATAACTAGGATAATCAATACCACCCACCCAATAATCAAGGATTTATTCAACTTCCTAAAATATATTTACGCCAATTCTCTCACGTTAAACCAATAATCAATGATTTATTCAACTTCCAAAACTAAAGCATGATTAGAGTAAATAGTAAATACATTCACTCCAATTCTCTCACTGTAAATATCTCTCACGTTAAATACACAACCATTATTCACTCCAATTTTCATTATGTTTTTTTAGATGTTTTTTTAATGAGAAATGATAATATTACACCAAAAAGCTACACAACATCGTATGTATATACGGTTTCATGCACCTTTAGTTTTTTTAATAATTTTTCTTACCTCGACTTTTGTGTTAAAGTTAAGATGCTTTGAAAATATTGAGGTGTAAGATACGGTGTAGGGAATTTTGAGTGTAAACATAGCATGGCTCTTTCTTAATTGTTATTTGCTACTGTTTGAATGTTGTGTTGTTTTAAATTGTCTTGAATTTTTACGTTATTTGAATTTTTTTATTTTATATTATGGTGTGTCATATGTAGTGAGTATATTATTAATCTATATGCAATATATATGAATTTTTAAATTTGGTAAGATCTTGTGATTCGTGTTACGATCCCCCGATTCACGATCTTACTACCCCAACCCAATCTTGCGTAGGATCTCGAGTCTGACTACCTTGAAAGTAACACCAAATTTGTTTAGCAAAACTCCTAAAATTATGAAGATAGGAAATAATTCATGTTTGAAAACTCCTTGGCATGTACCCTAATGAAAAAGGGATAACTTCAACCGACAATTAAGTTAAAGTGCATTGTCCTCATATTACATTGAGCATGTTGGTAATTTATCCTGCTAACGTTAATATGCTTCTAGACCAATTTAAAAAACATGTTTGCAACAAACTATAACCCATATCAAGATAAATAACATAAGGGTCCTGCTAACTTGTTCCCTAAGGACACATCTTTTAAGAGAATATTTCTCTAGAGAGATCCTTATATTGTGCCCTTAGGGCACAAGTTAGCATTTGCCTTAAAATGACAAGCAACTGACCTCTCCCATAGTAAGCACTTCAAGTGCATCTTTGAAATTCCCCCCTTTGATAAAACGCTTCCCCTTTGCATGAAGCATAAGTCCCATCATCACTGCCCTGCAAATCGAAAACTTGACTATCACTTCAACAGTCAAAATGGTATATTGTCCTTTCATAGTTAAAATCCCCTCACGGAAGAAAAAAAACTATTTCCACCTAGATGCATGAAAATGCCACAATGATTTATACCTCTGATCAAGCTCTGATCCTAAGCGCACTTTCTGTCCACTTTGATCTTCAACTTCTATGTTAAAATCTTCAACAGGCAATGAACCATCTGCATGCCTTTCAGCTAATGCAGTTGCAGCTGCCCTGTTTGCATGAAACTCAAATAAGCTTCCAAGAGAGTATTAATGCAAACATAGTATAAGTTGAGATATTAATATTACATCCATTCACACCAATTTTAGGAACATGATTAACATCAAATATTTCTAATTAATATTGATTCCCTAACTAACATGGAATTTCAATTTACATTTCATTGGACACTTCAATCCTATGAAGCTCAGACACGAGACACTGACACGTCGACATCAGTAATAATTAAAAAAAATATAAACAAATAAAAGGTAATCATAAGCGTCCGGTATCAGTTACAGTTACCTGATACGTGCGAGTCTGTGAGAGCTCTGTTCCTCCACAACAAGAGACTTTCCCTGTTGAGGAGAAGTGAGAGTAGCGAGAATCTTGGAGTTATTCTTAACGCCCAATTGAGTCAACGTTAGGGTTCCGTTATCGTCTTTGAGAATTCTACCTGCGCATATGAAGTTGATGAAGTGAGGGTTTTCGCAATTGGATCGGTTCGCAACTTCTTCACGTAACGAAGATATGGTCCAATTCTCTAAATCGACTTCTTCGAGTACGCCGGACCATGATCCTGCTATCTTCAGTTTCGCCATTTTCGATCACGATTTTGGAAGACTGATGATGATCCGTAAAAGCTTTCTTGAGTAGTGGAATTCTTAACTGAGAAGTTTTGATAGAGTCGTATTTATAGAGGAACGGTTTTCTTTTTGGATATCTATTCGGGTTTGGACTCAAACCACCCCGACCCAATGGATGTATATATATATGCTCTATAGGATGCAATGAGAAAATTTTACCACAGTTTTTCATATGGAAACCTTCTTTTTACTTTTAACAATATTAAAATAACAATATTAAAAAAAAAGAAGATATATATAATCTTGAAAAAAAGTTTCTATACAAAAATTGTGAATCAAAAATCAATCTTAGTACTCTAGAACCGGAGTATACAGGTGGTAATAAACATAAAAAGAAAAACAAAGTGATGAGTATATAAATATCAAGGATGCTAGTGAAGTAATTCAATCAATGAAAGTGACATGTATAAAAAAACTAAGGAAGTCTTCGAATAAATAGTGACAGTTGTAACACCTAATTTCTATCTGACGAATATTATAAAATTAGAGTTATAAAATTTTAGCATACAAATGAGATGCTACACTTATTTCTTAAAAAATAACTTCAAATGAACCGATAGTAACATAAATTAGTCTTTGAAAACAAAACAATTTTTATAACTAGGCAGCGAAATCACAATATTCAACTTAAATGACATAACATCTTCGTCCAACTTAAAACAACTTCAAAATAACAAGTACTTAACGAAAATCAACTTAAAATTCTGCAACAGTAATAAAATCAACAATAAAACAACAAGCGTTCATCCCCCGAGTGTTACGTATCAGAGCAACGACACCGACTCGAACTAATGAAGGTAAACAACATTCACTCTGGATTACCTGCACATTACCAACATAGGGGTAACATTCAAACAAAAGGGGTGAGATATCAAACAATATAATCAGATGTACTATAAATACTATATTAGAATCAGTTCTTGCAAAATCACTGTTTCACAACTTTTAAACAACGTTTATCACAACAAAATCGTCAACACGATATAACAACTATTTCATCATCACAACCACTCAAAATGCAACCAGAGACGTGACTCGCTACAATGCACATGCATGTGGTACTAATGGAGTAAAACTCTCAACTTAATAATTTTCCAATTAATAGAGGAAGCAACAAGGCATAAGCCTTCAACTTCAACTTCAACTTTTGCCAATCCAGGCCAACTTACAGAGGATGAGCTCCCAACTTGTTATGCTATGAATGCGACAACAACAACTTCAATATCACCCATTCAACAACAACACAACAATTACAACACAACAACATCAACACAACAACAACAACAATTCAACATCAACTCAACAACAATTCAACACTGGTCATAAGCCTACAACTTAGTCTTGTCAATAAATAGAGGTATTTCAACAACATATATCCTGCAACTCCGCATCGTCAACACTATTGACATTACGACAACATAGTAAAATTCACAAATACAACTGAAACTCATTGCAATAACACTACATAATTATTCGGCTATACATCTACATTCGGTTATTAAATGCTCTACGACGGTTCCTCTATTAACCTGCTGCAACTATTATACAAACCAATGCTACTACCAATACTATTAAATATTATCAATGAATTCTCCACGGTTATTTTATTACTAATAGCCTTTTGTTATTATGTCTCATCTTAGTCTCTACCTTACATCAACTTGTGTGATCCACCGTCTCCATCAAAATATACTATAAACGTTTGGCGTAATTATTCGGACTATTCTACTAAATCTGGCTAATTAATTTTCGGCTAAATTGTTAATATTTTCTACTCTGAACTGCTAAATTACTTCCACTGGTAACCTTATTAATAGCTTCATACTAAATTATCAAATCTACTATTAATATACTAACTCTGAAATGTAATACTAACTCTGCTATTTGTATCATTATGCTATTTTCTACTAAATCTGCTACAAAAATACTGTTACCATATACATGTACTAACTCTGCTAAATTAATTGAATTATGCTATTTCACTGCTAGTAGAATTATTTCTACTGCTACTATATTTTAACTACCAATATTCCTGTTATTAACTGAACACTTGCCACGTATCTACTCTATAATTTATTTACTGATTCTATCACTAATTAATTTATCACTGTAATACATTAACCTGTAATTTATATGAAATAGACAAGGAAAAAGGTAGCATGAACAAACAAACAAAATAATTAATTATACAGGGTAATGGGGGTGTGCCCCTCGACACAGGGTGCATGCCCCTCGGCATGGGTTTTTCCCAACTTTGCCCCTCGACACGCTTTATGTGCCACTCGACACACCCTTCATATAGTCTGTCTCCTTTGCATTCCTTCTGTAATTTTCCTGCTACTCCTCCATATTTCCTTCGTTTAACAATTTTTTACACCCGACTAACACAACATATAATTACAGCGACATAACAATTATACTGACATAAAATAATTTCCAACAACCAATTCATCGATTGAATCATTGTAATTCATCAGAAAACAAATATGACAATGGTAACACCATTCACAACAACAACAATTCACCTAACAACAACATTCATACAACGATAATTTTATACAGACCAATCCTTGCATAGTATTTACATATACTCTATTATAGAGTCAGAACCCTACCCTTACCTTGGATTGGAGATCGCTCTAGAATTCTTCGATTAGCCTCTTACCATAGCTTCCAACATTTGCCTCCTTTTCTCTTCTCTGTAACTTTGCAACTTCCCACGTTCACCACAATTACTCCAAGACTTTTCCTAATCCTTATCAATTAACCTAATTTTCTTTTATTTAACCAAACCTCATTATTATTATTTCCATTGGGCCTAACTTCCACACCCCACCTTTACTAGAACCAACCACTTAAACAAGCCCAACAATTAATCTTATATTATTCTAATAATATTACTACTATTAATCAACCAATTAACCAACTAATAACAACATAGTAACTTATCACAACATTTCACAGATAATTCGAAAATATTTCAAAAATATTTAATTAAATAATTAATTAAATACCAAGTGTTACAACAGTCATTGTTGAAGCAAGGCCAACATTATAAGATTTAGAGATAAAATTATTCATTTGCACAAGCAGGGACAGAGCTAGAAAAATTGATTAATGGGGGGAAATATTTACATATAGATTTTATGATTATTTTGAATTTTCTTGTTTTCAAATTAATAAAATAAAATAAATGTTTAAAATAAATTATTAAGTAAAATATTATACTTTGTATTTAAAAATAATAAATAAATATGTAAAATTAAGGTGCAAAATATTATAGATGTAGGCTTTAAAAATAAATTAGGTAAGAAAAATAAAATAGAGAGTGGTGATATAAATGACTCTATTGGTTGCATCTTGTATAGTTGTATTACTACACTCATATTTTACATTACATGTTGTTAATGATATGTTTTTTAGTTAAATAAATAAAAACATCAAAAGAGAGTCGATATGTAAGTGATTTTATAGGTTGCATATTGTATTACTATACTCATATTTTAAATTATAAATGCAAGATATTACATAAGTAAATTTAGTAATTGCATATTATATTACATAGAAATCCAAATGAAGTGGGAGCACATGCCTACATTGTTATCAATGTGGCTCCATCCCAGCACAAGTGCATCATAGGAAGACTTGGACACCTATCACCAAATAAGAATTAGGGAGGGTGATGAATGTAAAATAGGCTTTTAAAATCAAATATCGTTTGTGTGAGTGAATGATCATGCCATTTAGTTTAGCCAGCCAATGCATCAAACACATTCGTGAGATTAAGGGTGTTTGCGGTGTGGTTTATGCGATTTTGACCTAAAATGTTATTTGAACCGCAAGAGGAATTCAATTAGCTTTTAGAAATAAAATTAAACCAAACATATGCGATTTGAGTTGATTTGGTTGGTTCAATTATTTACTAAAAAAATAATTATTAAGCCATACATAGACATATAGATGACAACATAGATTTTGTATTTTGTCATTTATACATTATCAAATAACAACAAAATTCATCATATTTGTACAAGAACTTTCCATTTAATATATACAACTAAGATTAGAGAAAAGAAGAATAAAAATATGAAATAGTAAAACAATATCAAAAACATTATAATGAAACCAAAAAAACAGAGGAGATAAAAGATTAGAGAAGATAAAAAAGAAAGAGCAAAATAGATGAGAGAGAAGAAAAGGTGTATTAAAAACGTAATTGGAAGAGAGAAGAACAATATAATACAAATTAGAAGATGAAAAAGAAAGAACTTAAGAGATGGGAGACTAGAGAAGAAGAGACGAGATTGTGATTGCAAGCTTCTTAAAGCCTTGGTTTTGATGAAGACAACAATGGATTTCAAAGTGCAAAGAATGTGCAAAAAGTATTTCATTGTCACGAAGCCTTGGTACAAAGTCTTGAGGATTAGAAGAAGAGTTTATGAAGATTCAACAATGTAAATAGGTATACATAATTCCTCAAACTTAAATATAGATGTTCACACAATTTGAAAATGAATTTGAAATGTTTTTGAAAAAGTATTTTTGAAAATCAACTTTCAGGAACCGGTTCCGTCCCCTGTGGGAACCGGGTTCCAAGCTTTTCAAAAAACGCCCCTTCTGGTTTTTGTACCAGGAACCGGGTTGGTCCTACATGGGAACCGGTTCCTGCGTGAATTTTTTAAACATTTTGCCATAACGTTCACTAGGAACCGGGTTCTTCCTGGTACGGAACCGGTTCCAATAAACTATCGATTTTATTTTAGTTTTGAACCTTTTCAAAATGGCTTTCATTCATGGTTGAGTTGCACCCTTTCATACAAAATGGCATGAATGAAAAGGCATTTGGGGCATTATAAATATTGCGAATTTCAAAATTCAAACAACTTTCTTCAATCAATAATCTTTCATAATTCTCCAAATTTTCAAATGTTTTCTTTGTGAACATTTATATTATTCTTGAGAATTATTGTATGTCTTGAAGAAAAGATCAATCAAGAATTGATATTGCTTTCATCTCTTTCAAATCTATTATTGTACTACAAATGAAATTATTGTGTTCTTACTTTCCGTGATTGTTGGAAGTAAGGTTTGTGATTTGAAGAGGATTGTTCTTCATTCACATGAGTATTGGTTTTGATCTTAAAGGTGTTAAGAACCTTTGATCATTCTATAGGTTTAGATAAGTAAGCATTGGCTGTACAATTATTCTAAACTATAGTGAAAATCTCTTCGTGTTGGAAAGGGGTGAGTACTCTCGGATTGTGAGGGAACCAGATATATCGTTGTGTTCTTTACCTTTCGCTTTTACCGCTTTCATAAAACTTTACCAACAAAAGAAAAGCAATCATCAAAATCCTTCGATACTTAACCGAAAAATACTCCAAGTATTCTCATAAATCGAATAAAATTTTATCTACCTAATTCACCCCCTCTTAGGCACTCTCAGACTTACATTTGGTATCAGAGCAAGTTATAGGTAACTTGTTCCTAAAAGATCCAGAATGGCTTCCGCAAATCCAAATCGCTTTCAAAGATGGTGGTAGTAACAACAAGCCGCCATTGTTTTGTGGTGAATATTTTGATTTTTGGAAAATTCGCATGAAGGCTCATCTTGAAGCGCAAGGAGAAGAGATATGGAATGCTGTTGAGAATGGGCCATTCACTCCGGTGTGTGTTGTCAATGGTGTTGGGTCATCTAAGCCTAAAGCATCATGGGATGACGATGACAAGAAAAAGGTTCTCTTTGACAAAAAGGCAATCAACATTCTCCAAAGTGCTCTTAGTATGGATGAATTTTTTCGAATATCGGCATGTACAACGGCAAAGGAAATTTGGGATACTCTTGTAGAAACTCATGAAGGAACCGCCGAAGTCAAAAGGTCTAGATTGAACACTTTGAGTCAAGAATATGAATTATTCAGAATGTTTCCTGGAGAATCCATCCTTGACTTGCAAAAGAGATTCGTTCACTTGACAAATCACTTGAAGGCACTTGGTAAGACTTTAACTAACGATGAATTAAATCTTAAAGTGCTTAGGTCTTTAACTAGGGAATGGCAACCAAAAGTGACGGCAATATCCGAAAAGAAAAGCCTAGCAACTATGACTTCCGCAACATTATTCGGAAAGCTTCAAGAATATGAAACGGAACTAGGAAGGCTTGAAAAACATGAAAATCATGAGAAGAAATCCAAAGGCATTGCTTTGAAAATTGATTCAAAAGAAAGTCAAGATAAAGATGCATCGGAGGAAGATGAAAACTTCTTGCTTCTTGTAAAAAGGTTAGGTAAATATTTTGGTCATAAGAATAATACTCATAATGCTAACTTTGTCAAAAGAAAGAAATTTTATAAGCATAAAGATAAAGAAGCCTCCACATCAACACAAGATGTCACATGCTATGAATGTGGAAAGCAAGGTCACATAAAGCCGGATTGTCCAAAACTCTCCAAGAAAAATGGATTCAAAGGCAAAAGGAGTTCAAGAACAAAAGGGCTTATGTTGCATGGGAAGATAATGAGATAAGTTCTTCATCCGATTCGGATAGTGACGAAAGTGCAAATCTAGCATTGATGGCTTCACACCACTCCGATGATGAAGAAGGCGAGGTTAGTTACGATAACTCTCTTTATGATAATGGTGCACAAGGTGCTATAGATGAACTATTAAATGAATGCAAAATTCTATACAAAACGATCTCATCTCAAAGAAATTAATTTCATCTTTAGAAGAAAAAGTTAAAACTATTGAAAAAGAACATAAAGATGAAAAGAAAAGATGATTAGTGATCAAAAACAATTTTGTATGCAATAATTGTGAATCACTTTCTTCCAAATTGTTCAATTAAAAGAGTCTTAGAAAGGTATGAAAAGGACAAGTTGGATTGGAAAAGGTTCTTAGCACTCAAAGGTACCCTAAAGATAAAAGTGGACTTGGTTTTCAAAGTTTTCTCAACCAAGTCCCAACAAAACTATCTTTGTTAAGGCTAATAACCAACCAATTCAAGAGAAAGTGAATAAGCCTAAAGTAGTTCATCATTATCCTAAAGATAAAAGAGTTGTTAAGAATAAATCTTATCCTCCTAGATATATAAGTAATTTTGAACCTACTTGTTTTTATTGTGGTATAAAAAGGCCACACACCTAATGCTTGCTATATAAGAAACTTTAGTGTTCCAAGTGGGCATTATGTGTGGGTAAAGAAAGGTACTAATTATGAAGGACCCAAAGCAATTTGGGTACCTAACAAAACTTAATTTGTTTTGTAGGAGTGCTTGAAGACCACTTCAAATTTGTGGTATCTTGATAGTGGTTGTTCAAAGCATATGACGGGTGACATAAACCATTTTTCAAATCTTGTTTTAAAGGCCAAGGGTTATGTCACTTATGGAGATAACAACAAAGGGAGAATTCTTGGCAAAGGCAAAGTTGGTGCACCACCTTTCACATCCATTGAAGATGTTCTTTATGTTGAAGGACTAAAGCACAATCTTCTTAGCATTAGCCAACTCTGTGACAAAGGCTTCAAGATCAAATTTACAAAAGATGAATGCTTAATCATTGATGAAGTCACCAATGAGGTAAAACTCAAAGGTAAAAGAGTTAATAACATATTTATGATTTCTCTTAATGATCCATCTTTGAAGGTAAAATGCCTCATGGCAAACAATGATGATTCATGGCTTTGGCACAAAAGGATTGCTCATATTCATATGGAACATTTGAATAAACTAATCAAGCATGATCTTGTCATTGGTTTGCCTAAGAGAAATTTTGTCAAAGATAGACTTTGTGATGCTTGTCAAAAAGGGAAACAAACAAAATCATCTTTCAAATCTAAGAATGTGGTGTCTACTACAAGGCCACTACAATTGTTGCACATGGATCTCTTTGGTCCATCAAGAACAAAAAGCTTCGGAGGTAATGTATATGCCTTGGTTATTGTTGATGACTTTTCTAGATATTCTTGGACTTTGTTTCTTGTGCAGAAAAGTGATGCTTTTAAAGCCTTTAAGAAATACGCAAAGCAAATCCAAAATGAAAAATCACTAAAGATTGTATCCATAAGAAGTGATCATGGTGGAGAATTCCAAAATGCTCAATTTGAAGAATTTTGTGAAGAACATGGTATCTCTCATAATTTTTCAGCACCTAGAACTCCACAACAAAATGGAGTAGTTGAAAGAAAGAATAGGTTTCTAGTGGAACTTGCAAGAACAATGCTTAGTGATGCAAATCTTCCTAAATATTCTTGGGCGGATGCGGTCAGTACGGCATGTTATGTTGGAAATCGAGTTATCATTAGACCTATAATAAAGAAGACTCCATATGAACTCCTCAAAGGAAGAAAGCCAAATATTGCTCACTTCCACATTTTTGGATGCAAGTGTTTTGTTCTCAACAATGACAAAGACAATCTCGGTAAGTTTGACGAGAAATCCAACGAAGGTATTTTTCTTGGCTATTCTCTCTCTAGTAAAGCATATAGGATTTATAATAAAAGAACTTTAACTATAGAAGAATCTATGCATGTATCTTTTGATGAAACTAACACCTCTAAAGAGGAAGTAGTTGTATGTGATGATGATGATCCTATAGATTTACCCTCAGAAGAACTTTCAAATGATCAAGTTGTGAAATCACCGGAAAATCAAGAAGACATTGTACAACAAGATTCAAACATCAATGATCTACCAAAAGAATGGAGAACTCATAGAGACCATCCTATTGACAAAATTATTGGTGAAATTAGCCAAGGAGTATCAACAAGATTAAATCTAAAAGATGCTTGCTTAAACATGGCATTTGTTTCTCAAATCGAACCTACCAAAGTTGATGAAGCTTTAGGAGATGATCAATGGATTGTTGCTATGCAAGAAGAATTAAATCAATTCGAGAGAAATCAAGTTTGGGAACTTGTTCCTAGGCCAAGTGGTAAACACATCATAGGTACCGGATGGGTGTTTAAGAACAAACTTGATGAGAATGGTCTAATTGTTCAAACAAAGCAAGGTTGGTTGCTCAAGGCTACAATCAAGAGGAAGGAATCGACTTTGAAGAAACATTTTCTCCGGTTGCAAGGTTAGAAGCTATACGTCTTTTACTTGCTTATGCTTGTTCATTAAATTTTCAGCTTTTTCAAATGGACGTCAAAAGCGCATTCTTGAATGGATACATCAATGAAGAAGTCTATGTCAAACAACCCCGGATTTGAAGACTTCAAACATCCTACACATGTCTTTAAGTTGAGAAAGGCTCTTTATGGCTTAAAGCAAGCACCAAGAGCATGGTATGATAGACTTAGCAATTTTTTGTGTGAAAAAGGTTTCGAAAAGGGTAAGGTTGATAAAACTTTGTTCATTAAGAAAATCAAAAGTAACACTTTATTGGTTCAAGTCTATGTTGATGATATCATTTTGGATCGACTAACAAAGAAATGTGTGAGGAATTTTCATTGATGATGCAAGGAGAATTCGAGATGTCTATGATGGGAAAGATGAACTACTTTCTTGGACTACAAATCAAGCAACTAAAAGATGGAATCTTCATCAACCAATCTAAGTATTGCAAAGAACTCTTGAAAAGTTTGATATGGAAAACGTAAAACAATGAATACTCCAATGGGCTCCGGTACATATGTTGATCAAGATGAATCCGGTACTCAATTGATATTACAAAATATCGAGGTATGATTGGTTCCTTATTATATTTGACAAGCCGTCTGACATAATGTTTAGTGTGTGTCGTGTGCTCGCTTTCAAGCAAATCCAAAGGAATCACACCTCATGGCGTTAAAAGGATCATGAAGTATCTCAAAGGAACAACCAATGTCGGCTTATGGTATCCCAAAGGTAGTATTTGCACTTTAATTGGTTATTCGACGCGGATTATGCAGGATGTAAACGATCGTAAAAGCACAAGTGGTACTTGTCACATCATTGGAAATGCATTAGTATCATGGGCTTGTAAAAGCAAGCATGTGTTGCTCTTAGTACGGCGAAGCGAATACATAGCGGTAGTTGTTGTGCACAAATTCTCGCTCAAGCAACAACTCCGTGACTACGGACTTGATCTCGGATGCATTCCTCTTCGATGCGACAATACAAGTGCTATCAATATCACAAAGAATCCGGTCATGCATTCAAGAACCAAACATATAGATATTCGACATCATTTTCTCCGTGATCATGTACTACAAGGGGATGTCGAAGTAACTTTTGTGGATACTCATAACCAACTCGCAGATATCTTCACAAAACCGCTTGCTCGAGAACCTTTCTTCAAAATCCGAAGGGAACTTGGTATTTTGGATGAAGGTGATCTCTAAATGTTTCTCATAAGGTGCACGTCATAATTTTTCTTCAAAAATTTATGTTTGAGTACACTCTGCTTCTACTCCTTCTTTTATATGTTTTTTGTTTGTTAAAATATGTGTGTGTATATTGTGTGTACAAAACTCTTCCTTTTCTAGCAAATTTTTCATGTTTTTGGCATTTTTGCATGCGGAACCCGGTTCCATAAGGTCGGAACGGTTCTGGTACATTTTCCAGAAACGCTACTTTTTACAAAATCCAGGAACCGGGTTCCCTATGATGCAGAACCGGTTCCCAGCGCAAAAACTGCCACACACGTTATTTTTCCAGGCTGAACGCATTGTGTGTTTAAATAAGTTATTATTTGTTTTTATGTGTTGTGTGTAAAATTATAAGTGTTTTTCTCAAGGGTTTATATCACTAGTCAACATTCATCTCACTTTCCAACTTCATCTTCTACCCCTCAAAACCCTTCCTCCTCCATTAACACCCCACATAAAAGCTCCACTATCTCATTCTCTTCACCGAAAATCTAATACCCACTACTCAAAACCACTATATAATCATCTCTCCTTCCATTCTTCACACTCAAATCTCACTATCTCTCACTATTCCAAAAAATTCCCAATCCAAACCCTAACTTTCAGATTCCACCATGGGTCCTAAAAGAGCTACGAGATCAAGCAAAGGAAAGGCACCAGTTGAAGAAGAAACCTCTCACATTCATCCTCAATCCATCAAATCAAGAAGGCTCACATTCAAATCACGAACCCGGAAGCTCCTCAAAGCCAAGTACTGTAAGATTCATACCTTTCCCGCTCACAGCTTTTTATTTCCTGCACAATTGGCTTCTGCTGGTGTTATGGGATTTGTAAGTGATCATGGTAACGTGTTTCCGGACTTGGGTCGAGAATTCTATCACAACTTCAAATTGGTACCGGATGAGTTTGGTGATGTTACTCTTACTTCTCAAGTGTTGACAACAAGTATTGCTTTATCGGTTGAAGAATTTGGAAACTTGCTAGGTGTTCCTCATGAAGGTCTTGCTCTGGTCAGTGGTGTTATCCCACACGATTGGTTACCGTTCAATAAGGTGAAATTTTTTATCGACATGTGCAGACCAAATCAACAGAACACTGCACGCCAACAACTTCTGTCTTCATCGAATCTGTTTGGATCAAACCTCTCGGTTAGTGATCGCATGCTTCATCTTGTTATTGCTTATGTCTTATTTCCTAAGAACTCTAACCACTCACGCATCAACGAGTTTGAATTGATGGTACTGCATGCTTTGAAACAACGGTGCTCCGTTAATTGGGCCCTTTCAATTTTGTACCACATGCAATTGATGCAATCTCTCGATGGCGGTTTACCCTATGCTCGAGCCATTTCTCACATATTGGAAAATGCTGGAGTTAATCTTCAAAGGGAGGTTACAAAGATTCAAGGGGATAAGGAAGCTACCTCTTCATCTTGCACTCTCACTTTCATAAGCCCATCGTCAATATCAATCATCATTCGGGCAGTCTTCATGAATGGTCTTCCAAGAATTAATGGCACATCATGATCCTCCTCCATGTCAACTACCACAAAATCCACCGGAAACAAGAATTTGTCCACCTTTACTACCATGTCTTTAGCAACTCCATATGGTGAAGTGGTAGACTTATCGGCTAGTTGCAAAGTCATCCTAGTAGACTCAATCTTAACATTTCCCAACCTTTTAACAATGGATAGCGGGATTAAATTGATGCTAGACCCCAAATCAATCAATCCATTACCATTGTAAGTATCTCCAATGGTTACCGGCAAAGTGACTCGCCCCGGATCGAATTCCTTCCTTGGGAGAGTTTTCTGTATTATGGCACTACAATGGGCATCAAGCAAAATTGTCTCTTTATCCTTGTGCTTCTTCTTCTTTGTGAGCATATCCTTCATGAATTTGGCATATTTTGGCATTTGCTCCAATGCTTCGGAAAATGGAATATTTATATGAAGTTGTTTAAATATATCCATAAACCGAGCATATTGTCTTGCCTTTTCCTTCTTTGATGGTGCATGCGGATAAGGTAAATGTTGAATAGGAATTGAGCTTACTTCTTTATTTCCCTTTTTACTCTTTCTTGCATTCTTCTCTTTCTTTATACTTCCCTCACCATCTTCTTTTTTCTTTTCAACTAAGTCATCTTCCACTCTCTTCCAACTCATCTTTAACATCTTCCACCACTACTTCATTTTTCCTTTTCAACTACAACTTCCGCCTCATCCTCCTCCACAACTTCATCACTAATCCCATTATTCAGCTCTTTACCACTTCTAGTGAAAATTGCTTTGCAATACTCCTTCGGATTGGTGTGAGTGTTGGCGGAAAAGCCCGTTGTTGCTCGGCCAATTGCTTTGCAAGCTGCCCCACTTGATTTTCTAAGTTCTTTATGGCAGCCACATTGCTCTTTTGATTCTCCATAGAAACTTGCATGAATTGGTTGAGAGTTTCTTCCAATTTTGAGCTTCCACCTTGAGATTGTTGGCCTTGAGAATTTGAACTTTGATATGGATTTTGATGTTGATAGTTTTGATTGTTGAATCTTGATGGTTGGTAGCCTTGGTTGTTCCTTTGATATGAGTTGTTGTGATGTGGTGGGTTCCTTTGATAGCCTTGACTTTGGTCGTTCACATAATTCACTTCTTCTCCTTTTAGAGGTGGACAATAACCGGTTGGATGATCACCTTGACAAAGTTCACAACATGCCACTTGATGCTTAATTTGAGCTCCTTGAATTTCCTTCATTTGTTGTGGGAGTTTGGACATTTGTTGAGTGAGTAACTCTACTTGTTGTGAAAGTAGCTTGTTTTGAGCAAGAATGGCATCGTTGGTGTTTAATTCAAGAACACCCGGTTTCCTTTGTGAAGAACCACGATCATGTTGACTTTGAAGATCATTAAGTGCCATCCGGTCAATAATAACTATAGCATCTTCCACATTTTTTGACATTAAAGAACCACCCGCGGTAGTATCTAAAAGTGTTTTATGCACCGGTTGGAGTCCATTTCGGAATATATGGATTTGAGTGAGTTCATCAAAACCATGACCTTTGCACTTTCTTAACATGGACTTGAATCTTTCCCAAGCCTCATTTAGAGACTCGTTGCCTCCTTGAGTGAATACCGCAATCGCCGTTTTGGCTTCCATGAATCGGGATTGTGGAAAATACCTTTCTAAGAACTTTTCTTCTAATAGATTCCAATCCGTCATCACTCTTGGTAATTGATCGAGATACCACTCTTTAGCTTTTCCAATTAAGGAATGTGGAAACAGTCTCTTGAATAGTACCTCCTCACCCGCTTCATCTACCCCCGTTGCACCCGCAATCTCATAAAATTTGGTGAGATGCGTGAAAGGGTCTTCATGGTCCATTCCGGTGAACGGACTTGCATAAAGAAGTTGGAGGATTCCGGTCTTCATCTCCGTGTTCCTTCCACCTTGAGCATTACGAGCAAATTGAGCGGTGCGCCTTGGACTATTAGCGGATATTTCGGTACGAACTTCACCCGCCATGTTTCCTTCAAAAGTGTTTACACCCACTTCCTCAATTTGATTTGTTGAAGAAGTAGATGCTTCTTCTCTTAGTCTCCTCTCTTCGGCCAATTTCCTTCTTCTTCGTGTTTTGCTACTAAGCCTCTGAATCGTCCTTTCAATTTCGGGATTGAATGGAAATTGTTCTTCGGTAGCTTTTTCACGCATACACAAGAATCTACAAAACTAGAAAACCAAGTGAAAAGCAAGAGATATAATAATAAAGTAAAAAAAAAACTTAAAACAATGAACTATTGCAATGCTTGTAATATCAAACGCCAATCCCCGGCAACGGCGCCAATTTGTTGAAAAGTATATTTCCGGCAAATATTTTTATATCGTATCCACAGAGATTGGGTGATATTACCGCCGTTCTATAGTTAAAATTGCTTTAAGTTTACAAATTAAAAATGGTTTGTTTATGTTTGGAAATATATCATGCACTTGTGACATAAATTGAAAATACTCAAAATGTGGTTTTTATCAATTACAAGAAATTTGTCAAGACTTGGTTTCACTATTCCATTTCCATAGATTTACTTATAACTAGTATGTGAACTCAATAGGTTGAATCTATTCCACTATCCTCTCAATACCATTTATATCTAAATGATATTGTGATATTCATTGAATTAATCCTTTAGATAATTTCTTCATCTAAAATCTTAATCCAACAATCATTAGTATTTGATATAAAAGAAAAGCAAGAAATAAATCTATTTCTACAATCCACTTCTTACTTGAGAAAATTCTTGAAGAACATAAATTAAATTATCTTTTCAACAATAACTTAATTTGACATATTCAATAAATCACACAAGAATTTCTCTACATTCAACCTCAAATTGTTCACATACAAAGAATTACAAGAGATACATAATGGGTTCGGAATAGCTACTACCTTAGTCTTGACAAAATTTGGGAAGTTAGCTCTTCACCACCATTGTTGACATTCAAGAAGCTTTTTTGTTCTTCTCCAAAAGTTCTATCTCTTTTCCAAAATCTGATTGTGTATATTAAAAACAACAACTAGTCAAAACTATATTTTCCTCTTTCCTTTTCTCTCTCTTTGTTTTGTTTTCTTCCTAAGCCATCATTGCAATTGATATGACTCTTTTCATGCAACCACACAACTCTCTTGGCCCAAAAAGTGGTTAAAAGTAAATCTTCACGCCACCCCAAGACGGCTGACCCAAAGATACTTCTAATCATCTCAAAGTAATTGCGACCACGCACATTCGCGGCGCCAACCAAGGACGCGGCGCGAACTAAGGCAAATGAGGTTCGCGGCGCCACAGAAGGACGCAGCGCGAACTGAGCTGCTTCATGCTCCTTTGACTTTTCCTTGCCACTTTTTGTCTTATCTTGATCTTTCTTTGACTTGGTTGCTTCTTCCAACTCCAATTGAATCCAAGTAATTCTTTTTCTCTAAAAATGCTACAAAACTAACAATTAAGGTGAAATATCTATTCTACTAAAATAAAAACAATGATAATTGCATATTTGTGAATTGTGTGAATAAAAGGATAAAAATTAAATAAAACTTGGTTAAAAGGACCATTAAAAATGTATGAAAATTAGTGTAATTTGGTCCTTAACAACTCTCCCCAACTTACCATTTTGTTTGTCCCTAAACAAAAGTTTTTCACCAAGTTATCCAAAGTAATATGAAACAAGAGAAGGAATGAGAATTAATTAGAGACACTTGGTTGGTTCAAAAGTATACGGCTTCCATGATTCACTTACCTCAATACTAGAACAAAACGTGAACAACATAATGGTTAGGTGCAAAGTACATACCAAGGAATTCAAAGCGATACATATCAAAATTGAATCAAACCTACACACAATTTATAATAATTAAACACGAGGTGTTCTTTCACTCATCCGAACAATTAAATCAACAACAAATCGAATCATGCGGCCATCAAAACAAATACCAAGTCATGTGAAAAATGAGAATCAATAGGTCTTTCATGGGTTGTAATGCGGTTTGGGTTACAAAGAAAGGTTAATATCAAGGGGAATCCAACAAAATACTTATCCTAAGGGAGCACTTTTATCAATTCAACTCAATAGCACTTCTTCTTTGATCCAATTTTTTTCTTCTGTTTTTCAACAACATACAACCGGGAGCTCTTTGATATTTTTCATTCTATTTACTCCATGGTTTCCAAAAGTATCCACTTGTTCTTAATAAGGATCACTTATTTTCTTTTCTTTTTGATCAACTTTTGTTCTCTCCCCAACTTTAGTTTTCAACACAATTATTAATACAAATAATGCTCCCCTTAGGAAAAACAAATTTGCAACCAAATTGGTTGAGGGTTAAAATGAAACAAAAACAAATTTCTAAGATTCATTCATTCACACGATTTTTGCAATTTTCAATTGAATGAATCCTAAAACAAGCTCAAAGGGGTTAACTACGGATCACTCCTCACAAGGTTAGTTGATTCAAACTTTTTGGCCAAGTGGTTTTTCTCAATAACAAACAATGCCTCTATCATTTTCACAAAAAAGGACTAATGCATGATTTAGCATGATAAGAACGAGTTGAAATAAAATTCGGTTTCCCGCATTTAGTGCACAATGGAAAGTTACCTCACAATTGGTTAAGTTCTACTTTGATTCAACATGGACATGTATCTCAAAGAATTCATGATATGTAATTTGCACAAACCGTCAACTATTCATGTTAATTCTAGAAATCGGTAAAAGTGTACCTTGAAATGCCGAGTACCAATCTTATCATCACCACCCAAAGTGTCTTGCATTCCTCTCTTGAAACCGTTACTTTGTTACTTCAAGCTTAACTTAATGAACAAACAATTAAACAAAATTTTTGAAAAAGTGGGGTGTCCCAAATTCCATAAATTCAACTAATAAACTTTTAAAACACACAATTAAACAACTATGCAATTAACACAAAAAAGTTTAAACGGTGAACTAGAGCCACCAAGAGTAACGTTGAACGAGAGCCACCCAAAAGTAACGATGAACGAGAGCCACCACCTCCTGCACCCCCCATAAATGTTGGCCTGCCCTCAGGCCCATTAGAAGCGAAACAAAGAGAGGTTCTTGCACTAAGTTCATGGCCGGCGCAGCCCGAAAAAATAATTTTGAAAAAGTTTACGCCATTCGGTTCGCGCAACCCTTGTATGCGGCGAACCCGTTCTGCTAAAGACGCGGCGCGTTCTATGTTCGCGCAACCGAACCAATTTTTGAAAATTTTAGATCTGCAGATTTTACTTTTAACTCAAAACTTGCAATGAGAGGATTGCCTCTCAAAAACTTAAAATTACTCTAATTATGAAAGAAACACTTACTACATTGGGTTGCCTCCCAAGAAGCGCTTTGTTTAACGTCGTTCGAGCTCGACGGTTCGGCGGTGCTTCAAGAATCAATGAAATGAATGGCACCAACATCACGCTTTACTCCTCCACCATGGTAAACCTCCATGATTTCCTCCTCGGTAGCATCGATTCGGAAGGTGTCATGTTTGTCCTTGGAATGCTTTTTGGCTTCAAAAAGATTGAAAGTTACCTCTTCATCTTGCACTCTCACTTTCATAAGCCCATCGTCAATATCAATCATCATTCGGCAGTCTTCATGAATGGTCTTCCAAGAATTAATGGCACATCATGATCCTCCTCCATGTCAACTACCACAAAATCCACCGGAAACAAGAATTTGTCCACCTTTACTACCATGTCTTTAGCAACTCCATATGGTGAAGTGGTAGACTTATCGGCTAGTTGCAAAGTCATCCTAGTAGACTCAATCTTAACATTTCCCAACCTTTTAACAATGGATAGCGGGATTAAATTGATGCTAGACCCCAAATCAATCAATCCATTACCATTGTAAGTATCTCCAATGGTTACGCAAAGTGACTCGCCGGATCGAATTCCTTCCTTGGGAGAGTTTTCGTATTATGGCACTACAATGGGCATCAAGCAAAATTGTCTCTTTATCCTTGTGCTTCTTCTTCTTTGTGAGCATATCCTTCATGAATTTGGCATATTTTGGCATTTGCTCCAATGCTTCGGAAAATGGAATATTTATATGAAGTTGTTTAAATATATCCATAAACCGAGCATATTGTCTTGCCTTTTCCTTCTTTGATGGTGCATGCGGATAAGGTAAATGTTGAATAGGAATTGAGCTTACTTCTTTATTTCCCTTTTTACTCTTTCTTGCATTCTTCTCTTTCTTTATACTTCCCTCACCATCTTCTTTTTTCTTTTCAACTAAGTCATCTTCCACTCTCTTCAACTCATCTTTAACATCTTCCACCACTACTTCATTTTTTTCCTTTTCAACTACAACTTCCGCCTCATCCTCCTCCACAACTTCATCACTAATCCCATTATTCAGCTCTTTACCACTTCTAGTGAAAATTGCTTTGCAATACTCCTTCGGATTGGTGTGAGTGTTGGCGGAAAAAACGGCCCGTTGTTGCTCGGCCAATTGCTTTGCAAGCTGCCCACTTGATTTTCTAAGTTCTTTATGGCAGCCACATTGCTCTTTGATTCTCCATAGAAACTTGCATGAATTGGTTGAGAGTTTCTTCCAATTTTGAGCTTCCACCTTGAGATTGTTGGCCTTGAGAATTTGAACTTTGATATGGATTTTGATGTTGATAGTTTTGATTGTTGAATCTTGATGGTTGGTAGCCTTGGTTGTTCCTTTGATATGAGTTGTTGTGATGTGGTGGGTTCCTTTGATAGCCTTGACTTTGGTCGTTCACATAATTCACTTCTTCTCCTTTTAGAGGTGGACAATAACGGTTGGATGATCACCTTGACAAAGTTCACAACATGCCACTTGATGCTTAATTTGAGCTCCTTGAATTTCCTTCATTTGTTGTGGGAGTTTGGACATTTGTTGAGTGAGTAACTCTACTTGTTGTGAAAGTAGCTTGTTTTGAGCAAGAATGGCATCGTTGGTGTTTAATTCAAGAACACCCGGTTTCCTTTGTGAAGAACCACGATCATGTTGACTTTGAAGATCATTAAGTGCCATCGGTCAATAATAACTATAGCATCTTCCACATTTTTGACATTAAAGAACCACCCGGTAGTATCTAAAAGTGTTTTATGCACGGTTGGAGTCCATTTCGGAATATATGGATTTGAGTGAGTTCATCAAAACCATGACCTTTGCACTTTCTTAACATGGACTTGAATCTTTCCCAAGCCTCATTTAGAGACTCGTTGCCTCCTTGAGTGAATACCGCAATCGCCGTTTGGCTTCCATGAATCGGGATTGTGGAAAATACCTTTCTAAGAACTTTTCTTCTAATAAATTCCAATCCGTCATCACTCTTGGTAATTGATCGAGATACCACTCTTTAGCTTTTCCAATTAAGGAATGTGGCAGTCTCTTGAATAGTACCTCCTCACCGCTTCATCTACCCCGTTGCACCCGCAATCTCATAAAATTTGGTGAGATGCGTGAAAGGGTCTTCATGGTCCATTCCGGTGAACGGACTTGCATAAAGAAGTTGGAGGATTCCGGTCTTCATCTCCGTGTTCCTTCCACCTTGAGCATTACGAGCAAATTGAGCGGTGCGCCTTGGACTATTAGCGGATATTTGATCGAACTTCACCCGCCATGTTTCCTTCAAAGTGTTTACACCCACTTCCTCAATTTGATTTGTTGAAGAAGTAGATGCTTCTTCTCTTAGTCTCTCTCTTGACCAATTTCCTTCTTCTTCGTGTTTTGCTACTAAGCCTCAATCGTCCTTTCAATTTCGGGATTGAATGGAAATTGTTCTTCGTAGCTTTTTCACGCATACACAAGAATCTACAAAACTAGAAAACCAAGTGAAAAGCAAGAGATATAATAATAAAGTAAAAAAAAACTTAAAACAATGAACTATTGCAATGCTTGTAATATCAAGCAATCCACGGCGCCAATTTGTTGAAAAGTATATTTCCGCAAATATTTTTATATCGTATCCACAGAGATTGGGTGATATTACCGCCGTTCTATAGTTAAAATTGCTTTAAGTTTACAAATTAAAAATGGTTTGTTTATGTTTGGAAATATATCATGCACTTGTGACATAAATTGAAAATACTCAAAATGTGGTTTTTATCAATTACAAGAAATTTGTCAAGACTTGGTTTCACTATTCCATTTCCATAGATTTACTTATAACTAGTATGTGAACTCAATAGGTTGAATCTATTCCACTATCCTCTCAATACCATTTATATCTAAATGATATTGTGATATTCATTGAATTAATCCTTTAGATAATTTCTTCATCTAAAATCTTAATCCAACAATCATTAGTATTTGATATAAAAGAAAAGCAAGAAATAAATCTATTTCTACAATCCACTTCTTACTTGAGAAAATTCTTGAAGAACATAAATTAAATTATCTTTTTCAACAATAACTTAATTTGACATATTCAATAAATCACACAAGAATTTCTCTACATTCAACCTCAAATTGTTCACATACAAAGAATTACAAGAGATACATAATGGGTTCGGAATAGCTACTACCTTAGTCTTGACAAAATTTGGGAAGTTAGCTCTTCACCACCATTGTTGACATTCAAGAAGCTTTTTTGTTCTTCTCCAAAAGTTCTATCTCTTTTCCAAAATCTGATTGTGTATATTAAAAACAACAACTAGTCAAAACTATATTTTCCTCTTTCCTTTTCTCTCTCTTTGTTTTGTTTTCTTCCTAAGCCATCATTGCAATTGATATGACTCTTTTCATGCAACCACACAACTCTCTTGGCCCAAAAAGTGGTTAAAAGTAAATCTTCACGCCACCCCAAGACGGCTGACCCAAAGATACTTCTAATCATCTCAAAACAGAATTGCTGACCACGCACAGTTCGCGGCGCCAACCAAGGACGCGGCGCGAACTAAGGCAAATGAGGTTCGCGGCGCCACAGAAGGACGCAGCGCGAACTGAGCTGCTTCATGCTCCTTTGACTTTTCCTTGCCACTTTTTGTCTTATCTTGATCTTTCTTTGACTTGGTTGCTTCTTCCAACTCCCAATTGAATCCAAGTAATTCTTTTTCTCTAAAAATGCTACAAAACTAACAATTAAGGTGAAATATCTATTCTACTAAAATAAAAACAATGATAATTGCATATTTGTGAATTGTGTGAATAAAAGGATAAAAATTAAATAAAACTTGGTTAAAAGGACCATTAAAAATGTATGAAAATTAGTGTAATTTGGTCCTTAACAGTATCCTTAATCACCTTGAAGTTGGGAGTGGAAGTGAGCAAGAAAGTGAAGAGGACGGAGATGAGATGAATGAAGACGAAGATTAAACTTTTATTTTTACAAATGCTTATGCTTATCTTTTAATTCCGTATTTCTGTTTGGTTTATGTTTAGACAATGTTTCCTATCATGTTTGTCATGTTTAGGATTTTAATGTTTTGTTGTAACGTACAATGTGCTATGTTCGTATCTTGTGCTGTGTTTACATGTGTGTGCTATGTTCGTATCTTGTTTTCAAATGTATGTGTGTTTTTAAGTTTCTTTTACTTCTTTTTCCCCATCCTTTTTGATGTTAACAAAGGGGGAGAAGAATATGCATTTGTGTTGTTTTGTCTCAATGAAATCGCAGGCCAAAAGATCTTCCAAAACCTTCTCCAGAATTCAAAGATTTATATTCAAAGATTCATGGACTTAGGGGGAGCATTCGTCTTAGGGGGAGCCTCGCGTTTTTGCTTAAACTTTCACGCTACACAAAACAACATCAACTCTTCAAAAATCGTTTTTTTAAGACTTGGTTGTCATCATCAAAAAGGGGGAGAATGTGATTGCAAGCTTCTTAAAGCCTTGGTTTTGATGAAGACAACAATGGATTTCAAAGTGCAAAGAATGTGCAAAAAGTATTTCATTGTCACGAAGCCTTGGTACAAAGTCTTGAGGATTAGAAGAAGAGTTTATGAAGATTCAACAATGTAAATAGGTATACATAATTCCTCAAACTTAAATATAGATGTTCACACAATTTGAAAATGAATTTGAAATGTTTTTGAAAAAGTATTTTTGAAAATCAACTTTCAGGAACCGGTTCCGTCCCGTGGGAACGGGTTCCAAGCTTTTCAAAACGCCCTTCGGTTTTGTACGGGAACCGGGTTGGTCCTACATGGGAACCGGTTCTGCGTGAATTTTAAACATTTTGCCATAACGTTCACTAGGAACGGGTTCTTCTGCACGGAACGGTTCAGCAAAACTATCTGATTTTATTTTAGTTTTGAACCTTTTCAAAATGGCTTTCATTCATGGTTGAGTTGCACCCTTTCATACAAAATGGCATGAATGAAAAGGCATTTGGGGCATTATAAATATTGCGAATTTCAAAATTCAAACAACTTTCTTCAATCAATAATCTTTCATAATTCTCCAAATTTTCAAATGTTTTCTTTGTGAACATTTATATTATTGCTGAGAATTATTGTATGTCTTGAAGAAAAAGATCAATCAAGAATTGATATTGCTTTCATCTCTTTCAAATCTATTATTGTACTACAAACAGAAATTATTGTGTTCTTACTTTCCAGGATTGTTGGAAGTAAGGTTTGTGATTTGAAGAGGATTGTTCTTCATTCACATGAGTATTGGTTTTGATCTTAAAGGTGTTAAGAACCTTTGATCATTCTATAGGTTTAGATAAGTAAGCATTGGCTGTACAATTATTCTAAACTATAGTGAAAATCTCTTTCGTGTTGGAAAGGGGACTGGAGTACTCTCGGATTGTGAGGGGAACCAGGATATATCGTTGTGTTCTTTACCTTTCTGCTTTTACCGCTTTCATAAAACTTTACCAACAAAAGAAAAGCAATCATCAAAATCCTTCAGATACTTAACCAGAAAAATACTCCAAGTATTCTCATAAATCAGAATAAAATTTTTATCTACCTAATTCACCCCCCCTCTTAGGCACTCTCAGACTTACAGAGATGTACATGAAAAAGAAGATGAGAAGAATGTGTGATACAACTAGGAAACATATGATAAGTGTCACACCCTAAAAAAAGGATAGGAGTTAAAAGTCATGTTATATTTTAAATAACATTAATAATTAACATTTTATTTTATCATAATTGCATAATCATTTAAATAAATATAATTTTATATAGAAACTTTGTTCTTTTTTTAGTACATTAGTAACTTTTTATATGATTTATTTTCTCTTAATATATCTATAGATTGCTACAATATCATTCCTATATAAAAACAGAGAAAAACAAAAAAAATTGCATTTTCTTTTCTGCGGTTCACGTTTTCTTTCAAGGCCTTGCTCCATGTCCTTGTTGATATTCCTGAAAATACAAAAACAAATATCAGTACAAACAGCTCACATTTGTACAATTACACTCCACAAAATCAACTCCTCCATTCCACTACCAACTCCACCACTTTTGTCCTTCATCCTTATCCTAACAAAACTTGCTCTCCAACTCTCCTACCAAATCTCCATGCTACCCTCACTTCATTCTGCTATAAAACAAGCAATCCTTCCTCTCATTTAGAACCAACAGTCTTACACCCAAAACCTCTGCAACCTCCATAAACCAACAAATACAACACATAAATTCTACTCAACTTTACTTATTACCACATAAAAACACTACAGAAACACTTACTCACGCTCACCATACCGCAAACCAAAAATCTGAGAAGATTAAGGTTTGATTTATGCGTTTGTCTTGATTAACTTGTTGGGGATGTTTGATGAATGTCCATAGATGTACAGAGAAAGGGTTCGTGCAGTTTTAAGAGGGCGAGAACGAGAAAGTAGCGTGTGAGAAGAACAAGGATAGAGGCGCCGTTTGTTAAGGATCCATTAACCCAAATTTTGTTGTATAGTACAAGGAGGGATGGATTTGGGTTTGGCTTGACCTGATCCATCAAAGCCCAATTTTGTTTGTTTTAGTTATTTTTTTGGGCCTCTAGCTTTCCGGCCCAACTCGTTTTTTCAGCACTGCACCTGTTTTGCCTCTTATAACCCCTCGTACCACTTCTCTTCATTTTTATGTTGTAGGTTTTATTTTTTTTCGTTTTACTTAAAACTGGTTTTAAAAACTAAAAAAAATAGTTACGTTTTAATTAATTAGCATATAGCTAGAACTTTTTGTTTTAAAAAAATACAAAATATTTCTCTTTAGATTTTAGAAATAATTTTTTCTTATGTAAATATTTGAATTATGTTTTTTAATATATACATTTATATAGACTTGTATTTGTTCATCCGCATTTGTAAAATATGTATCCCACTCTCCATGAGATGTAATAGTTTAGTTAATTACTTTATCGCTTTATTTTATTTAATTGCTCATCACATGCACAAACCAAAAATCTTTTAAACTTATTCAATCATGAGCTATTTTTCATACCTTGGGTCAACAAAGCTTTGAAGCATTGCAACGGCCAGACATGGTACACACACCACACTTGCTCTTGGGCTTACAATGAGGTTTTAGTTGATCGATTAAACTTCGTTTAATTAATTGATTAAATTTATTTCGTGCATGCACCTACATAATTTTAATTGTCTTGTGAGCCACCTCGTATAGGCTTTTAATATTTATTTACTCGCTTTAATTTCATGCTTGTACGTAATTATTCGCAATTTTTTCACTTAATCATTCGAACATTTTTCATAATAAACCTTGATCCAATGCCAAGTGATTCTCTTCTTTAAGACCTTTCATGATAAATGTTCAAACCTCGATCCAACTTCGAGTGACTTTTTCAAAATCACTTTCATAGTAAATGTGGAAAAGATGGTTAGGACGATTCTATCCTCTCCTTCTCAAGTTTTTGGGCTCTTAGTTCTTTTTCAACTTGCGATCCTACACTAGGCTTCCTAAAGTGAATCTTAATAAGTAAACTTCGTTTCACCTCACTCTTTTCTTAATAAGTCTTTTTAGGATGAAAAAGATGGTCAGGATGATTCTGTCCCCTCCATCCAAGTACTTGGAGTATTAGTTGTTAGTACTTATGGTCTGATGCTTGTATCCCACATTAAAATCAAAAACTTATCAAACCTCGCTCACATGCAAGTCATTTTTCAAACTTCGCTCACATGCGACTTCTTTTGCTCACATGCGAATTGCACTAGTGATGTTTTATCGCTCACGTATGATTAAGCTGATATTTTCATAAATAAAATCAACCAACCAACAAACATTCTTATAACCGAGAACTACGTAAGCTCTGACTTTCCTATCGCACTTAGGGAATACGTAAGCACGGGAGACTAACATCTTGGCAAGCTCACTTTCAAAAAAATAAAACATGTCTCCTTTCTTTCTTCTTTTCTCGCATAATAAGTATAAGATTGAAAATTTACTTTTTAAACACAAACACACTCAGAACTAAATGGTTCCCATCGAGTACGATGGACGTGAGGGGTGCTAATACCTTTCCCTCGCATAACCGACTCCCAAACCCATCTTTTGGTTGCAATGACCATTTCAAATTTTGTTTCTTAGGTTTTATCTATATTTTACCTTACCTATTTAGGAATAAATAAAGTTATATGGTGACTTCATTGTATCAAAATATTTTTTTAGGCATCAACAGTTTGGTGACTTCACCGGGGATTATTTTCTCAAGCGAGTCAACCCTAGTATATTTCTTTGTGTGTTGTGTGTTTATTATTTTAATTTGGTTTCTTCTTGGTTCTTTAATTCTCGCCTATGTTTATGTTTCAGTAATTTATTTCCTCATGCATTGTTTATTACTTTGTTGATATATTCATTATGTGGGACTATTCTGGATTGGATCATTGATATTATGAGATAAGCCCAATACTAAGGCTTGAGTGCACCAAAGTTAGAGTGGTTTCATAGTATCGATTTACTAGACGGAAGTGTCTTGGTAAGTTGGTGTGAAGACCACGCCTTGAGTAGGTTCTTTCGAAGATGTTATTGTCGATTACAAGTTATTTTTGTGTTGACAATAATGTTGTTAGAAATGATTATTTCTCTAGTTTAGGAATCCTTTGCTTTTAGAACCGATGGTTACACATGGACTTCACTTAGAGCATACCATTTTAAGGATACTATTGGCGCGCAAGTTTCCTTGTGAATTGTTGACAATATTTTCAAAATGGATCTTTGACTCTAAAAGCCATAAAACTTTAGAAGTAACTATGTGAGGGGATTCTTGGGTAAAAATCTTAGAGTTATCCGATCATAAGGAGCCTACCTGATTAGGTTATTGTGTTATCTAAATACCAGTACCAACCAAGTTTCACATCATTGTGAATTTATTATTGGCATTGTGTTGCATTCTATATGTGATATTTCATCCCATAAACATCATTATCGCATACCAAAAACAAAAAATGTATGCATTCCACATTCATCATCATACGTGCTTTTCACCATCAAGATACTCATTCCATCTATTTCTGTTTATCCAGTTAACAAGGCAAGCTAATTCCCCGACACAACTACAAAACCATAGTTGTTGTCAAGTTGAGAATGGAGAATTTAGAACACCATAATGTCGAGGTCGGAATGTAGATTGATTATTTGAAGTCAGGAATGACCAAGCGCACATAAATGATGCAAATATTGATGGCTAGAACTGATCCACCTCAAAGGACAATCATCTATGAAGTCGATATTTTTATTCTAGAGACCTGGCCAGAATTTGGCATGCCACACAACTATTCTCCATAATATGAAGTTAAGGTATGTTTAGATTGATGGAACTCGACAGAACGGAGCGGAATGGAATGAAATAATATTACGTTTCATTGTTTGGATTGACAAAAAGAGGATGGAATGGAGCGGAACATGATGGAATGCATTCCATCCTATTCCATCCAAATCCCTATTTTGTTGTTCATCCAATTTGGGGTGTATGAGATGGAATGAGACATTTTTAATAAAATACCCAAACAATGGAGTGCTATTCAGATTACATTCCGTTATATTCCATTCCGCTCTGTTATGTTCCATTCCGCTCCGCTCCGTTGTGTTTCATCAATCCAAACATAGCCTTAATCATGGTGTAGGTAAATCCACTCAACAGACTGTCCAGATGCCTATGATCACTGAGCAGCGACCGATCATCCATACTATACCTCAAGTTCCCCTTGGAAATCACTTCACATACCTGGGAGATGGCTCTCAAAATGGTGATTAAGTGCAGAATTATGAAGTTGATGAAGTGAAAGAGAAATACAATGCTATTGAAAAAAGGCTAAAGGCTGTGGAAGGAAATGACATATTTAGATTTGACACCTTAAACCTCTGTCTGGTTTCTAACTTAATTGTGCCGCAAAATTCAAAGTCCATGAATTTGAGAAGTACAAAGGACTTACTTATCCAAAAGATCATCTAACCATGTACTTCCGCAAAATAGTTGCTCATGAAAAGAATGATAAGCTGGTTATTCATTACTTCCAGGATAGTCTGATAAGAGCTTCTTTGAAATGGTACATAAGCCTGAAGAGAGATAACATCAACTCTTCGAGGGACTTGGTTGAAGTATTCCCGAAGCAATACAAGTACAACATGGATATCGCCCCCTAATCGTAGACAGTTGAAAGATATGACTATGATGACTAGGAAACATTCAAGGAGTATGCTCAACACTGGAGAGAGCTAGCATCTCAAGCGAATGCTCCTTTACGGGAGAAAGAACTCACAAACATGTTCATGGACACTTTGCAGCTAGTCTTTTATGAGAAAATGGTTGGAAGCATATCTTCTAGCTTTGTTGATTTGGTTACCATTGGTGAGCGAATTGAAGAAGGCTTGAAGAATGGAAAAATTGTCAGTGTCGCTAGATCACCAAACAACAACAATGCTAATAAATTCTCTAGAATCTTCCAGAAGAAAAGGGAGGGTGAAACCAATGTTGTCGTAATTGGTGGAAGTGGGTCTCAGAAACCACAATCTTACCAACCTGAAGTTGCTCAACAACCACAATTCATGCCATACTATCAGTACTCGTACATTGCAGTTGCTCAATACCAATAACCCAACTTTTCTATTGATAGCGACTTTGTGTGTCTTAAAGAATCTAGACTGCAAGTATACAATCCTATCACGTGTATATTTAAATATTATTGAATCCCAAGGGACTAAATGTCGAACTATCGCTATCTTAGGTTACTATGTAAATCTAAGACTAATAATGTAATTGATTTGGGGTTTTAGGGAATCTAACTGAATAAAGTCTAGTTTAGATTCAAGGGGAGATATCGGTATGTAATGGTCGGGCTTCAGAGATTTAACAACTCATTGACTCAACTTAGATTATTAAAATAGTCTTCAGTAGAAAATATTTGTTTGAAAACCCTCTTCTCACTCTCTCGTGTTTATTGATTCAAATCCTATAATCAAACCTAAGTGAGCGCTCTCGCTGTATCATTTAAAGTTTGGAAATAGTTTTTGAAAACGAATAAGATCTAATTAACTTAAAGGCGCTCTCACTGTATTTTAAGTTAATGCACAATTGCTATTGTCCAATTATTATCTCAAACTCTCGTTTTTATTGATCCTAACTTCTATCTGTATTTTACTCTCGTAATAAAATAGTTGATGTTTAAAACTAGTAATTGAAACCAGAAAAATATTCTTTTAAAAGGAATATATCAAATGGCGTTGATGAACCCCGTCAGCTATATGACCTTACATACCGATAAACTAATTTAGCCTAACATGTTATAAAATTTCATAATAGCACAACAAAAATAAATAACATGGAATAAATTAAAGCCAAGCATATCAGACAATTTTTGATAATAATAAATTGAAACAATTAAATTAAACCTAAAAATAAAATTGTGGAATATTTGGCTAAGCGTCAGGTGTCTCCCACAGGTCGGCGAGATCTGCCTTTATTGCTCCGAAAAGTAAAACCGAGAAAGAATATAAAAGCACGGTTCAAACGTAAGGTTAGAATCAACAAAGGTTCGCAGCAATCCCCGATGTGGAAATTGCTACGAGAAAATAGAAGAAGAAACTAAATAAATAAACTAAACCAGAATCGGTAAATAAAACTCAAAGAAATAATCACTAGAAAATTTGGCGAAGTAACTGTAAAGTGAAAAGAGAAATGAAGCGTGTGAAAAATACGGACTAACGTCCTATTTATAGACTTAGAGGTGGCTTGAAAGTAGGGCGCAAGAGAGATTCTCTCCTCTGGAATATCCTCCGTAGAGATCGCTACAGATTATTAAAGAGGGTGTGACGGTTGTCACGCGTTGCTTGGTGCTTTGTCGCGGTCGTTAGGGCCTGCGTGGTGAGGGTGTAACGATCGTTACCCCTTGCGTGGGCTTGAGCAAGTTGCGTTGGGCTGAGCCTCTGGTTGCTTCTTATTTTTTCCAAAGCTCTTTACTTATAATGCATCCCTATTTTTCCATACACCACATATTTGCATATTTGCTCTTTTTTGTGGATTTTAAGTATGATTTGCTCAACTTTTCTTGACTTTCTTCGCACATGCCTTGTAAACATTAAATTCCTGAAAACATAGAAAATACCGGCATAATACGAATAAAGAGTAATTTAATTAATTGAAATGCATATAAAATTCATGTAAATTGATCTAAATATACGATACATTTTTGGGTTATCAAACTCCCCTACACTTGAACCTCTGCTTGTCCTCAAGCAAATAATAGAGTAAAAATCATTTAACGCAAAGTCTCTGACACAATCTCACGACACGACTCGAATCATACGTGGTTGAGGGGCGTTACATTAGAAAGATGGAACTAGGCTCCGACACTAACGATACAGAAATGACATGAAACCATAGAATGTGATCAAAATCCTCCACCCTATGCAACCCAGTCTGAATCATGCTATCATAGCTCAACCTAATTCTTTTCGTTCGAAACCAACCACTTTCATTTTAATGCAATCACATTAAGCCCTTTATCCCTCGCACGCACATAGTAGAGTAGCCGGTTAGTGATGCTGTTATGGTTCAAAAACAAGTAAATTTTTTATTGAAACGGAAAAGGGAAATAACATAAATGGGAAAGGGAAATAACGAATATTAAAAGCTGACTTACCAGGAAAACAAAGGTTTCCTCCCCTACACTTAAACTGAGCATTGTCCCCAATGCGATAATAAAAGTGAGAAAAGAAAACTAATAGGAAACTAAGAAAATAAAAATACAAGAAAACGAGAATACAAGAATCACTCCTCATTGTTGTCTCTAACGTTTCTGCTACTGGATGCTTCACCTCGTGCCCTTTCTCCACCGTGTGTCCTCACTCCACCTCTCCTGGGTCTAGGAGGTTTCTCACCAGTGTTGTAAACATAAGCATGCAGGCCCTCAACACAGAATGACAAGTAGGACATTTCATCTGTCAGATCAGAAATGTCACGATGGTTCCAATAGGCGTTGTCGCGATGATCGTGCTGCAGCTCTTGCATCATCTACATCATTTCTTGTTGACGCTGATCTTGAAGTAAAAGAGATGCATAGATAACTTCAATGGTGGATGGCTGAGGATCATTTCCTACTTGTTCTACTTGAGGCTGGACATCTGGTTGGGGTGCTTGTTGAGTCACTTATGGTGCTGCATTACCTACACCTGCTTGATTATTTTGCACATGTACTTCAGGGGCTGGTGCTTGAAGATCATAATGCCAATTTGCACCGACGTCAATTCTTGTGATATCCAAATTCGGCAGAATAATACCTGGAAAGACCCTGTTCTGCACCATGAGGTTGTACCTTTCATCCCTTCTTTCTTTAACAATATGACCAGACTGGCAGTACTCAATATCCAGAAACTCAGCTTGCCAATAAGGAAGTTGTTCCAATCTGTCTTGCAAATTCAGATAGTGGGCAATAGCGGTGACTATACCCCCTATATAGAAACATGATATGCTTGCATTTCTCGATAAAAGAGACTGGATGTGGTTGAGAAGGAATGAAACAACATTTATACTAAGATCAGGATTAAAAGTGCAGTGCAGAAAATACATTTCTCTAGCGTTCACCTTGTTGTTGTTCGCTCTCCTGAACACTGTATTGGCTCAAACACGGTTGAAATAGTGGATGCACGAGTTGTGGATGTGAGTCGATAAAAGCTCGGCCCAATCATTAACGTGACTATGAGTTAAACGTTCCCAAAATTGCGAACGATCTTTCCTACCAATCTTCATCAGGCGGAATTCTATATTCCACACCTTCGCCATGGTTAAAGTGGAGTATCTGACTCAGAGTCTCTTAGTTCATGGTGTACTCTGTGTGGAATAGTTTGAAAGTTGCTGCGTCGATTAGATATTGACTGACTTCAGGAGTAGGTGGTGTGTGGTAGGAAAAAGAACTCAAGAACTCCAACGTGAGGGATTCATAAGTTAGAAGATTCATAGTGGCAATATGGTGTACACCAGATTCGTTCAGCATAAATTGCACACTTTCAAGTAATCCTAAGTCACAAAAATAATCGGCATCGATATACTTGTCATAACCAATTTTTGACTTAAGATACCACCTTATATCATTCACATGTGCATCATTACATCACTAACAGTTTTCAGAATATGATAGATCGTGTGTGTGCTCCTAGAGTCAAATTAGGGTTTATCAAAATTTCATCTGTTCAAGATATGATCAATTAGGGTTTGAGTCTTCACTCACCTCAATTGATCTATCTTAATCAATCATCAACATTTGATCTTCAAATTCCCAACTTTTTCTCATGATCTACCTTGAATCGATCAATTAGGGTTTTGATCGAAGATAGTGAATCATTGACTTTTTGCTCAATGAATGACCTATTTGCTTGGAGATTTATCTTAACATCATCAATGCAATATCTTGACCTAATTTCTTGGTTCAAAACATTATAAAATCCATGTTTCTTCATCAGACAAATTCTGAATCATCTGATGAAAATTCAACTGTTCAAAAAAGTCAAACTTTGACTTTTGGTCAACTTTTTCAAATCCAAATTTTTTCAATCATAAAATCATTTCAAATTATCCATCATGATCATAAAAATCAAGAAATGTGAAAAGTCAACAAAAAGTCAAAGTATTTTTCACCTAGATCCATTTTGATTCAAGAAAAACTCAAAACATGAAAGTTGTAGATCTTGTTACAAGCTTTCCAAAATGTCCAAGAACTTGAAAAAAAACTTTGTGTAGATAGGGTTTTGATTTTGAAACATAGAGCTCCATGACCATGATTTTCGAAAATCATTCATCAAAAATTACAATACTTTTTGCAAGTTTCCCTTCTAGAAGCCTTGTCACCAAATAAGATAGGATTTAAGGGATAAAAATCTGATGGCAATGATTTGGAAAGGATAAAAACACTTGAGTTTTTTTAACCATGATTAAAAAGATTCCATTTGCATTTAATGAAGAATATTCCTTTCTTACACCTAAGCTTCCAAGTTGAAAACTCTCCAAGCTTATCTTGCCTTGCCATTCAAGTTCCTTGGCCTATAAATAGGAGTTCTTACTTCATTCAAAATGACACCAAAAACAATTCCAAACTTGTTTTCTCACTTTTTTCTTATTTTGCAAGTTTCTAAGTTTCAAAGAGGTTAGAATTCCAAATTGCAAATCCTGCAAGTTCTAACCAAAGGTATCATTCAAACATCTTATAAACATCATTTAGAAGTTGTTTGAAACTTCAAATCATCATAGACTAAGCCAAGAGTCAGTTTGCTCCAGAAAACTCCATTTGTGCAAGTTTTGAGCCAAAACTTCCAAACTCTTAATCCACTCGTGCTTGTTCTAATCTTTCACTTCAGACACACTCTATACAACATATAGAGACTGTCCAAACACTTAAACCAGTTTTGGAACAACTCCATCATCATCCTCCATTTCAAAACTAGCAGCCTGCAACTTGACTTGGGTAGGAGAAATCAGAGAGCTTCAAAGCAAGGTAAGTGTTGGAATACACTCAGTGATACTCAAGGAAGCTCACAGGATCATTAAACAGCTTCTGGAATCACTCTAACAAGGAATTCGATTTCTGCTCATAGAGGTAAGTAACTTCAACTTTGAACTCTGTGATTTCTGAATTCCAACTCAAATATTGCTGTGATATCTTGTTTATGCACTTATGAGGATCATAAACCCTCAATCAATTGCTTGAATTGGTGCACATACAAGATTTCACAATCAAAATTCAGAATTAGGGTTCTTAATGTTCTTGCAAAATTAATCACCCTACACTAAAAATAAATATAATTAATTGCCACCATCATGTTCCTGGTGAAAATTCGAGCAAGATTGATGTTTGGATCGTGCAATTTCATTGAGAAACAAGAGAGATACGAATTGGAATCTGGAGGTTGAAGACAAAGTTGCTACGCGCGTTCTCTGGTTTCTGGAAAATTCAAATTCTCAATTTATCTTATATTTATTTGTTGTTGTTTCATAACCGGATGTAACAACCACCCCAGGGGCAAGCCAGCACGCCTTAAGTCTCTTGCCTCGCCTCAAGGCCCAGGGTTCGAATCCCCCTGGGACTTTTTTTAAATAAAAGGCTCATCCCTTTAGAAGCATCAGTTTCTGATGCCCACTCCCTCAGAAGAACTTCTGATGCTCGATCCTTCAGAAGCACTTCTGATGCTGACTCCTCCAGAAGCATCAAGCTTCTGACCCCTTCAGAAGCATCAAGCTTCTGACCCTTTCAGAAGCATCAAGCTTCTAACTCTTTCAGAATCATCAAGCTTCTGACCCCTTTCAGAAGTATCAAGCTTCTAACTCTTTCAGAAGCATCAAGCTTCTAACCCCTTTAGAAGCATCAAGCTTCTAACTCTTTCAGAAGCATCAAGCTTCTAACTCCTTCAGAAGCAGCCAAGCTTCTGATTCCCTCCAGAAGCATCAAGCTTATGACCTCCTTCAGAAGCATCAAGCTTTTGACTCCCTTCAGAATCCATCTTCTGACTCCTTCAAAACGTCAGCTTATGAGTTTAGCCTTCTCTTGGGCATCAAATAACAAAGAGACCTAGGAATCTCTTAACATCCTCCTATTGGGCTTCCAATACAAAGAATCACCCGCGCTAGGATAGAACACTGAGAGTATGATTTCCCGGTGATATCACTCTTGAATCCTAAGAGGATGGTTTCCCGATGAAACCACTATTAAATCCAAAGCCAGCCATACCCTATAGCTTCCTCTTGAGCTTCATACAAGGACCCTCGATGACCCTCGGAATGCCTCCTCTTGGGGTTACAATGCAAGGACCCTCGATGACCCTCAGAATGCCTCCTCTTGGGCTTACAATACAAGGACCCACGGGCTTCTTAAAAGAATCCCCCTAATCAATAATCAATTTCTCCTAGAGATTTAGACATTTATCATCTCTATGGAAGAAGTATCTCATCTATAACATCACATACAAAACATTCTTTTCAAACACTTTTTCAAACAAAACATCTTTTAATTGTAAGTGGTAACGCTTGTACACTCAAGAAAAACACCAATGCTTACAATTAAAGATTCAATCATCTTTTCAAACATCTTTATTAACTCGTAAGTGGTACGCTTGTACACTCAAGCAAAACGCCTAATACTTACGATGAAAGATTTAATCAATCAACCCTTCAAAAATGTATGTGATGAAATAGATTAGATACATTTTTCATTAAGACGACATTTGTCTTTGTCTCTTAATAACACCCTTTGCTTCCACTAGCATAAGTGGGAACTGCGATTGCTCTGACTTTCTCAACCTCCCTTTGAGAATACGTAGGCACAAGGTCTCATCCTTGGCGAGCATACTTCTTTCTCCCTCAAACCAAACAAACCATAGCTCCCTTAGATCCGAGCTATAGATGCTCTGATTCCAATTAAGGGATATGTATGCAGAAGATCCCAATGATCTTTGCGAGCACAATAATAACAAAACTTAGGATCCCACCTAACCTACCTTTCTTAAAATCCAAAGGAGAAACTCTCCCAATAATAGAATAGCAAATTAAAACACACAAATATATCAAAAATATTCATATATATATATATATATATATATATATATAATAAGGCTATAGATAACTATATATATATATATAGGGTGCCACATCTTTCCCTTTATATAACAAACCCCCTTACTCAGATCTCTCCCCAATGCGTTGCGTCTAGTTCACGCTAGTCACACCACATATCTTTATTTATTTAGGGTATTGCAGCTTTCCCATTTTTCATCTCATTTTTCTTGTTTTAGAAATAATAAAGCTTGATGCTCGCTGCATCTTTTTAAAAACAAATCAAAAGAGTAAATCGTTTTGAGCCAGAGATTCGAATTCCAATTCGATTCCCTCGTTTGTCACTTTTCACTGCGAACAATATTTTGTTGGGATTATACCTCTCCGATGAAACTGTTGGTAAAGTTGCTCTTGTCGGTGTCCGGCGGCTCCATTTCTGAATACCATATCAGTGAGGTCTGGATCCTCTCTTTCTTCCTGAGCTCTTCTGGACATGTGAGAAAGGTGGTAGAAATGATATAGTTTTAGTGGTAGAAGAGGTGTTGAAGAAAGTTGGTATATGGTGAATTATGGTGAATTTCTCTTCAAGAGTTTATATAGAAACAAGGTTTAATGGTGAAGATAAGATGAATGGATGTGTTGAATGGTATTTAAAATGGTGTATATGAGTATGGAATGGAAATGAAATGGATAAGAAGTTTGAAATGGTGTGAATTCAAATTTGAATGAGGAGACATTGGGATGGGCAAGTTTATAACGTGTGGATGGAGATGGAGGTGTAACGGTCGTTACATCTGGCTTCATTATGGATGCCAAACATGGCCCTTGTAACGGTCGTTACAGGATTGATTTCCAAGAAAATCTCGTGCCAGCAACGGTCAGTTTGTCAGCCATGCATGAGATTCCTTGCTTGGTGACCGTGGCGTGACATGGATATGTCATTTTATTGTCTAGTGGGAATAATAAATTGAGCATGCAAGGAGACAATGAAGTGACAATTAAGTGTATTATGCAAAGCTTAACTATTATACTTGGTCTACTAGATCAACATGCATGCATTTTTATTTTACTGAACACAATAACATCATATAATATAGCAGAACACAATGAGGAATAAATACTGATAACACAAACAATGAAAAACAAATACTGATATTAAAATACTGAATGAAATAAAAACAATGTTCCGAAAAATAAATTATTGAAAGAAACAAATAAAATTAGAATGGATCTAACTAGGAAATAAAATAAAATAATGCTAATGAAAAACTAAAAATCCTAAATAAACACTCTTCCCCTACACTTAGAGAAAACATTGCCCTCAATGTTCTAAAAACATAAATCATCCACCTCTAGAATTAAACTGCTGAAAAAAGTGGTCTAAATTCGCCGTAACTAAACCTATGAAACCATAAAAACCTCTGCAGAGGGTAGTAATTTCAGAACAAGTAGCAGCAAGCTCCATCGTCAGAGCATTGATGGCAACACTGTAATCAGTATGAGGAACATGGACAGCGGCGGTAACAGGAGATGTGGGTGGGTCCCAAGCTGGATGGCAGTCAAGTAAAGGCGGTGTCACAGGACAAGCCTCGATCATCTCTAGGTCAGACTCTTCCAATCTTGCTGGAGGGTCATAATAATGGGGAGGTGTCAAAGGATCAGACTCTTCTTCTTCAATGTCATTCTCAGCTACTCCTTCTAAGTCATAAATCCAATTTTTCCTGTCATGCACACTAGATCGCGCAATGTTAGAAAGCGTGAAGTGGTAGATTGGCTTGTGATATATTAGCATCTGAAACTGATTAGGCTTTAAATATCTGATCATCCCAACATTAAAACAAAGATACAGGCCGAGTGGAGTAAATTCATCAGAAGGTGTCTGACGGGATAGTGGCTCTCTCAGAAATAAGGCATTAATGATCATAGTCACTTAGCCACCAACACAAATCGGGCCATGAGGATCCTGGGATATACTCAGGAGACAAGCTAGCATAAATGATACGCCAACTACCAGTCTAGACTAAAATACACAAAACATAATAAACAACTCTTCCTTGGACACTGAGGTATCATTATGAGGTTTCCCAAATAGGGTAAACGCCAGAATCATGTGGAAATACCTAATGGTGGAGTTATGAATATTTGATGAGCGTCTATGAATAGTGCTCTCCTGTTGCGGATCAGATATCTCTCCCTAAAAATAATCAAACTGGCTATCCATAAACTAGTCATCTGGAATCTCAATGACAACATCAGCACTAACTGGGAAATCCAATAGAGCAGCAAGTTCATGGATGGTGAACCTGTGAGTAAAACCAAACAATCTGAATGAAACCAATCCTCTGACCAATACTAAACCAATATCAGGGTTGTAGTGCAAGTAACTGAGGAAATCCAACGTCAGGTTACGGTAGGTAGGTTGCTGATGATGAATAAAGTGATCCCAACCAATATGGTTAAATATATAGCGGACACTCTCCCTAATGCCCAATGTGGATAATGTGGGATCATGCACAAAAATGGTGATATGCATCTCTCTCTGAACAAGCATCTCATAACGCCTTTGCTGAGCATCACTCACGAAGGCAACAAGCATACTATCAGAAAAATCCATAACTAAAATCAGTGAAAAAGAAATGTGAATCCTGTAAGTAATTCAAAATAGTTTTAAAATTAGCGTCGGCCTAATGCCTTAAAATAGAAAAGAAGAAGAAAAGAATAAGTTTTTTTATATAAAATTTAAGAAAAACATTTAAGAAAAATAAATTAAAAACTTTTAGTAATTGAAAATTTTAATAAAAATGGTGGGTTGCCTCCCACAAAGAGCTTTGTTTAACGTTGAAAGATAGACCTATTTTGAAAATCAAAAAATCAGTTCGATGACTTAGCCAACAACTGTATAAGTTTTAGACTAGCTGAGTAGTTTCTGTTTTTGATATAGTGGTAGTGCTTCAAACGCTGCCCGTTTACAATAAATGGATCACTGAATTTTCATGTAATTTCAACAGTGCCACTTGGGAGTACTTTAATAACTTCAAAAGGTCCTGACCATCTAGAACGAAGTTTTCTCGGAAAAAGTTTAAGTCTGCAGTTAAACAGGAGTACTACATCACCCTCATGGATTTCTTTCCTAGAGATGCGTCTGTCGCGCCATTTCTTAGTTCGTTCCATGCAGATGCATCTAGCCTAAGTTCTTCCAATTCATGGATGTATAGAATTCTATTTTCTCCAGCAGCTTTGTAACTTAGGTTCAGGGTTTTAATGGCCCAATAGGCTTTATGTTCGAGTTCTACTGGTAGATAACATGATTTACCATAAATTAGTTTGAAAGGTGTAGTTCCGATGGGTGTCTTGTACGTTGTTATATATGCCCACATTGCTTCATGTATCTTAGACGATCAATCTTTCCTAGATGTGGCAATAGTTTTCTCAAGTATTTGCTTAATCTCTCTATTAGAGACTTCCACTTGCCCGCTTGTTTGTGGGAGGTAAGGTGTTTCTACGCAGTGTTAGACTTCATACTTCATTAAGAGTTTATCAAAAATTTTGGAAATGAAGTGAGAGCCACCATCGCTGATGACGAATATTAGCACACCGAATATCGGAAAAATTATGTTTTTGAATAGCCTAATCACTACTTGTGCATCATTTGTTGGAGAAGCTACAACCTCTATCCATTTAGATACATAATCTACTGCAACAAGTATTTAATTGTTGCCAAAAGAAGATGAGAAAGGTCCCATAAAGTCAATTCTCCACACGTCGGAGATCTATACTTCTAGGATGCCCTTTTGAGGCATCCCATCACGCCTAGATATGTTACCAGTGCGTTGACACTGATCGCATTTTATAATTGCAGCATGAACGTCTTTCCATAGATTAGACCAATAAAGGCCAACTTGTAGGATTTTTGCGCAGGTCTTTGAAGTGCTAGCATGTCCACCATAAGGGGCTTCATGAAAATGAGAAATTATGTTCTCTATTTCACTCTCTAGAACACACCGACAGAAGATACCATCGGGGCCTCGCTTGAATAGTAATGGCTCGTCCCAATAATAGTGTTTTAGATTGTGAAAGAATTTCTTATTTTGTTGATAAGTTAGATCGGGTGGAAGAACTCTCGTTGCTAAGTAGTTGGCATAGTCAGCATACCAGGGCAGTGAGATTTGAGTAGATACATCTTCTACTACTTCAGTTGTCTCATTATTGTTACAAAATTCAGGGCATTCTTTATTTGAGTTTTCAGATTCCATCTGGGCTACCAGGTGTTCGTATGGAAAATCATCATTGATAGGTATCTCTTCAGGTTTAAGATTTTCCATCCTAGATAGATGGTCAGCTACAAGATTTTCGGAGCCTGGTTTATCTTTGTTTTCCAAATCAAACTCTTATAAAAGTAAGATCCATCTCAATAACCTTGGTTTGGCATTGTGTTTGGCTAATAAGTATCTAATAAATGTGTGAACAGTGTAGAGAATTATTTTTGCGCCTACTAGATAGGAACAAAATTTATCTAATGCAAAAACGACAGCCAAAAGTTCCTTTTATGTAGCACCCTATATATCTATAGTATTCTATAGGAACCTTTTGCGCGTTTATGTTTTATTTTCTATGCTATTTTGGGAAAATTTCTCCTTTGGGATTTAATAAGGGTAGGTTAGGCTAGAACCTAAGTTTATTTATTATGATTATGCTCGCGAAGATAATTGGGATCCTCTGCATACGTATCCCCTAGAGGGAGTCAGAGCATCTGTAGCTCGGATCTAATGGAAACTAAGGTTTGTTTGGTTTGAGGGAGAAAGAAGTATGCTCGTCAAGGGTGAGACCTTGTGCCTACATATTCTCAAAAGGAGGTTGAAAAATTCAAAGCAATCGTAGTTCCCACTTATGTGCTAGTGGAAGCAAAAATTTTAAGAGACAACAACAAGTATCATCTTAATAAAAAATGTATCTAATCTATTTCATCACATACATATTTAAATTTTTTTTGATTAAATCTTTCATTGTAAGCATTGGGTGTTTTACTTGAGTGTACAAGCGTTACCACTTACAAGTTAAGAAAAATGGTTGAGAAAACATTGAATCTTTCATTGTAAGCATTGGGCATTTTGCTTGAGTGTACAAGTGTTGCCACTAACAGTTAAGAAAGATGTTTTGTTTGAAAAAGTGTTTGTTTTGAAAAATGTTTGATTTGAATGTGATGCTATAGATGAGATACTTCTTCCATAGAGATTATTCATGTTTTATCTCTTAGGAGAAATGTTTTGTTATTGATTAGGGGGATGCTTTTAAGAAGATCGTGGGTCCTTGTATTGTAATCCCAAGAGGAGGCTATCCAAGGGACATCGAGGGCCCTTGTATTATGAGTCAAAGAGGAGGCTTTCCGAGGGACATCGAGGGTCCTTGTATTGGGATTACAAGAGAAGGCTATATGGTATAGCTGGCTTGTCCTTACGAGTGATTTCACCGGGAAACAATACTCTTAGGATTCTATCCTAGCGAAGGTAATTCTTTGTATTAGAAGCCTAATAGGAGGCTGTTAGAGATTTCCAAGTCTCTTTATTTTCTGAGGCCCAAGAGAAGGCTAAACTCAACGAGGGAGTTCTTTTGTACGAAGCCTAATAGGAGGCTAACTCAATTGGGGAGTTCTTTTGTACAAAGCCCAAGAGGAGGCTAACTCAACGAGGGAGTTATTTTGTACGAGTCCCAAAAGGAGGCTATGGGGAACCTAGTTGTTATACTAGTTGTAATGTGTTATACCCCAAAATTTTCCCTCCCACTTCTCAAGACATTTCACATATCCATACTCAAGGATTTCACAAGGGTTGACCAGACAAACCCTCTCCTAAGCAATTAACCCAAGTTAGGGTTTTGCCATTCTCAAGTCAAGATGGACTTCCAATGCTTCAAGTGGTCATCATGCATCATCATGTGCTCCAAAGAATCACCATGTCAAGTTTCAAGCCTTACAAGTCAAGTTTGCTCAGTCAATTGCTCAAATGGTTGAAAATCAGCTGTATTGGACAAAAAGTCAATTGTGGTCAACATACAGTCAAACTTCATAATTTTTGGTCAACACCAATATTTTGAAGTAAAATTCCTCATTTGATCAAGGGTTGATCATGATTCCTCAAGAAAAGTCAAGATTTGATCAAAAGTCAAAGTTTCTAAAGTAGGGTTTTTCAGACAAAAGTCAACAGAACTTTGACCAGGAATAACTTTCACATACTTTATCAGAAATTTTTCCACCAAATCTCATTTTGAAGAGAATTCAATTCTCTACAACTTCATGTCTCACAAGCTTGGGCAGAAAATGCTTCATTTGGAAGTTATGGATCAAAATATTACAGGTCTTTTTAAAAGTCAACAAAAAGTCATCTTTTTGATAAGAAGTGTTCTTGAGCGTGGAAACTTCAATAAATTTAAAACCAAAAGGGCTGTTTATAAGACATCTTGAGCTTTCTAAAAATTCCAAGAACACCCAAAAATGTTAAAAATTGAGCAAGATACACATTGTGCAAGTTTCCAAATGGGCCTAACTTTTCTTGATTCAAACTTGTTCCTTATCTGAATTGGAACATCCAAGCCCAAGGCCACGTTTTTATCTTTTATTTTTTTGGATTTTTATTCATTTAAAACCAATTTAATTAAAATAAAAGATATAAAATCAAAAATTAAGTGCAAGATTGATTTTCTCTCATCCTTGAGGTCCAAGCAAGCCAATTAATCTGATTATTTGGAAATAATGAAGATTGACAAGTGATTTGATTGAAATTGGCTCAAAAAGGCAATATTTGGTTTTATTCCAAATCAAATTTTCTTTCATTGATTGGCATGATATTTCTTCACAATTCTTGACCTAATTCACTCTAGTATATATACACAATGATTCCAAATGACACAAGGACGAAATTCTAGCCTCAAAGAATCCTAAAAAAGCTTCAAAAAACCGTGACTTGCAAGCAACTATCAGTCAAAGTTTTGGATCAATTCAAGCAATTCCAAGCCTTGCAATCGATTCTTGGAGGTTCCCTGAATTGATCCAGATACTCACAAGCAAGCAAAACATGCAGAAATGCGAAATCAAGAACACGGTTTGCACAACTCTAACTCAAAATCGTTTTCTTATTTTCATGCATAATCAATTAAATTTAACCATATATTTGTGTTTGTGATGAAGTTTCGATCATGTCTGGATAGTTTAATTGAAGCTTAGGTACAAAATAAAGGATTCACCATGGCTAGGGTTTAAAACCTTGGATTAGGGCTTTCTGATTTAGGCAAAATCAGACCAAACTAAGGACATATTCGTGATCAGGAGCTTGATTGCAATCGAACCATGGCTTTACCTTGAATTTATATTGCTTGTGTTGAATTTTTGAAACTTGCAGGGGTATAGCTACAGAAGCGATCTGTAGGTAAAAGCTGTTGGTACGAACAAAAACCGTAGCTAAAAGTCTGGTATTTCAAATGGGGACGATGAAGCCTGCGCGCGTTTTTGTTTTAAAATTAATTTTCAGGAAATTATTTCCCTTATATTCATTCCGTTTCATATACCTAACACCAAAACAGGTTGGTTCAGATGGCAAGGCAGCGCGCGTGTTCACCCAGAGGACCTGGGTTTGATCCCTGGCATCCTTACCTATTTTTTACACCTTTTCAAAACTAACATTTTTTCCTATTTTCTTCATTATTTTTCCATTCAATTTAATTTCTTTTCAAATATTTTTCTAACACATCAAAAAATCACAAAAAATATTTTCTTTTTGCATTTAGGTCAGAAAAATGCTTATTTAATATTTAGCATAAAAAATTATATTTTGCATGCATATTTTAATTAATCGTTAATTAATCAAAAAATTTACTTTTAATTGTTTTTATATACTAAAATTAATCCATAAAATTCCCAAAAAATATTTTCTCATCTAGTTAGGTCTACTAACTCTAAAAAATTTTTCCTAACTCAAAATATCTTTTTTCACTAACATTATTTTCTATTATTTTGCAATTCGATTCTTTTCTCGATTATTGTAATTGCTTCCAGGTTGTAATAGTTAGGATTATTTTCTCGCATTTTCTTTACCAATATTATGTAACTTCTCATGAGATGTAATAGTTTAATTAGGTTTTACTTTCTGCACTCCTCAATTATGTAACTGCCCCAAAGCCATGTAATAGCGTAGGATTTACTTTCCGCACTTTACCTTTCTGCAATTTACTTTCCGCACCTATAAACTGCTAGTAACTAGGCGTGTATGGCAAGATAAAATCAACAGAGATCACTTCTAATCTCAAGATAACATATCTGAATTCAACACTCTCTCTTCACACATGCACCCCCTAGGGTATCCTCTCTCGTTTCCTTTCGAATAAATGGTCAAGTCCCTCGAATGTAGGGGTATCTTAGCATGGTTGCCTACAAACATATCATCATAGTCCCTTCGAATTAAATATCATAGTCCCTCGATGATCCTCGATGTTGCCTACGAATACATGATCTCGTCCCTCAGTTGTTGCCTACGAAAAAGTGATGATCGTCCCTACGAATGTGCTAGGATACTCCTACAAGTTGCCTTCTATGGCCATCCGATGTCCCTTCGAATGTCCCTTCACATCCAACGAATAAGGTTACCTACCAACTAATGGTATGGATAACACTATTCTAAAGGAAATTAAAATAACACAAAAACGACCGTTCTGAGTAGGTAATAGACTCTTAATTGCTTGCTCTATCAAAATACTTTTCACACCCCACACTTTCTAAAAATCATTTTCAAACCCTTTGTATACATTCCAACATGAATCATTACAAAGTTCTTTTCCAAAACAAAACATTTCCAAACACATCGTATACATTCCAGCGTGAATCATTACGAAGTCGAAGTGAAATGCCTTTTCAAAATCTTTTCAAATACACACAAAAAAGCAAGTCATAGAGTGAGCTAACGAAATTAAGAGCCCGTAGATAACTACAGATGGAAAGGGTGCTAATACCTTCCCTTTTCATAACCAACTCCCTTACTCAGAATCTAAACGAAGGTCTTTTCTTGTTCTTTTGACCTTCCCTTAATTGGATAAAAGAAAAGTTGGTGGCGACTCTTGCTATCCGCAACATTTGCGATCAAACGCAAAACAAAACAAGTCAGTTCTCCCACCGTGTTACAGAACTGGCGACTCTGCTGGGGAAAATAAAGAGAGTTTACCTTAGGGTCTTAGATCACTTTATTGCTTTCTGTTTGATTTGCTTTCTTTACTGTTAAGGGTTGCTTGGGTATTATACTTCTGGGGGACCCTACACCCGGATCCAGGTTTCCTTAGGTAAGTAGCAATAAATCGTCGCGACCGTTAGGCGTATACCAACGGTTAACATGATGGCTACATTAGTGTGACACTTTGGATGTCTCGATGGTCCTCATGTCCAGTTGAGGAAAGTATTTGGCGTCTGCGTGGTGTCATCAACACTAACTCAATTTCTAGAACCCTAATTGACCTATCTTGGCCATTAGAAGGTAGTGAGATGGCCGACTTTGGTGCAGACTAAGGTTGGTTGATACTCGATGCTACGCTCATTAAGATCCTACTTTCAGGATGTTTCGGTCGATCACTTGGTAGTCGTATTGAAATAAAGCCTACGAGAAAGATCAATGATATGACATTCCTAGAACCCGGTTACTATTATAGAACAGGATGAACCCACTCAAAACTTTGGTAGGGTAGACACCTATGCCTCATGCAAGCCTTAAACCTAGGGCTATTGTGTGAATTGTTTGTGCTTGCTACTTGCTTAAACATGACATCATGACATCATAACATCGCATCATCATATCATTTTTAATCATTTGAAGGACCTAGGGATTTATCTTTGCTTTGTTTTATAGGAGTTATGGCTTCCAGGAAGACTACTCGAATCAACCTCATGGGTATACCTTCTCAGCTCAAAGAATTGGTTTTAGAAATTCCAGATCATGCTCAGTTCATCAAAAGACATGGTTATCTGCTTGACTTGGTTATCTCCGGTTTTGAAGAAGATATGATGCACGTCCTATTCTAGTTCTTCGATCCGAAACATCATTGCTTTACATTCCCAGATTATCAGTTGGTTCCTACCTTAGAAGAGTTCTCTAAGCTACTTGGGATACCTATTCTTGATCAGATGCCATTCACCGGTTCAGAAAAAGCTCCAAAGTACGAAGACATTGCATCAGCGTTACATCTAAAGCGATCAGACATTGAAGCTAATTGGGAAACAAGAAGTGGAGTTAAGGGTTTACTTGCTACGTTTCTGATAAAGAAAGCTCGAGAATTCCTCAAAGCTATGAGTTTCCATGCATTCGAAGACGTTGTGGCCTTAATAATCTATGGTTTGGTGCTATTTCCTAATCGAGATCAGTTCATAGACGTGAACGCCATCAAGATATTCCTCACTCATAATCTTGTGCCTACCTTACTTTGAGACATCCTGCATTCTCTCCACACTCGTACTATCAAAAGACTAGGAACTCTCATGTGTTGTGTACCGTTGCTTTCCAGGTGGTTTATTTCGCACCTTCCTCAATTAGTGATGAATAACGAGAAAAGATTGAAGTGGTCTCAAAGGATGATGTCACTCTCTCATTCAAATATCCGTTGGTGTCTTTTTTCTCAAAAGGACTTCACATTCTTTGAGCGTTATGGAGAATTCCCTAACATACCACTCCTTGGCATAAGGGGAGGTATCACTTACAACCATTCTCTAGCTCTACGTCAATTTGGTTATGCTCGAAGAGATGGTCCTCATGATATGCTTCTCCAAGTTGTTGTGTTTGACTACGACAACGATCTCCAAAATTACCGTCGAAGATTTGTACACGCTTGGGGCATGGTAAAAAAGACTGATATCAATACTTTGGGACACAAAAATTCCATTCCTTGGGAACCTTACCTCAGATGGGTGCGAGCTCGAGCTCAAAACCTCATGATGCTGTTTACGCCTGTGCTACTAGTGATTTTGGAACCTGTCGTTATAGGTGATGAACCCTATACCATTCTCCATCCCGACATGCCTACTAATTTCGAAGACTTGAAGAGATCCTGGATTCAACTAAAAGAAGAAAGGGATACATTCGAAGCTCAGTGCTATGCAAGCGAGAAGAAGGTATTAGAGTTGACAAAGCTACTTCACGAGGAGCAAAACATCAACACCTACTTCAACCCCAAGAGGAAGAGCCCATGGGAGACTTAAAATTCTAGGAATTTGTTCTTTTGTTTTTCCAAACTATTCTTGAAAACTTTGCATTGCATAAACATCGCATATCATGGCATGACATTTCATAACAGGTACATTGAAGACTAGTTTTCTTATCCTCTCGCTGTTTATTTCAGCAGAAATGGCTCTTGAACAGTCTGTCAAAGATCTCCAGGCTCAGAATGCTCAATTCCAAGAGATGTTCACCAACTTGGTCCAAGGCCAGAAGGACCTGAAGAAGCTCATCACCAGAAAAAAGAAGACCATCAGTATTCTCAACATGGGAAGAAATCACAAGGGTGCAGCTAAGGTGGTCAGCCGCTTAGAAATCTCAGACAAGAGTGGTGAAACCGAGGGAAGCATCAGGAACAACGAAGGAAGCCGTCAGGGGTCTGAAAACAGAGAAGAAGACTATATGAGCGAACAGTATCCTCTTGATGACGACAAATACAAGCAACTTGAAGACCGTCTGAATGCTGTGGAAAATCTGAAAATGTCTGGGCTGAATTTTGATGATCTGAGTCTTGTTCCTAGCATTATAGTTCCCCACGAATTCAAAGTTCCTACCTTTGCCAAGTATGATGGCATCTCTTGTCCAAAACTGCATCTGAAGTCCTGTGTTTAGAAGATCAATCTCATACTGAAGACAGGAAACTATGGATCCATTTCTTTCAAGAGAGTTTATTTGGAACTCAGTTGGAGTGATATTATCAACTAGAGAGTACCCACATTCATACCTGGAATAACTTAGCAGATACTTTCTACAAGAAGTACCAACACAATGCTGAATTAGCACCCACCCACATGCAGCTACAAAGCATGTCTATGGGTCATGACGAGAAGTTCAAAGAATATGCCCAAAAATGGAGAGATCTAGCAGGCAGAGTTCAACCACCCTTGTCCAATAGGGAGTTGGTTGATATATTTATGGGAACACTGACAGGCCCATTCTTCAATCATCTGATTGGAAACTCTTCAATCGAATTCATCGAGCTGATACTAATAGACGAACGTATCGAAGCTGGAATCAAGAGCGGAAAGATTCAGGTGGAGTCATCTTCAAATGCTGCGAAGAGATCTTTTGGTAAGAAAGAAGCCAATGCTGTGTATGGTCAGACAAGCCGTGTCAAAGCTGATCGTACTCAATCTGTGGGGGTAGTTGTGATCTCCAATCCTACACCAGCGCAACCTCAACGAGACAACACGCATAGCCAGAAAGCGCCACGAAGATAGTTTACGAAGATCAACATGCCATTCTCGCAAGCTTTACAACACATGTTGAAAGCAAAGCTGATTACTTTGAGGGATCCTCCTCAACACGTCAACACTTCCTCTCCAAAATACAATCCTAATGCAAGGTGTGAATACCACTCCAACATCCCAGGGCACAACACCGACAACTGTTGGACTGTGAAGAACAAGATTCAAGACATGATCGAAGCGAGAGAAATTGAATTTGACCCTCCTGTCGAAACTCCAAATGTGATCAACGCACCAATGCTTGAACATGGTAAAAGTTCCAATGCTATTGACGAAGACTCCTATGTTTATAATGTGAACAATCTGACTATTCCTCTAATGACTGTTAAGAAAGATTTATTGCAAGCCGATGTATTTCCAGGATGCCCTGATGATTGTCGTTGGTGTGAATCTGAATCTGACGGATGTGCTTGGTTGAGAAGGCATATTCAACGCATGATGGACAATCGTGAAGTACTATTTATGAAGCCTCCATCTGTGGAGAACCTGTGCGAAGGCATTTATAAGAATCTGAAGATCGAAGACGAAGCCTTACCAGAAGTCTGGGATACCTTGGGGAAGCCAAGTGGAAAGTTTGATTTTATGGTTAAGTATACCGCTCCTGAAAGCTACAAAATTCCTATTGAAGATGTCAAAACAACCGGATGGGGTGACGATTTCCCAGAAGACTATGCTGATGTAAACACAATAAGGATCTCCTCTGCCGATCCTGCGCCTAGAGTGGCACCTCTCATCATTACTTCTCCCAGACCAATTCCATATTCCTCTAACAAAGCTATACCGTGGAATCATGGAGCCGAATTTTACTATCATGGAGTCAAGCAAGAACCTTTGACCATTGAAGATATTGCAGACGAAGCTTCCGATCCTGACATCGACAACATCACTAGATCAAGCAAGGTAACCAGAATTAGAAGAGGATTTTCTCCAGAGATCTCTCCACCAAAAGACACTACGACTCCAGCTCGCATTCCAGCTATCGAACCAATTCCCGAAGCTAGAGGGAAAGAACCAGTAACTCATCCTGCTCATACAGAAGTACCAAAGGAAGTTGCTGAGGGTACCTCCAAGTAATAAATGGATGAAATTCTAAAGACCATCAAGAAAAGCGACTACAATGTTGTGGAACAGTTGGGACAAACTCCGTCCAAGATATCCATGTTAGCTCTGTTACTATGCTCTGAGGCTCATGCTAAAGCCTTAGTGAAATTTTTGAAGAATGCTCACATACCGCAACACACTACTGCTGATCAATTCGAAGGTTGTATTGCTAGACTGACTGTTAACAATGGTTTAGGTTTCTCTAACACTGACCTAACTCCTGCCGGAAGGAAACACAACAAAGCCTTGCACATCTTCGTTGAATGCAAGGGCACTACATTGTCTCATGTGTTGGTGGATACTGGTTATGCTCTGAATGTTCTACCGAAAAGCACTTTCGACCAACTTAATGCTGAAGAAGTGGTCTTGAAGCCCAGTGACATAATTGTAAGAGCTTTTGATGGTTCTAAACAAACAGTACTTGGAAAGCTCATCCTGCCAGTTAAAGTCGGTTCCCAGACTTTTGACTCTACTTTCTTTGTTATGGACATCCGTCCAGCTTATTCTTGCCTACTTGGACGCCCTTGGATACATGGGGCAGGTGCCGTTACCTCTACCCTGCATCAGAAGATGAAGTACCCAGTGAAGGGGAAGATTGTTATAGTATGTGGTAAGGAAAAATACTTAGTAAGCCATCTGCAGTCGTTCCGATACCTCAAAATGGAAGGTGAATTCATCGAAACTCCCTGTCAAGTTTTCGAAGCAGTTCCACGAGTCATGCCTGTTGACTCTCCTGTCACTCCTAAAGTTACTAGAGTTCCACCGAGAATGGCCTCACTGAAGGACGCCCAAGCTGCAGTTAAGGAAGGAGGTCGTACCGTTTGGGGTCAGCTCCCTGATCTTCCTTTCAAATTTGACAATATTGGTTTAGGCTTCACCACCAAAGGTCAGAAGATGATACGTGATGAACGTGCCGACAAACTTCCCTTCCACATCAGCAAGAATGGAGTCCATGCCATAGAAGACGACGACAACGACTGGATATTCCCAACTCCAGACAACGGACTCAGCAATTGGATGACCGAAGATGTCATATCAATCTCCTTTGGATAGGAGTAATTTCTTTTTGTTTTCTGTTATGCTTTTCGTTCTTTATTTACGTTCAGACAATAAACTTAAAAGCCCAGTGCCTTGCCCGGGGCATCATGGCTCGTTTGTGAGGGTTATTATTTGTCATTTGCATATTTTCATTCAATAAAATTATTGGACTTTTGCATTTAAATACTGTTTTCTTTCCTTTCTTTTACTTTACTACCCATTCAAAAAGCTATGTGTTCTTACACAGACCCGCGTGATACACTGCAGATTCACTCCGAATCTCGTTGATAACAGCTTTGCTATTGCTAAATATGACTTCGATAATCCGATCTACCAAGCCGAAGACGTAGGTGAGGAAGATTGTGAGGTTCCAGGAGAACTTGTCAGATTGCTACAATAAGAAGAACAGGTTATACAGCCACACGAAGAGCCAGTCGAGGTTGTGAATCTAGGTACTGACGAAGACAGAAAAGAAATCAAGATAGGAGCGGGTCTTGAGAGCAATATCAAGGAAAGATTGGTCCAGATGCTGCGAGACTATATCGAGATTTTTGCTTAGTCATACGAAGACATGCCAGGTCTAGATATTGACATTGTGGTACATCGACTACCAACAAAAGAAGGTTTTCTCCCTGTAAAGCAGAAGATCCGTCGTATGCACCTTGAGATGTCAGAGAAAATCAAAGCCGAAGTTATGAAACAGTTCAATACCGGTTTCTTAGCCGTTACTTCCTATCCACAGTGGGTTGCAAATGTGGTACCAGTACCTAAGAAAGATGGCAAAGTACGGATGTGTGTGGACTACAGAGATCTGAACAGAGCAAGTCCGAAAGACAATTTTCCACTTCCTCATATTGATGTTCTAGTCAACAACACCGCTAAACATAAGGTCTTCTCCTTCATGGATGGTTTCTCCGGTTACAACCAGATCAAAATGGCTCCTGAAGACATGTAAAAGACTACTTTCGTTATATAGTGGGGCACATTCTGCTACAAGGTCATGCCGTTCGGACTGAAGAACGCTGACGCCACATATCAACGTGCCATGGTGGCTTTGTTTCATGACATGATTCATCACGAGATAGAGGTCTACATCGATGACATGATAGGTCGATCACTAACTGAAGAAGAAGATCTTGATCATTTGCGAAAGCTGTTTGATAGACTAAAGAAATACAGACTAAGACTCAATCCCAACAAGTGCACCTTTGGAGTCAGATCCGGTAAACTCCTGGGGTTTGTTGTCAGTGGTAAAGGTATTGAAGTTGACCACGCTAAGGTTAAAGCTATACAAGAAATGCCAGCTCCTCGCACCGAGAAAGAAGTCAGAGGTTTCTTGGGACGATTAAACTACATTGCCAGATTCATTGCACATCTAACCGCTACTTGTGAGCCAATCTTCAAATTACTGAGAAAATATCAAGTAGTGGAATGGAACGACGATTGCCAAACATCTTTTGACAAAATCAAGGAATATCTACAGAATCCTCCTATCCTAATGCCGCCAGTCAAAGGAAGACCTCTTATCATGTACTTGACAGTATTAGAGAACTCAATGTGGTGTGTATTGGGGCAACATGACGAGTCTGCTCGAAAAGAGTATGCCATATACTACCTTAGCAAAAAGTTTACCAACTGTGAAACAAGATACTCACAGCTCGAGAAAACTTGCAGCATTTTGGTTTGGGCTGCTCGCCGACTAAGACATTATATGTTGACTCATACTACCTTGTTGATCTCCAAGATGGATCTGATAAAATACATATTCGAGAAACCTTCTCTCTCCGGAAGAATAGCAAAATGGAAAATGATCCTGACCGAATATAACATCCAGTATACTACCCAGAAAGCGATCAAAGGAAGAGTAGTAGCCGATCATTTGGCTCATCAAGCCGTAGATGACCATTAGTCTATGCAGTTCGAGCTTCCAGACGAAGATGTTTTCTAGTTACTGATTATGAAGACCCAGGACCAGACGAAGGACCTGAACCGGGATCCCGATGGACCATGGTCTTTGATGGAGCCTCAAACGCACTTGGCAATGGCATTGGTGCCATCATTACATCTCCTACTGGAGGATACACGCCTTTCACCTCCAGACTTTGTTTCAGTTGCACCAACAACATGGCCGAATACGAAGCGTGAATCATGGGTATCAAAGCTGCTATTGACTTAAGAATCAAATTCTTGCAAGTGTATGGAGACTCAGCTTTAGTGATCAGTCAGATTAAAGGCGATTGGGATACGAAGCATCTGAATCTCATTCCATACCGAGAGCATGTTTTAAATCTGATCCCTTACTTCGAAGAAATCACTTTCGATCATATTCCTCGAGAAGAGAATCAGTTGGCGGACACTTTAGCTACCATGTCATCTATGTTCAAAGTCAGATGGGACAACAAAGCTCCCGAAATCATCATCGAAAAGTTTGACGAACCAGCATACTGTTGTGAGCTTGATACAAAAGAGAAACCTTGGTTCTACGAAGTGAAGAGGTATCTCGAGACTCAGGAATATCCAGGGCATCATCAATGACAAGAAATTCTTAAGAAGATTTGCATCCAAATTCTTTCTCAGCAACGGCATCTTATCACGACTTGTGCTTACTCCGATGTGTAGATCAGGGAACAACGGAACGAATTATGGAAGAGTTACACGAAGGCACATTTGGTACCCACTCCAGTGGACATACAAAGGCTAAGAATATTCTGAGAGCAGGTTACTATTGGTCCACTATGGAAGCCGATTGTCACTGCCATGCTCGGTCTTGTCACAAATGCCAGATATACGCAGAGACAGTACACATACCTCCAGTTCTGTTAAATGTTTTGATCGCTCCTTGGCCTTTCGCAATGTGGGGAATTGACATGATTGGAGAGATCAAACCCACCGCTTCCAATGGACATCGTTTCATCCTTGTTGCCATTGATTACTTTACCAAGTGGGTAGAAGCAGCCTCGTTCGCATCTGTTACCAAGAATGTTGTGGCTTGATTCATCAAGCATAATCTTATCTGTCGGTACGACATCCTCGAAAGGATCATCATAGACAATGGTACCAACATCAACAACAAATTGATCACCGAACTCTGCACGCAATTCAAAATCAAGCATCACAACTCTTCTCCATATCGGCCTAAAATGAACGGCGCAGTGGAAGTCGCCAACAAAAATATCAAGAAGATCAAACAGAAGATGACAGTGACTTACAAAGATTGGCACGAGATGTACGAACATCTACAGGGGCAACCCCCTTCTCTCTTGTATATGGTATGGAAATAGTCCTGCCAATCGAGGTTCAGATACCCTCAACCAGAGTCCTCCAGGACGCAGAGTTAGGTGAAGACGAATGGGTCTAGACTCGCCTTGACCAAATCAACTTGATCGACAAAAAATGGCTCGCATCCATCTGCCATGGTCAGATCTATCAGAAGCGAATGATCAAAGCATTCAACAAGAAAGTCAAGCACTGAGTCTACCAAGTCGGTGATCTAGTAGTCAAGCGCATCATCCTTCCACATAGTAATCCCAGGGGCAAATGGACTCCCACCTATGAGGGACCATTTGTATTTAAAGTAGTATTTTCTGGCGGAGCTATGATACTTAGCACCATGGATGGAGAGGACTTTCCACACCCTGTGAACGCAGACATAGTAAAAAAAATACTATGCATGAACGAGATCTGCTAGGTCGACTGACCTAGGCAAAAATAAGGGCATCCTGGCGAACAAAAAGGTTCGGGAAAAAGTTAACGATATATACACAAAAATGTACACCCGGCAAGTCGAAAACTTGCAAAGGCGGCAAAAAGGGTATCGGTAACCGAAAAAAGCGGTCTAGGCAAAAGTTAGGGATTTAAGCGTACGATTATGTCTCGTCCAGATCACCTACCTACAGATTACACTATTATCAGCTTCAAGATTCAAACGGCGCGAATCAGTGCTCACTTTCTACTGACAGCAAGGAGATGAGATAGTCGAAAATATATGAGCAATAGCATAATTGAAACTCGACAGGATTATTTCCGCATAGCTTTTTACTATTCTGACAATTTCCTCTTACTAGGATATTCGTCTCTTGTACACAAACTGCTTGGCCGTACGCCACTTTTCAAATTCAATGCAAATTCCTTTCCTAATTTTGTTGTTTTTTGCATAAAGTCCAATGATTGCTTTGAATGATTATATGCATCTGACAATAAACATCTGTTCACAAACATATGAAAAGCGAACGAACAAAAGTAATTACTACAGACTCTGGAAATTGAGATGACGACTAAAGTCACCAATACATCCCCCACATAGTTACTTTCACAAGAAATGCACCCACAGGATCATCAATCCCCGCAGAGCCATCGCTCTCCCTACAAGGATAAATCTTCTTCGACGAAGTACTAATCTCCTCCCAGCAAGTATTCCAATGCTTCAGCTTCATCATGTTAGCCCCCGAGCAGTGATCTTATCAGCTTCATCACGTTCGTCCCCGAGTAGTGATCTTATCAATTTCATCACGTGAGTCCGTGAGCAGTGATCCTATCAAACTTATCTAGCTTCTTAAGTTATCATGTTACATTGGTCCCCGAGCAGTAACCAATCATCAACCAATTACATCAGTCTCCAAGCAGTAACGGGTTATTCCATATCACATCGTCCCCCAACATGGTTTATACACAAAGATATTCATCCCCAGCGGAGTATCTCCCAATGATTATCATTCCCCGACAGCAGCAATATCCAGATGAAGCAACTCGATTTTCAAAAATCGTTTAATTTTCAAAAACAATGAAATCGCCACCTAATTTTATTTGTTCTAAAAGAAGAACGGGAAAATATAGATAAAATCCACGAAAATCGGATAAGACGGTCTACGAAATTAAGAGATATAGGTTCGGGACTTGGTTATGCAAGGGGAAGGTATTAGCACCCCTCACATCCATCGTACTCGATGGTACCCATTTAGTTCAAAGTGTGTTCGTGTGTTAGTGTAAAAATTTTACGATCTTCTAAGATGGAAAGGAGAAAGAAAGAGAGAAGAATTTTTTTATTATTTTTGCTCGCCTTTGGTCGTAAGACTTAGTGCCTACGTACTCCCTCGTGTAATGGGAAAGTCAGAGCACCGTAGTTCGACTAGAAAATGATTGTTTGTTGATTGATTTTAAATGAAAAGACAAGTCGTCATTTTTAAAGGAGAAGACTCGTCTAACGTCCACAAGGTGTGATAAAGAATAAAGGACTACGCACCAACATGAGGGAGGGTTTGAGAACACCTCTAGTACTCAAGTGGAGAAGTCGAAAACCTTGGGAATAGAGGAAGAAGCATCTCAATTATAAATGAATCGTGTCTAATCTTGAAAAGGGTTTAAAGGGTAAAAGGTGCTTGGACGCACAAAAGAAGTTTGAGTGAGTTGAAATTGATTTTAAGTTGTGGATGACAAGTATCAAAACATTAGGCTATCATCTAATGATTCGAATACTAGAAATTGGCGAGTGAGCTCAACCAATCATCTCTCATCCCAAAAATTTATTATGAAATAAGTGTTTTGAGTGAGATAAAATACTTAAATTATTGGGCTATCATCCAACAATCTAAAGACTTTAAATTCGATTAAATCGTCGGGCTATCATCCAACAATTTAAACGAATGTCACTTTATTATTTTAATACGGATAAAAGTATTTAGTTTATTGGGCTATCATCCAACAACCTAAAGACTTCCAATTCAATTAAATCGTCGGGCTATCATCCAACAATTTATTTGAATACCGCTCTAATTTTTTGACATGGATAGAAGTTTTATCTTATTGGGCTATCATCCAACAATCTAAAGACTTCAAATTGTTTAAAACATTAGGCTACCATCTAACGATTTAAACAATTTTATCCAAGTTTATTATGAAAAACATTTAATTAAATAAATAAATAAATTCTAAAGTGCCTAAAACTAAACCTAAATTAAATAAAAATTATAAAATCATAAAATTAAATATAAAATATATAAAGATTCTAATATTAGTAAATTAAATCTAAATCGAATAAATATTCTAAAGTTTACTAAATAAAATCTAAACTAAATAAAATCCTAAATTTACTTAATTGAATCTAAATCAAATAAAACTTATAAAATACTTAAAAATAGAAAATATTTTGACTATTAAAGAAAATTAGTTTTAAACTATATATTTATTTTTTTGTATCTTTGAAAATTATTTTGAAGATCTAAAATATATTACTTGTACAAATCAACAAAAGTAATACTATTTCTAAAAAAAACTTAACAACGAAAATAAAAATAAAATTTTTTGTTCTTTTAAAAATAAAGTTTTGAGTAAATAAAGTAAAACTAAATCTATATATATTTTTTGTATGAAAATTATTTTGAAGATCTAAAATATATTACTTCTATTTTATTTACAATTCTAATATAAATTTACAAGAACTAAAAAAAAATTATTCAAGAATTAACGAAAATAAATTTAAGAAGTACTAACTAAAAGAAAAATATTTTTGGCATTTTAAATATTAGATAAAAACATAAATATATCTAAATAAATATTTTGATATTTTATGAAAATAAAAATGAATAAATCCTAATCAGTGGGGGTGTCTGAAACAAGTCTGAAGGTGAAAAGAAGTAAAAAACGGGCTGGGCTAAAAAATTCGGGTAAAGGCTTAACTGAAATTTGATTTCAAAACCCTAGTAACCTATAACAACCACCACTTGCCTCCTTGCTACTATCATTATTATTATTATTATTATTATTATTATTATTATTATTATTATTATTATTATTATTATTATTATTATTATTATTTTTAAACTAAAAATCAGAAAAAACATATACTCTCCCACTCATGTACGCTCTGCTTCCTCTGTTCTCTCGTTCCAAACTGAAAATCACTCATCTCTTTCTCGGCCTCTCTTGCGTTTCTCCAGGCTTCTCTCTTCGAAATCAACCGGCAAGATAAACAATATATACAGACAAACAACAACAACAACAACAAACCCTTAATCCCTTCATATACCCTAATCCCCAAATCAATTTATGTTCAGAGGTAACAAACACATGAGGAAGAAAATTGATTGCAGAAAAATAGAAATTACAAGAGCATGAAGATTAGACAAATGGTACGTTTTCCTGATTTTTGAACTCGTTCTTGTTCTTCCTTTCTATCGAATCATACGGTTCTGTTTTATGTGAGTTGCTTCTACTTTGAATTTCTAGATTTGGCTTGGTGTGAGTCTGTTGTTATGCGTTTTGTTTGATTTCTGGGTTGCTTCGTCTGTTTCTGTTATTCTATGACCAGTGGGTTTGAGTGATTGGAAGCTAGTGGTTGCGGATCTGTGCGGGTTTGAAGGTTGCGATTTTTTTGGTTTATGAACGGTTGTAGTTGTTGGTTCTTGAAAAAGTATGTTGGTAGAGGTTTGTGACTAGCTGCTAGTGTATTTTCTGCTCTCTCCTCCATTATGGTAAATGATAAGCAGTTTATATAGCAGAGTAAGATTAGAAGAATTGGGCAACAAGTTTGAATTTTGTGGATAAGAACAAGGACAGAGGTACAAGATTAGTGTTGTAAAATGTTTGTGGAATGAAGAGTGGAATGACAATTTGCAGGGTAGTGGAGGAGTGAAATCTGTACTGTTTTGTGTAGTGGAATGGTGTGGGTGATCTGTACTGATTTTGTTGTATTTTTTTGAATTTTTTGCAGGTCTTGGTACAAGAGTGATGAGAGAGGTAGGTTTTACATGGTGGAGCAGAATGCAACGTGGAAAAGAACAAACAGAAGCAACACCAATTTTCTTTTTTTGTATTTTTTTTTTATTTTGTTAAAAAGTAAAAAAAAAAATCTAATTAATTGAAATCTAAAAATTAAGATGTACACAGATACGATGATGCATAATATAATTACAAAAATTTAAACTTAATTAAAAACTAATTTTATTACTAACAGAATGCCAATTAAAAATCCATTAATAATAAAAACTAATATTTTTAAAATAAGGTAAGAACAAAAATGTTATTCTAACAAAAAGTGATTTTTTTATATTTAAATCCTAATTTATTATATTTAATAGAAACCAATTAATAACTTCTAATCACTAAAATGATTGAAATTAAATATCACAATAAAAATAGAATTAAAAGATACAAACATAAAAATTAATTAATCTATTTAGGAAAATGTAAACATGATAAAACAAACTTTGATATTAAAATATGACTTATCTAAAAAAGGAAATTAATGCTAATGTCAAAGAAAAATATTAAAATTTCAAAATAAAAAATAAAATAAGAAAATAAGAAAATCTAAATTAATTGTTAATGAAATAGAAAATAGAAAATATTTTCAATGAGGAAAGATTTTAATTAATTCAAAACTTCTAATAAAAAAATGCAAAAATCAAGCATGAAATAATCTATAAATACAAACATAATTACTAGTAAAAACAAAACATTGTTATTTTAAAAAAAGAACAAAATTCCTTTTAATTCTTATTTCATTATTTAACTAATAGATATTATTTAGTAAATCTCACCAAATAATTAGAATTAATTAAATATTAAAAATAAAAATTAAAGTGAGAAAGGATGCAAATGCAATGAGTGAACGACTGTTCTTTTTTAATATAAATACAATGCAAGTAGAAAAATAGCAGGGTAAAATTTGGGGTGCAACACCAGACTCGAAACTTGGTCAGATAGTGCATCGGAGGAACCTACATCTCTCTTATTCCCTAGTCATAGGTTTCAAAAAACTTCAGATTCATCACCTCAAGTGATCCCTATCAGATTCGTCAAGCCTTAATGACCCTATCAGCTTCACCGCGTCACATCAATCTCCAAGCAGTAACAGATTATGCCATACCGTGTTGTCCCCCAGCAGGGCCTATGGGCAATGTAATCACCCTCCGCAAGATCTATGCACAAGATCCCCAGCCGAGTATCTGTTGATCGCTGCTATTCTTCCAACAACATTAATATTCAAACTCGAGAATTGGTCAGATAGTGCATCGGAGGAATCAGAAGCATCTCTTTTTCTCTCCAAGTCAGGGTTCGCAACAACCCTACCCCCCAAGCAAACATCAGAAATCCCCAGCAGGATGTTCCCATCTTCTTCAAGATGGATATGTTTTGAAATACATCTACATTCATACACCTATATTCATGCATCTACATAAAAGTCATAACGTATCCATACATCATAGTAATATTGTCATACACCCGCATACATCATAATTTGCATAGGACTAACCATATCCTGTCAAAAGTTTATCTCCCCAACAGGTAAAAACTATTTTCCAAACGGAAGGTTAAAGATTAATACCCGAAACAAGACGGGAGAACTATTTGAACGACCATGAAAATTATTTCCAGACAACAGGTCAAAGATTAATTCTCGAAACAAGATGGGAAATCTATCTGAAAGACCACACAAATTGTCTCCAAGCAACATATATTGGATTAACACCCGAAGCAAGACGGGAAAGCTATCCACATCCTTTCAAATATCCACCTCAGGAATAGCCAAGACGAAGGTTTATTCTGACTCCCTCTTATTATCAACATCCCTAGATGGCATCTTAAGCCCATCTCCGTTGTCTCTTCTACTCAAAAGACAACTATAGAGTCTAGCGTACGACTTAGCTTCTCCCGATGGCATCTTAAGCCCATCTCCGTTGTCTCTTCTACTCAAAAGACAAATACAGAGTCTAGCGTACGACTCACTCTCTAGCAACAGCTTCTCCAAATGGCATCTATAAGCCCATTCCAGCGTACCATCAGATGACGATTCTACTTCATACAACAACGAGTGCAAATTTTCAGGTGCACTCGAGTGTTCAATCATCTTCTACTTTTAGGTCACGAAAGGCAAGCATGCCAATCTAACCCTTCCAGTATAAGAAGATTGAATAGGGGAAAATGTTATACCCCAAAATTTTCCCTCCCACTTCTTAAGACATTTCACATATCCATACTCAAGGATTTCACAAGGGTTAACTAGACAAACCCTCTCCTAAGCAATTAACCCAAGTTAGGGTTTTGCCATTCTCAAGTCAAGATGGACTTCCAATGCTTCAAGTGGTCATCATGCATCATCATGTGCTCCAAAGAATTACCATGTCAAGTTTCAAGCCTTACAAGTCAAGTTTACCCAGTCAATTGCTCAGATGGTTGAAAATCAGCTATATTGGACAAAAAGTCAACTGTGGTCAACATACAGTCAAACTTCATAATTTTTGGTCAACACCAATATTTTGAAGTAACATTCATCATTTGATCAAGGGTTGATCATGATTCCTCAAGAAAAGTCAAGATTTGATCAAAAGTCAAAGTTTCTAAATTAGGGTTTTTTAGACAAAAGTCAACAGAACTTTGACCAAGCATAACTTTCACATACTTTATCAGAAATTTTTCCACCAAATCTCATTTTGAAGAGAATTCAATTCTCTACAACTTCATGTCTCACAAGCTTGGGCAGAAAATGCTTCATTTGGAAGTTATTGATCAAAACATTACAGGTCTTTTTAAAAGTCAACAAAAAGTCATCCTTTTGAAAAGAAGTGTTCTTGAGCATGGAAACTTCAATAAAGATGAAACCAAAATTTCTGTTTAGAAGACATCTTGAGCTTTCTAAAAAGTCCAAGAACACCCAAAAGATATAAAATCAAAAATTAAAATCATTTAAAACCAATTTAATTAAAATAAAAGATATAAAATCAAAAATTAAGTGCAAGATTGATTTTCTCTCATCCTTGAGGTCCAAGCAAGCCAATTAATCTGATTATTTTGAAATAATGAAGATTGGCAAGTGATTTGATTGAAATTGGCTCAAAAAGGCAATATTTGGTTTTATTCCAAATCAAAATTTCTTTCATTGATTGATGTCATACCCCAAAATTTGCCCTCCTACTCCTCAAGGCACTTCATACCCCCATGCTCAAGGATTCCTCAAGGGTTGATCAGACAAACCCTCTCCTAGACAATCAACCCAAACTAGGGTTTGCCAATTCTCAGATCCAGATGGATTTCCAACATCTCCAATGGTCATCATGCCTCCTCATATGCTTCAAAGACTCTCCATGTCAAGTTTCAAGCCTCACAAGTCAAATTTCCGCACACAATTGCTCAGATGGTTGAAAATCAGTTGTATTGGACAAAAAGTCAACTGTGGTCAACATACAGTCAAACTTCATGATTTTTGGTCAACATCCTTATTTTGAAGTTACATTCATCATTTGATCAAGGATTGATCATGATTCATCAAGAAAACTCAAGATTTGCTCAAAAGTCAAACTTTCCAAATTAGGGTTTTCGGTGAAAAGTCAATGAACTTTGGTGAGCATAACTTCTTCATACTTTCTCAGAAATTTTTCCACCACCTCTTGCTTTGAAGGAAATTCAATTCTGTACAACTTCATGTCTCACAAGAATGTTCAAAAAATGCTTCATTTGGAAGGTATGGATCAAAACATTACAGGTCCTTTTCAAAGTCAACAAAAAGTCAACATTTTGTTTTGAAGATTTATTGAGCATGGAAACTCCAATTGAGATGAAACCAAAGAGGTTGGTTAGAGGACACTTAGAGCTTTCTAAAAAGCCCAAGAACATTCAAAAATATGGAAAATTGAGCAAAATACACCATTCAGAAGTTGGGCATTTTTGAACAATTGCACAAAAGGAGATATTTGTCAAAATCCAATTTTTTCCAAATGGGCCTATAATTTTATGATCCAAACTTGATCATAATATTATTAGTGACCTATTGATTCCTTGCCATGACCACATTTTATTTTATTGATTTATTTTTGAATTTAAAACCATTTAATTCAAAATTAAATTATATAAAATATGAAAATAAGATATATTTTCAAAAGGAGTGGATTTTTATCAAGCTTGAGGTCCAAGATAGCCCACAAAACATACCAATTTCGTGATTGCTTGCACATTGAAGAGAAAATCAAATTTTCTCCAAAATTTGATTTTATTTGAAAGGAATTTATTTCACATTCAATATCCAATCTTTTTTCCTTCTTTTTGCTCCAGCATTACACTCTATAAATACCAAGCCTATTGCACATCACAAAACACGAAACCCTAGCCCCATACACAACCCTTATTTTGCCAAATTTTTTCTCAAATTGTCAAAAATCGAATTTCAATTTCCAGCAGGTTTCAAGGCAAGCCAACCATCCAAACACCCTCCTGAGGTTCCCAGCAATCGAAACCATCCCTTACTTGAAGCCAAGACTACCCAGAACTCGATCTAGAACTTGCTCCGATTTGGTATTTCTTTGAAATTCAAATTTCATTAATCATGCATTGTCAACTGTTTTCATGTGTTTGTTTGTGTTTAGGATGTTTATTAGAATGTATTTGATACTTTACATGTGAGTTTCCACGTGAAAATCACAAATCACCATGGCTAGGGCATTTGGAGCTGTCTCGATCGAACCGGCTCGTACAAGTGTTTTAATCAAAACCAATAGCACCATTGAACTCAGAAGGGTCGCATTAGGGGGAATAGGTCTTTCTCTTGCTTTGATTTCCATTATTTTGCAGGATTGGAGATCGGGCTAGCCGGAGAAGATGACCGGAGCCCTAGCTCCGGCGCTGACTCAGGCGAAGACCGGCTGACTAAAGGCGTGGCACAATGGCGCGTTATGATTCGTCCATTCATTCCGATCCGGGCCCACGCGTGCTGACTTGGTTTGAAACATATCCATGACACGTTGACATTCATATTCAATTGATTTCAGTTTTACAAACACAAAATGCAATGTGGCGTAGTGGTAGAGGCAAGCAGTCTTAAGGTTTCACCAAGAGGTCTCCAGTTCGAGCCTAACCAGGACCATTCCTTTTTGCAAGTTTGAAAACACAACTTTCTTATTTATTTTATTTTCTTTTAATATTTTCATTCAATTTAATTTATCTTCTAATATTTTTATCATGCATTTAAAAAACACCAAAAATATTTATTTTTTGCATACACATCAGAAAAATGTTTATTTAATTATTAAAATTAAAATTATTATTTTTGCATGCATATTTAATTTAATTTCTATTTTATCATTTAAATAGCTTTTAATTGTTTTTAAATTATCAAATTAACTCCAAAAATTCCCAAAAATTTATTTTATCATATTAATGTCATTATTTGCATAAAAACTTTTTCTCATTCAAAAATACTTATTTTTACTAACATTTTTCTCTTATGCAATTTTTCTTCCGTTTCCCGATTTTTCATCTGTTCACAGGTTATACCGTTTCGGACGATTTTTATTGCTTTTCTTTTCCAATTATGTAATTTCCTATGGGATGTAATAGTTTAATTAGAACTTTTATTTTCCGCACTTTCAATTATGTATCTGCCCCAAAGCCTTGTAATAGCGTAGGATTTATCTTTCCGCACTTTACTTTCCGCAATTTAATTTCCGCGCCCTATAAACTGCTAGTAATTAGGCGTGTATGGCAAGATTAAAATCAACATAGCTCATTCATAATTTCCAAGATAAAATATATGAATTGAACACACTCTTTTCACACATGCACCCCTTAGGGTAATTCTCTCTCGTTGCCTTTACGATTACAAATGGTCATGTCCCTCGAACGTAGAGGTATTCTAGCACCGTTGCCTTCAAAACAAATCATCATAGTCCCTTCGATACAAAGATCATAGACCCACGATGTCGCCTCTGAATACATGATCTTGACCCTCGATTGTCGCCTACGAAAAATGATGATAGTCCCTTCGAATGTGCTAGGATACTTCCTACAAGTTGCCTTCTATGACCATCCGATGTCCCTTCGAATGTCCCGATTACATCCAACGAATGGAGTTACCTACCAACTAATGGTACGGATAACGCTATTCTAAAAGAACATAAAATAACACGAAAACGACTAATTCTGAGTAGGTAATAAGACTTTTAGTTGCTTGCTCTATCAAAATACTTTTCACACCTCACACTTTTGTCAAAGTTCAAACTCTTCTCAAAACAAAACATTTCCAAACACTTTTTATACATTCCTACATGAATCATTACAAAGTCAAAGCGAAATGCCTTTTCAAAATATTTTTGTCAAACACACAGAAAGCACAATTTTAAAAAGTGATCTAAGAGCAACTAAGAGCCCGTAGATAACTACGGATGAAAAGGGGTGCTAATACCTTCCCTTTTCATAACCTTCTCCCTTACTCAGAATCTAACGAAGGTCTTTTCCTGTTCTTTTCACCTTCCCTTAATTGGATAAAAGAAAAGTCGGTGGCGACTATTGCTATCCGCACATTTGCGATACAAAAATCTCAAAGTCAGTTCACCGTATTACAATTGGCATGATATTTCTTCACAATTCTTGACCTAATTCACTCTAGTATATATACACAATGATTCCAAATGACACAAGGACGAAATCAAGCAAAACATGCAGAAACGCGAAATCAAGAACACGGTTTGCACAACTCTAACTCAAAATCGTTTTCTTATTTTCATGCATAATCAATTAAATTTAACCATATATTTGTGTTTGTGATGAAGTTTCGATCATATCTGGATAGTTTAATTGAAGCTTAGGTAAAAAATGAAGGATTCACCATGGCTAGGGTTTAAAACCTTGGATTAGGGCTTTCTGATTTAGGCAAAATCAGACCAAACTAAGGACATATTCGTGATCAGGAGCTTGATTGCAATCGAACCATGGCTTTACCTTGAATTTATATTGCTTGTGTTGAATTTTTGAAACTTGCAGGGGTATAGCTACAGAAGCGATCTGTAGGTAAAAGCTGTTGGTACGAACAAAAACCATAGCTAAAAGTCTGGTATTTCAAATGGGGACGATGAAGAATGCGCGCGTTTTTGTTTTAAAATTAATTTTCAGGAAATTATTTCCCTTATATTCATTCTGTTTCATATACCTAACACCAAAACAGGTTAGCTCAGATGGCAAGGCAGCGCGCGTGTTCACCTTGAGGACTTGGGTTCGATCCCTGACATCCTTACCTATTTTTTACACCTTTTCAAAACTAACATATTTTCCTATTTTCTTCATTATTTTCCCATTCAATTTAATTTCTTTTCAAATATTTTTCTAATACATCAAAAAATCACAAAAAATATTTTCTTTTTGCATTTAGGTCAGAAAAATACTTATTTAATTTTTAGCATAAAAAAATTATATTTTGCATGCATATTTTAATTAATCGAAAAATTAACTTTTAATTGTTTTTCTATACTAAAATTAATCCAGAAAATTCCCAAAAAATATTTTCTCATCTAGTTAGGTCTACTAACTCTAAAACTTTTTTCCTAACTCAAAAAATCTTTTTTCACTAACATTATTTTCTTTTATTTTGCAATTCGATTCTTTTCTCGATTATTGTAACTGCTTCCAGGTTGTAATAGTTAGGATTATTTTATCGCATTTTCTTTTCCACTATTATGTAACTGCTCATGAGATGTAATAGTTTAATTAGGTTTTACTTTCCGCACTCCTTAATTATGTAACTGCCCCAAAGCCATGTAATAGCGTAGGGTTTACTTTCCGCACTTTACCTTTCTGCAATTTACTTTCCGCACCTATAAACTGCTAGTAACTAGGCATGTATGGCAAGATAAAATCAACAGAGATCACTTCTAATCTTAAGATAACATATCTGAATTCAACACTCTCTCTTCACACATGCACCCCCTAGGGTATCCTCTCTCGTTTCCTTTCGAATAAATAGTCAAGTCCCTCGAATGTAGGGGTATCTTAGCACGGTTGCCTACAAACATATCATCATAGTCCCTTCGAATTAAATATCATATTCCCTCGATGACCCTAGATGTTGCCTACGAATACATGATCTCGTCCCTCAGTTGTTGCCTACGAAAAGTGATGATCGTCCCTACGAATGTGCTAGGATACTCCTACAAGTTGCCTTCTATGGCAATCAGATGTCCCTTTGAATGTCCCTTCACATCCAACGAATAGGGTTACCTACCAACTAATGGTATGGATAACACTATTCTCAAGGAAAGTAAAATAACACGGAAACAACCGTTCTAAGTAGGTAATAGACTCTTAATTGCTTGCTCTATCAAAATACTTTTCACACCCCACACTTTCTAAAAATCATTTTGAAACCCTTTGTATACATTCCAGCGTGAATCATTACAAAGTTCTTCGGATGGAAAGGATGCTAATACCTTCCCTTTTCATAACCAACTCCCTTACTCAGAATCTAAACGAAGGTCTTTTCCTGTTCTTTTCACCTTCCCTTAATTGGATTAAAGAAAAGTCGGTGGCGACTCTTACTATCCACAACATTTGCGATCAAACGCAAATAAAAATAAGTCAGTTCTCCCACCGTGTTACATAATGACATAAATAAACATGAACAATTATATGAACAAGTATATATATGACAAAGTGTGTGTGTGCATTCATAGGAGTTTATGAAGGAAATATATTAACAAGTGTTTAAAACAAGCAAATAAAAGCTAGTGTAGTTGGATATATACATAGGAGTATGAAAGAAATATATAAACAAGTGTTTAAAACAAGCGGATAAACTAGTATACTTGGATATATACAAGGGAGTGAGACTTGCACCTTAAGGGAGGCCCATTGGAATAAGAGCAGTTTCACCGAGAATAATGCTCCTCTTAATACTAGTGGAATTGGTGTATAAACAAGCGGAATAAAACTAGCGAACGATACTAGTTTATACTTGAATATTGCAAAAAATGGTTGAATATGTACACAAAGGGTAAATATGTACAAGGAAACTAAATATGTTCATAGGAGGGTTGGGACTTACACCGTAAGGGAGGACCATGATCGAGGAAAAAACCTAGTTCAGTTTGTATTTTCAAAGATTAATTGAATCGATCATGGAAAAGAGGTGTGTAAGTTAATTAAAAAATTTTGAAATTTTTGAAAAGGTTTGAAAAGTGAAAGGTATTCACATGATTGTTTTGAAAAAGATTAAGTTTGAAAAATCAAGAAAAAGACATTTTTGAAAGTATTTAAAAACATCTATTATTAACCTAATAAAAATATATCAAAAGAACATATTTTTTGACATTTTTTGATATAATCATAAAATAGGTATATTAAATGACAAGTGTGCAAAAAATCATCTCAAAATGAGAAGTTTTGATTGGTTTTTGAAAATGTTGAAGTTTGATAAAAATATGAAGAAAACAAGTGATAAAAATTAAGTTTTGGTCCTAAGGAGTGTTGAACTCATGACCTTAGGCTTGGATGTGAAAATATTTACCACTGAGCCATGTGCGTGTCTTGTCATTTACGCACCTTGAATTAAATATATTTGAAAATAAGTTTGGAAAATCAGTTTTGAAAAATAGTTGAAAATGGAAGAAAAGTGAAAAATTGGGAAAAAAAAGGTCTCAGGGGGATTTGAACCCTGGACCAAAGGCAAGGAATGACATGAAAGGCGCATGCTCTAGCAAAGGGGTAGTTGTTTCATCCATTTATGAAACAACAACCAATAAATATATATTAAACTGAAAAATTCGAATTTTGGAAAAAAACAGAAAAACGCGCCAAGAACAATATTCTTGTTCCTCATGATTTGATTTCGTATCTCACTCATTTCTCAATGAAATTGAATGATGTAAACATCAAACTTGCTCGAATTTTCACCAGGAACACAATGGTGGCAATTAAATTCATTTATTTTAAGTGTAAGGTGATTAATTTCTACATGAACACGAATAGCCCTAATTCGGACTTTTGATCATGAAATTGTGTAAATGAACCAATTCAAGAAATTGATTGAGGGTTTATGATCCTCATACATGCATAAACACAATAGAATATCAATTTTTGAACTAGAATTCAAAAATCATAAAGTTTAAAGTTGAGCAACTTACCTCTTCAAGTTGAAATCAAAATCCTCTAAGCAGTGCTTCCAGAAGTGTTTTGATGGTTTGTGTAGCTTTAGTGGACCTTATGGAAGATATTCGAACGATTAGAATGGATTGAAGTTAACTGGAATGTTCTAACCAAGTCCAACTGTAGCTCGAGCAAGTTGAAGATGTTGATGATGACTCTGGAGTTTCAGAAGTGATTCAAGGTTTTAGATCACTTCTATGGAGAGTATGGATGAGGTTTGAAGTGAAATATCGGAAAATGCATGAGTGGATTGAGAGTTGGAGGTTTAAGGCTCAAGTTATGCACCTATGGAGGTTTGAACATAATTCTGAGTTTGGCTAGTTTTTGTGATGGAGTAATGGTTATAACAACTTCCTAATGGTGTATAAAACAAGCAAATAAAAGCTAGTGTAGTTGGATATATACATAGGAGTATGAAAGAAATATATAAACAAGTGTTTAAAACAAGCGGATAAACTGGTATACTTGGATATATACAAGGGAGTGAGACTTGCACCTTAAGGGAGGCTTATTGGAATAAGAGCAGTTTCACCGAGAATAATGCTCCTCTTAATACTAGTGGAATTGGTGTATAAACAAGCGGAATAAAACTAGCGAATGATACGAGTTTATACTTGAATGTTGCAAAAAATGGTTGAATACGTACACAAAGGGTAAATATGTACAAGGAAACCAAATATGTTCATAGGAGGGTTGGGACTTACACCGTAAGGGAGGCCCATGATCGAGGAAAAAACCTAGTTCAGTTTGTATTTTCAAAGATTAATTGAATCGATCATAGAAAAGAGGTGTGTAAGTTAATCAAAACATTTTGAAAAGGTTTGAAAAGTGAAAGGTATTCACATGATTGTTTTGAAAAAGATTAGGTTTGAAAAATCAAGAAAAAGACATTTTTGAAAGTATTTAAAAACAGCTATTTTTAACCTAATAAAAATATATTAAAAGAAAATATTTTTTGACATTTTTTGATATAATCATAAAATAGGTATAGTAAATGACAAGTGTGCAAAAAATCATCTCAAAATGAGAAGTTTTGATTGGTTTTTGAAAATGTTGAAGTTTGATAAAAATATGAAGAAAACAAGTGATAAAACTTACGTTTTGGTCCTAAGGAGTGTTGAACTCATGACCTTAGGATTGCATGTGAAAATATTTACCATTGAGCCATGTGCGTGGCTTTTCATTTATGCACCTTGAATTAAATATATTTGAAAATAAGTTTGGAAAATCAGTTTTGAAAAATAGTTGAAAATGGAAGAAAAGTGAAAAATTTGAAGAAAAAAAAGGTCTCAGGGGGATTTGAACCCTGGACCAAAGGCAAGGAATGACATGAAAGGCGCATGCTCTGCCAAAGGGGTAGTTGTTTCATCCATTTATGAAACAACAACCAATAAATATATATTAAACTGAAAAATTTAAATTTTGGAAAAAATCATAAAAACGCGCCAAGAACAATATTCTTCTTCCTCATGATCTGATTTCGTATCTCCCTCATTTCTCAATGAAATTGAATGATGTAAACATCAAACTTGCTCGAATTTTCACCAGGAACACAATGGTGGCAATTAAATTTGGTTATTTTACATGAACACGAAGAGCCCTAATTTGGACTTTTGATCATGAAATTGTGTAAATGAACCAATTCAAGCAATTGATTGAGGGTTTATGATCCTCATACATGCATAAGCACAATAGAATATCAATTTTTGAACTAGAATTCAAAAGTCATAAAGTTCAAAGTTGAGCAACTTACCTCTTCAAGTTGAAATCAAAATCCTCTAAGCAGTGCTTCCAGAAGTGTTTTGATGGTTTGTATAGCTTTAGTGGACCTTATGGAAGATATTCGAACGATTAGAATGGATTGAAGTTAACTGGAATGTTCTAACCAAGTCCAACTGCAGCTCGAGCAAGTTGAAGATGTTGATGATGATTCAAGGTTTTAGATCACTTCTATGGAGTGTATGGATGAGGTTTGAAGTGAAAGATTGGAAAATGCACGAGTGGATTGAGAGTTGGAGGTTTAAGGCTCAAGTTATTCACCTATGGAGGTTTGAACATAATTCTGAGTTTGGCTAGTTTTTGTGATAGAGTGATGGTTCTAACAACTTCCTAATGGTGTATGGAGAGTGTTTGAAGCTTAAAATTGGTAAGAACTTGCAAGGTTTGGAGATTTGCAATTCTCACATTTTGGAACTTTGAAACTTGCAACTTAAGAAAAGAAAGAGATGTTAAGTTTTGTGTAAGTCTACAAAGAAAAATTTCTCCCGAAATTTTAAATTTTTACTAATCTTGTCCGAAAATTTTGGTATTGATTTGCTCCAGAGCTTGTGTTTCTGAAAGACCGGGAATAGTATATAGAGACAAAGGGATGATTGTTTAAAGGGAGGAAGTTCAGAATAACGTGACAGTGATACGAGTCTAACGTGCAGAGTTGTACCAGAGTGCTTAAATCCTTAAAAGTACACCTTGAGTAGTTTATCCACACAGTCTGGCATAGTCTTGATTCGCATGCAGGTAAGATTGGTTGTGAAATAAATAAAGATGGCACCAAATGATGAAAAGGCGGTAAAAGGCAACTGACACGCTAAGTTTGGTAGCCCTCACCAGGTTATTCAGACCAAAGGGAGTTGATCCCCAAACGTCGTCCAAAAGGACAATATATAACTGCAAAGTTTGAAAATTTCATCAGTAATTAAAAGTAGCAAATGATGCTCGTTTGGTGCTGAAATAAGAAGTTTTGACTAGTCTCTTGCATATGATGATCATCTTAATTCTTATTGCCTTAATTTGATTGTACGAATGAAAAAGGAGGAAAATCGGGATAAGACTTAAGTGGTACAAAGCATAGTTAGAGAGGTATCTGAAGAGGAAGCTCCAGGTTAAAAGGTTCTTACCGAAAACTCTTCGTGTCATGTGAAGGCCGGACAAACTACCTTTGGAGAAATGTGAACTAAAGTCTCACGTATGAGTACCGGATGCTTTGATTCCCATGAGTTCTTATATTTGTCGCTTGCAGACAAGCAACCGTTTAAGTTTGGGGGAGTTTTATCGGTGGTTTTTACACAGATATTTAGCATTGAACTCTATTATCGTTTCTTGTATTTGTTTAGTGTTATATGTCATTTTACCACATTTTATGCTTTGGTTGTGTGTTTAAGTGTTTTCAGGGTCAGAAGAATAAAATATGACAAATCGGAGTAAAAGAAGTGCAAAAATCAAAGTATTTGAGGCTACAGAGGTCTTGACACGGCCACCCGTGTCATGGGACACGACCTGTGTCAGAAATGGTGCAAAAAAGGAGTTTTGGAGAAGGAACAGAAGCTGACACGGGTGCCCATGTCAGCTGACACGGTCCGTGTCAGGAAGCCTGGGCAAAGTATGCTTGGACAGAGGCTGACACGGGTGACCGTGTCATCGGACACGGCCCGTGTTAGCCATGACGCTGAGAATTATGATTTTTTGCTATTTTATAGGGTTTTGGGTCATTAAGGGTGTTTTGGACATTTGGTATTGCTTGGGAATGACCTAACACTATATAAACCTTATGTTGAGAAAGAGAAGGGGACTTTTTGCCACCGGAGAGAATAATTTATGATAGAAGAGCAGAGATTCTACAGATTTGGGAACAGAGAACTCTTCATGTGCGAGAGTAATTGAAGATCGAAGACCCAATCTATTGTAATGTCTTTACCTAATATTTTGATTGTACTACTTTTGAATTCTATGAGAGTCTAAACCCCCCCAATGCTAGGGGGTGTCCCTAATTTGTTATGTTAAGAATATTGATCTCTCTATTTTAGTCAACATTTTAGTTCATTATACATCAATTTCATTATTTAGATTAATTCGTAGTTTAACCCTATGGGACCATAGGATTTCACTATTTTAACACAGTAGAGCCGGACGGTCGTGTTAAGGTTTTCTAAATAATGATATTATTAAGGATTTCACCTAGGACTAGGGTAATCCTATTCTAACCAGAATAGTTCTTGGTAATTGCATGCTTAACCTCTCTACTAATTTAAATCGAAATTGAAATTAGGAAAGAAGGTTAAAGATTTTGTCACTAAGGAATTAAGATAAAATAATATTGAGAATCGGTAATTAAGGATGATGAACTTGTTGAATAAATCAAAGAGTGAAGGTTATTACATGAAAAATTATACACTCACCCTAGCATACTTTAATAAACGAAAAGTCAATTTTTAATTTCTGCAAGGATTTATTCCACCCAATCTTAAAACTATTGTTTTTGTTCAATTGAATAAATCATCTAACTCAGTATTTCCTACGCAATCCTCGAGATCGATACTTGGGATAAATCCCATTATTTCTATATCGGTAAAAATAGTACACTTGCTATTTTTCTGATCATTACCGATCCCTTAGCCAGAGTTTTAATAATCGTTTCTCCAAAAATGGACGACAACACTAAACCTAACCTTTCCACACAATCAGCAGAAATAAAACAATGAGTAGCACATGTATCAATAATAGAAATTAAATGAGTACTGTTAATGAAACAAATACCTCTGACCAAGCGACTCTGCTTGATGTCTGGGATCCAGCCAATGCAAACACCTTCCCTGTATATCGAGCTCTCTTTGGTTTCTGACACTGGGTACTGATGTGCCCTTCCTCACCACAGTTGAAGCATATTACTACTTTGTGTTCACGTTCAATTACCTCGTAAACAGTCTTGCCACAACAAAAACACCTCTTCACTTCACTTGTGCATCCATTGATTCTATGCCCGGTTTTCCCGCATTTATAACACATAAGGTTAGTAGGAGCATCTCCCCCACTTGGCCTTCTGCCATCAACAACTCTCTGCTTGCCCTTTCCAACTGGAGCATTGTAAGGTCTTCCATAATTCTATTGTTGCCTGCCCCTCTTCTTAGTGACAGCCTTGTAGTGAACCTTATTGTCTTCTTCAAATATTCTGCAGCTATTCACTAAGTCATGGAACTTACGAATCCGCTGATACCCAATAGCCTTCTTAATCTGAGAACACAAACCATTCTCAAACTTTACGCACTTAGAAAATTCAGTCGTCCCCTCATTGAAGTGAGGATAGTAATTCGCCAACTCCACGAACTTGGCAACATACTTCGTCACCGTCATATCTCCTTGTTTCACTTCCAGGTACTCAATCTTCTTATTCCCACGAACATCCTCTGGGTAATACTTTACCAGGAATTCCCTATGAAAAACATCCCAGATAATAGCCTCACTTGTGCCTTCCAGTCTTTGGCGAGTAGCAACCCACCAATCATCAGCTTCTCTTGCCAACATATGCGTACCAAAACGCACCTTTTGCACATCTGAATAGTCCATGACCCAGAAGGTCCTTTCAATGTCCTTGAGCCACTCCTGGGCCCCTTCAGGATCATACTTTCCCTTGAATGTAGGTGGATGGTTTCTCTGGAAATTTCTAAAGCACGAGTTCCATCATTTCCACTAGCGTTAGGCTGATTCTACATTGCTTAAGCCAAATCCTAAAACACATTTGCAAGTGCACCGTTTCCTCTTCCATCCATTGCTATCTTCTACATCATGACATCAAACAATGGTTAGAATAAGCATATTGACAATATTGCACTGTCACACTACACTAAAGACTCGATAACCTGGATGGATGGACCGACCTGCTTTAATACCAATTGTAACACCCTATTTTCGCCATTTAATAATTCAATAAAATTAGAATGAAATAAAAGTAAAAACAACATCAAATAGGATGTCACATTTCATCATGTCAAAATTTGCTCAACATTAGTAAATAGATACATAACACATAAAAATTCGGATGAACCGACATTATCATCATTAAAGTCTTCAATAACTCAACTTCATTAACTCAACAGAAAAGAATTCAAAGTTAACCCAACATCATTTAATCATCACCGAAATCAACAAAATTCAATTTAAAAAGGAGTTCACAAGACTCCCAAAAACTATTCAAGAAAACATCAATTAGGCAAAATAAGTGTCCATCCCTGGTGTTACGTATCAGAGCAAGATCCGACTCAATCTACGCAAATACGAGGTACTGCTCCATACCTCAAGAGACTCTAATCCTGATCACCTTCACTTTACAAAAATAGAAGGGGTGAGATATCATAACAATATAAAAGTGAGTATGATAACGAATAAATAAAGTATAGCATTCATAATTATAATAATCATACTTCATGCATCAACATCAATACACATAAAAAATTTAACAATCACACCCAACAATTAATCAAACCACATAATAGTCATCAAAAAATTCTTGAATTCAATGAGACCAACTTCTCTAACTAGATGCATGTGGTACCAATACAATGTCACTATGCCATTTAGGCTACATCACCGCCATGCCATTTAGACTTCACCGTCGTCGCTATGCCATTTAGGCTACACCGTCGCTTATGAATATGCAATAAAATGCAAACATGTCATAATACATCATGCAAAGACACAACACACATCACAAGAGAATCAACATTCTTGATTACACTTCGCCAATTCTACAACGTCACCACATCATCACATAGCAAAACTTCTCATTTTCATCGTCTTATTCACAACTTCGCAATTCACATAAACATCAATATAAAACAAGATCTGCAAAACCACTTCATATTGTTTCTAAATAATTTTAATTAGTTAGAAAATATTTTTAGCTTCCCAACGGTCCAAACGACACCAAAAATGGACTCACGGTTTGAAAGTTACGAATTTTTGAAAATTATAATTTTTCAGGATTTCGCTCAGGAAATCGATTACCTCATATCGTAAATCGATTTCCCCAATGTAATAGGGTATTTTTCAAAATTTTACTCAGGAAATCGATTTTCCAATATGGTAAATCGATTTCCAACAGTCCAGTAGCCAAAAATGTGTATTTTTAGTTCATGAAATCAATTACCCTATATAGGAAATCGATTTCCACACCTTGACAGCAGAAAATTCTGCAACAATGCAGGTTGGAATTTTGCCAATTAAAACTATCAAAAACCCAATTTTTCAAGCATCAAATAGCAGAAATGTATCACCAAACATACCAGATTCATAACCATCATTTGAGGTTTAATATAAATCACTAAAAACACAAACTTTCACACAACATCGTCATCAATATCAACACACATACAATTCTTCATACATCAACAATTTCACACAAAACATAACTTTCTAATTATGTAGCCTAACTTTACCATAATCCATCATCCTACAAACCCTTATAGAGTTAGAACCCACCCTTACCTTTGGATTGAAGGTTCTTTCCCAAATACTCTTTCCCTAGCTTCCTTGTTCTTCCTCTTTTCTCACTTCTACGATCGAATAACAATTGTGATTCCTATTCCTTATTTTTCCCAATAATAACTCTTGGACCCCTAATTCTCAATTCCCATGTTTCCCTTCATTAAACCAATTATTATTTATTAATAATAAAATAATACTTTTATAATAGACTTAATATTAATATTACTATTAATTGTCTTATATTCTCTACACCCCCATTCTCTACAATTTTAGTCATACACCCCTCCAACACTCATCATCTATAATTCTAAGCCGTCTAATTATCAACAACGCATCACAACCATATCAATTCATAAAAACACACCGAGTCATCTATTTATTTTAAATAAATAAATTCTAATTTAAACCGGGGTGTTACAGGCGGGGTTGCGTTCGGAAATACATTTCTAAATTCTAGGGGCAATTTTGGTTTTTCACAAGCTAAGTGATTCCCTTAAATGTACTTAATCCTCTTATTGTTGGACCAATAATTCTTGGCCCAAGCTTGTTTAATTTTGTGCATTACTCTTCACTCAATTAGTGGTGCTCACGCTCCCTATTGAAAAACCAATAATTCCCATAAAATTCAAAGCTTAAACTCCGGACGCACCCAAAATGCAACCAATTTTGTAATTTTCTAGTTTCGTATAATACAAAAGTTAACTTCTAGACGAATTATAGAAGTTAACTTTTCGATTTTCCTGATATGCATAGTTTGTTTGATTTCACATGTTCCATCCCATGAGTTTTACTTCTTTAATTATGATATGATTTATATCGTTTAATTAAACTTTGTTGTGGCCTAACATGCATTGTTGGTGTCAATTCATTTCAAGCAGAAGTATTGTCTTCCTGAGCTCACTTGTTTTCAGCTTCGTCTTCTTGAATTCACGTGTCTCCGACATCATCTTCCCGGAGGCATGTGTCTTATGTTGCTTCCCTAAAATCCCTAAAAATCCAACATACTAAACTTATTGTTATCTCTCCTGATGTTTTTATAAGAGGCCCCTCCTACGCCCACTTCTTTAACAATTATGCATACTTTTTATAAATGGTTTAAAATATAAGGTTTACTAAAATATGTCAAACTTATTGTCTTGAGGATTAGTTTGAAACTTAACATCTAGATTATCCACTGAGTTATGAAATAAACACAATATCACGAGTTTAAAATGCATCTAGGAGTTAGTCCAAAAGTTAACTCCAAACTCACTTTTTCATCAATCCTTTTGGAGAAATGAAATTGGTTCAAATACGAAGTGTTTTAGTGTGTATTTGGGGCACCTGAAAATTAGCTTTTAGACTATTTTTTATTTATTTATAAAATAGAAGTTACTCACTTACAAAGTGTTTTAGCGTGCATGAGGTATCTCAAAGTTAACTAACTTCCATAATATTTCAAGAGCAATTTTGGGTTTTATAAGAGAAACTCTTCACTAATAAGAGTGAGAAGAGCAACTCCTTTCTTTTTCTCCCATTTTGAAACTCTCACACGCAGCAAGAACAATTGGCTCATTTGGCCCAATTTCATCATCAATAATTTTGTCTCGTCTTTAATTGTGGACTTGATCATAATACTTAGAACCATTTTTGAAAGTGTACAAGGCCGACTATTTCAGATGATTTAAAATTTGATACGATTAAATTGCGATTGAATAAAATCTCATAAAATATATATCACAGTTATTTCTTAATATAATAGAATTCTATATTTATTTTATCATATAGCTAATATATGATTAATAATATATAAATCTCGTGGCTTTAATATATTCATATAATTGATGTATTAGTTGGTACTCTTTCCGTCTTACTTATATTTTGATATTTATAGATCAGATATATTAATTATTTAATAAAATAAAAATTTTTTTTTATTTTTTATAATATGAAGCAAAATGGGTGATTATCAAATAGATTTTGGCCCCATGCCACTAAGCCATTTCATTTCCGCTTTAACCGGCTACTGTCGTAGTCTAACAATATCTTGCTAATGAGCTCCATAAAAACATCCATAAAAACAGCCGCATATTTTGATTACATGTTTTGTTTTATCTCTTTAATTCTTTGTTATTTGTAGGAACACAACAAAGTTTATTTCATTTCACAACCTTTCCGTAAAGTTCTCAATTCTATTTTTTAAAGTATGTTCATATCTTATATCCACGCTGACCATGCCCGTGGGCTATATGTCCCTTCCACACATATTCTAGGATTTTGTCACCCTCAATCTAAACTAACATCCTAAATTTGAGATAAAGAAAATAATAATTGTATTATTATAATCAAGAAAATTGATTTTGCTCAAAATTAACTTGATTCAAATGCAATCATGAACATAAATATTAATTTTACATTTCATTGTGATTTTTTTATTACAAGAGATTAGTTTCTACAGTTATAATAGATGATTTCTATCAAAAAAATATAAATAATTTATACATGAAATAAGTGAGACTATATATAGATTTAATTATCAACTACTAGAGTCTCACACCTCTTCTACTATCAACTATGAAGTAAACTACAACTACAAGTACTAGCTAACAGCTATATGTTCATCACATTACAAACTCATTTGCATAAATAATGGACTGGTTCTCTTGGTTATCCAAGACCAACCTAGACCCTTTTCTACTCTACGAGTATAGCCTCACTTTCACCCGCAATGAGCTTCAATTACAAGACTCAATCCACTTCACCCATGAGTTTCTTCAAAGCATGGGAATTTCAGTTGCCAAACACAGGCTAGAAATTCTCAAGCTTGTCAAAAACAAAAATGACAAAGTGCCGAAAAACACCAATAAGTTTTCTATCAAAAAGTATATAAGGAAATGTCTTAGCAAGCTCATTTTTCATGAACAAGAAAAAAACATGAACACGATTTCATTGCAACAAGAGCAAAATTGGAACCAAGGGAAATGGAGAAGAGCATTGGTAAGTGAGGAACTCAAAGGAGGAGAAAAGGGTATGCATAGAAATAGGAAAATGGCATTTTCAGGGCCTTTAGATGGAAGAATGTATGATGAGAAAATGGTAATTACCAACAAAAAAGATGTGAAATTTTCAGGTCCTCTTGATGGAAAGATGAATGAAAGAAAAATGGTTTACACAAATAGAAGTCCTATAAGAAATAGGCCTATTGATGAAAGGTATATGGACACTACAACAAGAAGTCCAAGATTTTCTGGACCTATAAGCCCAACTGATTTTCGTCTTCTCTACAACAAGACAAAAGATGATTATGATTTTGAGGATTCTGAAATGTGGCGTGCATTGTTTGAAGATCTTAAACCAACTTGAGTTTCTTTTTTGGATTTTTCTTGGTGTGACATTAACGTTTTCTATTGCAATACGATGGTTCTTGAATTTTGTAATATTTTCTTTTTGGTGTTTCTTTTTGTTTTTCTCAGTCCACTAGAATGTTTCATTACGTTTCAATGTGTTTTCACATGACGTTTGGCGTGAATACAAAAGATTACGGTAAAAGCAAGTTGTATGTCTCCGATTTAAGATTTTCCTAAGTAATTAATATTAGTGATTTTTACTCAATGATAAGTCCTAGTTGCACAAACATATGTCCTATGTGAACGTTTCATCTAAATTATAACTCATACATTGGGAAGCATATTAAATAGGATTGATAATTGTCTATGAATTAGCCATTAATTTAGGATGAATTAATTATCTATTCTGTTCTATGCTCATTACATTGGTGTGCATTTGTCTAGAGAAACTACCACATCATGGTGCTAACATGTGAAATGGATTCTTTCCTATATGATCATTTAAATCATCACCTTTAATTATAAATAAAAGGGAAAATAAAATTTTCAAAAAATAATAATTTTAGACAAACATGTAGACACTTAAAAAACAAAGAAAAAAAGAAATGGAGAAGATTTATGATGGCTAATCAATTAAATAAGTGTCTCATGCTAACATGTGACCAAGGGCACGTGTTAAAAATAGGATACCCTCTCTTAATACCACGGGCTGGTAGCCAAGGTAAAAACACAACAACGTGTAACATATCATCATAGTTGTAAAGATTGTTGGAAATCTACCAAAATCTATGATGAATTTCTATCAATTTTGATGAACAAGATTGATATCACCACACAATAACGATGAACAATTAAAGAAAAGAAGAAGAAGAAGGAAGAATTATTTTCTGCAGAGTAACTTTCTGCCCACAAATTCTAGAAAACTTATTCACTTTGCAACTGCAAAATTATGTGAATACAACTTTATTACAAAATTAGGGCTTGCTCCCTCTATTTATAGATTTAGGTTAGCTTGCTCCCTGAGCTAAAGCCCAAAACTATAAAAGCCCAAAATATCTATTTGGAACTAAATCAAATCTATTATATTCTAGATCTAAATCAAAACTAAATCTAAATCTAAAAAAAATCAAATATGTGGGCAGCCTGCATCGACACACAAGCTCTTCGACTGGGTCGGCTTCCTTCGAGCAACCTGCTTCGATCCACCTCTGACCCTTCGACGCGCACATAGTTTCGACACACATGAATTACTTTCAACACACCACTTAATTCATTGTGTCTAAACTATCTACATTCATCATTGCTCTTCGTCTTCGAAATACTTCGACCTGCACACCCTTCGTCATAATGTCTTCTATCTGATTCTCAGTTCTGCAGTGTTGTAAATTCATCTTCTCATCTGCTACATGCTCTCGAAGATAATGGAACCTCATTTCGATGTGCTTGCTTCGACCATGAGTTATCAGATTCTTCGCCAGGTTGATAGCTGACATGTTGTCCCTCTTAATGGTAATTGCTCCATGATCTTTACTTGTAATTTCTTCGACCAAGTTCATCATCCAAGTTGCTTGACATGCACAAAGAGAAGCAACTATGTATTCTGCTTCGCATGATGATAATTCCACAACTGACTCCTTTCTCGAACTCCAAGCAACTGGCGCACCACCTAACATAAACACATATCCTGCTGTAGATTTTCGATCTTCAACATCACTACACCAACTCGAATCTGTGTACCCCACTAACTTGCATTCTTTTCCTTTATCAACTATTGGAAATAAAATGCCTGTAACACGGTGGGAGAACTGACTTGTTTGTTTTGCGTTTTATCGCAAATGTTGCGGATAGCAAGAGCCGCCACCGACTTTTCTTTTATCCAATAAAGGAAAGGTGAAAAGAACAGGAAAGACCTTTTATTGATTCTGAGTTCGGGGGGTAATTATGGAAAGGAAAGGTATTAGCACCCTTTCCATCCGTAGTTATCTACGGGCTCTTAATTACTTAGCTCACCTTTTGAAAACTTGCTTTTTGTGTGTGTGTGTGTTTTATTTGAAAATATTTTGCTTTGACTTTGTAATGATTCCTATATAATTTCTCAAGAATGTATATGAAGAGTTTGAAAATATTTGTTTGAAAATGTAACTTTGTAATGATTCTCGTATGAATGTATACAAAGTGTTTGTTTGAAAGTATTTTTGAAAAGAGTGTGAGGTGAGAAAAGTATTTGTTTAGAGCAAGCAATCAAGAATATTACCCACTCGGAAGGTCATTCTTGTTATTTTCCTTCTCCTTTAGGGTAGCGCTATCCATACCATTAGTAGGTAGGTAACTTTATCTGTTGGATGTGAAGAAACGAGCATAGGGTCATAGTATGGTTATTGAAGGAAACATTGTAAGGATACCTTATCAATTCAAAGGGACGATCATATATTCGTAGGCAACAATCAAGGGTCATTGAGGGACTATGATCTTTTAAGGGACTATGATGATTTTGAATCGAGGGACTTTTGCTAATGGTACCCCTACGTTCGAGGGACATGGCCATTTTTATTTGTAAGGCAACAGGAGAGGATACCCTAAGGGTGTAACTGTGAAAAATGTGTTAAATTCAGATATTTATCTTGATTAGGGTTATCTATGTTATTTTTAATCTTTCCATACAATCCCTAGTTACTAGTAGTTAAATATATACAGTTTATAGGGGTGCAAAAAGTAAAAGCGCGGAAAGTAAACCCTACGCTATTACAAGGCTTTGAGGCAGATACATAATAAGAGGTGCGGAAAGTAAATGCAGAAAGTAAACCCTAATTAAGCTAGTACATCCTGTGAGCAGATACATAATAATGAAAAATATGCGAGAAATTTAAACCTAGCTATTACAACTTGAAAGCAGTTACAATAATCGAAAAAGTATCGAGACAAGGATTAAATTTAAATAACAGGAGATAATGTTAGAAAAAAGATTTTGATGTTAGTAAGAAATGTTTATGATTAGTAAGAAAAACCTAATTTAATAAAGAAAAATATTTTTTGTGAATTTTTGTAGTTGATTTTAATTAAGAAAATAAATTAAAGTTAATTTAGAGTTAATTAAGAAAATAATTTAAATAAAAAGAAAATAACATTTTTTGAGTCACAAAAAATAAATAAGTACTTTTAAAACCTAAATCTAAAAGGAAAAATATTTTTAGGGTTTTTTGTTGTATTTTAAAAAATATTTGAAAAAGAAATTAAATTAAGAAAATAAAATAGAAAAGAAGAAAATAAGAGAAAATAGGGTTAGTATGAAAAAATGCCAAAAAATTGGTGGGAGGCCGGATTCGAACCCAAGACCTCAAGGTGAAAGGTCTCCACACTCTTGCCATCTGAACCATCTGCCTGAGCAATTAGTGGAATGGAAAGAAATTAATATATAATAGAATAAAATTTTAAAATATAGTAAAATTTGAAAAACACGTGCGAAGAGGGTTGTCTTCCCGTTTTGAATTTTCATGTGACCTTTACCGACGGTCAGTTCATCGCTAAAGCCTATAGTGACAGCCTCGTTTGTCACTATATCACCTGCAAAATCAAATCTCACACAATACGTAATATAAATTCCAGGTAAGGGTATGAATCGATTAGAAAACACCATCTGAACATGATGATGCCATCGATTTGGTCCAATTATACTTGTAATCAAAGTTCCCAATTCAAAGCTCATAAACCTTAACCATCGTGTTTCACGATTCCTGCACTTAAACTCAAATTAACTAATCCAGAAACATTGCATAGGTTCTGACGATCATCAATATACAATTAAAACATGTTTATGATGCGTATATGATCAAAATCGAAATTGAAAAATAAGTGGGCAAACTGTGATTTTGAAATCGTGTTTTAGGAAGTGTTGATGATCTATGATGGCCTAGAACGCTTCAGAGGAGGTCAAGGAAGCTGTTTAGATGCTTGGAATGGCTTGAATCGATCTGAAACCTTGTTGCTACCTCCTAGTTCTTCACGATTTTTGAGATTTTGCTAGGGTTCTTGGAGGCAGGATCTCGTGTCCCTTGCATCTGATGTTGTTGTGTACTTATAGGCAAGTGTTTTAGGTCAACAAAATTGAAACAAATATTTGTAATTGGCATGACTGAAATTTGATTTGGAATTGATTCAAAACTTGTTATTTTTGGATCAATCTTGTACCAATCAAGCTTGCAATGATTTGCTTGATCTCCAAGGCAATCTTTGATTTATCTTCTGATTGAAAAACAAATCTCATGCGCCTCATGTAATAATTTGATATTTTATTTTATTTAAAATTGAATTAAAATGAATTAATCCAAAAATAAAAATAAATAAATAAGACCATGGCGTGTAAATGGGCTTTAGAAGCTCTTGGAAATGTTATAAACAAGTTTAGATCAAAGAAATATAGGCCAATTTGGAAAATTTTCAAGTTTGATCAATACTTTCTTCATGCATTTCTTCAAATTTCCAATTTTGCGCAAGCCGTAACTTGCTCAATTTTTATCTTTTGAGAGTGTCCTTGGAATTTTTAGAAAGATTAAGATGTCCTCTAAGAGCTCCTTTTGGTTTCATATTCATTGATGCTTCCATGCTCATGTACACTTCTTTGAAAAAAGATGACTTTTTGTTGACTTTTAGAAGGACCTATAATGTCTTGACCCATATCTTTCAAATGATGCAGTTTTGGTAGAACCTTGTGAGAGGCAAAGTTGTAGAGAATTGAATTCCATTTAAAATGAGTTTTGGAGGAAATTTTTTTGATGAAGTATGTGAAAGTTATGCTTGGTCAAAGTTCTGCTAACTTTCCCTTAAGAAACCCTAATTTAGAAACTTTGACTTTTGATCATTCTTTGAATCTTCTTGATGAATCATGATCAACCCTTTATAAAATGATTAATGTGATCTCAAAATCTTGATGTTGACCAAAAATGATGAAGTTTGACTTTATGTTGACCACAATTGACTTTATCTTGAGCAATTGATTGAGCAAACTTAGGTTATGAGGCTTGAAACTTGACCTGGTGATACTTTGAAACATATGAGGAGGCATGATGCTCACTTAAGGCATTAGAACTCAAATTTGTCTTGAGAGAAACAAAATCCTAGTTGTGAGTTGATTGCTTAGGAGAGGGTTTGTCTGATCAACCCTTGAGAAATTCTTGAGTATAAAGATATATCTTGACCTCAAAAATAGGAGGGAAAATTTTAGGATATAATAGTTTCCCCTGTTCAATCTTCTTGTACCTGAAGAGTTAGATTGGTATGCTTGCCTTTCGTGACCTGAAGGTAGAAAATGATTGAGCACTCGAGTACCCCTAAAATTTGCACTTGTGGGTGTATAGAATGAAACCATCGACTGACGATATATTGGAATAGGCTTATAGATTCCATTTGAAGAAGCTGATGCTGGGGATTGAGTCGTACGTTAAACTCCATGATAGATTTCTTGGAAAGGGACATGTGTCCCACGGTCGTTTGGGAATGAAAGTTATTAGCATGCATTAATTTTTAACCAGATATGCAACAATCTGTAGATGGAGAGATAACAATGTATAGTTGGAGATGGGATTAAAGATGCCATCTAGAGATACTGATGATAGGAGAGTCAGAATAAACCTTCGTCTTGGTTTTATTTGAGATAAGCACTTGTCTGGATGTAGATAGTCGCCCCGTCTTGTTTTGGGAATTGATCTAAAGTCTGCTTTACTTGTAAACCCATCTTGTTTCGGGAGTTAATATTGGCTTAGTTATATAGATAGTTTCCCAGGATCGAGGAGCCCTATGCTCTGATCCTTCCAGAGGATAAGATCATTGGTGCGATTGAGGGCAGACAAGATAGCTGCCAAGACTAGATCCTTGTTGGTCGGTGATGGTACCGAAGGAGGAAAGGTGACGGTGCCGTCTACCTAGTCCTTGGATTTTTTATTATCCAAGGGAGAATCTTGGTCGCCAACTTCGTCAGAATCGGGGGAGGCGGCCATGCCATCCCTACTTTGGACGAAATCCACGAGATGAGGAAAGACGTCGCTCCTATCTGTCTTGCGGACAGGCGAGGGGAGGGTCTTGATCAAAGCGGACAGATTGTTGCTTTCAGCCATCTTCTTGGCGGTGTTGAGGTATCTTTGGTCTTCTGGATTCTTGATGAGGAATAAAGACATGGAAGATAGTTCCCACATACGACGCCACTGATCTGATAAGTGATAAAAATCGGAGACGGCTGGAACAATTGATGATCCTTCGAGCAAGTTGACATTGAGGAGAGGGTGATGTACCTGCAAGGTACTCCAATGCTAAAGTAAGCACATGTTCAAGGAAGAGGGTAGAAAATATTAGGGTTTGAGTGTAAGATATTGATACCTTACCCTCAAAGGTATAGGGGGTTTATATAATGAGCTTAAGAAGACTCTCATTGGTTGCTATATTCGGGCCGAGATATGCGGATCCGCGAATATAGTTGTCCGGGTTGACTAGGTCAAGTCGGGTGATGATGCCCGGAATTAGTCGTTATGTCGACCCGATGGGGACATAACAGGAATAACCCTCGATGAGGAGAGTTGGTCCGATCTGCTCAGCATCCGTCAAGCAGAAGGGTTCTGGCCATGTGCAGAACGGGCCGATGATGTCCTTTGAAGGCCTTTCGGTCTGTTTGACTCATCACGGGGCTCGAAGAGATGGCTTACCTAACAGCCATTCAGGCTGTCCAGAACGCATACACATATAGATGACAACATAACTTTATATTTGGTCATTTATACACTACCTAATAATAACAAAACTCATCATATTTGGACAACAACTTTCCGTTTAATATGTAAAAATTTGATTAGACAAAAGTGAAATAATAAACATAAAATAATAGCATAAAACAATATCAAAAATATTATAATTAAACAAAAAAATAGAAGAGATGAATGATTAGTGAAGATGAAAAAGAAAGAACATAAGAGAAAAGAGATTAGAGATGAAGATGTGTGATAAAACGAAATTGAAAGAGGAAACATTTGCATAAAAATGAGAAGGTGAAAAAGAAAGAATATAAGAGAGTAGAGATTAGAGAAGAAGAGACAAGATGTAAGTGTTGAAGATGGTGAGATAATGCTACGAGAGATTTAAGAAGATTGAAACTGAAACCATAAGTGTAAGGATGAGAAAATTGTTCGTAATCATAAGGTTAATATATAATAAGTTTAAATTTGTGTTAGATGTGAGTTAAGTAAAATTTAGGTTGTGACATTATGCGGTTTGATTCGGTTTGGTTTAATTTACAAAATACAAACCGCAAATCGAACCGAACCATGCGGTTTTGTTAAAAGATGATCAAAACTAATCCGAACCAAATGCAATTTTTTACGGTTTCGATTTGATTTGGTTTGGTTTGTGATTTTCTATTAGGTTGGTTTGGTTTTGAACTCCCTTACTTAAAATCAGGAGCAAAATTAGTAAAAACGGAGATATATACACTCCCCGTTTAGACAAAATCAGGACCAAAGTTAGTAAAAACAGAGGTATATATACTATCCGGGACAGTTAAAATTTTTTGCTCAATCCTGACTCCACCGCTGTTAAATTGATGATGTGGCATAATTAATTTTCAGGTCATTTATAATTATTTTTTATTTAAATTAATTTTAAAAATATTAACTTAAAAATTAATAAAATTACAATAAATTATCATACAGTTTTTGTTAAATTTAATTTAATTCTAAATTAAATTGAAGTTGATTTTTTTAACTTAGAATTGCAATCTAGCCATAGCTGTAACCAAAGTTCTACAGTATAGTATAATAAAAAATTGAATCTATATGGAAAATCACTAATTGTTGAAAGACACTTGGATAAAGAAAATTTGTCTTCTCTATTTCTTTTAGTTTAGTTGAAGACGGTACTCAAAAATCTCACAGAAAATTAAATCTGGAATTTCGCCCTTTATTATTCTTCTCTTTTCAAAATTGGATTAATTTGGAATTTTGCCCTTTATTATTCTTCTCTTTTCAAAATTGGATTAATTTATATGGTACAGAACTTTTTAGCACTCATTTTTTCCTGGGTCAATTTCTTCCCTTCTTCTAATTCAGTAACTTCCAATGCTTCCAACTCAAATAATTTCAATTGTAATTTGAGTTCTTCTGCCACCTTTCACTTTTGATTTTGTTGAAATAGATAGATTTTAAGTGTTTTTTCATTTTTTTGATGTAAAATAAATAAAATTATCATATGCCTACTTAAAGATATATTCCTGCCGCATAAAGCATCTGGTGCAATGTTGTCAACATTAGTCAACATGCTATGCACAGTTAGTTTTGAGAAATGCTTGGCCAGGATTTCTTTAATGAAACTCACAATCATAATTACACAAATGAATGAAAGTCAAGTTAATTCTCAAAAATTGGAAGGATGAAAACATGAATAAATCAACTTCAATCTAATTTAAAAAACAAGTTAAATTAATTTTAATTGAATATTTATGATAATTTAATTTAGTTTAGTTTATTTTAATTTTTTATTTAATATTTTTATAAATAATTTAAATAAAAAATAATTATTAATGATATATACATTGTTTTTTATCACTTAAATTACTTCACATCATCCATTGAATTGTCATGTAATTTAAAATGACACTTAAATTGGATGAGGGACTACAATTCATTAAAAAAAAATATATAAAAAAAAAAACTAAAATCATAGATTTTAACATAAGGAGATAAGGATCTCTTTGTTTTAGTTTTTTTTTTAAAGTGATTTTTATAGTGTTATAAAATTTTATGTAATAAAGTTTCAAATAAAAAATATTTGAATAATTGTTATGAAATATTATTTTAAATGATTTATCTTTTTATTGAAACTTTTTATGAATATTAAAATTTTAAAAAATCACATAATTGAAGTTATTTTAAATAAATTTTTATAAAAAATTATTATTAAAATAGAGTTTTTTTAATAAATTTATAATTTTAACTGTGTAAAGGTCTTCAATAATACGTGTTTATGTTATACGATGTCAAAATTAATGTTTCAATTTATAAAATACGAATATAAAAAATTTATAATATTTTTAAAAACCAATTTTGTAAAATTTATTTTTAAAAATTAAAAAAAAAATATTATTTTTTTAAAGCTGAAACAAACATCACCAAAACTAAAAAGAAAAATAAAAAAAAAATATTTTTAATAGTTATTGAAAAAATTTATTTACATTATATGTGATGTACTTCATATTAGATCAATAATATAATACTCAAATATAGAATATGAAATTTATGTGAATGTATGTGCATATAATGTATGGATTATTTGATGTAGGGGTATGATTGAGATAGTAGAAAAATAAAGAGGAATGAAGGAATGGTAAAATGGTGTAACCTAACATATGGAGAAATTGAAGAATGACATTGTGTATAGTGTATTATTGAGGCTGGAATAAGCATAAAAGGGTTGAAATTCAAGAATGAAAGTATAGGAAGAAGAAAATGTTAAATTTGTTAAATTATAAAAACTATAGAAAAACTGTAAAATATTTAAAACTAAAGAGGAGAGATAACTATTTTTAAAAATAAAAAAATATTTTTCATTGATTTTTTATGAGTTCCTAAATTGACACAATATATATGATATATACTAGTGTAAATAAATTTTAATGATACCAGTGTGTTTATCTTATGTCTTAAGAACATTCTCGACACATTAAAATTCAAAATAACAATTAATATATTAAATATTAATAAACTATTACTATTATAATGTTGTATTAATCTTCATAACCTTCTCAAATTAAAAATCAAACATATACTTACTTACTCTTCATCTTGTTGCAACTCCGATGGAAATAAAGTAGATTTATCTGAAAAAATTATTCCCTTAAGAAATTGGAAAATATTTTTTTGTCCAAAAAAATATACGGAAAGGTACTCTTTCTATCCTAAATAATAAGTTATTTTATAAAAAAATATTTGTCTTAAATTATAATTTATTTTACAATCCTAATACACTATTAATAAATTTTTGCCTAATATATCATCGACAATTTATTTTTCTTTCTACTTTCTATTCTTTTAATTTCACTTTTCAATATAATTATTGAATAGCGTTTTTGTAAAGTCATGCATAATTTCACTTTTCCATAAAATAATAATAATGTTTCTTAATTCCTATGAAATGTCAAAACGTCCTACATTACAAACAACATCTTCCTTGTCTACTTTAGTAAATGGCAACAGACTTTGCAATCTTTCGCCTAGTATCCCTCGAATAGTAACTTGGAGGTTAGTTAGGGCGATGTCTACGGTGCATGACTTCCATAGGTCTCTCACATGAGAAATCTTATTTTATGTATATTTGTAAAGAAATTGCAGGGGTTTTGAATCCCACAAAATAATCTTTGCTATTTATTTTTACTATTCATAAAAAAAAAGGTATTGTTCATCAATATTTTGCAGGACTCTTTATTTTCCTGGGGTTACTAACTCCTACTACATATTTTAAAAATAAATTAAATTAAAAATTCGTCGAAATAACAACGTCACACATGTGAGAGACCTAACGGTATCCTCAACCGTGAGTTAGTGATAGATGTTTAATAAATGAGTTAAATGTTATTCTAGTAATAAAATAAAGGGTCATGCTAAAATGTACCCTAAGGGCATATGGTAAGGATACTATAATTCAAAAAATTTAAATGTAATAAAGTTATATTTAAAGGTTCAAAACATTGAATGCGCACGTTTCAAGAGAATGTTTCTACAAATAGGTTATTAACTTGTGTCCTTGAAACACATGTTATCCTTTTTCTAAAATAAATTCGTACTCACAGACATTAATTTATGTTAACAAGATTTTTACAGAGGAGTTTAAACTATTTCATATGGAACCTAGAGATTATGTGAATTCAATGAAAACTAGATTCCCCCACTTAATCAACAAACAAATCAACTTGGGAAAAACCTATTATAACAAATATTGTACTAAATCAAAATATTTAGATCAATGTGCATGGACTGGAAACCAAAGGTTACCGATATAAAAGAATCAAATGATCTTAATACTTTAGACATTATAAAGTTGTTTGGGAAACTAGCTGAGCATGAAAATGAATTCAAATGACTCACAAATAGCGAAGTAAAGTCGAAAAAGAAAAAGAAAAGGAAAGAAGAGAAAAATGGTCTTTGTTTGAAAGCCTCGTCATCGAAAGTGAAGAAGTCATAGGAATAAAGTGATAACTCTGACAAAGAAGCTCCTAAAGAAGAGGAGATGAGTTTATTTGTTAGGCGGTACAATAAATACTTGAAAAGAAACAAGCTCGAGCATTTCAACAAAGGATGGGTAAATTTCATAAATACTCACCTGCCTAAAAGAGAACACAAGAAAAAGGATGATGACTTTACATGTTATGTGTGCGAGAAGTTGAGACATTATAGAACTACTTGTCAAAGTATCACCAAGTATCATAAAAAGAAAGATAAGGAAGTGTACAAGACGAAAATCAAATTCGCCAACGGTCGTATAACCTATATCACATGGGAAGAAGAGGATGAGAGCTCCTCATTAGATGATGAGTGTGCCAACATTTTTTTGATGGCACGTAAGAAACCTGAAAGCTCACAAGTATATACTTCTGATCTTGATGATTGATATTCATACAGTGAGGTTTCAAAATCTTTTAATGATACGTGTACAGATTCTATAAATGATTTAAAGATAATTTATCTCCATAAAGTAATTGATTTTAAAACTTAAAAAGGAGATAAATGATCTTAATTGCACTCTGGATTCCCTTAAGGAGGCGCATACATCTCTAGTTGATGAATGTTATAATGTTTCTGATACTTTAGTTGAAAAGATAGAGTATATTACTTGTTCAACTTTAAAAGTTTAAATTCAAACTCTCAAAGGACAAATAACTCATGTTATTTCACTATATTCTACTAGTTCTAATTATTTAAGTGATAGAGGCAACAATTTCAAGAAAAACCCTCATGTCACTTGGAGAAATAGAAAAAGTAAATCATCTAACGTTATTTGTTATTATTATGGTGATAAGGGTCACATTAGACCTCTTTGTCATATTAGGAACTTTCAAGTGTCTAGTGGTAAAATTACATGGGGGCCGAAGTGTTCCTCAACTAACCCCCAAGGACCCGATTAAAATTGGGTAACTAGTTCTATCTATTGATATTTTTTGCAAGAGTGTATGAAAATTTTAATGGATTCTCAAGTGAAGGAAGATGTATCCAATCATATTTTTTTTATCATACCACGCTTTTGCTATATTAGTTTTGTTATTTTCTAATGTTGCTTATGCAACAAGTTAAGTCCAAGATCATTGTAATTGGAATGATCGTTCCATTATCCTTTATCTTCGTGTAGTTGCATATTATTTATATTATTTTATTATAATTATTTTGTTTGCATCATGGTTATGTATGCACCAAAATTACTTTTCATATGCATTAAAGTTAATTTTTCATTTGCATCAAAATAATATTTTAGTTTCATTAAAATCTTTTTCATTATTCATCTTGCATTAAACAATTTTTGGATTCAAAATTTTATGTAAATAATATTATTTTAGTTCAAATATATGTAGATGATATTATTTTTTGTTTTACTAATTAATCTCTTTGCCAAGAGTTTTAAAGTTTGAAGCCATGGGTATAGAGGTATAGAGGTATCGAGTGGACTTCAAATGTGCTAATTGACAAAGACGAGAATGAAGTGGATTTTGATATCACCATGTATAGATGTATAACTAAATCCTCACTATATTTAACGAAGAGTAGGCCAAATATCATGTTTAGTGTGTGCTAGATATTAGGCGTCACCTAAAGAATCCCACTTTAAGATCGTAAAATGTATTTTTGAGGTATTTTAATGGAGCCTCCCAACACGATATTTGGTATCCTAAAGGTAGCACGTGTAGCTTAGTAGGTTTTTCTGATTTTGGATTTGTGGGGTGCAATTCAGATAGGAAAAGCACTTGTGGTACATGTCATTTATTTGGAAGTTGTTTAGTTTCTTGGCACAGTAAGAAGAAATATAACATTGAACTTTTTAACGCAAAGGCTAAATACATATCCACTGCTAGTTATTGTGCACAAGTCCTATGGATATAGCAATAATTTCTATATTATGATTTAAAACTTGGCTGCATTCTGATTAAGTGCAATAATACTAGTGTGATAATCCTCATTAAGAATCCCGCACTCCATTCACGAAACAAACACATTGAGACTAAAGGTGAGAAAAATACACAAGACGGGTGGTTGAATTGTGTATGGTGAATTCTTTTGCTTCTTAAAACCAACTTTAGAAACTGCTCAAGATCAGAATTTGACTTCAGAAATGATAGCAGCAGAAGATATAAAGTGCCTAAGCAATAAGTAAAATCACACAGAGTTATCTTGGTTCCTCTTACAGACTAAGAATAGTCCAATACCCTTGTCCAACAAGAGATTTTCACTATAATAAAAACCTGATTATAGCCTGCTCAAGCAAACCCGCCTGAGACTTCCTTTCCTCTATCAACCTAGAAAGAGACTTACTTTACTCAAGAAACCTAGAAAGATACTTCCACTAAACTTCTAAAAAAATAGTTTTGATGAACAGAAAACAAGATGCACTTAATATACAACTAGAGGTGCACAAAGAATACAACATAATAAAATAATTTAACAATTAAGATTTATAAGATATAAAAAAAGAAATCTCAATACTATGTGCAATACAACAAAATATATATATTAAAAATGTCAGTTATTGATTTGTTTTGTTAATCTTCTTATTCTTGTTATCTTCCTTCAAATCTTCATCTCCTTATATAGAAGCAACAAAAGAGTCGTTAAAAAGATGACTTGCACAAGTGTGTTTGCTGAGAAGTAATTCCTAGAGAGAGACGTTGGGAGTTGATCTTATTAAGGTCTTCAACTTTTTCTTAAAGGCTTTGTCCACCATGTCTTTCTTCTTAGTAGGTATCTACCAAAAAGTTGGAGCAGACTTAAGATGTCCTGTCAACTTCACTTGAGCATATTACTTCAGAAACTCTAGTTGACTTTCTCCAAAATCTTGTTTGGACAAGATGGTTCTGCTTTATGGATAGAGTGCATACCAAATTCCGAGTACCTTTAATCTAGGTCATCAAAATCGGGGCTGCCACTAGAAGTAGAGATACCAAGTTTGAGTCACCAGATTCTAATCTATCTGAATCTAAGACTCTAGCTTCTCTTCATAAGTTATTTAACAGGATTAGAACCAAGTTATTTTTAAGCTTATGATCCTGCAAACTTAATATAATGTTAGTATACCCAATTTCTATTTAATTACTTTGTTATCATCAAAACCTAAGGGATATCAACAATTTTGTTCCAACAATCTCCCCATTTTTTATGTTGACAAACAAAAGTATTTAAGAGAAATGGTTGGTCGATTTAATTAACTTGACAACATCAAAGTATGAGGTTTATAAGCTTTCCCTGAGTCTAATAGTCCAAAGGTTGAGTTTTTTAAACTCCGCCTAAGTCCTATCCAAGTTATTTAAATTTATCTTGATAGCACAAAAATAAATATTTTTAGAATTTAAGAAAATAAACATGGGTTTTAGGTGCTTAATAAAAACATTCAAGAACATGTTTACCCTCTTTAAATACTACCATTCCCCTCCCCCTTTTGTGATCAACAGAGAGAGAGAGAGAGAGAGAGAGAGAGAGAGAGAGAGAGAGAGAAGATATAAAAGTAAATCGAGATTTAAGATAAAATCAGTCTAGAGTTTAAAAAATGCAGGGAAACTAAGAAACTTGTTGGTGGATAGGTAACAAGACCCAATGAATGTTCACTTTTTCCAATGTCTTTTAATGTGTAATCTTGAAGCACCAAGCAATTATGGTAAAATAATGGGCTAGATTTATAACATTTGATGAGTTATTATTGTAAAATCGGCATGGTATCCTTATACCTATAAATAAGGAGTTGATCATTAATAGAAGACCAAGTTAAATTTTGTTAAGCAAACATGTTGTATGATTTTTTCAGAATTTTATTCCTTTGATTTTGAATTGGATCACGTTTTGATCTTATCAAAAACCCAAATTTTTTGTCGTGATCTTAACATGAACTTTGTTTCACCTTATCTTTTCATAAGAAAACCTTTTTGGGATGATAGACGAGTCGTTGAGCATTAGCTCCTCTTGTTTCTAGTATTTGAATCGTAGGACTCTAGTCCTATTGTTCAATACCTCTTCACCGACTAAAAATCAACTCAACTCATTCAACTCTTTTTTTATGCACATATGCGATCATCAAAACTCTTTTCTTACAAAGAGTGTGAAATAGCCATTTCAAATACGAAAAAAGACTTAGCTTTTCAAACAAACTAAACAAGTCAAAGTTCAAGCATTTGAAATGTCTAATGCACGATTTTTTTATTATAAAATCAACACAACCAACTTAAACATTTTCGAGAAGAACTACAGAGTTTTCAATTTTCCATTGCACGAGGGAATACGTAGGCACAAGTTTTCGAAACCGCGGCAAACTCAAAATAATAATAAATCAAACCCCTTCTTTTTCTTTCTCGATCATAATTTAGAAATTAATAAATATACATACATACACTTAGAACTAAAAGGTTCCCATCGAGTACGATGGATGTGAGGGATGCTAATACCTTCCCCTTGCATAACCGAATCCCGAATCCATGTCTTTTGGTCTCATAGACCGCCTTATCCAACTTCGTGGGTTTTATCTATATTTCCCCGTTCTTTTTAGAACAAATAAAATTAGGTGTCGACTTCATTGTTTTCAAAACAGATTTTGAAAAAACCAGTTATCACACCAAGGATGTTCAGTTTCCGTAGCCCCTCGCTACGAAGACTTGGTCAGGACCAAACCCATGGGCATCTCGACCGATTTTTTCGAAGAAGAGGGAGCATACTCCTCCTCCTGAGAATAGAGTTTCCCCTTCTCACAAGAAAACCAAGAGAGAGCCACGTCGTCCCCATGACCGAAACCATTCACCGCCTCAGCGCGTCAAGAATAACTGTTCTCTCTCTCTCTCTCTCTCCAAGTCGAAGCGACGAAAATGAGTATCATGGTCCTCTTTGTCGGGCTATCATGGATATTCCCATCCCTTCCGGGTTAGGAAACCCCCTAAAGTTCGGACAGTATGATGGCACTATTGATCCCGACGAGCACATCAAAAATATTGATGCCCTGCTCGAATATCGAGCCGTTAGGGGCACCATCAAGTGCAGATTGTTCCCAACAACCTTAAGGAAAGGAGTAATGTCCTGGTACAGAAGCCTCCCCAACGAGTCCATCACCTCATGGAAGAAGTTGGGGAAGATGTTCTCAAGGCACTTCACTGCCTCTCGTCATCACCCAAAGATAAAGGCCTTTCTAGAAGCGATCATACAAGGAGAAAACGAACCTCTCCGAACATACATCGAGAGGTTCAACAAAGAGGCCTTCCAGGTCTCCACGACCGACGAGATGAAGAAGTACTTGCTCGAACGAGGATTACGCTCCCGCAGTGATTTTTCCAAAGTAGTTGGCATTGAAACACTGGCAACACTGTATGCCCTCCTCCTCAAGGCCCAGGCATACATCAAGTACGAGGAGAAGGAATCCACCAATTATGCTCGACATTGCAACATAAACGCCCTCGCCAACCTTATTAGTTTACTTTTAGCGAGTACAAAATAAATTTTAAACAAATAAAAAGAAATTCCTAGAGCTTAGGTCTCCCATGGGTGTTTCCTCTTTGTGTTGAAGTAAGTATTAATGCTTTGCTCCTCGTGAAGTAGCTTCGTCAACTCTAATACCTTTTTCTCGCTTGCATGGAATTGAGCTTCGAATGTATCCCTTTCTTCTCTAAGCTGAATCCAGGATCTCTTCAAGTCTTTGAAATTAGTAGGCATGTCTGGATGGAGAACGGTATAGGGTTTGTCCCTTTTAACAACATGCTCCATAACCACTGGTAGAACAGCTGTAAATGGCATCATGAGGTTTTGAGCTCGAGCTCGCACCCATTTGAGGTAAGGTTCCCAAGGAATGGAATTTTTGTGTACCAAAGTCTTGGTATCAGTTTTCTTTACCATGCCCCAAGCGTGCACGAATCTTCGACAGTAGTTCTGGAGATCGTTTTCATAGTCAAACACAATGTCTTGAAGAAGCATATCATGAAGACCATCTCTTCGAGCATAACCAAACTGACGTAGAGCTAGAGAAGGGTTGTAAGTGATACCTCCCCTTATGCCAAGAAGTGGTACATTAGGGAATTCCCCACAACGCTCAATAAAAGTGAAGTCTTTTTGAGAAAACAAACACCAATGAATATTTGAATGAGAGAGTGACACCAGCCTTTAAGACCACTTTAATCTTTGCTTGTTCTTCATTACTGATTGAGGAAGGTGCGAAATAAACCACCTAGAAAGTAACGATATGCAACACATGAGAGTTCCTTGTCTTTTGATAGTACGAGTGTGGAGAGAATGCAGAATGTCTCCAAGCAAAGTAGGCACAGGATTACGAGTGAGGAATATCTTGATGGTGTTTACGTCAACGAACTGGTCGGGATTAGGAAATAGCACCAAGCCATAGATTAGCAAGGCCAAAATGTCTTCGAATGAATAGAAACTCATAGCCTTTAGGAATTCTCGATCTTTCTTTATCAGAAACTTAGCAAGCAAACCCTTAACTTCGCTTCTTGTTTCCCGATTAGCTTTAATGTCTGATCGCTTTAGATGTAACGCTGATGCGATGTCTTCGTATTTCAGAGCTTTTTCTGAACCGATGAATGGTATCTGATCCAGGATAGGTATCCCTAGTATATTAGAGAACTCTTCCAATGTAGATACCAAATGATAATCTGGGAATATAAAGCAGTGATGTTTCGGATCGAAGAACTGGAATACGACGTGCATCATATCTTCTAAGTCAAGTAGATAACCATGCCTTTTGATAAACTGAGCATGATTGGGAACTTCTGAAACTAATTCTTTGAGTTGAGAAGGTATACCCATGAAGTTGATTCGGATAGTCTTCCTAGAAGCCATAACTCTTACAAAACAGAGCAAAGATAAATCCCTAGGTCCTTGAAATATTTAGAAATGATATAATGTTATGATGTTATGATGTCATGTTTAAACAAGTAGCAAGCACAAGCAATTCACACAATAGCCCTAGATTTAAGGCTTGCATGAGGTATAGGTGTCTACCCTACCAAAGTTTAAGTGAGTTCAATCGGTCCTAAAATAGTAACCGTGTTCTAGGAATCTCATATCATTGATCTTTCTCGTAGGCTTTATTTCAATACGACTACCAAGTGGTCAACTGAAACATCCCGAAAGTCGAATCTTAATGAGCATAGCATCGAGTATCAACCAACCTCAGTCTGCACCGAAGCCGGTCATCTCACTACCTTCTAATGGACAAGATGGGTCAATTAGGGTTCTAAAAGTTGAGTTAGTGCTTATGACACCACGCAGACGCCAAATGCTTTCCTCAACTGAACATGAGTAGCATTGGGACATCAAAAGTGTCGCACTAACTTAGCCATCATTTTGACCGTTTCGGTATACGCCTAACGGTCGCGACGATTTATTGCTACTTTCCTAAGGAAACCTAGATCCGGGTGTAGGATCCCCCATAAATATAATACCCAAGCAACCCTTAAAAGTAAAGCAAGCAAATCAATCAAAAAGAAGTAAAGTGATCTAAAAACCCTAAGGTAGCCTCTCTATAGGGTGTCCCTAACAGAGTCGCAAGTTCTATAATACGGTGGGAAAACTGACTTGTTTGTTTTGCGTTTTATCGCAAATGTTGCAGATAGCAAGAGTCGCCACCGACTTTTCTTTTATCCAGTTAAGGGAAGGCGAAAAGAACAGGAAAAGACCTTCGTTAGATTCTGAGTACGGGAGGCAGTTATGGAAAGGAAAGGTGTTAGCACCCTTTCCATCCGTAGTTATCTACGGGCTCTTAACTGCTTAGCTCACTTTGTAAATTGCTTTTTTTGTGTGTTTGAAAATGTTTTTGAAAAGGCATTTCGCTTTAACTTCGTAATGATTCTCGCTGGAATGTATACGAAGTGTTTGGAAATGTTTTGTTTTGGAAAATACTTTCTAATGATTCACGCTGGAATGTATACAAAGTGTTTTGAAAAGATTTTGAAAAAGTGTGAGGTGTGAAAAGTATTTTTATTGAGCAAGCAAAAGAGACTTATTACCTACTCAGAATGGTCGTTTCCATGTTATTTTTCTTTTCTTTAGAATAAAGCTATCCATACCATTAGTTGGTAGGTAACCCTATCCATTGGATGTAAAAGGGACATTCGAAGGGACATCAGATGTTCATAGAAAGAAACTTGTAGGGATACCTTAGCGTATTCGTAGGGATGAACATCACTTTTCGTAGGCAACAATTGAGAGACTAGATCATGTATTCGTAGGCAACATCGAGGGTCATCGAGGGACTATGATCTTTGTATCGAAGGGACTATGATGATATGTTTGTAAGCGTCTTAGCTAAGATATCCCCACGTTTGAGGGACATGATCATTGTTTGTAAGGCAACAAGAGAGGATACCCTAAGGTGAGTGTATGTGTGAAAAGTGTGTTGTATTCAGATATTTATCTTGTGATTAGGGTTAGCGATGTTGATTGAATTAGTCTTGCCATACATGCCTAGTTACTAGCATTTAATATGTGTAGAAAGTGAATTGCGGAAATGTAAAGTGCGGAAAAGTAAAGGTCCTACGCTATTACATGGCTTTGGGGCAGTTACATAATAAGGAGTGCGGAAAATAAAACCCTAATTAAGCTATTATATCTCATGAGCAGGTACATAATATTGGAAAAATTGTGCAAGATAAACCTAGCTATTACAACCTGGAAGCAATTACAATAATCGGAAAACATTGCAAGAAGGATCGAATTGTAAATAAGAGAAAATAATGTTAGTAAAAAAGAAAGTTTTGAGTTAGAAAAAAGGTTTTAGGATTAGTAAACCTAATTAAATTAGAAAAATATTTTTTGGGAATTTTCTGGATTAATTTGATATGGAAAAAGTAATTTAAAAGTTAATTTTCGATTAATTAACAATTAAATAAAATAAAGATGAAAAATAATATTTTTTATCTCAAAAATTAAATTAAAGTTTTCCTAACCTAATTATGAAAAGAAATATTTTTTGGTGATTTTTTAATGTATAAAAAAATGTTTGAAAAGAAAATAAATAAAATAGAAAATAATAAGAAAATATGAAAAAAGGTTAGGTTTGGCAAAAGGGTAAAAATAATATGCTGGAGCCAGGGATCGATCCCTGGTCCTCTCCCTCACACGCGCGCCTTCTGACCAACTGAGCTAGCCTGCAATTGTGTTAGTAATGTGAGCGGAATACACTATAAGCGAAACAAATTTTTTGAAATTATTTAAAACGAGAAAATGCGTGTTGGGTCATCTCCTTCCTTTTGAACACAGACTTTTACCCACGGTTCTGGTTCGTGGCTAAAGCCTATAGCGACGGCTTTGTCTGTCACTATAGCACCTGCAAGTTTCAAAAATCCAGAAAACGCAATATAAATTAGAGGCAATGCCATGGTTCGATTGGAAATTTGCTCCTGAGTATGATGGCGGTCATCGTTTAATCTAATTTCGCCTGAAACACAAAGCCCTAATTTGGAACTTCAAACCCTAGCCATGGTAACTTCTTGTACCTGTACTGAAACTTAAATCAAGCTATATAGAAAGCTTCGAAACTTCATTAGAAACACAAATATGCAATCAAAACATGTTAAACATGCATGTATGATCAAAATCGAAATTGAGATATGTAAGTGCAAACTGCGTTCTTGATTTTACGATTATGGATGTCTGGAGGCTTGGTAATGATCTGGAATCGATCAGAGGGACACCAGGAATATGTTGGGATGCTTAGAATTGCTTGAATCGAGCTAAAACTCCGGCTGCAAGTAGCTTGTATCACACGATTTTCTTGGAATTTGTCTAGGGTTCTTGGCTGCAAAAAATCCTCCTCTAGGGTTTAGAAACCTTTTGAATTTATAGAGGATGGATCCAAGTTAAGAATTGATGAGAAAATATATCTCATTCAATGAGAAAATATTTGATTAGTACCAATCTCATGCTATCTGCAACATTTCAATCTTGTACCAATCTTGTAATCTTGTACCAATCTCATGTCAATCACATAATTTCGAAATCTTGGCTATTTAATGAGTGTCTTGGACCTCAAGAATGTCAAATATTCAGCCTTCCATAGATTGATTTATTTTTGCTATTTTATTTTAATTAAATTGACTTTAAATGAATAAAAATTAAAATAAATAAAATAAAAAGCTCAAGGGCGTGGAATTGGGCTTGGAGGTTCTAATTGAGATTAGAAACAAGTTTGAATCAAGAAAAGTTAGGCCCATTTAGAAAAAAAATGATTTTCTCAAGTATTTCTCTTCATGCACCTCCTCATAAATGCCTAACTTGTACAACTTGTATCTTGCTCAATTTCAACATTTTTGGGTGTTATTTGACTTTTTAGAAATCTCAAGATGTCATATAAGCAACCCTTTTGGTTTCATCTCGACTGAAGTTTCCATGTTCGTGAACACTTCTTTTCAAAAAGATGACTTTTTGTTGACTTTTAAAAGGACCTGTAATGTTTTGATCCATAACTTCCAAATGAAGCATTTCTAGCCAGAGCTTGTGAGACATGAAGTTGTAGAGAATTGAATTCTATTCAAAATGAGATTTGGTGGAAAAATTCTTGATAAAGTATGTGAAAGTTATGCCTGGTCAAAGTTCTGTTGACTTTTGTCTGAAAAACCCTAATTTAGAAACTTTGACTTTTGATCAAATCTTGACTTTTCTTGAGGAATCATGATCAACCCTTGATCAAATGATGAATATTAGTTCAAAATATTGATGTTGACCAAAAATTATGAAGTTTGACTGTATGTTGGCCATAGTTGACTTTTTGTCCAATATAGTAGATTTTCAACCATTTAAGCAATTGGATGAGCAAATTTGGCTTGTAAGGCTTGAAACTTGACATGGTGATCCCTTGAAGCATATGGTGAGGTATGATGACCACTTAGAGCACTAGAAATCCATCTTGATTTGAGAGGAGCAAAACCCTAGTTTTGGTTGATTGCTTAGGAGAGGGATTGTTTGGTCAACCCTTGTAAAATCCTTGAGTATGGAGTTGTGAATTGTCTTGAGATGTGGGAGGAAAAATTTTGGGGTATGACAACTTGGATTGTTTTAATGATAAATGTAGAATGGAATGTAGGATTGTTTTTAAACCGGTTTTATGAATTGGATAACAAACTTTGATGGGGTTTATTGCAGGGTTGTCATGGCTTTGACTAGGCTTGGAGAAAGCTTGAACATATGTTTACAATAAAGGCACGGGTGAAAGAAAGTGAAGCAGAAACTCTCATCATGATTCTTTGTGAAGCTCAAGGCATAAAAATGAAGATATGACAGTTTTGGAGAAGATGGACATCAAGTTTAGGATTAGGATATATATTTTTTGTAGTTTTCTAATTTGAATGTAAAATATATTTGAGATAGGTTTAATTCAAAACTCTATGAGTTGTTCATGTGAACCTTGAAAAACTTCCTTACTTGAACCCTCATTTTATTTTCAATTTATGCCAAACTTGGATGAACCATGAGATAGAATGAAAACCCGAACATATTAACATAGACTTTGGTCGAAGAGTCACAATTTTAGCAATCGGCTTTCATATATAGAAGTGATTCAATAACCTCCATATAAAGCCCCCGTACTCCAAAATCTACGCTTTCTTAATGAAACCTCACAACTAACTTGCATCACGAGTAAATAAAAAATGAAGAAATCCTTTTAATGATGATAAACCTCAAGCAATAGTCCATAGTATATTACCTTTCAAGAAATCTAAATGATTTGACGAAATGTCTTAACTCCATGATGAACCAATCAACTACACACGGGAACCCTAACTTGTCGTGTACATCAAATCTTGTCCAATAATTTGCAATCATGGTAATGAATGGAATCCTAAAAAAGTCACCACATGAATAGGGAAGCAAACTAACCCTAACTCAAGTAATAATTGTAAGGCCAAGAAGACGATCCTCACTTTGTGATCTCCAACAACCTCTATGTTTAAGATTTTGCACGAGATGTCTTAAAAGATATAAGAACCAACCTTAATGCATGTGCTCCTAAAGTATCTTGATGAAGAGAAATTTGTAGCTTGATAAATAAAATCCTGGCAACCAAATCTCACCATAAATTAACTCGTATCTTCTGAGAAATACAGAGAATTGAGCTCTGATTCAAAACCCTGGAGAAATAGCCTTGTTAGCTTAATGATAAGAAATTCCTGACAACCATGAATCACAGGCCGAATTCCACTCTTCGCTACTTGCAGAAGAATTACCAGAAGAATCACAAAAATCAGGCTTATTGAATATGTACGCCTAAAACCAACTGAAAACCCTAATATTGCGATACCAGTGAATTCTTGAACCTCATGGTATTTTACTGAATGCGAATGTATGCATATGATGATGAAATATAAGCCAGATGGTGTCGAAATAAAGAGGGTAAATTTTGGGGCACAACAACTGCCTTTGATGTGTGAACTTAGGTAGATCATATTTTGTACACTAGAATTTATGGTGATTTGGGTTTTCCCTTTGAGGGGGAGTCTTAGTCATGTGTGAAAGGCAGAGTTTAATCATCTATGTGATGTCAGGCCACGTGTCTGAACATCTGTCTTCTGGAGTATTGAAAATGGTGATTTGTAACTCCATGTATTCTCTGGTGTATGATTTTGTTGCGGTTTGTACAAAGTTTACATGTTTGCATGTAGCTTGTGATGTGGTTTTATTCCTCTCTTCATGGTTATTGTGCTTTGCTTGTTTTGGCCAAAACATTTCCAAAGAGGGAGATTGTTAAATCTTTGGTTTTAGGGTTGGCATAAATTTTTCTAAAACAACCAAAGAACAATAACCCTGGAGAGAGGAATAAAAGCACAACACAAGCTATATACAAACATGTAAACATGTAAACTTTGTACAAACTCCAACAGAAGCATACATCAGAGAATACATGCAGTTACAAATCACCATCTTCAATATTCTAGAAGACAAATGTTTCAGACATGTGGTCTGAAATCATAGACAAGATCAAATATGGTTTTGGAGTAATGATAAGCAAGATGTCATAACATCTTGACCAACTGTCAAGACAGGTTTTGCTGTCATGCTTATCATACATATGTTTATCCAAATGTCCTAACATCTTGGTCTATTTTGAAGTAGGCGCTGTTGATTTATCTCTTGATAGATTTGATTTGTTTTTTAGAGATCTTTTGGATATATCTCATTATTCTTTACATGTAAGGAGATTTATTAGGAACAAGTGCAGTTTTGTTTTGGTTTCATTAAAAATGATCTTGGAGACTTTGTAGGATACTTTAAAAGATTTATTCCTATTTTTATGTGAAGATCTTGCAGCTAATTTAAAAAGTGAAGATATTTTATTTGAAGAATACAAGCCCATACTGCAAGAGTCTATAAATAAGGACTTGCTAGACCTAAAATATCAAGCATTCACATTGAAAAAGTCGTGGGTGCAACATAAGTATTAGGGTTTTTGGAGTCTTTTAAGTTCTTTGTGTTTTTGTTCTTCGTATGTCACTCATGTATCTTTTGATAAATTGAGGTAGATTGATTGTTACTTTATAGTTTGTTAAGTTATTGTTCTCACTCATGAGCTTTTAAGCAAAGAGTTAAGTATATTCTTGGTTGAAGCTTTATAGAAAAAATAAGTATTTTTTATTTGAGGAGTTATCTTATATTTGGTTGTTTTGATTCTAGTCATGGGTTTATGATTGTAGGTGTCACTAAGGTGATTGGAACTGAGGGGGGTATCTCATATCTAGAGGTTTCTAGGTAGAAGTTTCATAAGGTAGTGATTGGGAGATAAGTTGTAAAGTGGGATTGTTTAGGCTTTAAACTAATACTATCATAGTGGATTTCCTTCCTGGCTTGGTAGCCCTCAGAGTAGGTGACATTGCACCGAACTAGGTTAACAATTAATTGTGTTATTTACTTTCAGCACTTTATTTTCATGCACAATTCTTCTTCTGAAAGTTGTTGTATCAAGAACATGTGTCTTGACATTGTGTTGATGTTAGGGCACTAGTCCTGACATCTGTATTGCAAGTGCTATAATTTCATTTAGCACTCCGGTGTCAAGGTTAGTTCAAGATTAAGGATGAGTATAACGAAAAATGGTGAACATAGATTTCCCTTGCTCTTAGCGTATGAACTAATATTTATGCCTTGGGGTAAATGGAGTGGATTTGAGGTGGATCGGACCTTTGGTCGTTCATGAAAAACTATGAAACATATTGAATTCACTTAGAGGAGAAAAAATATTTTCAACTAAAATACATATAGGATCAAATTACCCATATCTTCAACTTTTGAAGTCGCTTAGACTTGATCAAAAGACCAACTCTGAGGCCAATTGTTGGGCGAGAATATGTGGATGAGACAATTTAGAATGGGGGTTGAAAAGGAATGTCCCCTCAAACCAATTTCAAAGCATTTTTCTTATGTGAAATAATCGTTTAAGGAGTGAAAGAAAAATGTGATAGACAGAAGCAGAAATACAGCGAATGGATTCAAAATTTATATTTTTTGTTGTTTTCTTCGAAGATTGGTTCAATCAATATCAAAAACAACAAAAGAAAACAAAGTTACTTCACCAAGAAATTTAAATCCAACAACTCAGGGATAATACAATCTCAATTAAAGTTGATCATTTCAATGAATTAGTGCATCTCAGAGCTAAATTTATATGATAAAACACTATAAGCAAGATCTGATTCTTTATGACATTCTAAATATAAACTATATGTAACATACATGATAATATGCATAAAACAAAAATAGATAGAGAGGGAAAAATGTATACTGCCTATATAGCAGTTTAGAAATTCATCCTCGTCGTGCCTACTCCACTCTTTAATGGGTTTTACCATTGGAAATGGTATCATTTTCCACTATTTTTAAATTTTAAGTTACAAGTATTTTAGTACAACTAAATATCATTAACCTGAACACTAACAACCCAATGCTTTAGCCAACACATATCTAAAAGGATAATCATTTCTATTGATGCAGATTACTCAATTGTTAATACACAAGATCTTCAATGATCTTTATCCAACACACTTGATAAACACAATGATCATGCTCATAAATTCAATTATGCATCACCTTTTACTCGGATTTGAGAAAGACTCGTTTGAGCAATTAGTCTAACAAAGAATGATTGGAAAAGTCCCGACTTTGTTCTACATTAACCTTTACTCAAGTCCACCAAAGTCTTCCTTGGGGTATTGAGAAAATCTTCCCTTGCTTGATAAGCATACATCAATAATTTGAACAAAAAGTGAACCTTTCTCCTAATACATACAACAAACACTTCACAAAAAAAAATTAGATTCCCTAATTTACCTTTAACCTTTCTCCAGCGCACCGGGATAATGAGCTCTCGGTATAAGGTTAAATATGATGAATAGTATCTAAAGTATCTCACACAACACATTTATAAATTTCTCACAATCTTAACATTCTAGGATGTTTTCACAAAGTTTACTCAAGGAAAAAGTGTGTTTATGAATGAAGAAAAATCTCATGGTTTCTCTCAAGATTATTGTCCAAGATTTATGGGTTCTTGGTGAATATCATGGATTTAATCAAAATAATCATCTCTTAATAAAGATACATAGAAAATATTTAAATAGGTTCTAGAGATTTGGCACAAAAAGGTAGGGAGAAATACAAATGATTTTAGTCAAATCATGAGTTTGTGATTTGAATCAAGAGAGAATGATTTGAATCAAAGGTAGTAAAGTGAAGAATTAGTTAGTTTGATTTGAATAATATGTCTATATATGTGATTCGAGTAACACAAAGCATGATTCAGACACGTGGTAGTGGGAATGGATTGAACATGTACTTGAATCCTAGGGTACATATTTCGATTCCCATGAAAGGAAAAAACTCTACTAGTGAGGGGGTAGAGAAGATCGTGAGGTAGCAGTTCTGAGAGCGCTTTGCGAGGGGCCTGGGCTGTTACACCAAATCGTACAGTCCTTTTTGGTTGACAACACCAACTCATAAAAGTTTCAAAAGAAAGAGGGGAGTCGATTTTAGATAGAATAAAGATATTTGAGAGGAAATATGTGTAGTAACTAAACCTTCCTCTACGAATCAATCTTCGAGAACACACAAAGATAAACCTCGGCCTGAATTTTTGAATCAGGCTCGGAGAGCTACTATTTGGACCTCATCACATGTCCAACTAGCTTGGGTCCAATAAAAAACTTCAACATTTGAAGAGTCTAGAGATCATCAGATCAAATAATCACCAAATGCCAACGTCACCATAGTGACGTCAAATGAGGATGTCGTGTTTTAGTTGTAATCTACGGGAATGTTATACGCATGCGAGAAAGTGATTAGAGCAGGATCGTTGGATCACATAACCAATGATATTATGACATTTGTACCCTCTTTTGGACAGTTTCCTAACGCATGAGGTTTTAGGTTCTTGAAGCCCTAAAACCCTACAATAAAAGGTCAATAGAGATATCACGTCTAGGTACACATTTTCTAATAGAAAAATACCTCTCACCTCCGATAATCACTAACTTGAATGTTAGAGTCTTTGTCATTGGCATCCCTCTCGACATCGGAGCAGAACATAAAAACAACTTGTATACATTGAAGTTCATCATCAGATCCAAGCTTGTCATGTCATTTGTGAGAATCTTAGCTTTACACAAGATCATTATTAAATTTATTATAAAATAAATATATTATTATGTTTCAAACTAAACAAAATAGCTCCATATTTCTTGATAATTGAAATTAAGGGTAGTTTATATACAAGATTCATTCACCTCAACCAAACGAGGTGCATTTTCTAAAGGACAAATTTGTGAGGGTTCTCAATCCCAAGATGGACAATACCTCATAGCCATAATGACGCATACTTGAGGTCGATTGGAACGTCAACGTCGTCTATGAGAACTCAAAGTTGGCACTGTGCCCTTTATCCTTAACTCGAGGCAATTGTTCCAAACTGGTCAAAATACTCACATTTCTTGAGAAATGAGGATAAGGGTATGTTATGTACTACACTCAAACACCTCAACCTAACAAGGTGTCTTTTCTATAAGACTAAATCGTTAGAGTTCTCACACTTAAGATATACAATACTTTGTAATCACAATGGCGCAGACTTGAGATCAATTGGAACATTATTTATTTATAAATATCAACAACATATTTACATTTTAAAATAATTTAAAATTATTGATTTATAAATATCAACAACATATTTACATTTTAAAATAAAATATAAATAAATACCGCCGTTAAAAGTTGAACTCTAAACCAACAACTTGCCCCTTTATCCTAATTAGTAGCAATTGTGACCTGAACTATCGCACACCACACCCCACATATGTGATCTTTTAAAGTTAAACTACAACAAAATGAAAAGATAAAATTACACCTTAGTCTTTCAAATTTAATTTGAAATTTAGATTGATGGCTTTTTTTAAATGATTACTTATTTACACTATTTTTATTGTTAATCTTTCAATTATGATTTCTTTGTACTTTTTGTCCTCCATATTATATTTCATGTTGTGCAACTTTTTTTTGTCATAAAAAGCAAAACTTACCGGTTGACAGCAACAAGTGGAAAAATTTGTATGATTATCAGCAGTAACCGAAACATACAAGAAATAACATTAGTTCATATTTTCATGTCTAATAAAGGTGTTGGAGCATAAAACCAAATCAAATTCTTAAGCAATCCCAAAAGCAAATAAAGTTGAAAACATAAACTTTCAAAACTTCATACAACTAAACAGGTGGTCCCATTGTTGCTCAACTATGTATATAACTGACTTAAATATTGTTCTGTTTTTATTCATTGTTCAACTATACTACCTTCTTAGGTACTCGAAGATGTTTGAGGAATTCTGAAAGATCCTCCAGCATAAAGCATTTGGTAAACAGGTCTAATTCTGAGAGTCAGAATAATGCTCAAGATGATGCCAGCGGCACAAACACTAGAAAGAATGAAAAATGTGAGCTTAAAGCAATCTGGGCCGATGCAGGAAACTTCAGAAGCAAAAAGGTCAAGACCGTGCAAACTAAGACCGTGCTGCTTTGCTGCCTCTTTGTCATATATAGAACCTGCTAGCAGAGCCGAGAAAATGGTTGCCCCAAGTGGATTACCCAACGACATGACGTTGCTCAATACGCCAAAGTTTTTCAAACCGAAAAGCTCAGAAACGGTGGGAATCATTATAGAAACCTGCACACCGTAGCAGACGCCAAGAAATGCCACTGCAGGATAAAGGCTTCCATTTACAGCAAAGGCAAATAGAAGATATACCAATATCATGATTGTCTGTGTGCATGTCAACCAGAATGTCCTTGGAAGCAATCTGGTCCTGAAAATGGTCAAAAACGAAGAAATCCATTATATCAATTGAACACAAAAAACTGACAGTTCTTTGCCATTCTTAAAGCACAGATCATAAATAAGATTCACTAACCGGACAAAATGTTCTGAAACAACTCCTCCACCAAGCCGACCAACGAAATTGCAAAAGCTGAAAATTGACAGTAAAGTTGTAGTATCTCCCTCACCTTGTGCAATACCTATTTGGGCTAGATTATTGAGAACAGTAACTCCAGTGCCAACACCAACAAAATAAACAAAAAACAATAGCCAGAAATCAGCCTTTACTATAGCCTCAGTAAACTTAAAATCTTCCCCGCGTTTAGGCTTTCTCTTCTTCTGCTTTATTGCTCCCTCACCTAACGCAAGAAGCATAGCTACCTCAGACGAATCATCATCGTTCGAACTTCCAAGGGCTCCGGTTGACGAAGATCCTAGCAGTGGCTCTATTTTGTCATCTTTTGCTTGACCGAGAGAGTCTGAAGATCCAAGTCGTTGCTCAGATGAGTCTGAATTTGAAACTCTTTTAGGATACAATGTCATCTTTACGGGGACGGCAATTGGAGCCATGAGAAGGAGAACCATCACAGCCACCAAAATATACGAAACTGTACCACTTAACGGAAGAAGATTGCCAAATATTGTGGTTGCAAGAAGATATACACCCAAGACGACACTAGCACATTGGATAAAGATAAAATGAGAACTAGATGTGGAGTCTTCATCCAAAGCCGGTGTACAAGGCCTAACAAGAAACATCATACTGAAACAAACAGCTGGAATACCGATCGTCAGCAACATGAGGAACTTAGAAGAATTGTTATTAAGCAGTAAGCTGTAAATTTGAGTGAAAACTGCAGCACTAAGGCCTCCATAACCTTTCAGGATTCCCGCAACTTTGCCTCGACTAACAGGGAAATTTCTCATGTTAGTTACTAGAACCGAGGTGGTTAGCCATGCACTACTGTTGGAAGCAATAACAAGGGCAAACCAAAGCTGCAACATGATACAAAATCAAATCACAGTTGGCCAATTTCAGTCAAACTATATCTAATACCAAATGCAACATTGACCTCTGTATTTCCATAAAGAAAATGTTAATTAAACAAACAAACTAATTAACATTGAAATCACATTATTACCATTGCACCAAAAGAATAGATTTTAGATTGCCAATAGTCAATTCAAAAAAACGCATTCAAGCTCTCAATAGCAAAACAAATCATGCTCTCAACAACAAAACGCAATCATGCTCTCAATAGCAAAAATGCAATCACGCTTTCAATCAATCAAAACCTTCAAATTCATCCATCATTCCACATCATTTCTTCCACATTTTCAGATGGAAAGCATAAATGTGACTAAAATTTCATTTCCAAATTGAAGTGCTAACTGTCATGAATATTTTCAGCTCAATCATGCAGAGAATCAACACAAATCAAAATTAAATTAAATGCGAAGAGAAAAGACAGTAAAAAACAAGATCTCTAAGAACAACAAACACAGTGCACTAAAATTTCATTTCTTCGATTCCAAAGTTACATGTTAGAACGGTAAAAAAGAAAAACTGTCCTCAATTAACAATTTAATAACCGGCAATTATTGAATCACAAGTAAAAAAGAAAAATTAATAGAAGAATCATCTATGATTCACCACTTCCTATGCTGTAGGATTATTTTCTGTGTCAGATCAAGAGTTTTTCTCTTTTTCTTTTTTTTTTTTCTTTCGGTTTTTCACCACCGGTATATTCCGGTTTGGAGATCACTTCTGGCATAAGTGGTTTCAGCCCCTCCCAATCGCAGTTGGGGGATCGAACCATAGTCCTCCCTCCCAAGTAGAGGGCCAATCACCACTTAACCAACTTAACCAACTAACAATTGGTTGAGTTTTTCTCCTTTAATAAGCCACAAAATCAATTTATGTTATTAAGCACTTATAGAAACAGATTCAGAAACAGACAATCTAGAACATTATACAGTGAATCAATGTAATCGAGTTTGATTTACTTTACCAAACTTTAATATAAAAAAAAGTGAAAAATAGATCTAAGAGTTTGATCCATACCAGCAAATAAGGAAGATTAGTAACTGTTTGGGTAACAGCAAGCCAAAGAATACCATAGCCAACAAAAGAAGCAAAAGCCCCAACAGAAAGAATCAGCCACGGGGGAAACCTATTGCAAGCAATACCAGGAAGTAAACCAACGTTTTCTCCAATATCATTAGCAACACCAAGAAGTGTAACTTGTCTTTGATTGAAACCCAAAACAGATTTCAAAGAGTGTGAGTATAGAGGAAAAGTAAAGGTATTTCCTGATGCTATTTGAACCCAAACTGCTGCTCCTAAACCTACCCATGGTGGTCTGCTTCCTCCTTTCAGAGTTAACATTTTTAGTTTTTTTGTGTTTTGGAATTGTGGGTTGTGGGGTTTATATATGGAATGGAGTTAGTGTGTGAATTGGTGATTGTTTGAGAAAGGAAGGAAAAAGTAGAAAGAAATTATACCAAATCTGATGTGCTGGACATTTAAATGAAAATAACGAAAAACATGACCCATCAGTTTCTTCGCGTGGTCCTTTCAATTATTTGACATGGGTCACATTATTTTTTTTCAGAGAAATAAAAAAAAGAAACTCCAAGCAATAAATGTAATAAATGTATCTAGTTAAATTTTATTTTTATTTTTGAAAAAACTGATATGATATAGAAAGTTTAAAGAATTTGATTGATTGTATCTGTAATATTAGTTAATATTATTTGTGCACTATTTTTAAATTTATTTTTTAATATTATTTTTTATTTTTTAAATTATAGTGTATTAAAGATATAAAAGATTTTAAATTATTAATTTATCATGATTATTAAATTAATATAATAATTTATTTTTGTTTTGATTATTTATAAAATAATATTTATGAATTATCGTAATGTATTGAAAGTACAAAAATATATCAACTAATTTTATTAAACAATTATTTTATATAAAAAATGGTTATTTAGATTAAAGAGTAAAAAAATCTTCATTGAGAAATCTATCAATCAATTTTCATTTTCATGTGAAAAAGTTGAACTTTTTGAAACTTGTTTAAGGGTTCAAAATGGTTTACAACTTAGATTAATTTATTGTGGGTTGGATCACATCATTTTTTTGTTTAACTTTTTTCATGGTAATATAAAATTTCAAAAAAATATTTAAAAATAATTAGTCTTAAAGTTCTTTTAAGATTAATTCTTCGATGCATTATAATTGTAAATATTATGTCGCATTCATATAGCTAAGTTTACTCTAGATATTACCCATGTACTACACACATTTATAAGTTATCATTTTTTAATTTTTTTAAAAATCAATAAATTTAATAAATCTTTTGATACCATAATTATATATTACACAAATTTATATAAAATTTATTAATTATATTTAATATATAATAACACATGATCAATATTTAAACTCTAAATCAAATCTTAATAATTTGCAAACAAATAATATAAGAGTTTAGTACACATATTAAAAATTAAATCATAATATCTCTTATAATTTTATTCAATTATATTAAAAGTGTTTGGATTTTTTAATAAAAATATATAATTTACTCGTTTTGTGATTTAATATTAATTATATCAATTATATTGTGTTAGATTTTTTTCTTAATCAAACATATTTTTGACAAGAAAGGATTAATTCATTTCATTAAAAATAATAGTTTGAATACATGTTAGAATATCAATAAAATCATGAAAACTAGCTAGAGATGGAGCCACCCGCGCCAAAGCATGAGCAACTTCATTGGCTTGTCTTCGAACGAACTTAACATGAGAATTCCTGAAAAAGCTAGTCAACCGACTATGACAATCATATATGATAGCACCGAAATTCGACTCATTTGGCTTCAAAGTGTTCACATTATCCACAACTCGCTTAGCGTCGAGCTCAAAATCCACGTTATCATAACCCAGTGTACTAACACACTTTAAAGCAGTTAGGAGACCTAAAGCTTCTCCAGTAGCAACATCAACACGAGGGGAAAATCATTTTGTATAGGCAGCAATGTAACTACCAGTGTCATCTCTTATACAAGCACCAATACCTACTTTATCATTAGGGGAAAAAAAGCATCAATATTACACTTAAGACGACTCGTCGATGGCTTACACCAAGAAGAGATATTTGTTGGATTATTTATAGAGTCTGAAGTGGGACGGTGGTGCTGGGCATCTTTCCAATCTGCTATGAATTGAGTTGCTCGCTGGCATATAAGCGCTGAAGGTTCTTCCACAGAGTTCCAGATGTGGTTATTTCTCCCTTTCCATGTGCTCCAAAGAAGAGCTGAGAAAAGCGTCTTGTCATGGTTCAGAACCTGCAAAATAGAAAGAATCATAGAAACAAAAGATTCTCCATTTTTGTTATTATGCTGCAACAGATGCCAGAGTCCCATTTATTCAAACATATTATTCAATATATATTTTACTATCAATTAATTTGATACTAATATTTATACTAAAAATACGGGCATTTGTCTAGTTGGTAATATAAACTTTCAAAAATATTTAAAAATAATTGGTTTTAGAGCTTAAGATTAATTCTTCAATGCATCTTTGAATATGTATAGTTATATCTACCATATGGTTAAGAGTGGTAAAATGGGTTGGATCTTCCAGATCGACATGTTTAACATGATATTTTTGTTGGATTGGGTTGAGGTTTTTAACTCGATATTTTTCTTAGAATTAAAACAACTTTAACTTTAAAAATAACATTTTTCTCTTAGGATTATGATGATTGAAATGTATTTTAAATTATTATGCAGGCAAATTGAATAATAAATTCAACGTTCTTTTTATAACTTTTTAATACATGTGCTGATTGGAAAAACTTGAAATAAAAGAACAATTGTATGACATACAAAATTATTAAGTTGTCAATACATTAGTTCACATGTTTTCTTTAGAAATAAATATTAATTTTAAGGTAAGGAGGTGTGTGTGACATGCATAACATGCATAACATGCAAAGAAGGTGTCAAGATGAAGTGATTACAGTAGCAACATCCCATAAAAAAATTCACAATCAAGTCACAAAGAAAATATCACAACAGTACAATTACAAAACTAGTACAAAAACTAGTCGAAACTTTGACTTAAAAAGCGTTTACAAGTCAAAAGAAGTCAAGAAAGAGGCAAAGATGAAAAGAAATGAACCGTGCAATGTCAAGATACATACAGTACAGTATAGAAAACACATCAATACATCAATCAAAGCATACAAACATGCATAAAAAAGATTCACAAACAAATCACTTAAAGAAAACACATTCAATTCATACAAGTGCGGGCAAAAGTGTGTGCGTGTGTGTGTGTGTATGCTTGAGCATACTTGTGTTAAGTGTCACATAAGAGTGAGGTCAGTGATGAACATATAGAGATAGTATTCATACAAATCTCAAGAGCAATTAGCATGCATCAATACCACAAATAACACACAACTATCAAAGGAAGAAGTCATGATTTCACCCTAAAAGTTTACTTAAAAAGAATTTACAAATCAAGAAGCTAATCATGGACAAGAAACAAAGTGAAGAAGTAATAAATCATGCAAGGTCAGTAGCTTAGGTAAGATAAGCAAAACATGTAAACAAAATTCATTCAAAGCTCATACACAAAGCACTTAACAAGCTAGAGCAAAACTAGCACAAGCAAACACAAACAAGCCTTTTAAAGGCAAAACAAAAACAAGCCAAGAACCTATGAATAGAGGTTAAGGCTAAATTTTGTTAGCACATACAAGGTAAGTAGCTTAAGAGCTAAACAAATCACAAACAAAGGTATCTCAAGCAAAGAAGAAGGCTTGTACTCAAAGGCACACAAAAGTAGAGTTTGAAAACACCAAAACTTATGCAATTGATAAAGATTAAACAAAATGGTCTTAATTATATAATTAAGACATGTGTGAATTGTGTAATAAGATAACTCAAGATGAGACTCATGAGAAACAAATGTAGAATACAAAACTTCGATACACAAAACAAGTCACCTAATTGATTATCAACATCACAAGTGATGAAAAACACTTGTCTAAATCAATGACGGATGATATAAATAAAGTGTGAGAAGGAGAATTGATACTTATAAGTCCTAGGGCAGTGACATCTCCCTATTATAAGTATCTATCATGATCTTACAAAGAACTTTAAGCAATGTTATCAAATTAACAGGTTAAAGTGTCATGACAACATATAAAGAAGTAGTCTCTAATGCATAAAGGCAAAGGTGATCATGAAGGATCAAAATTAGGGTTATCAAATGTTATGTACTATAGAAAACACTGAGTAAACATTGAGTAACCATAAAGAGACATAGCACAAAAGCTCATAAGAAAATATTAAAGAACTAAACTCAAAAACAACAACAAAGAGACCAATTTAGCTTCACATGATACCAAAAAATTGATGACAATGAAATGTCTCTCTATGGTTCAAAGAAGAATAATAAATAAGATTAAGAATAGGTATGAAATCAAGATTCAAACATCAAAGAAATGGACATGAAAGTCCTCAAGCAAACATACACATACAATTAGGTCAAAACTAAAAGATGGGACTCCTAACTTGTCACCATGATGGTTGTTAATGAAGTGTCAAACAAGCATCATTGGAGCATGAGAAATAAAATGAAAGAGAGGTGTGAAACAAGATTCAAATTCAAAAAATAAATGGATATGACAGTCCTTAAGCAATCATACACATACAATTAGGTCAAAACTAAAAGATGTGACTCCTAACTTGTCATCATGATGGGTGGACAATGAAATGTCAAACAAGTATCATAGGAGCATTGTATGATATAAATCCAATCACAAAAGATCATAACCATGATAGATCAAATTTGAAAGTGCTTCACATGAGGTATTTAAGGTGGTGCACAAGAGCTACCTCCTAAACCTTGATCATGAGCATCCATCAAACAAAATTGAAGAAGAAAGTATGTTTACGGGAAGTTAATTGTTCATTGATGAACTCAAATCCCTAAATCAAAAATTAGGATGCAAAGAAAAGATGAATTGATCCATTAAGGGTTGCATAAATGCATCCTAATATACCTCTAAGTCAAAAGAAACACCAATGCATCTATGGAAGAGATGCTTGGTTCAATAATAACAACAAGGCTTGTAAAATCAAAACAAAAATATCACAATATTCTTAAGACAATTAAAAGTCAGAAACAATAAGCACAAGTCAAAATTGGTAAAGTTCAAGTAGAGAATGAAAATGCACAAACAAGCAATGTTCACAAGATGATCAAACTAGAAACCCTAATTTAGCAATGTTGGGAAAATATCAAATAAAGTCCTAAAATCTAAAAAAAATAGTTATAGGATCCTAAGGGAGCATACAACCCTAATCTAATCAAAAGTTGACTTGAAAGTCAAGAAAAGTTAGCATATACACCCTAACTTAAGGCCTAAGCAACCAAAACCAATCAAATGATCAAATTAAATCAAAAATTGCAAACAAATATAATTCAATCAATAAAAATTCAAATCAAAATTCAAACATCAAGATATGAACCTCAAAAAGTCAAAAAAGTCAATTTTGGCATTTTTAATTAATGAAAATATTAAAAATTAAATCTAGAAAGATTAATATATCAAATAAACCATGAAAAATATTCACAAATGAAAAAAATGTAAGGGACCAAATATATATCATGAAAATGGTCCAAAATAAAATTTGTGAATTTTTTATACTTGGAAAAGTATTTAAAAATCAATTAAATTACCAAAATAAACAATTATTCACATATTTTCCAAAAATCAATCAAAAATTATAAAACTATGAAATAAAAGTCAGAGATCACAAATAGACCAATCAAATAGCCTAAAATAAGTTTTTGTATGAAGGGAAACATTTTAATAATGACTAAAATGCATGAAATGCAATATAATGTAAATAATTTATTTAACTATGCAAAAATGTAAAATTATGAAATAAAATTCTGAAATGCAATCTTTATGAATAAAATGATTCAAAATATTTTTTATGCAGTTTTTGCATGAGGGAAAGTATTTTTAGTAATAATTAAAATGCATGAAATGCAATATAATGCCAAAATTTATTTAATTAAGAAAAAATTAGAAAATAATTGAATAAAAATCAGGGACTCATCACAAACTAATCAAAGGGCTCAGAATAATATTTGTGGAATTTTTTATGATGGAGAAACATTTTTTCAAGAATTTACAATAAAAACTAATTAAAACAAAATTAATTAATCTCAGAATTTATTTGACCAATTAAAAGATTTTTAAAAATTCCAGAAAAATTCCACAAAGTATTAGAGGTTGATAAGAGTCCATGGTATTTGTTTTATAATTTTTGATAATATTTTGAGCACAAAGTAAAATCATATGAAAGAAATAAATAAAAAATGCATGAAAATTCAAATGGACGAATCAGAAAGTGATACCTCACTTCATCCCTAACCTCTAGCAGCCCTAACATGTACATTTCGCTCAGTTCAGACCTCAAACTTCCAGACCTTATATCTTGCTCAATTCTCAACCAAAATTCGTGATTCAAATCTCATTTTAAAGATCTCATGGCAAGGAACACCATGCAATTCGTGAATCTCAAAATAAGCAACTATACATCAAGAAATCACACCACGAAAAGTGAAAAAAATATCCATGTTCAAATTTTCAAAAACTTCAATCATGCATATTTCATCAAATTGGAAGTTGTAAAGCTCCAGAATCATTCAAACAACAACAATGAACATGAATCTAAGCTCAAACACACAAATGAACGGCTACATTTCAAGAATCAAATATCAAGTTTCCTACCTCAAAATCAAATCGTAATCTACTGTCTCCTTCACTCCAGGTGAGTTCCAATGCTTGCTTTGCCTTCCTTGAGTCTTGAGGATGAAGAATAAAGAAGAAAATCTCCAAATGCACGGTTGAAACTTGAGATTTGAAGAAAAATGCAGTTATGGAATTTTGTGTTCAGATCTGAAATTTAGGGTTTGTGAGCGTGGAGAGGGTGAAATGAGGATTGCCTCAGCTTATATAGAGTATGGAGAAGAGCCTAGAAAAATAAATGGGCCTTGATATCCAGCCAAAAGTCCAAACCGATTTTGCTCTCTTATGAAAAATAAAAATGAAAACTGGGCATTGGCTCGTGCTTTTCTCGTGATTCCACTTGCCTTTGAAGCCTTTTATTCTCAGATTTTGATCCTATGAATCTCAACCCTTGATTCCTTTTAAATAAAAAGTGTTGGTATTTTGGCCAAAATGAGCAAGTTTGAGAATTTTGTGTACAACCAAGTACAAGAGCACATGGGACCGAATTTCCTGCCATTATGGGCTTAAGTACACTTCAAATGAATAATGGGATTAACTTGGGGCGAAAGGAATGGATGGAAACTGAGTTTTGCAAGAAATTGCATATTGAAAATTATATCCCAATGATCTTACTTGTGACCCAAATTTCTCACAATTGGCTTGTGCATTTCTTGGCCTTTTGGAGCCTATCAAAAGATCTCTCAATGAAGTTCACTATGGGCTTTGGTTCATGCAAAATGGTGGAATATTTAATGAGATATGACCAAGACAATTTGCGAAAAAACAATCCATGGCACAACAAATTCTGCGCGCATAGGTCTACATGGCATGCATGGCAATCAGTTGCGAGGCGACAACTTAGAGGATCCATATCTTGATGGATACTTGGCTAAAATGGATGATTCCAAGCTTGACGAAGAGATCTCATGGGCAACTACATGCACTTTTCAATTTTCAGAATTGATGCTTGAGGAGGAAGAAATAAGCTTGAACATTTGGCACACCACCTGTTTGTTGAAATGTCACTCGTGCCTGGCAAGGGAAGGCAAGCATGGCCATCAATTTTGCATACCTTGTGCATAAAGCTTCAAACTCAAATATCTTTCAAATGGTGCATTTTTGAGAAATTTTACACATTGACAAACTTGTAGAATTTTTCCCAAGATTTCCATAAAGGTATGGTATGCAACCATTGGATAAAAATTGAGAAAGTTATGACATGTCAAAGTTCTATAGGGTGGACACTTGGAAAATTTTCAAACTTCAAATAACTTCAGGAACAAGTTAACCCTAATTTATTCAACTCTCTTGATTCAATGGTGAATTTGATCATGAAATATGAAAATAATATATTTGAATTTATGGTTGACCAAAAGTCCACTTGGCCAACTTCTGACTTTGACTGATTTTGACCAAAATGACCATTTTGCCCCTTGTGAATTGACTTGCTTCCAATCAAAATTGAACCTCAATATTTCAACCATGGATGCCCAACAACATATAGAAACACATGAAATCAAGTTTGAGTGAAAATCTAAATAAATCCTGATTAGATCCAAAACCCTAATTTTGCACCTTGTGTTAGGAGATAGCCAATCAAACTTCAAAACCTCAAATATTCTGAATGTATTGAGTAATTATTTGAACCATGATAACTCAAATGATAATAGGAAGATGATACTTCAAGAAATTGACTTAGCCAAACTTCAAACTTCACAATGAGCCAAAACCCTAATTTCATCAAATGAATGCCACAAATTAATTCCTCATCAATTCTTTGCAAAACTTCAAATCTTGAGGAATCAATGAGACAAATGAGATGTCTGGAGTTATAATACATCATTGTTACTTGAAAGATCCAAAGAAATGAGAGCCTGGGACTCCCTTAGAACAAAATGCTAACACAATCAACCTCCATAGCCTGTAGAGGATTTGAGAACCCAAAGAACTTTGATCCTATCACAATGTATGAATGCAATGTATAACACCCCTTCTAATAAAACAAACCTTCAACTTAAAAGCATGTCATAATGGATACATAGCACATATTAATCCAAAGAATTTATAATAATTATTATCCTTCAAAAATACGTCATATTTATTCAAAAACTACGCAGTAGATTTTTAATATTTCAAAACTCAAAACGGAATATAGCATCTTTCAAAACAACTTAATTCATGGAACAATTCTCAAGTATTAACATTCAACAGTTGCAACGGAAAGTAATATAAAATCAAATATGCGTTTATTCCCCCCGAGTGCTACGTATCAGAGCGATGACGCCAAAAGCTACTAAATTCTTTACTCCTCGTTACCTGCACGTTACCAATATAAAGGTAACGACCAACAAAAGAAAGGGTGAGATATCTACCAGTATAAACAGGTGTATGATAAATAATATATTAGGATTAAATCATACATAATTACCACACCACAACTAACACGTCACAATTAAATCCCTAATCAACAACAACACAACATACTTCATTCGTTAGCAACAACATGTAATTACTTCGCAATTAACAACGACATGACTTCAAATGAGACTCAACAATGCATATGCATGTGGTACTGGTGGAGTAAACTCCCTTCACTAAATTTCCAATTATCATAGGCACAAGGCATAAGCCTTCTTCACAAATCCGCCAATACAGGCCTTCACAAATGCAAAAATTAAATGCGATGCTACAACATGCAAATAACAACATAAATTCACTTCACAAGGCATACGCCTATCTCGCTATTATTACCAAAAATCAGAGGTAATTATCGTCACTGAAAACACCCTGCAACTTCACATAATTCAACATACAACAACATATTCATCTCTAATTATTCGCAAACACAATCAACAACACAATACCTTCACACAAATTCAACGAGATAAACAATCATAATCATCTACTAAAATATACAAATCATTCCAACCATTTTTAACTAATTTCGGACAACTATTTGTATCGCTTAATTTACTAAACCGGTTAATTCGATACTACTTTAAATCCTATTGTTACTATTAATTATTATGAATCTGTTAACTTACTATCAACCATGCTTCCAATATTAATTAATTATCATGCTGCCAATTTAACTGAACACATTATTATTACTACTCAGAATCACATTCCCATTCTATACTACTAATTAACATTCTGCCATTATCTAACATTATTGCTGTTACTATATTTTATTATTTGATCCTGCTACAGTACCATTATGTTAATCACACCCACTTCTATTTCCATTGGAATATTGCTGTCCAAATGCTATCTACTCATCCTATTATTATTCACTGTTATTTCTATTATCCTACACATGAACATATGGCAGGTACCTAAAACAAGTATGTTGTACGTGCAAAACAAACAGAGGCGCCCACTCCCTCCCAGACAGGGACGGACGTCCCTCCCATCTTCTCCAAGGGAGACGTCCGCCTCCCCCTCTACTCACCCTGGAGGGCGCCTGCCTCCAATTCCTCAAGGCCCTCGCCTCCAAACTTCAAGACCTCCATCTCCATTTGTTTGTTTTCTCCTCTTCTTATGGCTACCGTCCGTTCGATCACTGTATTTCACTAAATTCCAACCATTCTTACCCTTAGATTAACACCAACAATACTACTATATACAATTTAATCATTTAATTCACATACGGTCTACACAAGCACAAATACTTTCGTATAAATTCATCCCCACATATAATTTATCATAATCCCGTTTAGAAAGTTAGAACCCCACCCTTACCTTAAATTTGACGGTGGTTATAACTCCGATCGAATTCCTATTTCCGGTTCTGATTGTGCAATTCTGGTATCCTCTCCTAGCCCTTGTGCCTCCTCCTTCTTCAATTGGTTTTTCTTTTCTCCCGTAAACCCTATTTTTTTTATTATTACTTCCTTTATATACTCCTTTATATCATACTCTATTATTAATTAAATTAAATATTCTATTCCTTTAATAACTCAAATATTCTCCTATCTTATATTCCATTTGGCCAATTAAATAATACTCCTCATTCTATTTCTCACATTATAATAAAACTCACAAAATACTTTAATTAATTAATTTTTACTCATAATAATAATAATCCGACTAAACTGATTATTCGCTTAATCCTCTTAAACCGACTTATAAATCCGTTAATGTCCGTTATAATTATTCCGATAACTCCTTCTTTGACTAAATTCCAACTAATAATTCCTTAATACTTTATTTAAATAATTAAGTGATTTTCCGGGTGTTACAACTCTCCCCTACTTAGAATATTGTCGTCCTCAAAAATTCGTCCGACACATTCATCCTTAACCTTGTCTCTACATCTAACCTTCCGACATAACCACAACTTAATACAATTAAAATCCAAAGTACATGCGCAATTTCATTTCACTCACACACCAGCAACCATATAAATCAACGGAGTTAGACCCACGAAAGCATACTTATCTGATATCTCTCAACCAAACACATCCGACAAGCAAAGCTTCTCCCCCACTTAGATTCAACCTAATTCCTGCAAACAGTCAACCAAAAGCAACAAGTACCGACAGTGTTCCACACACTTGTCGCGTACAAAAGAAGTAAACGACATTAGACAACATTGGCCGGACGGACCGACCTGGCTCTGATACCACTAATGTAACACTCAATTTCTACCCAACGTTTATATAATAATCAAAGTGCCAAAAGTTTCAACAATATGAGGCATTACATTTCATAAAACAAACCGTCAACTTAAAAGCATGTCATAATGGATACATAGCACATATTCATCCAAATAAGTTATAATAATTATTATCCTTCAAAAATACGTCATATTTATTCAAAAACTACGCAGCGGATTTTTAATATTTCAAAACTCCAAATGGAATATAGCATCTTTCAAAACAACTTAATTCAAGGAACAATTCTCAAGTATTAACATGCAACAATTGCAACGGAAAGTAATATAAAATCAAATATGCGTTTATTCCCCCCGAGTGCTACGTATCAGAGCGATGACGCCAAAAGCTACTAAATTCTTTACTCCTCGTTACCTGCACGTTACCAATATAAAGGTAACGGCCAACAAAAGAAAGGGTGAGATATCTTCCAGTATAAACAGGTGTATGATAAATAATATATTAGGATTAAATCATACATAATTACCACACCACAACTAACACGTCACAATTAAATCCCCAATCAACAACAACACAACATACTTCATTCGTTAGCAACAACATGTAATTACTTCGCAATTAACAACGACATGACTTCAAATGAGACTCAACAATGCATATGCATGTGGTACTACTGGTGGAGTAAACTCCCTTCACTAAATTTCCAATTATCATAGGCACAAGGCATAAGCCTTCTTCACAAATCCGCCAATACAGGCCTTCACAAATGCAAAAATTAAATGCGATGCTACAACATGCAAATAACAACATAAATTCACTTCACAAGGCATACGCCTATCTCGCTATTATTACCAAAAATCAGAGGTAATTATCGTCACTGAAAACACCCTGCAACTTCACATAATTCAACATACAACAACATATTCATCTCTAATTATTCACAAACACAATCAACAACACAATACCTTCACACAAATTCAACGAAATAAACAATCATAATCATCTACTAAAATATACAAATCATTCCGACCATTTTTAACTAATTTCGGACAACTATTTGTATCGCTTAATTTACTAAACCGGTTAATTCGGTACTACTTTAAATCCTATTGTTACTATTAATTATTATGAATCTGTTAACTTACTATCAACCATGCTTCCAATATTAATTAATTATCATGCTGCCAATTTAACTGAACACATTATTATTACTACTCAGAATCACATTCCCATTCTATACTACTAATTAACATTCTGCCATTATCTAACATTATTGCTGTTACTATATTTTATTATTTGATCCTGCTACAGTACCATTATGTTAATCACACCCACTTCTATTTCCATTGGAATATTGCTGTCCAAATGCTATCTACTCATCCTATTATTATTCACTGTTATTTCTATTATCCTACACATGAACATATGGCAGGTACCTAAAACAAGTATGTTGTACGTGCAAAACAAACAGAGGCGCCCACTCCCTCCCAGACAAGGACGAATGTCCCTCCCATCTTCTCTAAGGGAGGCGTATGCCTCCCCCTCTACTTACCCTGGAGGGCGCCCGCCTCTAATTCCTCAAGGCCCTCGCCTCGAACCTTCAAGACCTTCGTCTCCGATTGTGCAATTCTGGTATCCTCTCCTAGCCCTCGTGCCTCCTTCTTCTTCAATTGGTTTTTCTTTTCTCCCGTAAACCCTATTTTTTTATTATTACTTCCTTTATATACTACTTTATATCATATTCTATTATTAATTAAATTAATTATTCTATTCCTTTAATAACTCAAATATTCTCCTATCTTTTATTCCATTTGGCCAATTAAATAATACTCCTCATTCTATTTCTCATATTATAATAAAACTCACTAAATACGTTAATTAATTAATTTCTACTCATAATAATAATTATCCGACTAAAATGATTATTCGCTTAATCCTCTTAAACCGACTTATAAATTCATTAATGTCCCTTATAATTATTCCGATAATTCCTTTTTTGACTGAATTCCAACTAATAATTCCTTAATACTTTATTTAAATAATTAAGTGATTTTTCGGGTATTACAAAGTAAGCTTTCTTGGTCATGTGATTTCCAAGATTGGTATTGTTGTTGATCCTATGAAGGTAGAAGCGGTATCTCAGTGGGAAGCGCCGAAGAATGCTTCTGAAATCCGTAGCTTTCTTGGTCTTGCAGGTTATTACCGAAAGTTCATTGAAGGATTCTCGAAGTTGGCTTTACCGTTGACTAGAAAGGGACAAGTGTTTGTTTGGGATTTTGAATGTGAGAAAGGATTCCAAGAGCTGAAGAAGAGGTTGACTAGTGCTCCGATTTTGATTTTGTTGAATCCGGCGGAATCTTTTGTTGTGTATTGTGATGCGTCATTATGGGTTTAGGTGGTGTTTTGATGCAAGATAAGCAAGTAGTGGCTTATTCTTCAAGACAATTGAAGATTCATGAAAGGAATTATCCGACTCATGATTTGGAGTTGGCAGCAGTGGTGTTTGTTTTGAAATTGTGGAGGCATTAATTGAATGGTTCTCGATTTGAGGTATTCAGCGATCATAAGAGTCTAAAGTATCTCTTCGACCAGAAAGAGTTAAACATGAGGCAGAGGAGGTGGTTGAAATTCCTAAAAGATTATGATTTTGGTTTGAATTACCATCCCGGTAAGGCAAACGTTGTTGCTGATGCATTGAGTAGGAAGTCATTGCATATGTTGATGTTGATGGTTCGTGAATTGGATTTAGTTGAGAAATTCAGAGACTTGAGTTTGGTATGTGAGACTACTCTTGATAGTGTTAAGTTGGGTATGTTGAAGCTGACTAGTGGTATTCTTGATGAGATTCAAACTGGACAGAAATCTGATGTTGGTTTGGTTGATAAATTGACATTGATCAACCAAGGTCAAGGAGGTGAATTCCGAATTGACGAGAATGGTGTTATGAGATTTGGTGAAAGAGTTTGTGTCCCGAATATTGCAGAGATTAGGAAGAGTATCTTGGAAGAAGGACATCGTAGTGGATTGAGTATTCATCCCGGTGCTACTAAGATGTTTCATGACTTAAAATAGTTATTCTGGTGGCCTGGAATGAAAAAGGAAATTGCTGAGTTTGTGTATGCTTGTTTGGTTTGTCAGAAGTCGAAAATTGAACATCATAAGCCGTCAGGATTGATGGAATCGTTGTTTGTTTCAGATTAGAAATGGGATGGCATTTCTATGGATTTTGTATCTGGTTTGCCGAGGACAGCGACGAATTATGATTCTATTTGGGTTATTGTTGATAGGTTGATGAAGTCTACTAACTTTATTCCGATAAGAATGGATTACCTTATGGAGAGGTTGGCAGAGTTATATGTTGAGAAGATCGTGAGTTTGTACGGTATTCCTTCTAGTATTGTGTCGGATAGAGATCCGAGGTTTACGTCTAAGTTCTGGACGGGATTGCAAGAAGCTTTGGGTACTAAGTTGCGATTGAGTTCCGCTTATCATCTGTAGACAGATGGTCAGACGGAAAGAACGATTCAGTCGTTAGAGGATTTGTTGCGAGCTTGTGTATTGGAAAAAGGTGGAGCTTGGGATGGCTATCTACCATTGATTGAGTTTACCTACAACAATAGTTTTCATTCGAGTATTGGTATGAATCCATTTGAGACATTGTATGGTAGGAGGTGTCGGACACCGTTGTGTTGGTACGAATCTGGAGAGAGTGCTGTGATTGGACCGGAAATTGTCCAACAGACTTCAGAAAAGATTAAGATGATTCAAGAGAAGATGAGAGCTTCTCAGAGTCGTCGGAAGAGTTATCATGATACGAGGAGGAAGAATCTCGAGTTTAGTGAAGGAGATCATGTGTTTATGCGAGTTACTCTGATGACTGGTATTGGTCGAGCCTTGAAGTCAAAGAAGTTGAATCTACGCTTTATTGGTCCGTTTCAAATCACCAAGAGAGTTGGGAAAGTTGCTTATCAGATTGCTTTACCGCCGTCGCTTGCAAATTTTCATGATGTCTTCCATGTATCTCAGTTGAGGAAGTACATTGTTGATCCGTCTCATGAGATTCAGGTAGATGATATACAGGTGCGAGATAATTTGACCGTAGAAGCATTGCCTGCGAGAATGAGGATCGGAAGTTGAAACAGTTGCGGGGTAAGGAGATAGCTCTAGTAAAAGTAGCTTGGGAAGGACCAGTGTAACACCCCTTCTAAATTACCCGCGATTTATATAATTAATCAGAGTTTTAAACATATAACAAGAGGCGTCACAATTTAATTAATTCAAATAACCAAAAACAGTAATCATGCCTTTTTACTGAAGAACGTATTAAATGAAATAAAAGCAATGATTATGTTTAAAACAGCGGAAAGATAACATAAACTCCGGAATAGTACAAATCATAATTATTCCAAAACAATAAACCAAAGTAAGCAGTTTTGAATCCTTAAAATTCCAATCAAACGTTCCCCAGTGTTACAACTACCAGAGCATGACACTGACACGCGGACTAACTAAGTAGCACAACTCTAAAAGCTGTCTTCACCAATTCCCAAGCAGCTAATCACTTCGAATCTGAAATCATTAAAGTAAGGGTGAGATTTCATCAAAATTAAGATGCATTATACATTTCTCAAGAACGATAAAATAATCAATTCATTATTCACCCTTATTAACAGCATTAGCATACAATTCGCAAACACAATCCAAACATACATTATGCATACAGCAACAATTAAATGCAATTGAAACACTAGAATTCATCCTAACATGTTACAATCACATATGCAATGCAGACTCAAATGCATGTGGTACCAATCGTGAACCAAGTCCACACCCTATTCCGCTTACACTTCGGAAACAGCGTCAATTTAATGATTCGCCCATACATCACCGGGTCAAGAATCTAGCCTCGCTACCTCTGTCCATTAGGTAAGTTTATTGGCCCTGCAAGTTCAATTCCGCACAATGGGAATGAACCATTACCAAATGCTCATGCATGCACATCAGAAGCATTCAACAATTCAAAACATGGAACATGAATGAACAACATAATTCCAATTATAAATTAATAACAATAACAACATCTGGTACAACAATCTTAATCATCAAATGTTAATCACAACCCGTAAGTTAACATTCTGCACAATTGTTCAACACATGATTCATAAATTCTCAACGAGTTCTGATTATGGAAGCTAAATTAATCCTTCCAGATTTCAATTATTAGTGTTGAAAATATTTCCATTAAGTAGTACTCTTTCTAAGATTTCCAACGATACCAACTATGCCTAAAACGGAGTTACGGTTGAAAAGATATGATCGAAATCGTTTTCAAAAAAATCATGTTCTGTCCAATACAGTATGCATCGATGCATAAGGCTATGCATCAATGCATAACCAGCTTGTATCGACCCATAACTAATATGCATCGATGCATAACTTAAAAATTCTGCATTTTTCTAAAGCAAGATGCATCGATGCATACGCATCATGTGTCGATGCATAACTTTATTCTTGGCCTATGTATCGATGCATACGCATCTTGGATCGATGCATAGCATCAAAATTTCTCTTATGGATTGATGCATGGCTCTATGAGTCGATGCATAGATTTTCAAGCATTCTGGTTTTCAAAAATTACACTGCATGCATCGATGCATAAAGGGATGTGTCAACCCATACTGTTAGTTTTCCACAAAAACATCAATTTTATCCACTGTTACAAATTTCCATTACATCCAATCTTCACCAAACCTCATATCATCATAAAACAGAATTAATTACTGTAATGTTTCACCCAATTGATCACAGAATCAAGTGTTCTAATTAGCTTATATTCATATTACATAAATTCACCGTTCACACCAATTCCAATCAAGGTTTTACGTCGGATTATAACATCAGGGCATATTCAATTATTCTAATTCGAGATTTCCAACGGATTGAATTATTCTATCGATTCTCAAAACCTCTAAGGCATAAAAATCAAATTCAATCCCCCTTACCTCGCGATGAATCTTCGAATTCTCGGCGTTTGGCTCTTTCTCCTCTTTTCTCTTCTCTTTTCCAATTTCACGTAGTATGCAAATCCTAATTCCTTTTCCTCACACTTTTTCCTTTTATTCCTTTAATTATTCCTTTTTATTTGTCAAATAATAGAAATAAATTAGTTAGGATTTAGTAGAGCTTTTTACTCCACACACCTCCAATTCAACCTTACACCCCCAACCTTCCTTTATTTAAATTGAATAATTAAATCCATTTAATTCAAAAATACCAATAATTAAACCTTTAATTAAATTAATAATTAAATTTCTAATTATTTAATAATTGAATTAATTTGGGGTGTCACAACCAGCAGGTGGAAATGTTACTTGGGAGTTGGAGAGCCAGATGAAGGACTCGTATCCCGAACTTTTTGTCTAAGGTATATTTGAAATTCTTGGCAACAGATACGTGATGTCACAGAGAATGTTATGACACAGTATCTGACACTCTGTTAACAATTCACACAGTAAATTCAAACAGCAGTAAAGAACACAATAAATTGTTTACCCAGTTCAGTGTGTAACTATACCTACATCTGGGGGCTACAAAGCCAGGGAGGAAATTCACTATTAGTAGAATTAATTCAGGAATAAACCAACCAGTTTATCTCCTTCACTTAAAACCTACCCAATGCAACTTCAATCTAAGTCCTACTTAGACACGAGTTCCTACTCACTCCCCCTCAATCACAGCAGTGATATCGACCTATTGATTAATTGAATTGTGAAGACACTCTTGAATAGACAAACTTGATTTTGCTTCAAAGCTTTTATCAAGAGACACAACACTCGTGCTTCAAAGCTTTGAGTGATAAACAACCCTTACAACCAAATCCTAGTCCAAGGCACTTATCAATTGATAATTGCTTGGCTCACAAGAGTAACTAGAATTACACAAAATACAACCTGCTAAATCTTCAATACAGTTCAAGAGGCGCAGCAGCAGAGTAAGGGTTCTTTTCCTATTATAGAAGCAGTCCTGAAACTTCAGTTTTGGGCTTCCATAATAATAGCTAGGGTTCACTTAATTAATCCTAAAGATTTGGTCTTTTTAATAACCAATTTAGGTTTAACTAAGATTAACCAATTTAGCTACGTGAGCATGTAATCTAATAACATATAACAATAATAAACACTCAACAAACTTCACGAAAATCTCGGAAAAGCAGTTCGAGCGATAAATGTCACACAGAATATCATAACATCTGTTATGACATCAGTCAAACTTCTGCAGAATTTCCAGCACAACACTTGCTTCCAGTTCTGAGTTGTACTTAAACATCCTTGTCAAGTAGGATTTATCTTCAATCTCTGAATGTCATGACATTTATCAAGACATTGCCATAGTCTAGTTTTACCAAAAATTAATGCCAACTTAAAACACTTACAAACTCCCCCTTTGGCACATTTTTTGGCTAAAACAAACTAAGTTATCAGAGTACCCATGCAGCAGAAGACAACAGACTAGTCTAAGCTATCCTAAGCTTAAAACCAGATCCTAGAGAAGATAAATTCTACCCATAATTTTTCATACAATTTCCCCAATTGCCCACATATACTTCTCCCCCTTTTTAGCCTCAAAGGGGCCAAAGGAACCAGTACAAATGCCCCAACATTCATCATATATAAAAGAAGTACCATCATAGTTAAAGTTATAACTCTGTCAAATTAATACAATTATCCAAAACAGAATAGGGAAATAGCAGAACAAAGTTAACAATAAAAACAACAAAACAGAAGCAAGAATCAACAAGTAACAGGCTTCCAGCTCAAGTGCTCTCTTCTCCTGAAGAAACACTATGAAAAGAAGCATCTTCAGAACTTCCTTCAGCTCCAGTCATATGCACATCATCATTATCAGCATCACCATCACCAGCTAACCTTTCATCCTTAACCTTTGTGTCCTGCTCCTTTTCCAGTTGAGAGATCAGTTCTTCAAGGCTTTGCTTCCTTGCTTCAAGCTCCTGGCAGGTTGCTTTCAGCACAGCTAAGACAGTTGCCTTCTGAGAAGTTGCCTTGACATTGGATGTCTCACCAGATGTCATGACAATGTCTGGGACATGTCTTCCTTGAAAGAGCTTGTAATGAAATCCAAGTGCAGGGGCTCTTTTGCAGACTGTATCTCTTTCAACCAGAATATCAGGATATTGATCCATTATAATTCCACACAGGAGGGAGGGAAAGGCTATTGGTCCTTTGATTGCATAGCTTTCAGCATGTTTGAGGGTTTGCTCAAAGATGTAGGTTCCATAGTCAAATTTTGCTTGAGTACCCACTGCAAATATAAATCTGCCCAGTCCAATAGAGATGGTTGACTTGTGATTTGTTGGGACCCAGTTAGCAGCACCTATTTTGTGCAGGATGGCAAATTTGACACTCAGCTAACTGGCTGTGAGTTTTCCCTTCAGAGGCCACTGTTTCACCTGCTTAGCAGTGATTGTTTGACAGATTTGGTTGTCAGTTTCCTCAAGCTCTGGTTGAGCATCATCTGATCTCCCCAAGAATCTGTTGATCACACTTGGAGAGAACTTTACTTTTCTCCCCCTTACATACACAGTCTTATAATCTGCAGACCTCCCATCACCACAACCACTTGACAGGTTCACTATGAACTCCTTCATCAACACATCATAGTAGTTTGAGAACTTCACAACAGTCTTCATTAAGCCAGCCTCCTTAATCAGATCAACAACCTCCTTACACTCAAGGGCACTCTTATTCAGCTCCCTTTCAAGAGCAATCCTTTTCAAGCATATATATTTCCACCTGCTTGCATTCTCAGGGTGGTGGAAGGAGATGTTATCAATGGCCACTTCAGGCACTTTGGGCAGTTTCCCAAGAGTTGGCTTCTTCCTTGGATGAATGTCTGAGACATTCACTTGAACATCAAACTCAGAGTCTTGATCAGACTCTGAAGGTTCAGGTACCTTCCTCTTCTTCACAATAGGTGTTCTCTTGGGTCTAGAACCACCACCAACAGTTTTTACTCTACTCTTCTTTGTAGAGGGTCCAGCCTTGGTGTTCTTCTCAGCCTTAGAGACATTTTCATCAACCTTTTCTTTAACAGGACTCTGAGAGACAGCCTGTTTACCTTTCCTTCTCATCATTCTCTTTGCAATGCTTGGATTGACATTGGCAATGAGGTCATTGTCTGAGAATTCCTCATCCAAGTCAATGAAAGGGGGTTCCACTAACTGCTCTGAATCTTGAACTGGATGATTTTCAAGATTATTATCAATTGGTTTCTCTGGAGTTTCATCAAGGATACTATCAGAGATATAGTCAGCAGGATTCACAGGGGATTTAACAGAAGCACACTTTTCTGGGGATTCTTCAAGAATACCATCAGAAATGTCATCTTCATTAACAGCAGGAGACTTATTACATGTATCATCAATACACACTTCAGGGTCTTTAACAAAGGGATTAACATCATTCTTTATAGGGGAATCAACAAGAGTTTCAGTATTAGGATCCACAGGGGTTTTCTTGACATGATCACTAGATGTCTTGACATTCTCAGTGACATCTGGATCAATTGCTAAACTAGGGCTAGCAGATTGTTGGTTTAGAGGAACAGAAGCCCCAGGTACAGAGTGGTTTTCATTTAGGATCCTGGTTACTATCCTAGCAATAGCTTCATGCACATACCTAGAACCTTCTCTGTTTGCTATTTCAGGAGGAACAAATGAAGATGGTTCAGAGGTCTTACCAGAAGGTGATGCTTGTGACCGTCGTGCATTCCTGGTGCGAAGTTTCTTGACCTTCTCAGGGTCAGTTGCCATTGCACGCAGTGGGGTAACCCTCAGTGCTTCAACATGCATGGCTTCAGCACTTGCCCTAATCTCAGCCATGGTGGGAGATGAAGAGCCAGAGTCTTGAGATGATGAAGAGGACGATGGAAGGTTTTGCTGATACATTTTGAGGGAATGAGAACGAAAATGTCAGAGAGTTTGAAAGTATCTTTTGGAAGAATAGAATGTGATACTTTCAAATGAAGGAACTGTTATATGAAAGAGTCTCTTCCTATTCTTGGACCTTTTAAAAATAAGAGGAAAATAATTAAATGACCCACTTATAATTAATTGAAATAAAAGGTCTCTTCCATTCCTTGTTGTAAGCAATTTTAATTGCTACAACTCCTCATATTGACAAATACCCAACTTGCCCCTTAAATTCTCAAACTGACTAGCATCAAGAGCCTTAGTAAAAATGTCATCCAGTTGAAGTTCAGTGGCTACATGCTCCAATTTAATCACTTTTTCTTCCACAAGGTCTCTGATGAAGTGATGTCTAATGTCAATGTGCTTAGTCCTACTGTGCTGTATAGGATTTTTTGAAATATTAATAGCACTCAGGTTGTCACAGTACAATGTCATGACATCCTGTGTGACATTGTACTCAGTCAGCATCTGCTTCATCCAAACCATTTGAGAACAACTGCTACCAGCTGCTATGTATTCAGCTTCAGCAGTGGATAAAGACACACAGTTTTGCTTCTTACTGAACCATGAAACAAGGTTGTTCCCCAAGAAAAAGCATCCTCCAGAAGTGCTTTTTCTATCATCAGCACTACCAGCCCAATCAGCATCACAATAGCCAGACAGAATTGGTTCACATCCATGAGAGTACAGCATACCATAATTGCAAGTTCCACTCACATACTTCAGAATTCTCTTCACCTGATTTATGTGACTCACTTTAGGTTCAGCCTGGTATCTAGCACATACCCCAACAGCAAATGCAATGTCAGGTCTGTTGACTGTTAAGTACAATAAGCTTCCTATCATGCTTCTATACAAGCTTTGATCAACATTTGCTCCACTAGTGTCCTTGGACAACTTTAAATGAGTAGGAGCAGGAGTCCTTTTATGGCTGGCATTTTCCATTCCAAATTTCTTGACAATATTCCTTGCATACTTGCTTTGTGAAAGGAATGTTGAGTCTTCCATCTGTGTGACTTGTAATCCAAGAAAGTAAGTCAATTCTCCCATGAGGCTCATTTCAAGCTCAGCTTGCATTTGGTTGGCAAAATGTCTCACCATTGTATCTGACATTCCTCCAAACACTATGTCATCAACTTAAATTTGAGCCACCATTATCTTTCCTCCTTCATTCTTGACAAAGAGGGTTTTATCCAAGGCTCCTTTCCTATAACCTTTATCAGTAAGGAACTTCGTCAGCCTTTCATACCAAGCCCTAGGAGCTTGCTTCAGACCATATAGGGCTTTCCTCAACTTGTAAACATGATCAGGAAAATTTGGATCCACAAATCCTTTAGGCTGCTCTACATATACTTCCTCATTTAAGTAGCCATTTAGGAAGGCACTTTTCACATCCATCTGAAACAATTTGAATTTCAGAATGCAAGCAACTCCTAGTAATAGCCTGATTGATTCTAGTCTAGCCACAAGAGCAAAAGTCTCATCAAAATCAATCCCTTCAACTTGAGTGTATCCCTGAGCAACAAGTCTTGCTTTATTTACGTGACAATACGCATCGGACTTGTTCTTGTAGATCCACTTTGTGCCAATGATGTTTGTCCCTTCGGTCTAGGAACTAACTCCCACACTTCATGTTGCTTGAGCGGTTCAATTCATCTTGCATTGCTCCAATCCAAGTATTCATCGATTAGAGCCTCTTTGACATTCTTTGGCTCAATCTTTGACACAAAACAAGAGTTTGAGACAATTTCTCGGATCTTGTAATGACACCAGTTAGGATCTCCAATGATGAGTTCCTTTGGATGATCTTTCGAATTCGATGGAAGGATCTTTGTTAGCTTCCTCGGTTGATTTTGGTGAAGTAGGGCGGCACATCATCCTTATCGGACACTTGTGGTGATGTCTCAAACAATGTCTCAACATCATATGGGACATTGTTTTCCTGATGGTGATCATCAACTATGACATTAATTGACTCCATCATAACTTTAGTTCTGGAGTTGAATACTCTATATGCTCTGCTGTTAGTAGAGTATCCCAGAAAAATGCCTTCATCACTTTTAGAGTCCATCTTTCTTCTTTGATCACGATCTGTCAGAATGTAACATTTGCTCCCAAAAACATGGAAATATTTCACAGTAGGTTTTCTTCCCTTCCATATTTCATACAGGGTGGAAGATGTTCCCTTTCTTAAGGTGACCCTGTTGTGAACATAGCAAGCTGTATTCATAGCTTCAGCCCAAAAATGGATAGGAAGTTTCTTAGCATGAATCATTGCTCTGGCAGATTCCTGTATAGTCCTATTCTTCCTTTCCACAACTCCATTTTGTTGAGGAGTTATAGGAGAAGAAAACTCATGGTTGATTCCTTCTGAGGAACAGAATTCATCAAACTTGTTGTTCTCAAATTCCTTTCCATGATCACTTCTTATTCTGACAATGCAACATTCCTTCTCTCTTTGAAGTCTTTTGCATAACTCTTTAAAACATCAAACACATCGATTTTCTTTGATGAAGTTTATCCGGTAAATGGAGAAATCATCCACAACAACATAAGCATATCTTTTCCACCAAGACTCTCAAAGGCCATAAATCACGTATGTGACTCCGGCCTTAGAAGTGGTCGATGTCTTGACATTGGATGTGACATTCTGGTTTGCTTTCCAACTTGACACTCACCACAGACTCTCCCTTCATCAATATGGAGTCTTGGTATTCCTCTGACAGCCTCCATGGAAATGATCTTTTTCATTCCTTTGAGATGTAAATGACCAAGTTTTTGGTGCCACAATTTTACCTCCTTTTCATCTTTGTCTGTAGAGCACACAAAAGACAGGTTGGTGTTCTCAGACTCCCACATGTAGCAGTTGTCCTTTGATCTGACTCCTCTCATAACCACCTCTTAATTTTCATTGATTACAAGACATTCAGACTTAGTGAAGTTGACTTTGAATCCCATATCACATAGTTGACTTATGCTTATGAGATTAGCAGTCAAACCTTTTACCAGCAACACTCCATTTAGGTTTGGAACTCCAGAACAGTCTAAGTTTCCAACACCTTTTATTTCTCCTTTAGCTCCATCCCCAAAGGTAACAAAACTGGTAGAGTGAGGTTTGACATTATTCAGAAGATTTTTGATTCCAGTCATATGCTTAGAACACCCACTATCAAAGTACCAGTCTTCCTTGGCAGACAATCTAAGGGAAGTGTGAGCTATCAGAGCTGCAGTCTTCTTCTTCCACTGTTGAGTGTAGGATACTTTGTTGATATTAGGCTTGACATAAGGAACTTGATTAGGATGTCCATGTAGTCTAAAGCAAAAAGGCTTTATGTGTCCAACCCTCCCACAATAATGACATCTCCATCTTTGAAACTTTTTCTTCATGTTTCTTTGATCTTGATGTTGTACCCAATGTTGTGACATCTGCTTTGACATTGGTTTATTAGGTTTGTTCTTCTTTTTGTTATCAGCAAATTTCTTTGCCTCCACATATCTGAGCGGACCTATTTCTGTCTTGTGGTGTGACATCTTCTTTGACATTGATTTGCAGTCTGTTCTTCTTCTTGTCACGGCGGTTTCTTTGACCATATCCCGGACCATGCTTATTTCCGCATTCGTCAAGTGAAGGATTTCTTCCAACTTATCGATGGATGTCAACATTTTGTGGACTTAGACATCGATCAAGTTTGGAGTTCAACACTATAATTTCCATTGAGGTGACTTATAGTAGCGATGTTTTCCTTCTTCTCGACCTCGACTTTACATTCGACCTCAACTTCACAATCGACTTTTTTTCTCATTTTTGACATACTTCACCACTTCTTACACACAACTTCTTGTAGGTTTGACTCTTCAAATGTCACTTCCTTATCACTAGAATCCATATCAGAATTGCACACTCCAGAGAGAGAAGTGACAAGTTTGGCTGCTTCTTCTTCAGATTCACTTCCCGAGTCACCATCAGACCAAGTGACAACCATTCCTTTCTTTTGTTTATTTAGAAAGGTGGGACATTCGACTCTAATATGCCCATATCCTTCACAACCATGACTTTGGATTCCTCGCTTTGACTTCCTTTATCTTCTGACTTGGATCTTCTGTTGGAGTCATAAGATCTGCTAATGTCAGATGGAATGTTCTTGACATTGGACCTTGACTTTGGATCAATTCTCTTGATGAGTTTGTTGAACTGTCTTCCAAGCATAGCTATAGCTTGGATATCTTCTCTTCATCATCCTCCTTGCATTCCTCTTGATTATTGGATACAAGGGATATGCTCTTGTTCTTCTGTCAACATTTTCACCGATCCCCATCTCAAATGTATGAAGATATCCAACAAGTTCTTCCACCTTCAAGGTGTTGATATCCTGAGCTTCCTCTATAGCGTCACTTTCATTGCAAACCTTTTAGGCAAGGATCGAGAATCTTTCTCACCGACTTTTCTTCGACATCTTTTCTCCCGGTGCTCACGAGGTGTTGGCAATCTCAAGATATTCATGTGAAACTCATGAATGGTCTCATCTTCCTTCATCTTCAAATTCTCAAATTTGGTAGTGAGCATCTGAAGTCTTGACATCTTCACCTTGGATGTCCCCTCATGAGTAGTTTTGAGAGTGTCCCAAACATCCTTGGCCAACTCACATTGATGAACTAGTGAAGATATTTACATCAATTCCATTGAATAAGGCATTCAATGCTTTAGAGTTCCCAGTACTAGCTCCTCTTCTTCTTTGCTCCATTCTTCCTCAGGTTTCAAGACAGCAGTCCCATCTTTCTCAAGCTTGGTGGGATGTTTCCATCCTTTGTCAGCATCTCTCCAAGCTTTAATATCCATGATCTCAAAAGGCAACCATACGAGGTTTCCGGTAATCATAATTAGATCCATCCGGTATGGGTGGTCTACCTCAAATCCTCCTTCCTTATCCATAACGCGAAACTATTATCCTAGATCTCACCCGAAATAGCGGTGCCTCGATGTCAATTGAAATTCTGGCGGCACGTGATGTCACAGAGAATGTTATGACACGATGTCGACACTCTAACAATTCACGATAAATTCAAGCAGATAAAGAACACAATAAATTGTTTACCCGGTTCGTGTGTAACTACACCTACAGGGGCTACCAAGCCGGAGGAAATTCACTATTAGTAGAATTAATTCAGGAATAAACCAACCAGTTTATCTCCTTCACTTAAAACCTACCCAATGCAACTTCAATCTAAGTCCTACTTAGACCTGAGTTCCTACTTAAACCAACCAGTTTATCTCCTTCACTTAAAACCTACCTATTGATTAATTGAATTGTGAAGACACTCTTCAATAGACAAACTTGATTTTGCTTCAAAGCTTTTATCAAGAGACACAACACTCGTGCTTCAAAGCTTTGAGTGATAAACAACCCTTACAACCAAATCCTAGTCCAAGGCACTTATCAATTGATAATTGCTTGGCTCACAAGAGTAACTAGAATTACACAAAATACAACCTGCTAAATCTTCAATACAGTTCAAGAAGCGCCGAGTAAGGGTTCTTTTCCTATTATAAGCATCCACGAAACTTGTTTGGGCTTCCATAATAATAGCTAGGGTTCACTTAATTAATCCTAAAGATTTGGTCTTTTTAATAACCAATTTAGGTTTAACTAAGATTAACCAATTTAGCTACGTGAGCATGTAATCTAATAACATATAACAATAATAAAACAGCTCAACAAACTTCCTGAAAAATCTCAGGAAAAGCAGTTGAGCGATAAATGTCACACAGAATATCATAACATCTGTTATGACATCGATCAAACGAATTTCCAGCAAGACTTGCTTCCGATTCGAGTTGTACTTAAACATCCTTGTCAAGTAGGATTTATCTTCAATCTCTGAATGTCATGACATTTATCAAGACATTGCCATAGTCTAGTTTTACCAAAAATTAATGCCAACTTAAAACACTTACAATATTTTCGAGGACGAAAACTCTTTTTAGTAGGGGAGAGTTGTGACACCCCAAATAATTCAATTATTTAATAATTAGAATTTTGATTATTAATTTATTAAAAGTTTAATTATTAGTATTTTTGGATTGTTGAATTTAATTAATTAATTAAATGAATGAAATAGTTGGTGGTGTGAGGAGTAAAATACTCTACTCATACTAATTATTATTTTATTTATTGGAATAATAAAAGGAGTAATAATAAGAAAAGAAGGAAAAAGAGAAGTCATTTGAGAATTTGCATCATATGTGAAATTGGAGAAGAGAAGCGAAAGAGGAAAAGCCAAACGTCGGAATTCAAAGAATCATCGCGAGGTAAGGGGTGATTTCATTCAATTATTATGCCTTATGGGTTTTAGAATCCAATTGAATGATTAGTATGTTAGGAAACTTGAAATTAGACAATTTAGGTTTTGTTGAATTATCCTAAAATGTGTCGGATTGTGTGAAATTGAACTGTTAGTTGCTATGGGATCATTGGGGAATGAATGAATTCTGATGTATAACATTATGTTTGTGTGTTTTGGATGATTTTGGGTGTTTTGATGCATTGATTCGAAATTGGTTTGGAAAGGAATGAATTGGAAATAAGCTGCTGTCAAAACTGCACATTTTTGGTTCTGCAGGTCGTAGGAACCGGTTCCCATGTGGGAGGAACCGGGTTCCTGGTACAAAAACCAGGGAGATGGAATTCTGGGTTGTTGGGAACCGGTTACTCCTGGGGAGGAACCGGGTTTCCAGTTCAAAATTTTCAAAGAAAAATCATTTTTTAGTGGGAACTGGTTCCCATTATGGAGGAATCGAGTTCCCCATAGTAAAATCCAGAGAGCGTGTTTTTGAGAAATGTGGGAATCGGGTTCTCCCTGGGAGGAACCGGTTACCACTGTGTTAATTTCCAAAATGTTTAAAACTTTAAAAACTCATATTTTCTAAACCGTAACTCCGATTCGAGTGCCGTTTTTGGCAGTATTTCTTAAATTAAAAATACTATCTTATAAAATAAAGAAAACATTATTTCATGGAATCTATTTTAAAAAGAGTCGAATTCTCGATTTTTGTAAACTTTGGTAGTTTTAGAAATGGTGAAGTATTGTTTGGGATTTATTCCGATTGAGTGGATGAGAACTAATACCTATGTGTTGTTCTTGCTATTTATTCATGATTGTGCTGTTATCATGTGATATTTGTTGGTGTTGGCTATGTATGGAATTATGTCTTGATCATGTTCCGTTTGATGAATGTTGCATGCTTTTGTTGTGCATGCATATGCATTCTGGAGTTGGTTAATTCCCATTGTGTGGAATTGGACTTGCAGAGCCAATACCCGTGCCCAGTGGTTTAGTGGTGGTGAGGCTAGATTCGTGTCCCGGTGGTGTATGGGCGAATCGTTGATTAGCGCTGTTTCTGAGGTGTAAACGGAACAGGGTGTGAATTTAGTTCATGTTTGGTACCACATGCATAGAGTCTGCATTGCATATGGAATTATAACATGTTAGGATGGTTTCCAGTGTTATAATTTCATTGATTGTTGTTATTTGCATAATGAACTGTGTGAAATGCATTTGTGAACTGAAATCTGGTTATGCTAATTAGGGTGAACTAATATATTGAATTGTTCTGTTGTATTTAAAAACGTATAAAGCATTTTATATTGAAATGAGATCTCACCCTTACTTTGATGATTTCAGATTAAGGTTAGCAGCTCAGGAGTCGGTGAGGATGGCTTGTAGAGCTGTGTCTTATTATTATCCGCGTGTCAGTGTCATGCTCTGGTAGTTGTAACACTGTGGGAAACGTTTTGATGAGAATTTTGTTTTATACTCTATTGTTATTGATTTATGTTGAGAATACTTATGAATTGAAGTTATTCTGGTTTTGTGGTATTTTTCCGTTGTGTAAAACATGATATTAATGTAATTGATTAGTTTTAATAAGTCCTCCAGTGAAGTATGGCTACTGTTTATTTGAGGTTTTATATTTATTTTGAATTGCGACATCCCTTGTTTTACATGTTACTCTGATTTAATTGTTATATTCGCCGGGGCATTTAGAAGGGGTGTTACAACTATCATTGGGGTTTATTTTATAACAGCAAAATACAAGGTTTTCTCATCAAATCATCACAATTCATTGTCACACATACAAATCACAACACAAAAACATTCACACAAAGTATGATCAAACAATTATTCAACCTAACTCTACCATAACCCATCATCATACAAACCCTTATAGAGTTAGAATCACACCCTTACCTTTGTATTGAAGTTTCTCTAAGATTCTTCCCCAAATGCTCTTTCCCTAGCTTCCTTGCTCTTCCTCTCTTATTCCTACTTAACCCTTAAGACCCTTATTTAATAATACCAAACTTGCCCTTCATTAATCAAATTATTATTTAAATCTTAATAATAATAATAATAATATTAATATTAATATTAATATTACCAATAATTATTTATTATTCTCTACACGCTCAAGTCTCTACGGTTTTACTCACACACCCCCAACCCTTCATCATTTGTAATTTCTAAGACGTCTAATCATCAACAACACATCATAAACACATCAATTCATAAAAATACTCCGAATCATCTATTTATTTTAAATAAATAAATCCTAATTTAAATCGGGGTGTTACAACTCTCCCCCACTTAGAATATTTTCGTCCTCGAAAGTTACCTGATACAAACATCTCCGGATAAAATTCTCGCATTTTGCTTTCCAATTCCCATATCGCATTCTCACCGGTAACTCCTTTCCAAACCACATTTACCATAGATATCTCTTTGCCTCTCAGCTTCTTGATCTTGCGGCTTTCGATCCTTACCGATGTAGTTTCAACAGTAAGATCATCCCGCATTTGTACATCGTGCATCCGAATCTCATGCGACGGGTCTGGATTATACATTCGTAGTTGAGAAACATGAAACACATCGTTCAAATTGGAAAAATTAGGTGGTAAGGCCACTCTATATGCAACAGTCCCTACCCTCTTTGAGATCTGATACGGACCAATAAATCGATGAGTCAACTTTTTAGATTTCAACGCACGAACTACACCAATTATAGGAGATACTCTCATAAATATGTGGTCTCCTTCCTGGAACTCAAGTTACTTCCTCCTCTTGTCATGATAACTCTCCTGCCTACTTTGAGAAGTCTTCATTCTTTCCCGAATCAGTTTCACCTTCTCGGTAGTTTCCCTGCACCATTTTTGGTCTGAGCACTACACTTTTACCAGATTCATACTAACATAAGGGCATTTTGCACCTCCGACCATACAATGCTTCGAAGGGTTTCATTACAATACTAAAATGAAAACTATTATTGTAAGTGAAATCAATCAACGGAAGATGACTATCCCATGTACCTCCTTGATCAAGAACACACACCCTCAGCAAGTCCTCCAAGGATTGAATAGTCCTCTCCGTTTGACAATCTGTCTGTGGATGATATGCTGAACTTAGTCTCAACTTTGAACCCAATGCATCCTGCAAACTTTTCCAAAAATCGGAAGTAAATCTCGGATATCTATCAGACACAACACTTGACAGAACACCGTACAGCTTCACAATTACTCGAAGGTAAATCTCAGCCAACATTGGAACAAGAAAATTGATAATAATAAGAATAAAATGAGCGGGTTTCTTCAGCCTATCGATAATCACCCAAATCGCATTATGTCTTCTCTAAGTAGCAGGCAATCCTGTCACGAAGCCCATTAATATGTTGTCCCACTTCCATTCCGGAATCTCCAATGGTTCTAACAACCCTGTCGGCTTCTGATGTTCAACCTTTGACTTTTGACAAGTCAAACATGCATACACAAACTGTGCTACATTGCGTTTCAATCCGTGCCACCAAAATAGTTTCTTCAAATCATGATACATCTTAGTAGCTCCCAGATGAATGCTTAAACGACTTCTATGACTTTCTTCCAGAATCATTCTTTTTATCTCTGCATCATCAGGTATACAAATTATGTCTCGAAACTTCAACACACCTTGGGCCTCTACGTTAAAATCACCATTTGTGGATTGGTTCTTCTCAACTATCAAATCCACCAACTTTACATCTAATATTTGACCCGCTTTAATATTATCCAAGAAATCATTGTTAATCATCAACATTCCCAGTATTACACTTCGTGGTGTCTCTTCATAGACTAAACTCATATCTCGAAATTTATCAATTAATTCTAACTCTTTAACCATCATAGCATTCATATGTAACATCCTTCAACTCAAGGAATCGACTACAACATTAGCTTTACCTGGATGGTAATTCAATCCAAAATCATAGTCCTTCAACAGTCCTAGCCATCTCCTTTGTCTAATGTTTAAATCTTTCTGATCAAATAGGTACTTTAATTTCTTATGATCACTAAACACTTCGAATCGGGAACCTTAAAGGTAATGCCTCCAAATCTTCAGCACAAACACTACTGCAGCTAATTCTAGATGATGGGTAGGATAGTTTCTTTCGTGAATCCTCAATTGCCTCGACGCATAAGAAACCACTTTACCATTTTTCATTAGCACACCTCCTAAACCCAATTTAGAAGCATCATAATATACAACAAACGGTTCTTCAAGATTGGGAAATATTAGAATTAGAGTTATCGTCAATCTCTTCCTTAATTCAAAAAAACTATCTTCACATTGGATATCCCACACAAAAGCTCTGCCTTTACAGGTTAACTGATTCAGCAAAAGGGCTAACTTGGAAAAACCTTCGATAAATCTTCTACAATAACCAGCTAATCCCAAAAAGCTTTTAATTTTTGTCACCGACTTTGGAGCTTCCCACTGCAACATTTGTATCCACTTTAGACATATCTACAACAATTCCATCACTTGAAATAACATGACCCAGGAAACTAACCTCCGTTAGCCATAATTCACACTTCCATAGCTTTGCATACAACTTATTCTCTTTCAACACTTGCAACACAATTCACAAATGCTCGACATGTTCTACTTCGGACTTATAATAAATCAAAATGTCATCAGTAAACACCAGAACAAACTGATCTAGATAAGTATGAAAGATACGGTTCATATACTCCATAAATACTCCCGACGCATTAGTAACACCGAAAGGAATCACAGAGTACTCGTAATGTCCATACCGAGTTTTGAAAGTTATCTTCTGAATATCTCTATCCTTCACTCGAATTTGGTGATAACCTGACCTCAAGTCAATATTGCTAAACACTCAAGCACCCACCAATTGATCCATCAAGTCATATATTCTTGGGAGTGGATACTTGTTTTTAATCGTCACTTTATTCAACTGTCGATAATCAACACACAATCTCATACTACCATCCTTCTTCTTTACAAGTAAGACTGGAGCTCCCCAAGGTGACACGCTTGGTATCACAAACTTCTTTTCAAGTAACTCTTCTAATTGCTTCTTCAACTCTGATAGTTCAGACGCTGACATCCTGTATGGTTCCATGGAAATAGATTTGGTACCAGGTACAAGATCAATCGAAAATTCCACTTCTCGTTTGGGTGCACCATTTCCTCTTCCATACATTGCTATATTCTACATCACGACATCAAAAAATGGTTAGAATAAACACATTGACAGTACTCCACTGTCACACTACACTAAAGACTCGACAACCTGGCGGGACGAACTGACCTGCTCTGATACCAATTGTAAAACCCTATTTTCCCCATTGAAATAATTACATAAAATCAGAGTGAATGTATGAGTCTTTGTGAAGTATTTGATATATATGATGTTCGATGTTTTGATTCTTATATATGATGTTTTGGAGCTTTTTGTGAGTCATTGCGATGAAGTATATTTTGATGATTTGATGAGCATGAGGCGTATTATGATGAATATGATGGATTATGTGATGTTGTGGTGATTTGTGTGATGCTTAGGTGTTTAGGAATTTTGGAGTATTTTAGAATAATATATATTAAGTTGAATAATTGTTTTGAATCATTTTAATTGAGAAAATAGAATAATTGCTGGTTAGAAGAAGTAAGGCCAAGATGGTCAATTGGAAGGAATAAGGGAGGAAAAGATAGGGAAGTTAGATATTAGGGCTCCAAGGGTTAAACTAAGGAAAAAAGTTTTAATTACTCTATTCGTACGATCGTGAAGGAATTCAGAGAAGGACAAAGAGAAGGCTAGGCACAAGAGGCAGAGGGATCTTTGACAGAAAGCTAAAGGAATTAGAATTTGCTGCTACGAATTAATGTAAGGGGAGTTTTATCATCTTTATTATATTTGATTTAAGTTTTGGATTTGGTAGATTTGCCTTAGGTTTTGATGAATGATCAATTAGTGATATTGGATGGGGATTTGATGAAATAGAGATGAATATTGATGCCCAAATAATGTTTAATTAATTTAGTAACATATGGTGTCAGTAGATGATGAATCCCTATGATTAGATAAAGTTTTAGGGCCTATAATGTGGTAGAATCATAGAAACTTTGGACTGGTTCGTGCAGGAAATCACAACAGGAAAATCCTGTCCACGAAGAATCGTCGACCAATAAAGGGAATGTCGTCGGGCGACAGTTGTTTTGCCATGCAAAAGTGGGAGCAAAGGGAGGCAGAATTGAGCTAGTTTCTGGAGTACGTTGCTCCTAGCGTCATCAGGAAAAGCATACGTGAAATATACGTTACCAGGCGACAGAGGTTGGTCGTTGGGCGAAGGATGAAAGAATGGGATGGATATTTTGAAAATCTTAAAATGGTCATAACTTTAGTTCTAGAGCTCAGAATGAGGTGACGTTCGAAGCGTTGGATAGCTAATGTGATGAACTATACTTACGCGGACTAAAATGAAGGATGGGGAGAATAATTCTAATATATAAGTTAGGATAAAATTAGTTTCCCTGCGTTGAATCACTATGATGTCTTGTGATAATGAAGTATGATGATGATGTGACGATCCTATGACGATGCTTGATTTATAATGATAAATATGTGATGTATATGATGATATATTTATTTGTACCATGATGCTATGATGTTGTTTTGATTCTTATGATGATATGATATGTTTGTGATGAATTATGAATGATGATACGTGTTGACTAGCCGTGGTCGTGTTAATTATATTGTTGCGTATCATTGTATTCATGACATGGTTTAGGACTTCGGTCCAGTGATGATGGTAGTACAATTGTCCAATGAAGGCAACAATCTCATAGTGCGGATTGGGTGCAACAATGAAGTGCTCTAGTTCCAAGTGGGAATCAATCTTATTGGTGGGGATTTTTGGAGATTGAAGATGACTGAGTCATCAGTGACGTTTTGGTACCACATACATGAGTCTATGATGATGCATTACATTCTATGTGACATTGCATTTGATGTGTTTATTTATGAATGACGATACCTTGTATATGATGATATATGTGTTCATAATTGATGAATTGGCGAGGGTGTGAGTATAACATGAAGATGTGATGAATCATGATTCCTTACTTATTTGCATATTTTGCTATGTCTATTCCTCATGTCTTATATAATAATTATGATTTACTCACCCTTTCTGTTTGAATGTTGCCTCCACGTGGATAACACGCAGGTGATCAAGAGTAGTCCATAGGAGCTTAGAGGATAGCTTCATGACGCGTTTACTTATTTTCAGTACAATAACGGAGTCTTGCTCTGATATGTAACATCAGGGTTGTGATCGTTGTTGAGAACTATATGTCTCTATTACTTGATGCTTTCTAAATTGTCTTTCATAAATATTGATATCCATGTTGGATCATGATGTTTATTTTGATGAGTTTTATGAAGTACCTGGAATAAGTATAATTTGAGATTTATAATTTCTGGTGCAATGATTTGGAGATGCTAAATGCATATCATTTGGTTTATAGTTTTGCAACCCGTGTTACAGAGCAGGATATATTACTATGATGTTTTTATGAAGATGTGACACCCTTGTTGGTGATGTACTATGATAAATTTGTTAAAAAATTGAGAAAAAATCCTTGGGATTTAGAAGAGTGTTACATCTTCAATCATATGTTTCCTAAAATGTCTCAACATATAGGAAAACAAATTAATCTTCTAGATTCAAATATAATCTTTGATTCCTCAGTCTTGGACGCCACATAGGATAACCTAATATTCCCAAAATATTCAAAATTTGTTATAACAAAATATATCCAAGTGCACAACTGTAACAAACAAGATGTTAGATCATTTGGATAGGATGTCTTATTCAACATTTTTCTCTGCAAGTTAGAACATCCTATTTAACATGTTGATGCCAAATTAATTTTACCAAAATTAATGTCAATCATAAAAATAGAGAATTAACAAATTCACACTAGATGGCTTAAATTGTGTCAATATTACTAGAAATATGTCTTTTGTTGTTTGTTATATTTTTAGAGAATGGAATAGATGTGCAGAAACCATTGCTAACTTAGGCCTTACTATAGAAGATTTGATTCTTTTTAGCGATATCCCCTTGTTCTTAATGGCCGATTTTGTAAAGAATAGGTTTGGTATGCCTTTCTTTAGGTTTTCTTCTTGTTGAGAGGGTCTTGTCCTAGTCCCCCTCTGTTGTTCTTCTTTTAATGTAATCTTATTAAAAAATTAATTGCAAGTGCATTTTATTATTTTATTATTGATAAACTTTAGTCTTTTGATTATATTGAAGTTAGATACTTGTGGGTTGAAGAGAAAGAATAATATTTTTCTTTTGTTTATTGAAGTTGTCATGCCCAAATTTTTGACCTAAGACTCTACATCAGTTTTGCGTCATTGGATGCAACAAGATCGCAAACTTGGTTCTTTCACCAAACATCTCTGTGTCTACTTATTGCCTTTATCTTTTTTTTTTTTGCTAACTTCTAATCAAAATCCAAAAAAATATATGTTTTGTTTTTGTGCAAGATAGAGATTGAATCAGACGAATCGAGACAAGTCTCCTCGATAAGTGTTCATAAGTGGTTTGATTTATTTTTGTCAATTTCTCAAGTCAGATTTCAACACAACTTCTTCGAATTTCAACATTTTGAATGGTTTTTTTTTTTTCCGTATGATTCTCTTTGACATCACCTACAATTCCTCTTTATAAGTCAAGAGACGATTATGCTCGAAAAAATCACAAAAATAGAAGCAATAAAAGTCGCTTTGTGAATTTTGTGAAATTGGACTTAATTTTAAGTACGACTTTACAAAATTGTGCTTATTGCATTTTTCTTCTTCTTTTATTTATTATTACTTTTTATACAAAGATCACAAAAAAAAAAAAATACATTTTTTGCATCATTATATTTTACATACGTTTTCTTATTTCTTTATTCGAACATCAAAAATTAAAGTATTATTTAAATCTATATTTTTATTTCATTATTAATTCGAAATCTCAAAAAAAATATAGTTAATATCTTTTATTTTCATTTTAAATCTTTCATTTATTTTTAGTCACTATAATTTTAGTTTCCCTTTAATTCAAAATAAATCTTGATTTGGTTCTAATATTAATTAATTTTTTTTAATAATATCTCTTTTTTTATATTATTTTTGTATTTTTAATTTAATGGATTAATTGTGACTAACAATTTTCTTTTTTAATTATTATTATTATTATTATTATTATTATTATTATTATTATTATTATTATTATTATTATTATTATTATTATTATTATTATTATTATTATTATTATTATTATTATTATTATTATTATTATTATTATTATTATTATTATTATTATTATTATTATTATTATTATTATTATTATTATTATTATTATTATTATTATTATTATTATTATTATTATTATTATTTGCAACTTATTTCACATGTCATACACAATTGCAAACCATTCAACTTTGATCTTATATCGTTTCTTGTAAATAAATTTCTCATAACAATAATATATCAAGAATGTTTGTGATTCAAATTTAATTATCCAAAGAAATTAGGGAATTGAAATTTTAAGCTGCAATATTAAGTTCTTAAAGATAGGCTTCAAAAGTCCAAAGTTGCATCCCAATTCTGTCAAAAAAACAAACACCACATCAGTCCACAAGAAGCTTGTTGAAGCCCAATACACTCCACCCTGCATTATGCAAAAGAAGTAGTCAAGTTATGACCTTTTCTTGTCCAGAATTCCTGCAATATCAAAATGAACAAAGCAGCCAGATTTTCCATCAATTTAAGCAGAAAACCCAAAGATGAAAAGAAAAAGGTGATATAAAAGAGGATGAAAAATGAAGTAAGAATGCAGTCCAAATAAAGTTGTCCTAAGACTGCATCATAACAGCTAGAAACTTGCACAAGAATGGTTAGAAGACAAAACTGCTGTGTAAAGAAATAAAACAGGGACCAAAATTGTTCAAAATTATCATATTTTCCCCCCAAATCCCATCAATCTTCCACTATAAATAGAGATTTATATCAACAGAAAAGAGAGGAGAAAAATTCGTTCACACACAAAAAACAAGACACAAAGAAATTCCGATATTCCAAACTTTTGTTTTCACTACCTATATCAAGAAGAAAGCATCACTTTGAGAGAAAAAAGAAAGAGTCAGGAACAAGCTTATTACCTCTGGGTTTCTATTTCATCCTTGAGCCAAACTTGAGGTAAGTATTTATGCCTTGCTTTGCTTTTTCATGTCCATATTACTCATGACAATTGGAACCATGTTGTTTTGATATTTATCTTCATGTATGTAGTGATTACTTCTTGTATAATTTTCTTTATGCCTTCAACTGTCAAACTCATGGGAACTATTCTATTGTGATCTATAACTGCCAAAAATCATTAAAAAAAAGCATAATAAGATAAAACATAGTTAAGATTTCATAAGTTTATATTTCGAGAGGAAGCGGATATGTAATGGTGAAAAATCGATTTAGGGATTTCACCATTACCCTCCATTTACCTGTATCATGTTGTGTCTTTTCAAGTTGTGGTCTGTTCCCAGTAGGTATTGAGCATCTCTTTCGGTTAGATCGAGAAGAATCAGATTCTTCGTGAAGAGATCGATAGAGATGAGGAAATATGAGAAGGTGTAGTTTTTATTTCTTCTATTACTGTTGAAGAATCTAAGTTCGATCCCTGCTGTTGTATAATAGTTTTGAATCTATTTCACCAAATCTCTTTAAATCTCCTTAATATTAATAGTAATAATTATAAAAAAAATATATTAGTTCGCATTTTTCTAATTATCTATTTCTTCCTACTATAAAATTTCCAAAAATATACTATCTAAATTTTGTCTTTCTTTATATTTAATTTTTTATTTGTTAATTTTATTTAAATTGCTATTCTAATTAATCTATTCTCGATCATTTAGTCTCTATATTTTTTGTTTGTCCATTCCAAGGGAAATGATTAAATTTGTTGAGTTTATGTCATCGAATATATCTTATACGATTGTGCAAATTTCTTCATGAATTTTCAATTTTTGTTAATCATAAGTTAGATCTTCTAAAACTCAATTTTTAAACTTACACTCCTTTAAGTCAAAACTTCGACATTAGGTCGTCGCATTTTCAAAATCTCATCCCCACACCCATTTAGCAAGCAACCCAATTTTAACCAAAAAACATATATTTTAAAAGGTTCCTATAGGATATTATAGATATATAGGGTGCTAATACTTTCCTTTTATATAACCAACCCCCGAACCTCCGATCTCTTTAATGCCTTGCTTTTGTTTTACTTTTTGCATTGCATATATAATTAGGGTTTATTTCGCACTTTCCCCTCTCCCTTGGATAAATAAAAGTGCGGTGACGACTCTTGTTTATTTGCGAGTCAAGTCAATTAATGGCTTGATCTCTGATTTTCCCCGCTACAGAAGTGTAAAACTAACTACAAGTTGTGTTTGTTGATTTCGTTCCTAATGGTATCTGTATCTCTTAATGTATGAACATACAAAAATCAATGCACAAATGCTTAAGAACCAATGCTTACATGATGTAAAAATTAATGCCACAAGTGTGTGTTGAAGTGTTATGTGCAAAGTGTTAGTGTAGTGAAATTTAAGGCAAAATTTAGTGTAGTGCAATGTTATGGCTAATTTAGTGTAGTGCAATGTTATGTGTGCCACTACATGTATGTTTATGCAATCGAGCCATAAGCCATAAATACGAGAAAGAAGAGAGTAAATTTTGGGGTACAACAGCTGGCCCTATTCAATCATCCTTGAACTTGGGAGCAAGGTTGGCGTCTGCCTTTCGAGCGACAAGATGCGAGGTGATTGAATACCAAAACCGACTAAAAGATTTACGCTCTGAATCCCTACAATTGCATCAAAGGTGAGTGTGGACTTTAAATTCCAATGAGCCTCATTGGAGAAAGGAATATATTGTGCCAAAGCTTAACTGGGCTACAACAAGAGAGAGGACATAATAAATGCTGAATTCTACGAAGACAGATACAGGTGTAATCCTGGCCTAAAGAATGCTAGGGAAGAGCTGACACGCAAGTGGAAGCAAAGGCCGATACATTAACCAGACAAATCACATTACGCCAGAAAATAACTGGACGATCGTGATGCAAAGACTAGGAAACGCTGATTACGCTTTACAAATAAGAGAAACAAGTGTATTCTTGTTCTCAAAAGGTAACCCACAATGTCAGGGGAAAAATGACATGCTAGCGGAAGCAAAGACTAGATACACTTACTAGACTAACCACATTACGTCAGGGAGTAACCAGACGGGTATGTGATGCAAAAGGCTAGAAAATGCCGATTAGGCTTTACTGACTCAGAACATTGTACTTTGAGGAGAGAAACAAGTGTATTTTTGTTCCCGAAAAAGGCACAGGGGGAGAATCTGTCTTAAGAACGTTGCACCAAAGGATGGATTGACAATTTCGACGAAGATGAAGATTAGAAATGTTGATCAGACGCCACACACAATACAGAATATCCTGCATCATGTGTATATGAGAGAGCGCAATACTCAGACCAAACTAAGAATTGGTGGCGAATCAACTCTTGTGCGAAAAGGAGAAAATAAGTGTATGACTTGCTTTCAATGCTGAAGACGTGTTGCACCAGGATAGGAGCTGGCAGTTTTAATATTAAAGGAGACAATATTAAAGTCAGGAAGAAGTGAGGCACAACGGACTCCAAAGAGATATGCCACACACCAAAGAAATTATCTTTGTTGGGATTTTAGAGAGGTAGGAACACCACCAGGGACAGAATTTTATATTTCCTGGCTTATAACTCTGTGCAGTGTGTTAATTTAGTGTAAACTAATGTAATAAGATGATGCATGCTTACAAAAAGATAAAAAGTAACCGGCGACCCTAAGTCACAGAACGATCAACTTAAATCTGACAATCCCCCGAGGAAGATGACATGGGCATGCAACTAAAGATACTGCCAAGCTGATGATCCAGATGAAAATAACCTGGGGAGATCAAATGCCATCAGGTGAACAAACTGAGGACTTGATTTCACGGGAGAAACGTCTGCTGGACAACGACCCGCTGGGAAACCAAAGGAGAAACTTGGAGAAGAACTTTCACCGTTACCCACAAAGACTCTGGCTGGGAATGAAAACGATGTGTTGTATCACTGGGGATATCAGAAGGGATGTGCTTCAACACCAACCCGGGAAGAAAGAGTAAATTGGCGCTCACGCACTGAGGATATTAGGAGGTATGAACCCACTAGGGATGAACATCCACGAACAATGGTTCTAATACCGTCACCACAGGGGATAACAAGCTGCAATCTTCTATCGAAGTACATTTGAGATTTTGATGAACATTCACTGGGGAACTCCACTGAAGTGAGCACCGACAGCTTGATTGGGGATCTATATAATGCCCCGCAACAACCTTATTTTCGCCAATGACAACATCTACTAGGGAAATTCGTTGAAGTCGTCAAGGTGATGACAATCGTTGCATTTGATCCTTAGTAGAAAGTAATCTCACTCGAGGACTTCACATCCATGCTCACTGGGAGAGAGGGAGTAAACTCCATGTGGGATGATGAGAGGAAGCATGAACCATTCCTCCTGATAAGAGAGCCTCAACACCGGAATAGAGTTCTCCAAGCTCGCCTCAAAATTAGAGACTTCCTGAGGACAAGCCTTGTTTCAGAGGAAAACTCCATGGGGGAAAGAACTTTCAATTGGCTTTCATCTTAGCGCTTCTGGGCATCTGCGAACATAGAAGAAATCCTGCAAAACAGTGTTTGTGGAGTGCCCTTGGCGTGATGTGACAACTTTTCCTGCCATCCAGGTCACTCAAATTTTGAAATAATATTCAAAAGTTTCTGGTCATGGTAAAATCAACAATATTTATATATGCAAAATTTTACCACAAAACTTTGAACGTCTTTTGCAAACAAATCAGCAAACGCAAGAAATTAATTGACAAACAAAAAACTTATTTTATTAATTGGAAATAGGCCTGTAAATAGGCAAGTACAATTGGAAACAATTCTTAGAATGAGGTAATTGCAAAAGCAAAATAAGAGGAAAACTAAAATGCATGGCAATGCGACAATGGATCCTCATCGGGTTTCAACCATGCTATCACTTTTGTAACTCCAACTATCTCATCACTTTGCTTTTCCCAAAAAAGGTGATTGAATTGATCACTGCCCTTCAGAGTAACTTGAGATGTTGACACAAGGTGAGACCGTTGATCCGATGCGGGACGTAACCACTTGATCTTATTCTCTTTCATATCTGAACTAATCTACGCATAGTACTTCTTGACTATGTCCACGTTTACGCGTAGTGGAAAATCTTCTTCGTCCATTGTTGCGAGCATCATGGCGCCACCTGAGAAAACCTTCTTTGCAACAAATGGCCCTTCGTAATTCGGCGTCCACTTACCCCAAGGATCACCCTGAGGAAGAATTATCCTCTTTAGCATGAGGTCACCAGGCTTGTAATTTTGAGGTCGCACCCTCTTATCATATGCTTTCTTCATCCTTTGCTGATAAACTTGTTCGTGACTGACAACTGCCAACCATTTCTCGTCAATGAGGCACAACTGGTCTAAGCAGTTCTGTATCCACTCATCTTCATCAAGCTCCGCGTCTTTCATGATTCTCAATGAAAGGATTTGAACTTCAATGGGAAACACAATTCCATGTCGTAGACGAGAGAAAATGGAATTGCCCCGGTTGAAGTACGAGTGGTAGTCCGGTAATCGTGCAAAGCAAAAGGCAACATCTCATGCCAATCTCGATAGGTTACTACCATCTTTTGCATAATATCCTTGATGTTCTTATTTGCCGCTTCAACAACGCCATTCATCTTCGGGTGATATGGAGACGAATAATGATGCTTAATTTTGAATGACTCATAAAGCTCCTTCATCATCTTGTTGTTAAGATTCGACCCATTATCAGTGAAGATCTTGTCAGGAATCCCGTAATAGCAGATGATATTGTGCTTGATGAACCGAGCAACCACCTACTTGGTGATGTAACACCCCAATTCTACCCCTCATAATTAATAAAAAAATCAGAGTTTCAAAATTTCATCCAACAAAATTGAGGCATCACATATTCGTGTTTTCATCACTTTGCATTATAATGCACATCACAAAAATCAAAATTCGAATATACCGATTCATATCATAATTCATCATATAAACATATGACTATTCATAACACAACGGATGTGTTTACAAAATATACATATCATCATGTTATCATCAATACATAAAGTTATAACATCATAAGATAGTATACATAAACTATCCTATCAAAATAATAACGTCGCCCAAAACCCGAGTGTTACTACGATCAGAGCAGAGCGACTCAAAATAAAGAGACTCGAGCTAATCCTCATCATCCTCGTGGATCACCTGCACGTTACCAATATAAAGGCAACGACGAAACAAGTAAAGGGTGAGATACTCCAAAACATATAATTAAAGGCATGATAAAATATATAAGAAGTTTTGGAATTATAATTGATATAAGTTGATAAGAGTATGTCAACATATATTAAAAGCTTACATACTTTAAATTAACATCTAGTGTATAAAATTAACACTTTAACTTCGTCACATAATCATTATACTTGTATCAATGCAAAGTATCATATATCATCGCAATTCAACATCATCCATCAATTAAAACCCAACGCCAAACAACTCAAACATAAACATAACCGACTCCATGAGACACGACTATGTTATGCATGTGGTACCCGTCGCTTTGTCCATAAATAGGAACATTTGGCATAAAGCTCATCATCGCTTGGCATAAAAGCCCTCCTCGCCAATGCAATGTATGTGACTCGACAATAAACACCACACAACAAAACATCATCATCGCTCATCAAAATTGACATAAAGTCCACGTCGCCATATTTATCCACATCAAGATAAACATATCATCGCATCGCATATCATCAAGTATTCATTAATAAATACACTATCGCAAACATCATGTTTAATCACACCACATCATTATCAATTAATTCACCAAATTCCAAATACGGAAAAATAGTCAAAACACCAATAATCGTCGCGAAAGCCTTCTTGATAACCGACATTAATCATAATCGTCAACATCGCAATCGGATTGTCCATACGTGTCTTAAATTGACTAAAACGCAATCCGTTTCAATTTAACCGTAATTTGGCCTATTTCGGGTCATTTCGTTAAAACTCGTAATTTCAAAAAACTAACCTAACCACTAGGTTCTACACGTCGAAATTAGCTAGTACGTCAATTTTCGTTGAATTCAGAGCAACTTACTTCGTCGCCGAATTTACCGAAATCGGAAAATCAGAAATTAATCGGGTTCCAAATTTAATCGGATAACTTATGTCCTAATTATATTTTATTAATACTAACTAGTAGTATAAGGATTTAGGAAAGTTGATAGAAACAGAAGCAAAATATACATTCTGCAGATTAAGAAAATTATGCAGAATGCAGAAATACAGAAAAACAGAAAAACAACAAATGGCTCGAACCCCCCATGGCTGCACGGGATGAACGTCCCAAGGGTCTTGGTAAGAAGAGACGGGCACCATGGTGAGTGGGACGGTCGCCCCTCAAGGTGAGGTGGGCGCCTCCCACCACCTTCCTCGTTCCACTTCTTTCTCCCTGTAAATCCAATGCAGTAAATCCAATACAAGCAGTGTTTTCTGATTTTCTTTTACAGTTTCTTATATTTTCCATTCTAGCAAGTATCCTTACTATCTTAGAAATCAAACACCAACAATCCATACTCCTAACTCAACCTTTCTAAGTTATTTCAACAATCACTCAACCAAAACTCATGAATCAAAATACCAATTTTTCCCCAAATCCAAAATATATCACCAAACCCTAACTATAATGAAATGGAAGATCAAACCCCTTACCTCAAATGCTTGGATGATTGCAAGATGCTCCAACAAAATCCAACCTCAAGCTTGCTCTTGCTCTTCTTCTTCTTCTTCTTCTTCTTCCAAAACCCTCTAGTTCTTCTTCTTCCTCCAACACTTTCTCTAGTTTGGTTTTGTGTGTAATGGAAGGAAAATGAGGAAAAAGTGTTTTTATGTTGCTTTCTACTAGTAAGCCAAGGGTGTACACCCTAATTCTAAACAATTAGTCCTCACACCCCTAACTTATCTTATTAATTAACACCTTAATAATATCTAATAATATTATTAACTCAATTAATTAAAATAACTCTGGGAAATTAAATATCGGTCCGAATAATATTTTTACCGAACCGAACGGAATAAAAAACCGGACCGAACGAAACGTCGCCAAATATATTAATAGATATATCGATTAATATAATTATTCTCGTCGCCAAAACAATCGTCAAACGGTAACTCAAAAATATTAATATAATATAATATTAAATAAAACGGGGGGTTACAACTCTCCCCCACTTAAAAAGTTTCGTCCTCGAAATTACTTGACTCGAAAAGCTCGGGATAGGAATCCCGCATCTTACTTTCTAACTCCCACGTCGTGCTTTCACCAGCTGCTCCTATCCAAACAACTTTGACCAAGGAAATCTCTTTACCACGGAGAGACTTTATCTCACGATCTTCAATCCTTAAAGGCATCGTTTCCACCGTAAGATTTTCTCAAACTTGAATATCATCCATCTCAATCACATGTGAAGGATCCGGAACATACTTCCGAAGTTGCGACACATGGAAGAAATCGTGCAAATTCGAAAGATTTGGCGGTAACGCCACTCTATAAGCCACTTTTCCCACTTTACTAGTAATTTGGTAAGGACCAATAAAGCGAGTCGACTTCGACAATGCTAACGCCGGTTATAGGAGTAACTCTCAAAATACATGATCACCATCTTGAAATTCCAAGTCTTTTCTCCTTTTATCATGATAACTCTTTAGTCGACTTTGAGAAATTCTCATCTTTTCTCTAATCATCACCGCCTCAGTAGTCTCTCTAACCAATTCGGGTCCAAGCACCACACTTTCACCCGACTCGTGCCAACACAAAGGAGTTCTACACCTCCGACCATACAAAGCCTCAAACGATGCCATTCCAATACTAGCATGAAAACTGTTGCTATAAGTAAACTCAATCAAAGGAGGATATGTATCCCATGAACCACCATGTTCAAGAATACATGCTCGTAACAAGTCTTCCAACGATTGAATCGTCCTTTCCGTCTGACCATCAGTTTGAGGATGATAAGCCGAACTCAACCTCAACTTAGAACCCAAAGCCTCTTGCAAGCTTTTCAAAAATTCAGAAGTGAACCTCAGAGCTCTATCCGAAACAATACCCAAAGGAATACCATGTAATCTAACAATCACATGCGTATAAATCTCTACCAACTATGATATGGGATAACTGATGTTAATAGGAATAAAGTGAGTCGACTTCGTAAGCCTATCAACAATCACCCAAATCGCATCGTGTCCTATTGGTGTATTCGGTAACCCCGTTACGAAATCCATAAAAATGCTATCCCATTTCCATTCCGCTATCTCTAACGGTTGCATCAACCCTGCAGGTTTCTGATGCTCCACTTTAGACTTCTGACAAGTCAAACAAGCATAAACAAACTGGGCCACCTCTCTTTTCATGCCCGACCACCAAAATAGTTTCCTTAAATCTTGATACATTTTGGTCGCTCTGGGATGAATACTCAAATTTCTTCTATGACTTTGTTCCAAGATCATTCTCTTTAAATCCACATCATCGGGAATACAAATCCTATCTCGGAACCTCAAAACACCCTGAGCATCCAACTTGAAATCTTCATTTTTAGTTTGTCCAATACCAACCAACAAATCAACAAGTTTCACATCAAGCTTCTGAGCTTCTCTAATGCTATCAAGGAAATCATTATTGATCTTCAACATTCCCAAGATAACACTCTTCGGCGTCACTTCTATCACAAGACTCATATCTCTAAATTGCTCGATTATTTCCAACTCTTTCATCATCAAAAGTGACATATGCAAAGTCTTTCGACTTAAAGCATCGGCCACAACATTAGCTTTACCAGGATGGTACTTCAATCCAAAATCATAATCTTTCAACAATTCAAGCCACCGCCTTTGCCCAGATTAAGCTCTTTTTGATCGAACGAGTATTTCAAGCTTTTATGGTCACTGAAATTCCTGGCAGCAGATACGTGATGTCACAGAGAATGTTATGACACAATATCTGACACTATGTTAACAGTTCACACGATGCATCTGAGCGATAAAGAACACAATAAGTTGTTCACCCAGTTCGGTTCAACAAACCTACATAGGGGCTACCAAGCGGGGAGAAAGTTCACTATTAGCGATATCAATTCGAAGACCTACAACCAACACACTTGTTGTGACCTTCTCCTTAATCACTACCCAATGATCCTTTTACCTAAGTCCTACTTAGATATGAGTTCCTACTCACTCCCCTCAATCACGGCGGTGATATCAACCTATTGACTAATTGAATTGTGAAGACACACTTCAATAAAATATCTTGATCTTGCTTCAAAGCTTCAATCAAGAGACAAACACTCGTGCTTTAAAGCTTTGGTGATAAACTACCCTTGACAAATCCTAGTCAATGCACTTATCAATTGATAGTTGCTTGGCTCACAAGAGAAACTAAATTACACAATACCAACTGTTACAAATCCTAACGGTACACAAATAACAATTGCTATCTCTTCAATACAATCCAAAGTTGCAGCGGTAAGGTTCTTTTCCTTTTATAGAAGCGATCACGAAACTTGTTTTGGGCTTCCATAAAGATAGCTAGGGTTCACTTAATTTAATCCTAAAAACATGGTCTTTTCAACAACCAATTTAGGTTTAATTAAGATTAACCTAACAACCTCGTGACATGCTTTCTAATAACGGAAAAACAATATTAGCAGACTCAACAAACTTCACGAAAAATCTCGGGAACAAGCAGTTCTGCGAGCAGAATGTCTGCTGAATGTCATAACATCATTATGACATCGATATTCTGAAATTTCCGCCGACTTTAGCTTCGGTTAGTGTCTTTTAACATCCTTAGCGGTGGGATTTATCTTCAATCTCGAATGTCATGACATCCATCATGACATTGCTAAAACCTAGTTTTACCAAACATAATGCCAACTTAAAAACACTAACAAACTCCCCCTTTGGCACATTTTTGGCTAAAACTACTCAACACATCAGTACCTATACGTGAAGACAATAAACTAGTTCTAAGTTTTCCTAAGCTTTCCTAAGCTTCAAGTAACTAGAACTTAGAGAAGATAAATTCTACCCATACAAAGATCCCACAATTCTCACAATTGCCCCGTATACAAAATTTCCCCAAAGTCCCATACTACTGTCACACAATAGTTCTTCTCCCCCTTTTTAGCCATAAAGGGCCAAAGGAAACAATACAAGTTCCCCAAACTTTTAATCAAACAGTACCAGAAACAATTATACCAGCATATAATTAAGTACCAGCATTGTTTTTAGGGGTACACATATGTCAATACAATGATTACAATCATCCAAAATGAAACAAAAAAAAAATCAAAATAGAGCAGAAAACAATGGACAGAAAAATTGACAAATCAAACACAACAGCAACTTAATCAGTTGCTCTCCTCTGCTGAAGAGATATCTTCATTGTCAGCAGCATCAGCATCATCAGCCTTATCAGAAGCTTGATCAGACTTTGCAGTTCCAGGAGCTTTCCTTTTCTTGGCCATTGGTGTCCTTTTGCATTTTGAACAGCCAACAAATTTAGCTCTATACTTCTTTGAAGAAGTTCCAGTTCTGGTTATTTGATCATCTTGAGAACCAGAAATACCATCCTTTGCTTTGACAGGGAAATCAACAGAAGAATCAGGGTCCACATGAGTTGCCTGGACGTGATCATCAGATGTCATGACATTCTTTGTGACATCTGGATCATCTGCTAAACTAGGGCTAGCAGGTCTTTGATTAAGGGGCAAAATTCCAAACAGTGATGTTGTCTAGGATTACGGTGACTATCCTAGCAATGGCTTCTTCTACATACTTGGTACCTTCCCTATTTCTTATCTCAGGGGGAACAGATGAGGATGAGGCAGAAGTCTTACCAGTAGACGCTGATGAACCTTGATCATTCCGTGCATCTTGATTCGACGATCGATTGCCATTGAGCGGCGAGGGAGACCTTCACAGTTTAACATTCATGGCTTCGTGAATGCCTAATCTCGACCATGGTGGGAGATGAGCATCGAGTCTTGGGAAGAAGAGGATGAAGAAGACATATTTCTCAGGATATATTGAGGCGGCGGAGAATTTGAAAGTATCTTGTGGGAGGAGAGAAATGATACTTTCAATAAGAGAGGTTATTATATGGAGGTGTCTCTTGATATTCTTGAAACCTTTAAAAATAAGAGGAAATAAAGAAAAGACCCATTCAACTTTATTTGAAATACGGTTTCTTCTCCTCTTTGTAAGCAATTTTAATTGCTACAATTCCTCATATTGACAAATGCCAGTTTGCTCCTTAAATTCTCAAATTGACTAGCATCAAGAGCTTTAGTAAATATATCGACCGATTGAAGTTCGGTGACTACATGGTCGGTTTAATCACTTTCTCCTCCACAGGTCTACGATGAAGTGATGTCTTATGTCAATGTGCTTAGTCCTCTTGTGTTGTATAGGATTCTTTGAAATATTAATAGCACTTAGATTGTCACGGTACAATGTCATGACATCACTGTGACATTGTACTCGACGACATCTGCTTCATCGGACCATTTGAGAACAAGCGCTACCGGCTACTATGTATTCGGCTTGATGGACAAAGACACACAGTTTTGCTTCTTGAACCAAGAAACAAGATTGTTTCCCAGAAGAAGCATCCTCGGAGGTACTTTTACATCATCGACTACCGGCCCGATCGACATCACAATAACCGGACAAAATGGGTTCACATCCATGGGAATACAAGATACCATAAGCGGGTTCCATTCACATACTTGAATTCTTTTCACGGTTAATGTGACTCACTTTAGGTTCGACTTGGTATCTTGCAGACCCCAACGCAAATGCAATGTCGGTCTGTGGTACATTAGATACAACAAGCTCCCTATCATACTTCTATCTGAGACTTTGGTCTACCTTTTCACCATTTGTGTCCTTGGACAACTTCACATGTGTGGGAGGCGAGTCCTTTTATGGTGGCATTCTCCATTCCAAACTTTTGACAATATTCCTTGCATATTTGCTCTGTGAGAGGAATGTTGAGTCTTCCATCTGTGTGACTTGTAGTCCAAGAAAGTAGGTCAACTCTCCCATAAGACTCATTTCAAACTCGACTTGCATTTGATTGGCAAAATGTTTCACCATTGAGTCGACATTCCACCAAATACTATGTCATCCACATAAATTTGAGCAACCATTATCTTTCCTCCTTCATTCTTGACAAAGAGAGTTTTATCCAAGCCTCCTTTTACGTAGCCTTTATCGTAAGGAACTTGGTTAGCCTTTCATACCGGGCCCTAGGAGCTTGCTTTAGTCCATATAGGGCTTTCCTTAATTTGTAGACATGATCGGAAACTTGGATCCACAAATCCTTTAGGTTATTCTACATATACTTCTTCATTTAAGTAGCCATTTAGGAAGGCACTTTTCATCCATCTGAAATAGTTTGAATTTGAATGCAAGCAACCCTAGAAGAAGCTGATTGAATCTAATAGCCGGTGCAAAGGTCTCATCAAAGTCAATCCCTTCAACACGAGTGTAACCACGAGCAACAAGTCTAGCTTTATTTACGGTGACGGTCCATACGCATCGGACTTGTTCTTATAGATCCATTTTGTGCCAATGATGTTTGTTCCTTACGGTCTAGGAACTAATTCCCATGCTTCATGTTGTTTGAATTGGTTCAATTCATCTTGCATTGCTCGATCCGAATTCATCACTTAGAGCTTCTTTGACATTTTTGGCTCTATCTTTGACACAAAGCAAGAGTTTGAGGCAGTTTCTCGGATCTTATATGACACCTTTGGTTGGATCTCCAATGATGAGATCCTTTAGATGATCTTCTGAATTCGATGGAAGAATCTTTGTTGACTTCCTCGGTTGATTTTGGAAGAAGGATCGGTACATCTTCCTTATCGGTGCTTGAGGTGATGTCTCAAACCATGTCTCAACATCATATGGGACATTGTGTTCACGATGATGATCATCAACAATGACATTAATAGACTCCATCATAACTTTGGTTACGGGTTGAATACCCTATATGCTCTGCTTTGTTAGTGGAGTATCGAGGAAAAATGCCTTCATCACTCTTAGAATCCATTTTTCTCCTTTGATCACGATCTGTCGAATATAGCATTCTTGCCAAATACATGGAAATATTTCACGGTTGGTTTCTTCCTTCCATAGTTCATACGGTGGAGGAAGATCCTTTTCTTAGGGTGACCTGTTGTGAACATAGCAAAATTGTATTCATAGCTTGACCCAAAATGAATAGGAAGATTCTTAGCATGAATCATTGCTCTGTGATTCTGTATGGTCCTATTCTTTCTTTCCACCACCCATTTTGTTGAGGCGTTATAGGAGGAAAACTCATGATTAATTCCTTAGGAGGAGAATTCATCAAATTTTTGTTCTCAAACTCCTTTCCATGATCACTTCTTATTCTGACAATACAGCTTTCCTTCTCTCTTTGAAGTCTTTTGCATAGCTCCTTAAAGACATCAAATACATCAGATTTTTCCTTGATGAAGTTTATCTAGGTAAATCTGGAGAAGTCATCCACAACAACATAGGCATATCTTTTTCCACCAAGGCTTTCAACTGCATAGGCCCATCAAGTCCATATGAAGTAGCTCTAGCACTCTGGAAGTGGTCAGATGTCTAGACATTGGGTGTGACATTCTGGTTTGCTTTCCAACTTGACATTCACCACAGACTCTTCCTTCATCAATATGGAGTTTTGGTATCCCTCTGACAGCCTCCATAGTGATGATCTTTTCATCCCTACGAGATGCGGATGTCCAAGTTTTGATGCCATAGCTTTACCTCCTTTTCATCCTTGTGCATAGGACACACGGAAGAGGTTGGTGATCTCGATTCCACATGTAGCGATTGTCCTTTGATCTCACTCCTCTCATAACAACTTCTTGTTTATCATTGATTACAAGACATTCGGACTGGTGAAGTTGACTTTAAATCCCATATCACATAGTGACTTATGCTTATGAGATTAGCGATCAAGCCTTTTACCGTGACACTCCATTTAGATTTGGAACTCGAGGCGGTCAAGTTTCCAACCCTTGATTTCTCCTTTAGCTCCTTCTCCAAAAGTAACAAAATGGTAGAGTGAGGTTTGACATTATTGAAGATTTTTATACCGGTCATATGCTTGGAACATCCTTGTCAAAGTACCAATCTTCCTTGGCGAGACACTACGAGAGGTGTGTGCTATCAATCTTCTGATCCTCTTCTTCCACTTTTGAGTGTAGGGTACTTTGATGTTCTTAGGCTCAACATAGGAGTCGATTAGGAACCCATGTAACCTATAGCGAAGGGTTTTATGTGTCAAACCTTCCACAATGGTGACATCTCCATCTTTGAAACTTCTTATTCATGTTTCTCGATCACGATGTTGGCCCCGATGTTGTGACATCTGCTTTGACATTGGCCTATTAGGTCGGTCTTCTTCTGTTATCGGCAAATTTCTTTGCATCAACATGCCACTGAGCCGGGAGCATTTCTGTTTCATTGTGACATCGCTGCGGCTTTGGTTTCCCATGCCTCTTCTTTTCTTGTCACTATGATTCCTTTTCGATCACATATCCTAGACCATGCTTATTTCCGACATTTTGTCCAATCTGAAGAATTTCTTCCGACTTATCGGTTCCATTGGTCAACATTTTGTGAGACTTAGTCATATGATCAAGCTTGGATTTCAACACTATAATCTCACTATTGAGATGACTTATAGTGATTGTATTCTCCTTCTTCTCGACTTCGACTTCACATTTTACGCCTCGACTTCTCAATCGACTTTTACATTTTCATTTCTTGACATACTTCACCATACGATACACAATTTCTTGTAAGTATCGGCAAGTTCTTCAAAGTCACTTCCTCATCACTAGAGTCATCATCGGGATTGCCACTTTGCTGCGGTGACAAGTTTGGTGATTCCTCTTGACATCACTACTTGATTCACCATCGGACCAAGTAACATTCATTCCTTTCTTTTGTTTTTAAGAAAGGTAGGACATTCGACTCTAATATGTCCAAATCCTTCACATTCATGACATTGGACATTCCTGCCTTGACTTCCTTTTTCTTCTGACTTGGATCTTCTTTGGATTCATAAGATCTGCTGATGTCAGATGCAATGTCATTGACATGTGAACTTGACTTTGGACCAATTCTCTTGATCAGTTTGTTGAATTGTCTTCCAAGCATGGCTATAGCTTGAGATATCTTCTCCTCATCTTCCTCCTTGCATCCCTCTTGAATTGGATACAAGTGCTATGCTCTTGTTCTTCTTGTCAACAGTTTCACGATTCCCATCTCAAAAGTCATAAGAGATCTATCGGTTCTTGACCTTCAAGGTCTTGATGTCACGAGCCTCCCTATTGCGGTGACTTTCATTGCAAATCTCTTGAGCAAGGATCGAGAATCTTTCTCACCGACTTCTCTTGACATCTTTTCACCAAGTGCTCAGGCATTGGCAATTTCAAAATATTCATGTGAAATTCATGAATATTCTCATCTTCCTTCATCTTCAAATTCTCAAATTTGGTAGTGAGCATCTGAAGTCTTGACATCTTCACCTTGGATGTTCCCTCATGAGTAGTTACGAGTGTCCCAAACATCCTTGGCGACTCACATTGATGAACCCGTCTGAAGATATTCTGTCAATACCATTGAGCAGGCATTCAATGCTTTAGAGTTCCCTAGAGCTAGCTCTTCTTCCTCTTTGCTCCATTCCTCCTCGGGTTTCAAGGCAGGTAGTGCCATATTTCTCAAGCTTGGTGGGATGTTTCCATCCTTTATCGTGACTCTCAAGCTTTAATGTCCAGATCTTAAGAAGGCAACCATATGAGGTTTCGGTAATCATAATTAGACCCATCCGAATAGGTGGTCTTCCTCCAAATCCTCCTTCTTTATCCATTCGCGAAACTATTATCCTAGATCTCACCGAAATAACAAGCGGGTGCACTCGATGCCAATTGAAATTCACGGCGGATCGTGATGTCGAGAGAATGTTATGACCGATGTCGACACTATGTTAACGATTCACCGATAAATCTGAAGCGATAAAGAACGATAAGTTGTTCACCGGTTCGGTTCAACAAACCTACATGCGGGGCTACCAAGCCGGGGAGAAAGTTCACTATTAGCGGTATCAATTCGAAGACCCTACATCCAACACACTTGTTGACAGCCTTCTCACTTAATCACTACCCAATGATCCTTTTACCTAAGTCTACTTAGATATGAGTTCTACTCACTCCCCTCGATCAGCGGTGATATCAACCTATTGACTAATTGAATTGTGAAGACACACTTCAATAAAATATCTTGATCTTGCTTCAAAGCTTCAATCAAGAGACAAACACTCGTGCTTTAAAGCTTTGGTGAGAAACTACCCTTGACAAATCCTAGTCGATGCACTTATCAATTGATAGTTGCTTGGCTCACTGAAGAAACTAAATTACACAATACCAATGTACAAATCCTAACGACACACAAATAATAAACGCTATCTCTTCAATACAATCCAAGGGCTGCAAGGTAAGGGTTCTTTTCCTTTTATAGAAGCGATCCACGAAACTTGGTTTTGGGCTTCCATAAAGATAGCTAGGGTTCACTTAATTTAATCCTAAAACATGGTCTTTTCAACAACCAATTTAGGTTTAATTAAGATTAACCTAACAACCTCGTGAGCATGCTTTCTAATAACGGAAAAACAATATTTAGCGACTCAACAAACTTCACGAAATATCTCGGGAACAAGCAGTTCTGCGAGCAGAATGTCACCTGAATGTCATAACATACATTATGACATCGATCTGTTCTAAATTTCCAGCTGACTTTAGCTTCGATTTGTCTTTTAACATCCTTAGCAGGTAGGATTTATCTTCAATCTCTGAATGTCATGACATCCATCATGACATTGCTAAAGCCTAGTTTTACCAAACATAATGCCAACTTAAAAACACTAACAGTCACTAAATACTTCAAATCTAGAACCATAAAGATAATGCCTCCAAATCTTAAGCACAAAAACAACCGCTACAAGTTCCAAATCGTGAGTAGGATAGTTCTTCTCTTGAACCTTCAATTGCCTAGAAGCATAAGCAACAACCTTGCCATTTTGCATAAGCACACCACCTAAACCCATCTTAGAAGCATCACAATAAACAACAAACAGTTCTTTAGGATTAGGTAGAATCAACATCGGAGCCGTTGTTAACCTCTTCTTCAATTCAACAAAACTTTCTTCATACTTGACATCCCACACAAAAGCAGCTCCTTTACAAGTCAACTTTGTCAAAGGAAGTGCCAACTTAGAAAAACCTTCAATGAACCTACATTTGTAACGGTAAACCTAAGAAACTTCTAATTTCGATATGAGACTTAGGGTTTCCCATCTTATACGACATCCACCTTAGAAGGATCAACCACAATGCCATCACGGAAATGACATGCCCCAAAAGCTCACTTCATAACGAACTCGCACTTTGATAACGCATAAAGCTTCTTCTCTTTGAACTTCTAACACAATGCGCCAAATGTTACGTGCTCTTCTTCGATTTAGAACAAACGAGAATATCATCAATGAAAACAACCACGAAACGATCCAAGTAAGGATGGAAAATACGATTCAAGTACTCCATGAATACTCCCGGTGCATTAGTGACACCGAAAGGAATCACCGAATACTCGTAATGTCCATACCTCTTCCTGAAAGTAGTTTTCTGAACAACTTCTTCTTTCACCCTTATTTGATGGTAACCCGATCTCAAATCAATCTTGCTAAAAATCGGCGCAACCAATCGGTCCATCAAATCATCAATTCTAGGAAGTGGATACCTATTCTTGATAGTTACTTTATTAAGCGGCGATAATCAATACAAAGTCTCATGCTACCGTCTTTCTTCTTCACCAATAACAGGAGCTCCCCACGGTGACACACTTGGTCTAACAAACTTCTTCTCGAGCAAATCTTCTAATTGGCTCTTCAATTACGCTCTTTCGGATCCGGACATCTGTATGGTGCCATAGAGATGGAGTGCAGTACGGGGAAAGATCACATAAAATTCAACTTCTCTTTACGGAGGTGCACTAGGAATCTCATCGAGAATACTTGGAAAATCGCACACCATCGGAAAGTTTGCAATCAGATTAACTCTACGAAGAGTCACCATCAACAAGAAAACCAATGCTTCATCTTTCATGAACTCATTCAATTGTTTAAATCGACATCAACATAGTTTGATCTTCTTCCACTAAGGAAGAAAACCTCACAGTGTTGTAATAGCAATTGATATGGACATAATTAGATCTCAACCAATCCATACCCAGAACCACGTCCAACCCGACAAGCGGTAAACAAACAAGATCCACCATAAAATCTCTATCAAAGATTGATAAAGGGCAACTTGCACACACAAAAGTAATGCTGTTCCTTTGCGGAACTTCCACCACCATATCTCTATCTAGAGATGACAAAGTGAGACCCAATCTCTTAACACAATCAGCAGCAATAAAACATTGAGTAGCACCAGTATCAATAATAGTAATAAGAGGAATGCTATTAATGAAAACTAGTACCTCGAACAAGACCATCTTCGTTTGCCTTCGGAGCACCCGACAAAGCAAACACCTTTCCTGCTCCTTGAATTCTCTTAGGCTTCTTACATTGAGAACTAATGTGACCTCCCTCGCCATAATTAAAACAGACCACATCCTTATGCTTGCAATCACGAGTCACATGACCCACTTCTCCACATCGGAAACATCTCACCTCATTTTCCTTAGCCCTCACATCACTTCGACAAACATTACTTTTGTGGCCAGGTTTCCCACACTTGTAACAAATAATACTAGCAGGAGCATCTCCCCCACTAGTCCTTCTCCCTTGAAACGCTTTCTGTTTCCCTTTACCAGCTGGAGTATCATAAGGTTTCCCACGACTCTGTTGACCCTTGTTTCTCTTATCAGACATAATCTTATAGTGTGCATTACTATCTTCCTCGAAGATTCTACAACTATTAATCAAATCCGCAAAGACACGGATTTTCTGATATCCAATCGCTTTCTTTATCTCAGGACGTAAGCCATTCTCAAATTTAATGCACTTAGAAAACTAGGCATTCTCTCCATCATAGTGAGGATAGAACTTAGCCAACTCGGTAAACTTTGCAGCATAATCAGTGATAGACATATTCCCTTGTTTCAGCTCAAGGAACTCTATCTCCTTCTTTCCCCGAACATCCTCCGAGTAATACTTCCTCATGAATTCCCTATGGAAAACTCCCCACGTCACTTCCTCACCAGCAACCTCAAGCCTCTGACGGGTGTCAACCCACCAGTCATCAGCCTCATCACTTAACTTATGAGTACCATAACGGATCTTTTGCACAGGAGTGCAATCCATCACATGGAAGATTCTTTCAATCTTCTTCAACCAGGTTAAAGCACCTTCAGGATCATACTTTACTTGGAAAGTAGGGGGATTCTCTCTTTGGAAGGTTGCCAAACTACGAGACCCATCGTTCTCGTCAGCATTCGGCGGGTGTTGGAAAGCTTGAGCTATTGCCTGCATAGCAGCAGCAAGAGCCTCATCATTCCTACCAGTGTTCCTTCCAGCCATAACAACTTCTTCTCACAACAAAACAAGGATTAGAATCAACAAATAACAATTCTTGATTGTTAGACAACAACAAACTCAACAACTTGGCCGGACAGACCGACCTGCTCTGATACCACTAATGTAACACCCACTTCTACCCCTTGTAATTAATAATAAAATCAGAGTTTCAAAATTTCATCCAACAAAATTGAGGCATCACATATTCGTGTTTTCATCACTTTGCATTATAATGCACATCACAAAAATCAAAAGTCGGATATACCGATTCATATCATAATTCATCATATAAACATATGACTATTCACAACACAGCGGATGTGTTTACAAAATATACATATCATCATGTTATCATCAATACATAAAGTTATAACATCATAAGATAGTATACATAAACTATCCTATCAAAATAATAACGTCGCCCAAAACCCGAGTGTTACTACGATCAGAGCAGAGCGACTCAAAATAAAGAGACTCGAACTAATCCTCATCATCCTCGTGGATCACCTGCACGTTACCAATATAAAGGCAACGACGAAACAAGTAAAGGGTGAGATACTCCAAAACATATAATTAAAGGAATGATAAAATATATAAGTAGTTTTGGAATTATAATTGATATAAGTTGATAAGAGTATGTCAACATATATTAAAAGCTTACATACTTTAAATTAACATCTAGTGTATAAAATTAACACTTTAACTTCGTCACATAATCATTATACTTGTATCAACAAAGTATCATATATCATCGCAATTCAACATCATCCATCAATTAAAACCCAACGCCAAACAACTCAAACATAAACATAACCGACTCCATGAGACACGACTATGTTATGCATGTGGTACCCGTCGCTTTGTCCATAAATAGGAACATTTGGCATAAAGCTCATCATCGCTTGGCATAAAAGCCCTCCTCGCCAATGCAATGTATGTGACTCGACAATAAACACCACACAACAAAACATCATCATCGCTCATCAAAATTGACATAAAGTCCACGTCGCCATATTTATCCACATCAAGATAAACATATCATCGCATCGCATATCATCCAGTATTCATTAATAAATACACAGTCGCAAACATCATGTTTAATCACACCACATCATTATCAATTAATTCACCAAATTCCAAATACAGAAAAAATGTCAAAACACCAATAATCGTCGCAAAAGCCATTCTTAATAACCGACATTAATCATAATCGTCAACATCGCAATCAGATTGTTCATACGTGTCTTAAATCGACTAAAATGCAATCCGATTCAATTTAACCGTAATTTGGCCTATTTCGGGTCGTTTCGTAACACCTCGTAATTTTGAAAAACTAACCTCACCACTAGGTTCTACACGTCGAAATTAGCTAGTACGTCAATTTTCGTTGAATTTGGAGCAACTTGCTCCATCGCCAAATTTACCGATATCAGAAAATCGGAACATAATCGGGTTCCAAATTTAATCGGCTAACTTATGTCCTAATTATATTTTATTAATACTAACTAGTAGTATAAGGATTTAGGAAATTTGACAGAAACAGAAGCAAAATATACATTACGGGTTAAGAAAATTAGCGAGCAATCTGAAAAAGCGAAAAAGCGACAAATGTACGAACCCCCATGGATGCACGGGACGAACGTCCCAAGGGTCTTGGTAAGAAGAGACAGGCGCCATGGTGAGTGGGACGGTTGCCCCTCAAGGTGAGGTGGGCACCTCCCACCACCTTCCTCGTTCCACTTCTTTCTCCCTGTAAATCCAATGCAGTAAATCCAATACAGGCAGTGTTTTCTGATTTTCTTTTACAGTTTCTTATATTCTCCGTTCTAGAAATTATCCTTACTATCTTAGCAATCAAACACCAACAATCCATACTCCTAACTCAACCTTTCTAAGTTATCTCAACAATCACTCAACCAAAACTCATGAATCAAAATACCAAGTTTTCCCCAAATCCAAAATATATCACCAAACCCTAACTATAATAAAATGGAAGATCAAACCCCTTACCTCAAATGCTTGGATGATTGCAATATGCTCCAACAAAATCCAACCTCAAGCTTGCTCTTGCTCTTCTTCTTCTTCTTCTTCTTCTTCTTCCAAAACCCTCTAGTTCTTCTTCTTCCTCCAACACTTTCTCTAGTTTGGTTTTGTGTGTAATGGAAGGAAAATGAGGAAAAAGTGTTTTTATGTTGCTTTCTACTAGTAAGCCAAGGGTGTACACCCTAATTCTAAACAATTAGTCCTCACACCCCTAACTTATCTTATTAATTAACACCTTAATAATATCTAATAATATTATTAACTCAATTAAAATAACTCCGGGAAATTAAATATCCGTCCGAATAATATTTTTACCGAACCGAACGGAATAAAAAACCGGACCAAACGAAACATCGCCAAATATATTAATAGATATATCGATTAATATATATATTCTCGTCTCCAAAACAATCGTCAAACGGTAACTCAAAAATATTAGTATAATGTTAAATAAAACGGGGCGTTACAGGTGACACTTGCATAGGAAGATGCTTCGACCCACTTAGTGAAATAATTTATTGCGACCAAAATGAAGCGATGTCCGTTGGACGCGGTCGACTCAATATTTATGATCATGTCAATGCCCTATATAGTAAATGACCAAGGAGAGGTTAAAACATTTAAAGGTGATGGCGATACACGCACCTTGTCGGCATATACTTGGCATTTGTAACAAACCCGAGCATGATTAAAACAATCGACCTCCATGGTAGACTGGTAATACCTAACTCGCAAGATATTTTTAGCCATAGTGTGCCCATTGGAATGAGTTCCAAATGAGCCCCCGTGCATTTCTTCGATGATCTTTGTAGCTTCATCTTTATCCACACATTTAAGCAACAAACCGTCATGAAGTCTACGGTATAGTACACAATTGTTGAGGAAGAACTTCGCCGAGAATCTTCTCAAGAACTTCTTTTCTGTCATAGATGCTTCCTCAGGATATTGTTGAGTTTCAAGATATCGCTTGATGTCGTAAAACAATGGATTTCCATCTTTCTCTACCTCAATGTCAAAGCAAAAGGCTGGCTCATACAATTTCTGAATGGTTATCGAAGGTGCTTCATTAGCCCATTTGACTTTAAACATCGATGCTAGGGTGGCCAAAGCATCAACCAAGTTGTTCTCATCTCGTGAGATGTGATTGAAAGTTATCTCCTCGAAGTAAGGAATTAATTTCATCACATGCTCTCGGTAAGAGATCAAATTTGGGTGACGAGTCTCCCAATCGTTGTTAATCTGGCTAATCACAAGTGTAGAGTCTCCATACACTTTCAGATGTTTAATTCTCAAGTCAATCGTCGCCTCGATACCAAACATGCAAGCCTCGTATTCAGCCATGTTATTGGTGCAATCAAATCAGATTCGGGCTATGAATGGGATGTGATGACCGTCCGGAGTAGTAATTACAGCACCAACACCATTGACAAATGCATTGGAGGCTCCATCAAATACCAAAGACCACTTGGAACCTGATTCGGGTCCTTCATCTGGACCAGAGATGTTACAATCCCAAACGTACATGAGATCCTCATCAGGAAATTCAAATCTCATCGGCTGATAATCGTCTACAGGCTGGTGAGCAATGTAATCCGCCAACACACTACTCTTGATAGCTTTTTGAGTAGTATACTGGATGTCATACTCTGTTAAAATCATTTGCCATCTGGCTATCCGTCCTGTTAAGGCTGACTTTTCAAATATGTACTTGATCGGATCCATCTTGGATATCAACAAGGTTGTGTGAGTCAACATATATTGTCTTAGTCGGCAAGCAGCCCACGCTAAAGCACATTAAGATTTCTCGAGCAGTGAGTATTTTGTTTCATAGTCGTTTTGCTTAGGTAGTATATTGCATGCTCTTTTTGACCAGACTCGTCATGTTGTCCCAACACGCACCATATTGAGCCTTCGAGCACTGTCAAATACATGATCAACGGCCTGTCCTCCACGGGAGGCATGAGAATCAGAGGTTCCTGCAGATACTCTTTTATCTTATCGAATGCGACTTGACAATCGTCATTCCACCTGACCATTTGATCTTTTCTCTGCAATTTTAAGATAGGCTCGCATGTGGCAGTCATGTGAGAGATGAATCTAGAGATGTAGTTTAACCTCCCTAGAAAGCCACGAACCTCTTTCTCAGTTATTGGTTCAGGCATTTCATGAATTTCTTTTACTTTAGTAAGATCAACCTCGATGCCTCTTTTGCTTACGACGAAGCCTAACAACATGCCAGATCGTACGCCAAACATACACTTGTTCGGGTTCAGCCTCAATCTAAATTTCCTCAGCCTGTCAAACAACTTTTATAGATGTACCAGATGCTCTTCTTCATCTTGAGATTTAGCAATCATGTCGTTGACATACATTTCAATCTCCTTATGAATCATGTCGTGAAAAAGAGTTATCATTGCACACTGGTACGTTACCCCGACATTTTTCAACCCGAAAGGCATCACTTTGTAGAAGAAAGTCCCCCACGAGGTGATAAAAGTTGTTTTTAGCCATGTCTTCTAGTGCCATCTTGATCTGATTATACCCAGATAAGCCATCCATGATCAAAAACACTTTTGCATGAGTTGTATTATCTACCAATATGTCAATATGGGGAAGCGAAAAGTCATCTTTCGGACTGACTCTATTCAGATCCCTATAATCCACACACATTCTAACCTTTCCGTCTTTCTTGGGCACAAGAACAATGTTGGCAACCCACGGAGGATAGGAAATGACTTTCAAAAAGCCTGCATCAAGCTGTTTATGGACTTTATCCTTGATCTTCTTAGACATCTCAGGATGAGTTCTTCGAAGCTTTTACTTAACAGGAGGACAGTCTCCTTTCAATGGCAGCTTGTGCACAACAATATCAGTGTCCAACCCAGGCATGTCTTCATAAGACCAGGCGAATATATCTGAATACTCTCGGAGTAGTTCAATCAGTCTTTGCTTCACATTGTCTTCTAAAGTAGCCCCGACCTTAACTTCTCTAGTCACATCAGCATTGCCCAGATTCACATTCTCAACCTCTTCTTGATGCGGTTGGATAACCTTTTCCTCTTGCTTTAACATTCTTGCTAGCTCTTCAGGGAGTTCACAATCTTCCTCACCTTCTTCTTCGGCTTGGTAGATCGAATTATCAAAGTCATAAAGCGTAATAGTAGAGTCGTTATCGAAGGGATCCATTAAGAGTGTGGGATTATATCTGCATGATTGATTTTAATGCTTATTTTAGTTTCTTTTATTAGATGATAAAAAGAAAAATAAAGCATTGCCATTTTGCATTTTAAAATTGTTATGTAAAATAGAAGGAAAGGGAACAAAAACATTTGAATAAAAAAGACGTTCTTTTTATTTCATGGTAAAAACCTGCAAATGCAAACATAGTGGCCCTACATATGATTCACTGTGCCTTGGGCAAAGCACAAGAATTATTTGCATGATAGCAAAAACAAAAGAAAATTACTCTTTGATCATCGTGACTAGGACGCAGTCTTCCGAAGTCCAGTTATTCAGCTCCACGCCAGGGACACTGGGGCGAATCCACTTGTCAATGTCAAATTCGTTGTCTGAATCATCAACTGCATTTTCTTGTCCGAGAATGATGCCGACGCTTGAAAACTTCACGGGAGTAGCCAAGTTGGGTGCTTTAAGAATCTGACGGTGCAAAACGGGGTCAAAGCCCAACCCGAACTTGTTGTACTTGGATGTAACCTCCACCATGCTTCCCCAACCTTCAGGGAGCCCAACCTCAACCACAACTTTAGCATCTCTCAAGGATGCCATGGAAGATTCCAGTTTGTCTTTCTTAATCTCCTTCTGTTGAGGGGTCTTCAACATATGAACTGTTTCAAAGCCTTGAAACGGAGTTTCATGAATCTCACCATCAATCTCATCATACCGGAAAGAAGCAAGGTGACTCACAATGTATTTCTCTTCAGCGCAGACTGTGATAGTTTTCCCGTCAACAGGGTATTTCAGCTTCTGGTGAAGGGTGGATGTAACTACCCCATCTTTGTGAATCCACGGACGACCCAAGAGACAACAGTAGGCAGGTTGGATGTCCATGACAAAGAATGTTGTAGTGAACAACTGGGGGCCAATTTTGATGAGGAGGTCTAAATCTCTATAGACAGAATGCCTGGAACCATCAAATGCTTTAACAATCAAATCACTAGGTCGAAGTTTAAGACCACCATAGTCAATCTTCATCAATGCTGACTTGGGAATTATATTCAAAGAGGAACCAGTATCCACCAATACATGAGACAAAGTAGTGCCCCGACATTTCATAGAAATATGCAGCGCTTTGTTATGGTTTCGACCCTCTGGAGGAAGAACGAAATCAATAAATCCCAACCCATTGTTAGTTGAAATGCTTGAACATACATTCTCAAACGGCCCCACAAATATATCTTGCGGCACAAAGGCAGTGCTCAATAGCTTCATTAAAGCATTCTTATGTGCTTTTGAGTCTCGCAGCAAAGAGAAGATAGAAATTTTAGCGGGTGTCTGGGCAAGCTGATCAATCACCCGAAAATCACTTTTACGAATGAACTTCATAATTTCTTCAACATCCTTCTCGAGGTCAGGATTGGCACTTGGTAGTTCAGGTTGTTTCATGGACTGCTTGCCTTTAGCCTTAGCTAAAGCGTCTGCATTGGATTGTGTCACAGGAGCAGAGAATATTTGACCACTTCTCGTCATACCACCACTTCCAGCAAAATTATCGGTATTAGCAACATCCAACTCGTCATCCTTCTTAACAGAGGAGACATCTTCCTGTTTCACACATGATAATAAACATTCAACCCATAATGCCAAGGCACAGCTTTTTCACTTTCGTATGGCAGGGGATCGGGTTTGGTGATTGCCAATGGAACGGGTTTTGTTGGTGTAAATATAACAATCGGAGAATAAGGGATAGTAATCACAAATACATCTTATATTCCAACCTTCTTATCCTTCTTAATCCGATTGAATTGCAATTGGCCACTAGTAATCAGATATTGAATACCATCCTTCAGTCTTGCACAACCGTTCGAACAATGTTCACATCTATCACAACCAGTTTCACAACTAGCGAAAACACCTCTCTTGATCAAGTATTCCTTAACAAAAGGTAGTGGCGTCTTTTCCAGATCAACATCCATTGCCAAATTCAGGACCTCCCCATCTTCCATTAAGGCTTGAACAACCCCACCGACATGACGCGACATCGGGTTCTGAGTGACATTAGGCCTGGCATTTTGCGGTCGAGCTTCCAATTCAATAGCTTTTGAATCAATCAAGTCTTGTACTTTGCACTTGAACGCGTAACAATTCTTAATATTATGCCCTAATGTTCTGGAATGGAACTAACAACTAGCATTGACATCATAGTTTCTGGGACGCTTGTCCGGAGGAGGAGCCACAAATGCAGCCTTCGACACTACCAACTTGAGATCATTCAATCGGGTAAACAAATCAGCATAACTCATCGGAACAACATCAAACCTCATAGGAGTGCGATTCTCTTGCTGCCTCTGGTTCTGTTGATGAGGTGCTTGATGAGCTTGTGATTGAGAAGCAGAGATAGTCACTGCATTGACCTGTGCCTTATTTTTGCCACCATATACAACACTGGCTTCTCCCTTCTCTTTCTTGGGATGACCACTGTAAGCTTTCTTCACACCAGAGGAGCTTCCTCCCTCAATATAATGGATCTTCCTCGACTTCAGTCCACTTTCAATTTGCTCACCATAACGAACCATCTCATAAAAACTAGCGGAAGTTTTACAAGCAACATAATAATGTCCAGACAAAGTGCTGGTAAACATATCAATCATCTCCCGCTCTACCATGGGTGGTTGAACTCTAGCAACAAGTTCTCTCCATTTCTGAGCATATTCTTTGAATGTCTCACCCGATTTCTGAGATAAACTCAACTATTGTGTACGGTTCAGAGCCATGTCGATGTTGAATTGGTACTGTTGAACAAAAAAATTCACCAAGTCACACCATGTCCTGACGTGGTTCCTCTCAAGATGCATGTACCATTCTAGCGACGCCCCAGTCAAACTTTCCTGAAAAAAATGCATGAGAAGCCTTTCATCCTTAGTGTACACCGCCATCTTGCGGAAATAGGCAGTAATGTGAGTTTTCGGACATGTCGCCCCGTTGTACTTGTCAAAAACAGGGACCTTGAACTTTGGAGGAAGTCTTACTCTAGGTGCCAACCCCAGATCAGATAAATCCAAAGCTGACATTTTCTCCCTCTCAACAGCTTTCAACCTTTCCTCAAGCAAATAATACCTTTGATCACCCGTTGGGAAGTCAACTTCATTTCCGTTCACTGAATAAGCTTCATCATTCTGATCAAAGTCTAGACCTTGGGAATGAGGACGACCCGTAATACGATGCCCCTACATCCCATCGTTATAGAAGTAAGTCCCGTGTAGTGGAGTAGGTGGTAGAGGCGGAAACCGACTATGGGGATGTAGACCCTGACCACGAAGGTGGTTATTAACACCCAAATCAACATTATGTGCCTCATGTTCAACACGTGGATGTCCCACAGAAACATCATCAAATGGATTGCAACGACCACCCTCTTGTTGTCCCCGATTCATATTAGTGATTACTTCCATGAACTGGGTCATCTGCGCCTCTATCTGCGCTTTCATCGCTGCCACTTCTGCTTGAAGTTGTTCCATCTGTCACCGTTTGTTGCTCCGAGTCTGTTAACGGTGGAAGTTTGCAACTTTCTTCTAAATAAAAGCAGTAGCCGAGAATGAGAATTCCGATCCAAACCTGTTATGCATGGCATGTATCTATATGAATGTTATGCATGTAATGACATATTTGAACATTTCCAGGATTCTAACATTTTGACCCAAGTTTTAGGATTAAAAAAGATAATGGATACTAAAAAGTCAAATTATCATTAAATCAAATCAAAGAGGTCTACAAACATCTGAGCATTTGTTTTGCCATTCAAAGATTAAAGGAGTAATCCCATCAACAAGCCTGATGGTGATTTACTGCAAAAGACAAATAAAGCATAAATCTAAAAATCAGACATGGGGAATCCTTCGGCATCTTGCATTCCCAATTGGATTTTGAGACGCTCCATCTCTTCAATAGCGAATGACAAATGAGCCTCCTTCTCCTTAAGTTGAGTTTCATGCACCAGCTTCTAATTGTGCATTTTCCTCTTTAACTCTTCCATTCGAGCTTTGTACTTCTTTTCCATTTCTGCTTTGGAAACTTTAAGAGCTTCGAAGTCTCGGCTTTTCTGCTTATACATCTCTTTGACTTCGAGGACGGTTTTCTTGAGATCTGCAACAGGAGCAGGATGGTTTTCAACTCTTGATCTCTTTCTGGCACCATCAGAGGCTTCTCCTTTGAAGTACTTGAGCTCATGAGTTAGTTGATTCTTCTCTTGAGTAATCATGTGATGTTTCACTTTCAAAATTTCATTTTCTTCAAGAAAACGCCGATTCTAAACACGTAGCAACTCAAAATCACCTTTTGGTACGACGTCAGACATTTTAGACTCTTGAGGATACAAAGGAGCTTGTATGGCGAAAGGCCAACAACGATTTTCATTTTTCTTCAGAATCCGTTGTATATAAGGCGTGTATGCAGTAGGATCCTTTTTACCAAAGTATGGCACCCCCTCAGTATGGATACTTCCCCAAACTTGGATAACTTTAAGCATTGCCTCTTAATCATCGGGCGTATCATAATACAAAGTCTCTTTCATATGCCTTTCTTCAGTTGGATCCTTCAAGGCATACCCCAATTGTCTTCTGGAAAGAGTGGGGTTATAGTTAATACCTCCCCTTATGCCAATGAGAGGCACATTAGGGAAATCTCCGCATCGGGTAATCACTTCTTTATACTCAGGCCTGGATAAAGCATCCTTATACCAATAAAGATCTAAAGTAGAAACTCCCATCAATCTTGGTAACCACCTTGAAGGATTCTGAGTGTCAACAAATCCACCAGTTTGAGGAAGAAGACCTCGAAACTAACAGTACAATAATGGTGCACAAATATGAACAACCCCTCCGTTACTCTTGTAGCTTCTCAAGTGGATGGAATGGTAGACATCTCCCAAGAGCGCCGATACAGGGTTCCTTTGAATAAACAGAGATGCAACAGGCCAAGATAGCATTGAACGCCTTCCATTCTTTCTTGTCAACTTTGGTATGAGCTTCTTTTAGCCGGAAACTCAAATGGAAACCAACTACCTTTGCTTTACTAGCGACATGAGCTTTCACAACAGATTCTCCCAAATAAAGGGAAGCAGCTTTCTGTCGATCATAAGGTTTTTCCATGGCAGGATGAAAATGAACTTGATGTAGTATCAAAATATTCAGAATAACGGAGTACTCTTCCAAAGTTGGCGCTAGGAGATAATCTGGGAACATGAAACACCTCAACTCGCGGCCATAAAACTGAAGTAATGCTAACAATCCATCTTTCTGATGCTCGGTGAGATGAGACTTCAAACAAGATAGAATTCTTCCGTAGTCTTTTGCGAACATATCAAGACTCTCTGAAGTAGATCTCTTGACCAACATGAAAAGACCATCAAGATTCTGCATGTGGAATTTGTAAACCACGTTGTGACGACGATTAGCTTTCCTTTTAGTATCCATCTTCCAAAGAACGACCCACAACTTGACTCAAAAGTTTAGACAATCTTGGAAATGAAACAAATATGCATGTTAATAAAATGAAATAAGAAAAAGAAAACATGAATGCAATGCACATAGGTCATCATGTATCTTGTATATTGAACCACTATTGTGCTGATAACAGAACCAAGTCAGAGTTTCGGCCTGAACCTGAACTCCATGGGTAACATCAGAACATACCGCACATCCAGAAAATACCGAAGGTCGGGATAAATATGGATAACACGGGTAGCATTAGAAAACACCATTAATCTAGAACATACCAGAGGTCACAAAACATAGAACCAAGTAAAACGGAACCAGCATCGGAACAATGTACCTGTGATAATGATTTTTCCCATCCCCACCTCACGGGTAATTCTAAATAGAACAGGTGGTCCCTAAATGGCACCCAGAGTCGACAATCCTTCATTTAATACCTTGCCCATGCATAAGGGATGCAGAACAATGGTAGTATCGGGAGAACCTCGGCTGAATATGGTACTTCATGTGTCCTCACACACGTCAAAGGAACGCGGGATTTCACATGATCATCCGTCTATCCTATATGTCTCTATCCTGGGTAATGGGCCTTTTACCTCTTGTAACACCCACCCCAAAACATCACAACAGCAGACAATGTACAAGATATATGAAAGTGATAAAATGCCACATAGAATGCAGTGCAAAGCATACAAAGGATGATGCGATAAAGTGAGTAAATAGATAAACATCCAATAGACATGAAAATAAAAGGTAGGATCAACTCATGGACGAACCATCAATAGGTCAACTATCCCCAGTGGAGTCGCCAGCTGAAACCACCCAACTGAACTTTCGACTGATAGGGGTGTATCAATGGAGTCGCCATCGAACGTCTTTTATCTCACTACGAAGAAAGGAAAACATCGAGTAAACCTGAAGGGGAGAGAGAAATCGCGGTCCTTCGACTGAGAGATCGAGAGAATCTAGGTAAGGGAGTTAGTTACGCGAGGGGAAGGGATTATCACCTTACACGCCTGTAGTACTCTATGGTATCCACTTCTATTTTCTAGCTAAAGGGTGTGTTATATCTATCTATGCTCAAACACTACAATGCATGTAAAAGAAAAGGAAAATAAAGAAACCACGAGGAAAAGAAAGAAGTATTTACAAGTTGTGCTCGATCGAGCCCCGTGACAAGATGCCTACGTATTCCTATATGCAATGGGAAAGTCAGAGCACCGTAGTTCGACTCACTTGTTTTGGGGGGTTTTGTGTTTTTTACTTGTGAAAAGGTTTTAAACACAAAAGAAAATGTGCCCGTAAGAGAAAAGAGTTTGTCTTGGTTGGTTGCTTTTACCGAAAAAAGTTCGTCTATGGGCACATTTTATTTTGTGTTTAAAACCTTTTTCACAAAGCAAAAAACAAAAAGCCCACCAAAACAAGTGAGTAGAACTGGCTTGACTTTCCATTGCTGAAGAATGCGTAGGCATCTTGTCACGGGGCTCGATCGACAACTTGTAAATACTTTCTTCTTTTCCCCGGGGTTTCTTTATTTTCCTTTTCTTTTGCATGCATTGTAGCGTTTGAGCATAAATAGATATAACACACCCTTTAGCTAGAAATAGAAGTGGATACCATAGAGTACTACGGTGATGCTAATCCCTTCCCTCACGTAACTAAATCCCTTACCTAGATTCTCTCGATCTCTCAGTCGTAGGACTGCAATTTCTCCCCTTCAGGTTTACTCGATATTTTCTTTTCTCCTCTGCGAGATAAAAGACGTTCGATGGCGACTCTATTGATACACCCCTATCAGTCGGAAGTTTTGCTGGGTGGTTTCATCTGGCGACTCCACTGGGGACAATTGACCTATTGCTGGTCTGTCTAGGAGTTGATCCTATTTTTTATTTTCATGGCTATTGGGTGTTTATCTATTTACTCGCATCATCCTTTATATGCCTTCTACATTCTATGTGACACTTTATTGCTTTCATATATCATGTACATTATCTACTGCTGTGCTGTGATATTCTGGGGTGGGTGTTACAAGAGGTAAAAGGCACATTACCCAGGCTAGAGACATATAGGATAGAATGATGTTCATGTGAAATCCCGCGTTCCTTTGATGCGTGGGAGGACACATAAAGTACCACATTCAGCCGAGATTCTCCCGATATTGCCACTGATCTGCATCCCTTATGCATGGGCAAGGTATTAAATGGAGGATTGTTAACTCTGGGTGCCACTTAGGGACCACATTTTCTATTTATAATTACCCGTGAGGTGGGGATGGGAAAAATCATTATCACAGGTACATTGTTCCGGTGCTGGTTCCGTGTTATTTGGTTCCGTGACCTTTGGTATTTTCTAGATGTATGATATTTTCTGATGTTACCCGTGTTATCCATATTCAGCCCGGCCTTTGGTATTATTTGGATGTGCGGTATTTTTTGATGTTACCCATGGTGTTCAGATTCAGGCCAAAACTCTGACTTGGTTTGGTTATCCGCACAGCAGTGGTTCAATATACAGGATACATGATGACCTATGTGCATTGCATTCATGTTTTCTTTTCCTTATTTCATTTTTCTTAACATGCATATTTGTTTCATTTCCAGGACTATCTAAACTTTTGAGTCAAGTTGTGGGTTGTTCCTTGGAAGATGGATACCGAAAGAAAAGCTAATCGTTGTCACAACGTGGTTTATAAATTCCACATGCCAAATCTTGACGGTCTTTTCCTGTTGGTTAAGAGATCTACTTCAAAGAGCCTTGATATGTTCACAAAGGACTACAAAATAATTCTATCTTTTTTGAAGTCTCCTCTTACCGAGCATTAGAAGGATGGATTGTTGGCATTACTTCAGTTTTATGACTGTGAGTTGAGGTGTTTCATGTTCCCAGATTATCTCCTAGCGCCAACCTTGGAAGAGTACTCCACTATTCTGAATATTCCCTATACTACATCAAGTTCCTTTTCATCCTGCTATGGAAAAACCTGATGATCGTCATATAGCTGCTTCCCTTTATTTGGGAGAGTCTGTTGTAAAAGCTCATGTCGCTAGTAAAGAAAAGATGAATGGTTTCCATTTGAGTTTCCTGCTAAAAGAAGCTCATACCAAAGCTGACAAGAAATAATGGAAGACGTTCAACGCTATCTTGGCCTGTTGTATCTACACTTGTTTCCAAATGAGATCGATTTCATCGACAAGAATGCTATTTCTTTGTTCATTCAAAGGAACTCTATACCAACACTCTGTGGGGATGTCTACCATTCCATCCACTCGAGAAGCTATAGGGGAAAATGAGGGGTTGTTCATCTTTGTGCACCATTACTATACCATTGGTTTCGAGGTCTTCTTCCTCAAACCGGTGGATTTGTTGACACTCAAAATACTTCAAGGTGGTTACCAAGATTGATGGGACTTTCTGATAGAGATCTTAATTATTATAAGGATGCTCTATCCAGGCCTGAGTATAAAGAAGTGATTACCCGATGCGGAGATTTCCCTAACGTGCCTCTCATTGGCATAAGAGGAGGTATTAACTATAATCCCACTCTTTCCAGAAGAAAATTGGGGTATGCCTTGAAGGATCCACCTGAAGAAAGGCATGTAAAAGAGACTTTGTACTTTGATGTGCCTGGTGATACTGGGTCAATGCTCAAAGCTATCCAAGCTTGGGGAAATATCCATACTGAAGGAGTGTCATACTTTGGTAAAAAAGATCCTACTGCATACGTGCCTCATGTACAATGCATTCTGAAGAAGAATGAAGACCGTTGTTGGCCTTTCGCTGTACAAGCTCCTTTGTATCCTCAAGAGTCTGAAGTACCTGACGTCGTACCAAAAGGGGATTTTGAGTTGCCACGTGTTCAGAATCGGCATTTTCTTGAAGAAAATGAAACTCCGAAAGTAAAACATCACATGATTACTCAAGGGAAAAATCAACTAACTCATGAGCTCAAATACTTCAAAGGAGAAGCCTCCCGATGCTACAAGAAAGAGATCAAGAGTTGAAGATCATCCCACTCCAGCTAAAGATCTTAAGAAAACCGTCCTCAATGTTAAAGAGAGGTATAAGCAGAAAAGTCGAGACTTCGAAGCTCTTAAGGTTTCCAAAGCAGAAATGGAAAAGAAGTACAAAGCTCAGATGGAAGAGTTAAAGAGGTAAATGCACAATCAGAAGCTGGTGCACGAAACTTAACATAAGGAGAAGGAGGCTCAATTGTCTATCGCTATTGAAGAGCTGAAGCGTCTCAAAATCCAAATGGGAATGCAAGATGCCGAAGGTTTCCTTATGTCTGATCTTTAGTTTTTTGCCTTATTTGTCTTTTGCAGTAAATCACCATCAGGCTTGTTGATGTGATTACTCCTTTATTTGTATGAATTGCAAAACAAATAATCAGATGTTTGTAGGCCTCTTTGATTTGATTTAATGATGATTAGACTTTTCATTATCCATCATCTCATTGGCTTAGCCCTAAAACTTGAGTCAAAGTGTTAAGAATCCTGAAAATGTTCAAATACGTCATTACATGCATAACATTCATATACGTACATGTCATGCATAATAGGTTTGGAGCGGAATTCTTATCCTCAGCTTTTGCTTTTATTTAGCAGAAATTTGCAAATTTCCACCGTTACCTGACTCGGAGCAACGAACGGCGACATATAGAATAACTTCAAGCAGAAGTAGCAGCGATGAAAGCGCAAATGACTCAGTTCATAGAGGTTATCACTAACATGAACCGGGGACAACAAGAGTTGAGGGCTTTGGTTGAAAGATCTCGTTCGGAGGATGATCGTCGTAATCCATTTGATGACGCTTCTGTGGGACAACCACATGTTGAACATGAGGCACATAATGTTGATTTGGGTGTTAACGAATACCTTCGTGGTCATGGTCTACATCTCAATGGTCGATTTCCGCCTCCACCACCTACTCCACCACATGGGTTTTATTTCTTTGACGATGGGATGCAGGGGCATCGTACTAGGGGTCGTCCTCGTTCCCAAGGTATGGACGTCGATCAGAATGATGAAGCTTATTCTGTGAATGGAAGTGAAGTTGACTTCCCGGTTGATGATCAAAGGTACCGTTTGCTCGAAGAAAGGTTGAAAGCTATTGAGGGACAGAAAATGTCAGGTTTGGACTTATCTGATTTGGGGTTGGCACCTAGAGTGAGACTTCCTTCAAAGTTTAAGGTCCCTGTGTTTGACAAGTATAATGGGGCAACTTGTCCGAAAACTCATATCACTGCCTATTTTCGCAAGATGGCGGTGTACACTGAAGATGAAAGGCTTCTCATGCATTTTTTTCAAGAGAGTTTGACTGGAGCAACTCTAGAATGGTATATGCATCTTGAGAGAAGTCACATCAAGACGTGGAGTGATTTGGTGAATGCTTTTATCCAAAAATACCAGTTCAATATTGACATGGCTCCGAACCGTACGCAGTTGTTGAGTTTGTCTCAAAAATCGGGTCAGACATTCAAGGAATATGCTTAGAAATGGATAGAGATCGCTGCTAGAGTTCAACCACCCATGGTAGAACGAGAGATGATTGATATGTTTACCAGCACTCTGTCTGGACATTGTTATGTTGCTTGTAGTACTTCCGCTAGCTTTGCTGAGATGGTTCGTTATGGTGAACGAATCAAGAGTGGGATGAAATCTGGGAAGATCCAATATGCCGAGGGAGGAAGTTCCTCTGGTGTGAAGAAAGCTTACAGTGGTCATCCCAATAAAGAAAAGGGAGAAGCCAGTGCTGTATATGGTGGCAAAAGTAAAGCACATGTCAATGCAGTGACTATATCTGCTTCTCAATCACAAGCTCAATAAGCACCTCATCAACAGAACCAGAGGCAACAGGAGAATCGCACTCCTAGGAGGTTTGATGTCGTTTCGATGAGTTATGCTGATTTGTTTACCCGTTTGAATGATCTCAAGTTGGTAGTGCCGAAGGCTGCATTTGGGCCTTCTCCTCCGGACAAGCGTCCCAGAAATTATGATGCCAATGCAGCTGTGAGTTCCATTCTGGAACGTTGGGGCATAGCATTAAGAACTGTTATGCGTTCAAGTGCAAAGTGCAAGACCTGATTGATTCAAAAACTATTGAATTGGAAGCTCGACCGCAAAATGTCGGACCTAATGTCACCCAAAACCCGATGTCGTGTCATGCCGGTGGGGTTGTTCAAGCCGTAATGGAAGATGGGGAGGTCTTGAATCTGATAATGGATGTTGGCCTAGTAAAGACGCCACTACCTTTTGTTAAGGATTACTTGATCAAGAGAGGTGTTTTCACTGGTTGTGAAGCTAGTTGTGAGAGATGTGAACATTGTTCGAACGGTTGTGCAAGACTGAAGGATGGTATTCAGTATCTGATTACTAGCGGCCAATTGCAATTCAATTGGATTAAAAAGGATAAGAAGGTTGAAATACACGTTGTATATGTGATTACTATCCCTTATTCTCCGAATGTTATATCTGCCCCAACAAAACTTGTTCCATTGGCAATTACTAAACTCGGTCCCTTGCCATATGAAAGTGACAAAGTTGTCCCATGGCATTATGGGTCGGATGTTTATTACCATGGTGTGAAACAGGAAGTGGTGGTGTGACGAGAAGTGGTCGAATATTCTCTACTCATGTGATGCAATACAACACAGACGCTTTGGCTAAGGCTAAGGGCAAGCAACCCATGAAATAACTTAAGTTACAAAGTGTCAATCCTGACCTCGAGAAGGATGTCGAGGAGACTATGAAGTTCATTCGCAAAAGTGACTTTCTGGTAATTGATCAGCTTGCCCAGACACCCGCTAAAATTTCTATCATCTCTTTGCTGCGAGACTGAGAAGCACATAAGAATGCTTTAATGAAGATGTTGAGCACCGCCTTCGTGCCGCAAGAGATATCCTTGGGGCAGTTTGAGAATGTGTGTGCAAGTATTTCAGCTAACAATGGATTGGGGTTTACTGATTGCGATCTTCCGTCAGAGGGTCGAATCCATAATAAAGCGCTGCATATTTCTATGGAATGTCGGGGCACTACCTTGTCCCACGTGTTGGTGGATATTGGTTCCTCTCTAAATGTAATTCCCAAGTCAGCACTGATGAAGATTGACTATGGTGGTCTTGAACTCCGGCATAGTGATTTGATTGTTAAAGCATTTGATGGTTCCAGGCGTTCTATCTTTGAAGAGTTGGACCTCCCCATCAAAATCGTCCCCCAATTATTCACTACAACGGTTTTTGTCATGGACATCTAGCCTGCCTACTGTTGCCTTTTGGGCCGCCCATGGATTCACAAACCTGGGGCATTTACATCCACCCTTCAGCAGAAGCTGAAATACCCTGTTGACAGGAAAACTATCACAGTCTATGCTGAAGAGGAATACATTGTCAGTCACCTTGCTTCTTTTCGGTACATTGAGATTGATGGTGAGATTCACGAGACTCCGTTTCAAGGCTTTGAAACAGTTTATATGCTGAAGACCCCTCAACAAAAAGAGATTGAGAAAGACAAGTCGGAATCTTCCATGGCATCCCTGAGAGATGCTAAAGTTGTGGTTGAGGCTGGACGCCCTGAAGGTTGGGGCAACGTGGTGGAGGTAGAACCCAAATATAACAAGTTCGGCTTGGGCTTTGACCCTATTTTACACCGTCAGATTCTTAAAGCAACCAACTTTGCTACTCCCGTGATATTTTCAAGCGCCGACATCAGTCTCAGGCAAGCAAATATGGTTGATGATTCAGACAACAAATTTGACATTGACAAATGGATCCGCCCCAGTGTCCCTGGCGTGGAGCTGGATAACTGGACTTCGGAAGACTGCGCCCCAATCATGATGGTCAAAGAGTAATTTTCTTTTGTTTCTGTTATCATGCAAATAATTCATGTGCTCTGCCCAAGGCACAATGAATCATATGTAGGGCCACCATGTTTGCATTTGCAACTTTTTACCATGAAATAAAACAACGTCTTTTCATTCAAATGTTTTGTTTCCTTTCCTTCTATTTTACATCATAATTTTAAAACTCAAAATAGCCATGCTTTCTTTTTCTTTTTATCATCTAAAAAAAACTGAAATAAGCATTAAAAATCAATCATGCATATATAATCCCATACTTTTAATGGATCCCTTCGATAACAACCCGACTATCACTCTTTATAACTTTGATAATCCGATCAACCAAGCCGAAGAAGATTATGAACTCCCTGAAGAGCTAGCAAGAATGTTAAAGCAAGAGGAAAAGGTCATCCAACCGCATCAGGAAGAGATTGAGAAAGTGAATCTGGGCAATTCTGATGTGACTAGAGAGGTTAAGATCGGGGCTGCTTTAGAAAATAACGTGAAGCAAAGATTGATTGAATTACTCTGAGAGTATTCAGATATCTTCTCCTGGTCTTATGAAGACATGCCTGGGTTGGATACCGATATTGTTGTGCACAAGCTGCCTTTGAAAGAAGACTGTCCTCCTGTTAAGCAAAAGCTTCGAAGAACTCATCCTGAGATGTCTAAGAAGATCAAAGAGGAAGTCCAGAAACAGCTTGATGCAGGATTTTTGAAAGTCATTTCTTATCCTCCATGGGTTGCCAACATTGTTCCTGTGCCCAAGAAGGACGACAAGGTTAGAATGTGTGTCGATTATAGGGATTTGAATAGAGCCAGTCTAAAATATGACTTTCCGCTTCCCCATATTGACATATTGGTGGGTAATACAACTCATGCAAAAGTGTTTTCGTTCATGGATGGCTTCTCCGGGTATAATCAAATCAAGATGGCACCGAAAGACATGGCTAAAACAACTTTCATCACCCCCATGGGGAACTTTCTACTACAAAGTGATGCCTTTCGGATTGAAAAATGCTGGGGCAACGTACCTGCGTGCGATGGTAACTCTTTTTCACGACATGATTCATAACGAGATTAAAGTGTATGTTGACAACATGATTGCTAAATCTCAAGATGAAGAAGAGCAACTGGTACATCTACAAAAGTTGTTTGACAAGCTGAGGAAATTCAGATTGAACTACATCACTAGATTCAAGAAATGCTTGAACCAAGAACTGAGAAGGAAGTCCTTGGCTTTCTAGGGAGGTTAAACTACATCTCTATATTCATCTCTCACATGAATTCCACGTGCGAGCCTATTTTCAAATTACCGAGAAAGGATCAAATGGTCAGGTGGAATAACGATTGTCAAGTCACATTCGATAAGATAAAAGAGTATTTGCAGGAACCTCCGATTCTCATGCCTCTCGTGGAGGGCAGGCCGTTGATCATGTATTTGGCAGTGCTCGAAGGCTCAATGGGGTGAGTGTTGGGGTAACATGACGAGTCTGGTCGAAAAGAGCATGCAATATACTACCTAAGCAAAAAGTTTACCAATTATAAAAAAAATAGTCACTGCTTGAGAAAACTTGTTGTGCTTTAGCGTGGGCTGCTTGCCGACTAAGACAGTATATGTTGACTCACACAACCTTGTTGATATCTAAGATGGATCCGATCAAGTACATATTTGAGAAGCCAACTTTGACAGTCTGGATTGCTAGATGGAAAATGATTTTAACAGAGTATGACATCCAGTATACTACTCAAAAAGCTATCAAGAGTAGTGTGTTGGCAGATTATGTTGCTCACCATCCTGTAGATGATTATCAGCCAATGAGGTTCGAATTTCCTGATGAGGGTATCGTGCACATCCGAGATTATAACATCCCTGGTCCAGATGAAGGCCCCGAATCAGGATCTAAGTGGTCTTTGATATTTGATGGAGCCTCCAATGCGTTGGGCAATGGTGTTGGTGCGGTAATTACCACTCCGGACGGTCATCACATCCCGTTCACAGCCCGAATTTGCTTCAATTGCACCAATAACATGGCTGAATACGAGGCTTGCATCTTTGGTATTGAGGCGACGATTGACTTGAGAGTTAAACATCTGAAAGTGTACGGAGACTCTGCACTTGTGATTAGCCAAATTAACAGCGATTGGGAGACTCGTCACCCAAATTTGATTCCTTACTGAGAGCACGTGATGAAATTGATTCCTTACTTCGAGGAGATCACTTTCGATCATATCTCACGAGAAGAGAACAACCTGGCTGATGAGATAACCATTTAGAGATTGGATGAGTCAACCTTTTGTTTTGAGATTGAAGCAGAGAAAGATGGCAATCCTTGGTTTTACGACGTCAAACGATATCTTGAAACTCAAGAGTATCCAGAGGAAGCTTCTGTGACAGATAAGAAGTTCTTGAGAATATTCTCGATGAATTTCTTCCTCAACAATGGTGTGTTATACCGTAGACATCATGACGAGTTGTTGCTTAGATGTGTTGGTAAAGATGAAGCTGCAAAGATCATCAAAGAGATGCACGAGGGCTCGTTTGGAACTCATTCCAGTGGGCACACTATGGCTAAAAAGATTTTGCGAGCTGGGTATTACTGGTCTACCATGGAGGTAGATTGTTTTAATCTTGCTCGAGTTTAATACAAATGCCAAGTATATGCTGACAAGGTGCATGTGCCGCCATCACCTTTGAATGTTTTAACCTCTCCTTGGCCATTTGCTATGTGGGGGCATTGATATGATCAGAAAGATTGAGTTGACAACTTCCAATGGACATCGCTTCATTCTGGTTGCAATAGATTATTTCACCAAGTGGGTTGAAGCAGCATCCTATGCAAGCTTCACCAAATAGGTGGTTGCTCGGTTTATCAAGCATAACATCATTTGCCGTTACGGGATTCCTGACAAGATTATCACTGACAATGGGTCGAATCTTAATAACAAGATGATGAAGGAGCTTTATGAGTCCTAGATCAAGCATCATAATTCGTCTCCATATCGCTCGAAGATGAATGACGCTATTGAAGCGGCGAATAAGAACATTAAGAAGATTGTGCAGAAGATAGTAGTAACCTATCGAGATTGGCATGAGATGATGCCTTTTGCTTTGCATGGTTACAGGACTACCGCTCTTAATTCAATCGGGGCAACCCCATTTTCTCTCGTATTCAGCATGGAAGCAGTGCTTCTAATCGAAGTTCAGATCCCTTCATTGAGAATCATGAAAGATGCAGAGCTTGATGAAGATGAGTGGGTGCAGAACCGCTTAGATCAGTTGTGCCTCATTGATGAGAAACAATTGACAGCTGTCGATCACATACAAGTTTATCAGCAGAGGATGAAGAAAGCATACGATAAGAGGGTGCAACCTCAAAATTACAAGCCGGGTGGTTTCACCCGTAGGCGAAAAGAGTTTGTCTTGGTTGGTTGCTTTTACCTTGAAAAAGGAGTTCAAACCATTATTAAGTGTTTTTTTTTTGAAAGAAAAAGAATGCAAGTTTAGTTTTAATTACATGCAATGATGCAAAAAAGAGAAAAGCAAAACAAAAAGGAGACTAACTAGTACTAGCCCTAATGTTGTCATGCAAAGATTGGACCTATGGTTGAGGATGTAAGGGAATCTCTACCTATGTAAACATGCAAAAGATGTAAATCCTAATGTCTAGGCTCGAGAGCTATCCTAACCGAGTTGCCCTAAGGGAAAACTATCCTATATCCGTCTTGGTTGTAGAACCAAGGGATGCAAGGGGATGAAGTAATCAAGTGCTTTGGCAGAAGCACACAAGCAATGCAATACGCAAACAAATGTCAAACAATTGCAGGCATAGCCTACGGAGCAAATGACGCAAGTTCTACAGTAAATACAAACCCCAGGAATGAGTGGAGAGTCAAAATAGGGAACTCTGGCCACTTTTGTAATCGACTCGATAGGAATAGTAACATGATTCGCGTGCACCATACAAGTCACGGACTAGAATGCGGGGAACGAATGCCGACCCTTTCCGCTTGCCCATCATATCAATGAATCGATAGTAGGAAATATAAAAAGCTGGATTTTGCTTGGTGGTTCCACGTCGGGTGTCCTAACCACTTCTGACCTATGCAAGTATAATTGTAAACACACAATGAAGAGCGCCTCCCTATGCACGAATGAGGACTTTAAACAAACCAAACACAATTAGCAAATAGAAGCGCCCTAAACGGGTCTTTAAATAAACCAGAGGGGTTCTTGTACATGCTCTAACTACGGAAGCCCCATCATGCATCTCTATTCCTACTTCTCATGGCAAAAGAAAAAGCTGTAAAGCCCTAGGAAAGCTGTAAGAGAATGCAGTAAATGGGGTGGAAACTACCAAACAGATATAAAATTTGAAGAGCACTGCGAGCTACAGAAATACTCTGGAAAACTTCAAGTACTGCAGCCACGCAATAAGAGTAATCCAGTGAGAAGAGCTCAAGGTATAAAAAACAAGCGGAATACACGTTCATACGTATCTGAAGTAATAACACCTGCAAGAAATACCACACAAGTAGACAATAGAGTGTACGCAAAGGCGCATAAGCAATGGGACATGTGTATACACATTCCGATCAAAGGTACCTGTAAGAAAAAACCAAGCATCCAGACAATAGAATGTACGCGAATGCGCACAAGCATTGGAACATGTGTATACACATTCCGAACAAATGTACCTGCAAGAACGGAGTAAAACTAAAAAGCAGGTAACAAGATGTACACGCATGTGTACAAATGCAAAACACCCGCAAGAAGGGAGTTAGACCCAACAAACAGATAATAAAATGTATATGTGGGTATACAAACGCAAAAGTACCTGCAAGAAGGGAGTTAGACCCAAAAAACAGATAATAAGAATGTATACGTGGGTATACAAATACAAAAGCACCTGCAAGAAGGGAGTTAGGCCCAACAAACAGATAATAAGACGTACACACATGTGTACGAATGCAAAACAACTGCATAAAACAAAGTAAAACCGGAGAAGCAAGCAAATAGAATATATGCGTAGGTGTAATACGGTGGGAGAACTGACTTGTTTGTTTTGCGTTTTATCGGAAATGTTGCAGATAGCATGAGTCGCCACTGACTTTTATTTTATCCAATTATGGGAAGGCGAAAAGAATAGGAAAAGACCTTCGTTAGATTTTGAGTAAGAGAGGCGGTTATGAAAAGGGAAGGTATTAGCACCCTTTCCATCCGAAGTTATCTACAGGCTCTTAATTGCTTAGCTCACTTTAATTGCTTTTTGTGTATGTGTTTGAAAAGATTTTTGAAAAGGCATTTCACTTTGACTTCGTAATGATTCACGCTGGAATGTATACAAAGTGTTTGGAAATGTTTTGTTTTGAAAAAGGACTTTGTAATGATTCACGCTGGAATGTATACAAAGTGTTTGAAAATGTATTTTTGAAAGTGTGAGGTGTGAAATGTGTTTTGATAGAGCAAGCAATTAAGAGTCTATTACCTACTCAGAACGGTCATTTCCGTGTTATTTTGCTTTCCTTTAGAGTAAGGCTATCCATACCATTGGTTGGTAGGTAACCCTATTCGTTGGATGTAAAAGGGACATTCGAAGGGACATCGGATGGTCATAGAAGGCAACTTGTAAGGATATCTTAGCACATTCGTAGGGACGATCATCACTTTTCGTAGGCAACAATCGAGGGACGAGATCATATATTTGTAGGCAACAATCGAGGGTCATCGAGGGACTATGATCTTTGTATCGAAGGGACTATGATGATATTGTTTGTAAGCGTCTTAGCTAAGATACCCCTACGTTCGAGGGACATGACCATTGTTCGTAAGGCAACGAGAGAGGATACCCTAAGGTGAGTGCATGTGTGAAGAAAGTGTGTTGTATTCAGATATTTTATCTTGAATTAGAGTGATCTAAGTTGATTTTTATCTTGCCATACACGCCAAGTTACTAGCAGTTAATAGGTGCGAAAAATAAATTGCGGAAATGTAAAGTGCGGAAAGTAAATGTCCTACGCTATTAGATGGCTTTGGGGCAGTTACATAATTGAGGAGTATGGAAAGTAAATGTCCTCATTATCTATTACATCCCATAAGCAGATACATAATGATAAAAGGAACATGCACGAAAAATTATACATCCTGAAAGCAGTTACAATAATATGCGCGAAAACAGATAATCGAATGAAAAATAGAATCAGGAGAGGCTTGAAGAATAGTTAGTAAAAAGTTTTAGGTTAGTAAAAAAGTTTGATTTTAGTTAACCTAATTACTAAGTGAAAATCGGGTGAATGAAAACCCTAAGTCTATTTGAGTTTAATTAATAAAAGAAATTTAATTTAAATTAAATGATTAACCTAAATTAAACTAATTAAATTAATTAATTTAATTATGAAAAATTGAAAAAAAAGGTTAATTGTAAAATTAATCCTAATTAAGCTAATTGTTTAACCTAATTTACTAATTTATTTATTAGTTGAAATAATTTAAAAAAAAAGAAAATAGTTCGAAAAATGGAAAAGGAAAAGGGTTATAAAAAGAAGTGTGGTCGTTGGGAATCGATCCCAGGACCCTCTGGGAAATCAAACAACACCTTGACCGCCTGAGCTGCGCGCGTTTGCTGTCTATGGAATACCTGCATTGGATTATATGTGATTACGTGTTCTGTTTGAATTTCAAACTGAGTCAAACCGCGGGCCCTAATTATTATTGAGGGAACGAATCAAAATGCGCTATCATGCCACGCCAGCTTCGCCTGAGTCAAGATAAGTCAGCGACGTCGGAGCACAACTCCGGTCGTCTTCTCCGGCTACCCCAAAATCTAAACCTGCAAAATAACCAAAATAAAGAGTTAAAGGGGACCCTACCCCCTAATTCGAGGGATGCGAGTCTAATGGTGGTGGCTGTTTGACCTGAAACGGCCTATAGTGTCTAGTTCGAAGCTTCTCTGATCCAAAGCCATAACAATGGCAAATCATGTTTCGGCCGTTAGGAGCTTCATGCGATCGTCCAAACCTGTTCTATAATGTCTCAGGAACACATTATAGCTGTTAGTTTCAGACAAAATACAAGAAATATTGAAACACGAATTTAAAAAAAGTATGCAAGTGGATGTTCATGTATGGCACGATTCAGAGACATTTGGCCATGGCTATTGACCTGTACTTACTCTATCACACCTCAGGAGCACGATGGAGTGCCTGGATTTGATTGAAAACGGCTGAGAGTTAGAACTCGAGTTTTGCAAGTTTGGGAAATTTTTGGGAGATTTTTAGGGTTTGTAAGAGGCTAGCAATCCGTGTCCTTGGCTTCTGAATGTGTTAAGTATATATAGAGGAGTGGAAATAGGTCAAGACTTTAAGAGAAAATATATTCTTTCAATGGAAAATATTTGATTTGAAATTTGTATGAAATCTTTCCAAGTTTGGCTCAATCTTTCCTTAAACCTTCTTGCACGAATTTGACAGCTTTCATGGGCTTCCTTGGTCCTCAAGACAAGTAGAAATCAAGCCCAACTTGTGTTAGACCTTGCTTTTTCATTTTATTTAATTAAAATTGAATTTAAATGCTTTAATTCCAAAATAAATCAAATAAATTGGGAAGGAGGCGTGGCAAGGTGCATAGAGACCATGGATAATGTTAAGATCAAATTTGAATCATAAAATTCTAAGCCCATTTGAAAAATATTTGCATTTGTCAAGTATTTTCCTTTATGCACCTCCTCAAAAATGCTCAACTTGCACAACTTGTATCTTGCTCAATTTTAAACATTTTTGGGTGTTCTTGGACTTTTTAGAAAGCTCAAGATGTCTTCTAAACACAAATTTTGGTTTCATCTTCATTGAAGTTTCCATGCTCATGAACACTTCTTTGCAAAAAGATGACTTTTTGTTGACTTTTAAAAGTACCTGTAATATTTTGATCCATAACTTCCAAATGAAGCATTTCTAGCCCAAGCTTGTGAAACATGAAGTTGTAGATAATTGAATTCCCTTTAAAATGAGCTTTAGTGGAAAAATTTCTGATAAAGTATGTGAAAGTTATGCCTGGTCAAAGTTCTTCTTGACTTTTGTTCAAAAACCCTAATTTGGAAACTTTGACTTTTGACCAAATCTTGACTTTTCTTGATGAATCATGATCAACCCTTGATCAAATGATGAATATTACTTCAAAATATTGATGTTGGCCAAAAATTATGAAGTTTGGCTGTATTTTGACCATAGTTCACTTTTTATCCAATATAGTTGATATTCAACCATCTGAGCAATTGGATGAGCAATTTTGACGTGTAAGGCTTGAAACTTGACACGATGATCCCTTGAAGCATATGGTGAGGTATGATGACCATTTAGAGCAGTGGAAATCCATCTTGACTTGAGAGGAGCAAAACCCTAGTTTGGATTGATTGCTTAGGAGAGGGTTTGTCTGGTCAACCCTTGTGAAATCCTTGAGTATGGAGTTGTGGGTTGTCTTGAGAAGTAGGAGGAAAATTTTTGGGGTATAATAGTAGGCATACAAGCGCAAAGCAAGAGCAATAGAAGCCTAAATTTCATATTAAAGGAGTCCAAATACCTCGCACACAAATTAAAGTGTCAAAATTAACAAAGCAAGTGGTAGAAATAATGGTCGGAATGCAAAACCAATTGCAATTATGATTACAAAATGGTATAAGCATGCAAGAAGTGAAATAAAATCGGAAAAATCGAGATAGGAAGGTGATTTTCCAAAATCGGGGTGAAAAAGTCAACTTCTCGGAATCGATTAATAGTCACATAGTTGCTTTCAAAAACGTCAATGGTTTCAAAAACGTATGCGTTTTTAATTAATTCCGAGAGGAAGTCGTACTTTTGGAGCATTAAAGTGTTGGGGAAGCAAGAGTGTTTGAGTATATTGTGATCAAAATTTGGTTCCAAACCTCCAAAATCGGTTCCAGTACGTGTCATAACGTGGGAAACAAGTATTGTTACTTCGGACCCGTGAAGAAAAGTGAGTTCCGAAGTGTAAAATTGCCAAAAATCGCTTATGGACGTGCAAAATTCATGTTTTGAATTAAATTCCAACACAAATTTTTATTTGGTTTTGAAATGTTAGAAGTGTTGGAATTTAATCCATAACATGTAATCAAAAGCCAAGAGAAAAAGAATTACAAGTTATGCACACGCTATGTACAAATTTTGTTCATTTTCAAGTAAGAAAAAGTGTGAAAATGCATGTAAAAATGCAAGTTGTTTGGTGTTTATGTGATGTTGCGTTGTGTTCAATTGCATCAATGTGCAAGCGTGTGCGTTGTAGTGTGCAAATATGATGCAAACAATGTACAAATGCTCAATAATTAAGGTGTACAAAGTGTTAGTGTAGTGTTGTCATACATGTAAATTTGTGTGTAGAAAGTGGATTTTGTTCATGTTTTAATGTCATAAAAATGAATCAAAATACGACAAGTCAATGTAGTTATCCTATATACATGTACATGTATATACAAAGATGAAATTTGTATTGTAAAGTGCGTGTTGAAGTATGTGTATGTGAAGTGTAGGCATGTGCAAAAGTGTGTGTAAGTTAGTGTTAATTCCTACTTTTGACACAAGCTTCATGCATGAAAATGAGGCCTCTAATCGTGTAATTCAATGTCCTAATGGTATGTGTATCTCTTAATGTATGAACATACAAAAATCAATGCACAAATGCTTGAGAACCAATGCTTACATGTTGTAAAAATTAATGCCACAAGTGTGTGTTGAAGTGTTATGTGCAAAGTGTTAGTGTAGTGAAATTTAAGGCTAATTTCCTACCTGTCGACACTATTTTAAGGCACAAAATAAGCTACTAATTCACATAATTCAATGCATGTTGATGATTCTACACATTGCCTAATGTATGATCATGTGATTAGGGATGCAACATGCTCCAATTATGTACCTATGTGCAAAGATAATCAATATCACAAGTGTATGTGTGTGTAGTGTGCAAAAAGCTTCACACCGACACCTTTAAGGCATAGTAATCGGATCAAGATCAAAGAATTCGGTAAAACAAATGCTATAATCGGAATCCACACAGAAAATGCAATCGATCTCAATATTCAATTCCACAAAAATCAAAAGTCAGAAAAGTGATTAAATTAAGTGCTTATTTGAGATAATCACCTACTTGCACGTGAAGTCTTAATGAAATTGGTGAGGAAAACCTTGTAATTCTCTAAGAAAATGCCAAATCAATCTTCAATTGGATGATAATAATCAAAATCGGAGAAGAAATCAGATGAAATCAAGTTGAATCTTGAAGGAGATTGATGAAAATCAAAGGAGGAAAAGCTTTCCTAGGTTGATCCAATCAAGAGAGAATAGAGATAGAGAGAGGATGAGCACCGGTGAGAGAGAAGAAGAAAATCGGCCGATCGGAGTGAAGACCAAGCGCGGAGGAAGAGCTGGCTGAGCGTGGTCGTCGGGCGGAGGTACAGGCATCGTCGGGAGGAAGAATGAGTGTGACGAAAGTGCTAGCTTCTGACTTGTTTCGCCTAGAGAGGGGAACAGGTCGCTGGGCGAGAGAACGAGAGTAAGAAAAGGGATGGATTCTGACTTGTTTCTCCCGGCGGAGGAACAGGTCGCCGAGCGAGTGTGCTGAGAACGCTAGCTTCGCCGGGCGAGAGGAGATGTCATTAAGCGATGGAGCGTAGACAGGATGGTGGCATGGCGGCCAGAACGGTGGTGCGCGGTGGCTGTAGGGTGGCGGCGAGGCTGAATCCGGTTGCGATTGCTTGGACGAAAAGTTTTGTTTGATTTTGTTTTGTGAATTTGAGAGAAAGTCGAGAGAATTTGAGAGAGAGTTTTGTGATATTTGGTGTGAAAAGTGAGAAAATGAAATTGTTGTTAGGATTTGTGAAGGAAAAAATGAATATATAGTGTGGAGAATTGGGCCTAAGAGTGCCTGGGATCCATATAATCAAGCCCAAATCATGATTATCTGAAATTTTTTTGTAATTAGTTCAAAATAGGCAGATCCGTCGAGAATTTGAAGTCAGACTCTAAATAAAAAGTGTCCAAAATGTGATCTTGCTGGTGTGAATCAAAATTTCGACTCGATCAGGCAAATAGTCAGGGCGATACAATTTTTAAAGTTTCAGCACAGTTTTCAGATGACTGACACATGCAGAATTTTATTTGTGCTCTTTAGAGAAAATGCCTTGAACGAGGGTCTTCTGATCAAAATTTGCAAGTGAGTGTTGCTGAGACAATTGAAACTAACGAAATTTTTGAACTTTTGGCACTAGTCCCATCTTGTTCTGATAAAAATTGAGCGAGATATGAATTTTTGAAGTTTGCGTATCAGATGAAAATTGCTCAGTTCAGCTCAAACTTGCGTCCGAAGAATAAAATTATGGTCTTAAATGGTGAGGAATCAGCTCCCGAGTTGTAAATGAAAGTTGAAGAGGGCTTCGCTACTGAATTTTAGAAATCGGCTCCGCTCAGTTTCGAGTTTCCATCTAGGAGATACAGACTATTTAGTGGGAAGAACGCACAGTTCAACACTAAAATTCAAAATCGAATTTTCCAGGGGCCTTCCTCACATAATCTGCTTTCGGATTTCAAAGAGGAAAGTAGTTAAGCAATTTTAAAAAGGAAAGTAGTTAAGCAATTTTTCTTAGAGATGAAAACTTTGGGCCATCTACACCTTCCCGAACTCATCGACCTCATTAGATTTCAGAAACTTCATAACTTTCTTGAATGTAAGGTAAAATACAATGATGATTTAGTTAGGTTATTGTTTCCTGGAATCCAAAGGAAGTTTGAGGATTTTGAGTTTTTGTATAGGATGAACAACAAAAATTACATGGTTAGCTCTCATGTTTGGAAAGATTTGTTTGACATGTGCGCTGTTGATGTCGATGCTATCAAAATTTCTAACACTAACTTGGCTCCTAATTATGAATTTAAGATTTCTGAAATTCCTGGCAGCAGATACATGATGTCACAGAGAATGTTATGACACACTATCTGACACTCTATTAACAGTTTACACAGTAAATATAAATAACAGTAAAGAACACAATAAGTTGTTTACCCAGTTCGATGTCTAACTACACCTACATCCGGGGCTACCAAGCCAGGAGGAAATTCACTATTAGTAGAATTAATTCAGAATAAACCACCGGTTTATCTCCTTCACTTAAAACCTACCAATGCAACTTCAACCTAAGTCCTACTTAGATCGAGTACCTACTCACTCCCCTCAATCACAGAATGATATCAACCTATTGACTAATTGAATTGTGAAGACACACTTCAATAAACTATCTTGATCTCGCTTCAAAGCTTTCAATCAAGAGACAAACACGTGCTTTAAAGCTTTGAGTGATAAACTACCCTTACAAACAAATCCTAGTCCAATGCACTTATCAATTGATAGTTGCTTGGCTCACAAGAGAAACTAGAATTACAAATACCAAGCTGTTACTAATCCTAACAAGACACAAAAACAAGTTTATCTCTTCAATATCATCCAAGGCAAAGACAGTTGTAAGGGTTGAATTCTTTTATAGAAGGTCCCGAAACTTCGTTTTGGGCTTCCATAAAGATAGCTAGGTTCACTTAATTTAATCCTAAAAACATGGTCTTTTCAACAACCAATTTAGGTTTAATTAAGATTAACCTAGCAGCCATGTGAGCATGCTTTCTAATAACAGAAAAACATTATTTAGCAGCTCAACAAACTTCCTGAAAAATCTCAGGAAAAAACAGATTCTGCAGAACAGAATGTCACACTTAATGTCATAACATCTGTTATGACATCGATTTTCTGCAGAAACGACTTTAGCTTCCAGCCTCGAGCTATCTTTTAACATCCTTAGCAGGTAGGATTTATCTTCAATCTCTGAATGTCATGACATCTATCATGACATTGCTAAAGCCTAGTTTTACCAAAATTGATGCCAACTTAAAACACTAACAAACTCCCCCTTTGGCACATTTTTGGCTAAAACTACTTAACCTATCAGAGTACATATGCAGCAGAAGACAAACTAGTTCTAAGCTTAAATAAACTAGAACCTAGAGATAAGATAAATTCTACCCATACAGAAATCCCACAATTCCCACAATTGCCCACATACAAAATTTAAACAGCCATACAATTCCCCAAAGTTCCCAGCCACTGTCACACACAGTTGCCCACAGTTTTCCCACACTGATTCTTCTCCCCCTTTTTAGCCATAAAGGGCCAAAGGTGACAATACAATTACCCCAAACATTCAAGCAAATAATTAAAGGAGGTACCAACAATTGTCAAGAGTACAATGCTATCAACAATAAGTTACAATCATCCAAACAAAATTGGGAAAAAGCAACACAAGAACAAGAAAAATAACAAGAACAATGACAAAGTAAAGACAGAAGCAACAGGGCAACTCAAGTGCTTTCTTCTCCAGAAGAGGCACTATGGAATGAAACTTCTTCAGAATCATCTTCATCAGCAGCTGCCATCTGGACATCCTTATCACCAATAGCCTCATCAGCAGCTATCCCTTCATCCTCAACCTCGTGTCCGCTCCGCTTGAGTGATCGCTCTTCAAGACTTTGTTTCCTTGCTTCAAGTTCCTATGTGTCTCAAGACAAAGAATGACAAATGCTCGAGAATTGGCCTTGACATTGGATGTCTCGGTGATGTCATGACAATGTCGAGGACATGCTTCCTTGAAATAATTTGTAGTGGAAGCCAAGGGGGGGCTCTTTACACACTGTATCTCTATTTCCCAGAATGTCAGGATATTGATCAGTTATAATTCCACACAAGAGGGAGGGAAATGCTATTGGTCCTTTTATAGCATAACTGTCAGCGTGTTTAAGAATCTGATAAAAATGTAGCTTCCATAATCAAACTTTGCCTTTGTTCCAACAACAAAAATGAACCTCCCCAGACCAATGGAGATGGTAGACTTGTGATTTGTGGGAACCCAGTTGGCTGCACCTATCTTGCGAATAGCAAATTTGACACTTAATTTGCTAGCGGAAAGCTTTCCTTCAAAGGCCAATGTTTTACTTGCTTTGCTGTAATTGTCTGACACACTTGATTGTCAGTTTCTTCAAGTTCAGGATGATCCTCATCTGATCTCCCCAAATACTTGTTGATTACACTTGGGGAAAACTTCACTTTTCTTCCTCTGACAAACACAGTCTTAAAATTTGCTGATCTTCCATCAAGACAACCAACGGAGTTCACAATAAACTCCTTCACGGACCTTCATAACAATTTGAGAACTTCACCACAGTTCTCATCAACCCAGCTTCCTTGATCAGGTCAATCACATCTTTGCATTCAAGAGCATCTTTGTTCAGTTCCCTTTCAAGTGCAATTCTCTTCAAGCTCACATATTTCCACCTATTAGCATTTTCAGGGTGGTGAAATGAAATGTTGTCAATTGGCACTTCAGGAACTATGGGCATTTTCCCAAGAGACAACCTTCTTTTTGAATGAATGTCAGAGACATTCTCTGTAACATCAAAGTCAGAATCATCCTGATTTGAGGGCTCAGGTACTTTCCTTTTCCTTACAATTGAAGTGCTCTTTGCTTTAGGGGCATCACTAACATTCTTGACTTTGTCCTTCCCTTTGGAAGTTCCAACCTTGTTGCCCTTACTAGATTTTTCTACAGCCTTCCTCTCAGCCCTAGGAGTCTTGCAACCAACTTTAGCATTCTTCTCATGAACAGAGCTTTGAACAACACTTTTCTTCCCTTTCCTATTCATTACCCTCCTAGCAATGCTGGGATTAACCTTGGCTATGAGGTCATTATCAGAAAACTCCTCATCTAGATTGATGATATGAGAAACCATATTCTGATTGGTGTTCTTCTCAGGAGTATCTTCAAGAATGCTATCAGATATGTTATCAGCAGAGGCAGCAGGAGATTTATCAGAGGCACTATGATCGGAGATTTCAAGAATCATCGTAATCTCATTCACATTTGCAGCAGGGGATTCAATTACATTATCATCGTTACATCCTTCAGGAGCTGGAGCAGAAAGATTTACATCATTTTTCACAGGAGAATCAACATCATCACCAGATGTCTTGACATTCTCATTGACATCTGGATCAACTGCTAAGCTATGGCTAGCAGACTTATGATTCAGGGGAACTGAAATCCCAGGTACAGACTTATTTTCATTTAGGATATCAGTCACTATCCTAGCTATGGCCTCATGCACTGACCTAGATCCTTCTCTGTTTACTAGTTCTGGGGGAACAGAGGATGATGGTACTGAAGTCTTACCTGAGGGAGATACTTGTGCCCTTCTTGCATTTCTTGTGCGTAACTTCTTGACCTTTTCTGGGTCACTGGCCATTGCACGCAGTGGTGTCACCTGTAGAGCTTCAGCTTGCATGGCTCCAGTGTTTGCTCTAACTTCAGCCATGGAGGGAGACAAGGATCCAGATTCTTGAGATGAAGAGGATGATGAAGACATATTTCGCTGATGGTTTTTGAGAGAGAGAGAGCGAAAATGGCAAAGGGTTTCAGGGTTTCTTTTGAATGAAGAAAGTGTGATACTACTTTCAAAAGAGGAAACTATTATATGTGGGTGTCTCTTCCTATTCTTGGATCTCTTAAAATAAGGATGAAAATACCTAAATAACCCACTTATAAACAATTGAAGTAAACAATCCCTTTTACCCCTTGTTGTAGGCACAGTTAATTGCTACAACTCCTCAAATTGACAACTATCCAATTTGTCCCTTAAAGTCTTAAATTGACCATTCTCAAGAGCTTTAGTAGTAAACACACGGACAATGTCATGACATCCGTATGACATTGTGGTCGATCAACATCTGCTTTATCGGATCATCTTAAAGCGGTTTTCTCGCTAGGTATTTAACATAGTATAAAGCTACACAGATTTTCTTCTTACTGATCCAAGAGATAAAATTGCTTCTTGAGAAGAGACATCCATCAACAGGGCTTTTACACAAGCTTTGATCAACACTTTCTCCACTTGTTTTCTTGGACAACTTCAAATGTGGAGGGGTAAGAGTCCTAGTGTGGCTGCCATTACTCAGTCCAAGCTTCTTGACACAATTTCTTGCATAATTGCTCTGTGAAAGAAGTGTTGAGCCTTCCATCAATGTATCTGGCATTCCTTCAGATACTATGTTATTAACATAGATGGAAGCCACCATGATCTTTTCTCCTCTGACAGAGAGGGTTTCATTCAAGACTCCTCTCCTGTATCTTTTTACAGTAAGATACTTGGTTATCCTTTCATGCCAGATCCTAGTACTTTGCTGTAGTACTTTAGGAGTGGTTAGATGTCTAGACATTGAGTGTGACATTCTGATTTCCTGTCCAACCTTATACTTACCACAGATTCTCCCTTTGTCCATGAAAGATCTTGGTATCCTTTTGACTCCCTCTATGGAACTGATCCTTTTTATTCCTCTGAGGTGTGGATGACCAGATTCTTGCTGCCACAACTTTACTTCCTCTTCATCTTTGTCTGTAGCACACACAGAAGGCAGAGTGGTGTTCTCAGATTCCCACATGTAGCAGTTGTCCTTTGATCTGACTCCTCTCATAATCACTACTTGATCATCATTGATTACAAGACATTCAGACTTAGTGAAGTTGACTGTGAATCCCATATCACATAGCTGACTTATGCTAATGAGATTTGTAGTCAACCTTTTACCAGCAATACTCCATTTAGATTTGGAACTCCAGACCAGTTTGAGTTTCCAATACTTTTGATTTCTCCTTTGGCTCCATCTCCAAAAGTAACACAGCCGGTAGAGTGATGCTTAACATTATTGGGAAGATTCCTGTCTCCAGTCATGTGTTTGGAACAACCACTGTCAAAGTACCAATCTTTCTTGGTAGACACACTAAGAGAAGTGTTAGCTACCAGAGCAACAGTCTTCTTCTTCCACTGTTGAGAGTATGATACCCTATTGGTTTTAGGCTTCACATAAGACCCTTGATTAGTATATCCATGTAGCCTGTAGCAAAAAGATTTTATGTGACCAAACCTTCCACAATAATGACACCTCCATCTTTGAAACTTTTTGTTCATGTTTCTATGATTTTGATGTTGCACCCAATGTTGTGACATCTGCTTTGACATTGGTCTATTAGGTCTGTTCTTCCTTTTGTTATTGACAAACTTCTTAGTCTCCACATACCCTGAGGCAGACCTATTCCCTGACTTGTGTTATGATATCTTCTTTGTCATTGACTTCCCAGGTTTGTTCCATTCCTGGTTATTAGCAAATCTATTTGCAGCCACATACCCTGAGCCAGACACATTTCCTGTTTTGGGTTGTGACACCTGCTTTGACATTGTTTTCTTATGTCTCTTCTTCTTAATGTCACCAACAGGTTTCTTTTCAGCCACATATCCTAGACCATGCTTATTTCCTGCAGTTTGTCCAAGCTGAAGAATTTCTTCCAACTTATCGACAGATGTCAACATTTTGTGATTTAGACATCTGATCAAGTTTGAGTTCAACATTACAATATCACTATTTAGGTGATTTATAGTGGTTGTGTTCTCCTTTTTCTCACCTCGACTTCACATTCTCGCTTCCAACTTCTCAATCGGTTTTTTGCTCCTCATTTTGCGACATACTTCACCATTTTTATACACGCTCGTAGGTTTCACAAGCTCTTCAAATGTCACTTCCTCATCACTAGAATCCATATCGAATTGTACACTCCAGAGAGCTGACAAGTTTGGCACCTTCTTCCTCGATTCACTTCTCGAATCACCATCGGACCAAGTGATGCCATTCCTTTCTTTTGTTTCTTTAGAAAGGTGGGACATTCTCGCTCTAATATGTCCAAATCCTTCACATTCATGACATTGGATTTTACTGCCTTGACTTCCTTTTTCCTCTGACTTGGATCTTCTGCTGAGTCATAAGATCTGCTGATGTCAGATGCAATGTCCTTGACATTTGACCTTGACTTTGGATCAATCCTCCTGATGAGTTTGTTGAACTGTCTTCCAAGCATAGCTATAGCTTCAGATATCTTCTCTTCATCTTCCACATTGCATCCTTCTTCAGTGTTAGATACAAGTGCTATGCTTTTGTTCTTTTTGTCAACAGTTTCACTGATTCCCATCTCAAAAGTCATAAGAGATCCTATAAGTTCTTCAACCTTCAAGGTGCTGATGTCCTGAGCCTCCTCTATTGCAGTCACTTTCATTGCAAACCTTTTAGGCAAGGATCTGAGAATCTTTCTCACCAGCTTTTCTTCTGACATCTTTTCACCAAGTGCTCCTGAGGCATTGGCAATTTCCAAAATATTCATGTGAAATTCATGAATAGTCTCATCTTCCTTCATCTTCAAATTCTCAAATTTGGTAGTGAGCATATGAAGTCTTGACATCTTCACCTTGGATGTCCCCTCATGAGTAGTTCTGAGAGTGTCCCAAACATCCTTGGCCAGCTCACATTGATGGACCGATCGAAGATGTTCCTGTCAATACCATTGAAGAGCATTCAATGCTTTAGAGTTCCCTAGAGGTAGCTCTTCTTCCTCTTTGCTCCATTCCTCCTCAGGTTTCAAGACAGTAGTCCCATCTTTCTCAAGCTTGGTGGGATGTTTCCATCCTTTGTCAGCAGCTCTCCAAGCTTTAATGTCCACTGATCTTAAGAAGGCAACCATACGAGGCTTCCAGTAATCATAATTAGACCCATCCAGAATAGGTTGTCTTCCTCCAAATCCTCCTTCTTTATCCATTGCGCCAGAAACTATTATCCCTAGATCTCACCCAGAAATAACAAGCAGGGTGCCTGCTCTGATGCCAATTGAAATTCCTGGCAGCAGATACGTGATGTCACAGAGAATGTTATGACACACTATCTGACACTATGTTAACAATTTACACAGTAAATATAAATAACAGTAAAGAACACAATAAGTTGTTTACCCGGGTGTCTAACTACACCTACATCCGGGGCTACCAAGCCGGGAGGAAATTCACTATTAGTAGAATTAATTCAGGAATAAACCACCAGTTTATCTCCTTCACTTAAAACCTACCCAATGCAACTTCAACCTAAGTCCTACTTAGATCTGAGTACCTACTCACTCCCCCTCAATCACAGCAGTGATATCAACCTATTGACTAATTGAATTGTGAAGACACACTTCAATAAACTATCTTGATCTCGCTCAAAGCTTTCAATCAAGAGACAAACACTGTGCTTTAAAGCTTTGAGTGATAAACTACCTTACAAACAAATCCTAGTCGATGCACTTATCAATTGATAGTTGCTTGGCTCACAAGAGAAACTAGAATTACAAATACCAACTGTTACTAATCCTAACAGTACACAAAAACAAGCTGCTATCTCTTCAATATCATCCAAGGGCGCAACACAGTTGTAAGGGTTGAATTTTTATAGAAGCATCCGAAACTTCTTTGGGCTTCCATAAAGATAGCTAGGGTTCACTTAATTTAATCCTAAAAACATGGTCTTTTCAACAACCAATTTAGGTTTAATTAAGATTAACCTACCAGCCACGTGAGCATGCTTTCTAATAACAGAAAAACATTATTTAGCAGCTCAACAAACTTCCTGAAAAATCTCAGAAAAAGCAGTTCTGCAGCAGAATGTCACATCGAATGTCATAACATCTATTATGACATCGACTGTTTCTAGAATTTCAAAGATGACTTTAGCTTCCGCTGAATCTTTTAACATCCTTAGCAGGTAGGATTTATCTTCAATCTCTGAATGTCATGACATCTATCATGACATTGCTAAAGCCTAGTTTTACCAAAATTGATGCCAACTTAAAACACTAACAATTTCATTGAACTCAATGCTTAAGAATCCCTTCAATGAACGAATAGTGAATAGCAACCTATTTCCAAAGTTTGTGACCATAGGTGCCCTAGCTCATTTTGATAGGATATTGTTTTGAGCCGTATGCCACATCATTCAACCAAATAAAGGTGGGTACTCTCGTGTGGACAAGTCGGAGGTTCAACTCATGTATGTTCTCAATAACAAGATCAAAGTTCATTGGCCGTACTATTTTTCTAGCAAAATATTTCACCTGCACAATTTTGAAAGAGACACTGCTCTATGTTATCCTTCCTTCATCTGAAGTTCTCAATAGAGAAGGCATTAAAGTGTCAGGAATTCCTTATATGGGTTTGGCTATGGACCAAGAATTTACAAGCAAGTCATTCACTTTAATGGGTTTTTTGTGAGATTCTCAAAGGCAATGTTACAGACACATTGTGAGGAGAAACTATGTTCAATTCCAAAATAGTTATGGTGAGGAGGGTGAGAAAATTGAAGTTGGGGATGAAGAAGAAGAAGGTGGTGAAAATGATGAAGATATGGATGAGGATACTCCTTCTGCTCAAAGCGATAACGCAAGTGTGTTAGCCCAATTGGAAATGATGCAAATTCAACACCGTAAGGATGCTTCCCTTTAGAATGAAAGAATCACAAACCTCTACAACATGGTTAGAGTTCAAGGGGAAACATTTTCTGCCTACTTGGACATCCAAGCTCAAAGGTATTCAACCTTGCATGGCATGCTCCAAACTGAAGCCAATAACTTGTCCTCCTTCCAATCCACCTTCATGCAACACTTTTTGTTTCATCCTCAAGAGGACCCTAAAGGCAATGAAAACCAAGACAATGAGAACTGACTTTGCTTTGTAATTTGATTTATGTTTGTTCTTGATACTTTCATGTCATGCTTATGTATTATGCTATTTACTTTCCTTGAACCTACTTCGTGTTTGTTCATATTTATCATTCGACATGTAACGTACTTTATGATGGTTGTTTAATTATTTGTTTTTGCACTACATCTCATTTATGTGATTTTGTGCGTTTAAATTGCAAAGTTTAGTGTGAATCTCTACTCTACTTATGTGTGCTATCATTAACCACTCATTTTTTTTCTTTTTGATGTTGTCAAAGGGGGAGAAATCAAAGATTGAGACAAAGACTTACAAATTCTGAGCTTTGAAGATGTGCACAAACTCAAGGGGAGATTTCTCCTTGTGTATTTTTCTTGTGTATCTTGTCTTTGTGTGAATATATTGTGCAGGTTTTGCCATCATAAAAAAGGGGGAGTATGTAAGGGAAAGAGTCATGTTTCCATGATGTCAAAACCCTACACTATCCTCAATGACATATAAGCCTCATTGGATAAGATTGGGTTACAAGATTGAGATGGAACTTGGATAAAAGTCAACATCTAGCAAGAAAAATGAAGCTTGTGTCGATGCTAGACTAGATCCGGTCGACTTAACATCGCGTGCTTCTCCCGGGTTGTGTTGCGCTAACCCCTTGGTCGAATAAACCTAGGAGTCTTGAAAATAAAGGTTGCATCGACTCAAACCCCTGGTGCGTTCGACGCATTCAAGTTTTTCATCCCTTCCCCCAGACTCGGGTTGTATTGCATCGACCCTCCCTTCTGGAGCGGTCGACCGCTCACTTAAAGTTGTAGAATTTTCTTTAATTTTTTTCTTTCTTTCAATTCTATTTTCACTAACACATATCAATAGTGGTTTGATTCTTTTTGAGAATTCAACAAGAATAAGTGAAAGATATACATATAGTGCTCTTCATCTTCATCATCTCTTCTAAAAAATCAACATCTACACATAACAATGGTTCTTAATTCAAACAAAGGGTTGTGGTGATAACGTTCAAATCGAAGATTCAATTCAGATTTGGGTTGAGAAAAATTGTGGGTCTATTCTTGAATAAAACCGTTAGGGTTTTTTCCTCCAAGATTCCAATTGGTGTGGGGTTTTTTGCACACGTCTTCGCTTCAAAGAATTCAACTGAGTGAAAGGATCAAGGAACGATGGGTTTAATCTATCAAGTAATAGTAACTAGAGGATTATGAATGAATATTTGGGGTCAATCAATTTCAATCGAAATCAGTCGAGTGAAAGGTTGGTACAACAAACTGTTCGTGTATTTGAGTAACATTAACCAGAGGTTTGTTCGAAGGGATCAACGCTTGGTTTGGCTTGAACCAAGAAAAAGGAAGAAGATAGCTTCATCTCCAACAGTTGGTTTGTGTGTATTGGGAACTGTTTCTTCACATGTGACATTTTTCAATTTAATACAAGATATCTCAATTCTATATTCTATAATTGGGGGCACACGTACCCTACGTGAGGACGACAATGGGAACTGCCTTAACAAATCTTGTGTTCTTATTTGCTATTCACTTTATATACTTTCTCTAATTTGTGTGATTTATATTGTCAAACTTGCTTCTACATAAACTATGGTGTGTCGAGATCAATTTACTACATTGGTAACAATTCGTTTGGTTGATACCTAAGAAAACTCACCATCACAATTTGGTAAATTGAAGCCTTCTGTATTTTGCACATAAGGTGTTTGACAAATTGATTCATACACAAATTATTCATTGTGCTTGACTTTATTCTTAAACAAACGCATTGGAAGTATTTCATACTCATTTAGCGTGTTCAAGTGATTGACCATTTGAGAATAAACGTATTGATTCTCATTTTCTCATACTATCCCATACGGTTTACATATCCGATCTTTTCAATAGTGGTTCATTTTAGATGATAGTAAATTCCGGGAGCTTTCACATTCATTCTAAAAATATTTTGAAAAGCGCAATTTTAAATAAGCGATCTATTCAACCCCCCTTCTAGATTGAGCACATCGTCTAACACAATTACCAAAGTCTTCCCAAGTATACACATCTTTCACTCAATCACTCGAGGCATCACCAATCTTAACAAAATTATTTCTTTGAGATTAAAAGAGTGCTACTTAACAAGTAGATTAGTTCTAGTTCAAGTACATGATAAAACAAAAAAGTGTTTAGCAAGATATGAGCAACAATTCCCCGCTTTTACAAAAATCTACAAAGATGCATATAATTTATGTTTGAGTGCAACATCTTGTAGAGTTCTTCATCTACATCTTGTTGAAATATTTCTTTATGATCTCTTGAATTCTGATCTTTTAATTGAGCTGAAGGCAACAGCTTATGTCAGCTACATCCTTTGTTTATGATCCTTGAATTATTTTCTTATCTTGATCTCTAATGCTGAGCCATAAGCAAAAGCTTCTGTCAACAAGGGGCCTATTGGGCCCACCTAACACACCTATGTAGGCGCCTGTGGGAAGGATGCTAAGCCTTTGGAGTCCCATAGGTTGATGCTGGATTAAATAATCCAACAATCTCTCCCCTAAGTGTCCGTCGGGGATATTCAAACCCATGACCTTGCTCTGATACCACATTTACCTAGATCAAGCGCTTACCACTGAACTAAAAGTAATTTCTTGTAGCCCAAAATTTTCCCTCCTATTTTTAGGTCAAAATACCCATCTACATACTCAAGAATTCCTCATGGGTTATTCAGACCAACCCTCTCCTAAGCAATCAACCCATAGCTAGGGTTTTGTTTCTCTCAAGTAAAAAGCGGTTTCTATTGTCTCAAGTGAGAATCATGCATCCTCATATGTCTCAAAGTATCACCATGTCAAGTTTCAAGCCTCATAGTCTAAGTTTGCTCAGTCAATTTCTCAAATGATTGAAAATCAGTTGTATTGGACAAAATGTAAACTGTGGTTAACATATAGTCAAACTTCATCATTTTTGGTCAACATCAAGATTTTGAAGTCATATTCATCATTTGATCAAGGGTTGATCATGATTCATCAAGAAAATTCAAAGAATGATCAAAAGTCAAAAGTTTCTAAATTAGGGTTTCTTAAGGAAAAGTCAATAGAACTTTGATCAAGCATAACTTTCACATACTTCATCAGAAATTTTTCCACCAAAGCTAATTTTAAAGGGATTTCAATTCTCTACAACTTTGTCTCTCATAAGACTTGCCCAAAAATGCTTCATTTGAAAGATATGGTTCAAGACATTATAGGTCCTTCTAAAAGTCAACAAAAAGTCATCTTTTTCCAAAGAAGTGTACATGGACATGGAAACTTCAATGAAGATGAAACCAAAAGGAGAATTTAGAGGACATCTTAAGCTTTCTAAAAAAGTCCAAGAACACTTTCAAATTATAAAAATTGAGCAAGTTATGTCTTGAACAAAAATGGAAATTTTGAAGACATGCACAAAATGTCAAGTGAGCAATTTTGACTTTTGGAGTTAATGGGCCTAATTTTTGAGGTGTGAACGTGAATATAACATATTAGAGGACCTCTAAGCCCATCGGTGCATGACCATGATTTTTTCTTTCATTTATTTTTTTTTATTTTTATTCATTTAAATTCAAAATAAATCAAATAAAATATTAATTAAATGGTATAAGGTGCATGGATTATGTTTTCAATCAGAAATCAATCAAATATTCAGCCTTGGGCATCAAGCAATCATTGGAACTTAATTGGCACATGATTGAATCCAAAATAGCAATATTTAGTGTTGATTTTCAATCAAATATTCTTGCATTCAAAGCTTGATTTTTGATCAAAATTGTTAACCTAAATCCATCTTCTATATATATACACAAGGATGCCAGATGCCAAAGACACGAAACCCTAGCCTCAAGAACCCTAACCAAACTCCAAAAAACTTGAGAAAAAAGCAACTTCAGATTCCACTTTGCACTCCAATACAAGGGGTTTTGAGGATCGATCGAGCATCACATAGGTCCCAGGAACATTTTCCAATCATCACATAAGCCTGAAGTAAGCCTAATCGACCAGATAGAATCATGGTTTGCTCAATATTTTTCAAAATCGATTTCAATGATTCATGCATGTTTAACATAATTTGATTGCATATTTGTGTTTGTGATGATGTTTGAAAGCTATCTGGATCGTTTAATTTGAGTTTAAGTGCAGGAATCGTAAGTTGTCATTGTTAGGGTTCCAAGCTGCGAATTAGGGTTTTCAAAAATAGACAAAATTGGACCAAACGAGTGGTACCATAGTTCATTTTAAGACAACTAACATGTGCAACTCATATGGCAAGCGTGTGGAAACTCTCACCCAGGGGACCTAAGTTCGAATCCCAGCGCCTCCCACCTTATTTTTACCATTTTTTCACACTAACCCTTATTTTTTTATTTTTTTTCTTAATTTTCCTTTTTATTTAATTTCTTTCAAATATTGTTTTAGATACCACAAAAAATCATAAAAAATATTTTCTTTTTAGATTTAGGTCATAAAAATCCTAATTTAATTTTTGACACCAAAAAATTTTATTTTTTCATTTTATTTAAATTAATTGTTTAATTAACCATAAATTATACTTTAATTATTTTCTTAAATAAAATCAATCCAAAACAATACAAAAATAATTTTTCTTTCTAGTAATTAGGTTTTTTATTAATCTTAAACTTTTTACTAATTTTAAAACTTTTTCTACTAACACAAAAATCTTTTTCCTAACATTATTTCCTCTTATCTCGATTTAATCCTTCTCGTGATACTTTTATTTATTTATTTTGTATATGCTTCCAAGTTGTAATAGCTACGGTTAATTTCTCGCATATTTTTTATCATTATGTATCTGCTCACAGGATGTAATAGCTTAATTAGGGTTTATTTTTCGCATTTACTTTCTGCACCTCTTATTATGTAACTGCCTTAAAGCCTTGCTATAGCGTAGGGTTTACTTTTCTGCATTTACTTTCCGCACTCTAAAACTATATAAATGCTTAGATGTATGGCTAATAGGATTGTATCGCAAGACATAAAATCAAACTTAGATCCCTCTAATTCCAAGATAAAATATCTGAATTGAACACACTCTTCACACTTGCACCCCCTAGGATATTCTCTCTTGTTGCCTTCGGATAAATGGTCATGTCCCTCGAACCAGGAGGTACCATTAACAAAAGACCCTCGATTCAAAAATCATAGTCCCTCGATGACCCTCGATGTTGCCTATGAATATATGATCTCGTCCCTCAGTTGTTGCCTACGAATAAGTGATGATCGTCTCTACGTATTCTTAAGGTATCATTACAATGTTGCCTTCAATGACCATACAATTCCCTACGCCTGTCCCTTTACATCTAATAGATAGAGTTACCTACCAACTAATGGTATGGATAGCGTTGTCCTAAAGGAGAAGGAAAATAACAAGAACAATCTTCCTGAGTAGGTAATAAGACTCTAATTTGCTTGCTCCAATCAAAAATACTTTTCATACCTCACACTCTTTTCAAAGTTACTTTCAAAAACACTTTGTATAAATTCATACGAGAATAATTACAAAGTTAAAACTTTCAAAATATTTTCAAACACTTCGTATACATTCTCCTTGGCATAAGGGAAGGTATCACTTACAATCCTTCTCTAGCGCTACCACAGTTTGGTTATGCTCGAAGAGATGGTCCTCATGACATGATTATCCAAGGCATTGTATTTGACTACGACAACGATCTCCAAGGTTACGGCCAAAGATTTGTACACGCATGGGGCATGGTGAAGAAAATTGATACCAAGACCTTGGGGCATAAAAATTCAATTCCTTTGGAACCTTACCTCAAATGGGTACGGGCTCGTGCTCAAAATCTTATGATTCCATATGCTACTATTCTACCAATAATTATCGAACCTGTTGCCGAAGGCGATGAATCTTATACCATTCTTCATCTAGATATGGCTATCAATTTTGAAGAATTGAAGAAATCCTGGATTTAACTTAAAGAAGAAAGGGATACATTTGAAGCCCAGTGCTATGCAAATGAGAAAAAGAGTGTTGAAGCTGACAAAGCTACTCCGCGAAGAACAAAGCATTAACGTCTATGTCAACACAAAGAGGAAGCGTCCATGGAAGGCCTAAACACTAGGAGTTTTACTTTTGTACTTGAACTTTCTTTTGTGTTCACTAATCAAATTAATAAAAAGTTTGTTCTTGTTTGTTTACCAAATTTAAATTCCTAAGGTCCTTTAAAACATTGCATAACATTTCATATCATAGCATATCATTTCATAACAGGTACTTCGAAGACCGGTTTTCTTATCCTCTCGCTGTTTATTTCGGCAAAAATGGCCCTCGAACAAACTGTCAAAGATCTCTAGGCTCAGAACGCTCAGTTCCAAGAAATGTTCACCAACTTGGCCCAAGGACAGAAAGATCTGAAAGAGCTCATCATCAAGAAGAAAAAGAAGAAGATCGCTGGTATTCTCAACATGGGGAAAAGGTTCAGAGGTCCGGTTAAGGTAGTCAGGCAGCTTGAGTTCTCAGAAAAGAGCGGCGAAACTGAAGGAAGTGTCAAGGCCAATGAAGGAATCCAGCATGGGTCTTATGAAGAAGAGGAATAAGACTATATGAGCGAGCAGTATCCTCTTAAAAACGAGAAGTATAAGCAACTCGAAGACCGTCGGAATGCTGTGCAAAATCTGAAAATGTCAGGATTGAACTTTGATGATTTAAGCCTTGTTTTTGGAGTGGTCATTCCCCACAAATTCAAAGTTCCTACTTTTGCTAAGTATGAAAGCATTTCCTGTCTAAAACTTCATCTGAAGTCATATGTTCAAAAGATTCAACCACACATTACTGATAAAAAATTGTGGATGCATTTATTTTAAGAGAGTCTGTCTGGAGCACAGTTAGAGTGATATTACCAGCTAGAAAATACCCACATTCATACCTGGAATGATTTAGAAAATGCTTTCTACAAACAGTACTAGTATAACACTAAATTTGCACCAACCCGTAAGCAACTACAAAATATGTCTATGGGTCGTGATGAGAAATTCAAAGAGTACGCTCAGAAATGGAGAGATCTAGCAGGCAGAGTCCATCCACCCTTTTTTAATAGGGAGCTGGTTGACATGTTCATTGGGACACTGATAGGCCCATTCTTCAATCATCTTATTGGAAATTCCTCAGTCGAATTCATCGAACTAATATTGACAGACGAACATATTGAAGCTGGAATCAAGAGTGGAAAGATTCATGCCGAGACATCTTCAAATGCTACAAAGAGGTCTTTTGATGGGAAGAAAGAAGCCAATGATGTGTATAGCCAAAAGAGTCGTGATAAAACTGGTCGCCACCAATCTGTATGGGCAGTCCTGATCTCTAATTCCACGCCGGTGCAACCTCAACAAGACAACACATGTAGGTAGAACGTGCCAAGAAGACAGTTTACGAAGATCAACATGCCATTGTCTCAAGCATTATAACACATGTTGAAAGCAGAACTAATTACTTTGAGAGATCCTCCTCAGCATGTCAACACATCTTCTCCGAAGTACGATCCCAATGCAAGGTGTGCATACCACTCCAATAGCCCAGGCCATGACACCAACAATTGTTAGGCCTGAAGAACAAGATCCAAGACATGATTGAATATCAAGAAATTGAATTTGACCCTCCTGTCGAAAATTCGAATGTGATCAATGCACCAATGCCCGATCATGGTAAGAGTGCCAACGCCATTGATAACGACTCTTATGTCTTTGCTGTGAATGAGTTAACCACTCCCTTGATGACTGTTAAGAAGAATATGCTAGAAGCCGACTTATTTCTAGGATGTTTTGACAATTGTTGTTACTGTGCATCTGAACCCAATGGATGTGCCTAGTTGAAGAAAGGTTTTCAACACTCGACGGACAACCGAGAAGTGATATTCATGAAAACTCCGTATATAGAGAGTTTGCGCGAAGATGTTTCCAAAAACTTGAAAATCGAAGACGTAAGCGTGGAACAAGCCATACTAGAAGTCTGGGATACCTTGGGGTAGCCAAGTGGGAAATTTGATTTCATGGTGAAATATACATCCCCCGAAAGCTCCAAGATTGCAATTGAAGACATCAAGGCAATCAGATGGGGAAATGATGACTATCCCGAAGAATATGCCAACATAAACACAATAAGGAGCACCTATGGCAATTCTGCATTTAGAGTGGGACCTCTAATTATTCCATCACCCAGAACAGTTCCATATTCCTCTGAAAAAGCTATACCTTGGAATTATGGAGCCGAAGTTTACTACTATGTGTCATACCCCAAAATTTTCCCTCTTACTCTTCAAGACATTCCATACATCCATACTCAAGGATTCCTCAAGGGTTGATCAGACAAACCCTCTCCTACACAATCAACCCAAACTAGGGTTTGGCAATTCACAGATCAAGATAGGTTCTCCACACCTCCAATGATCATCATGCCTCCTCATATGCTTCAAAGAATCTCCATGACAAGATTCAAGCCTCACAGGTCAACTTTCCTCGGACAATTGCTCAGATTGGTTGAAAATCAGTTGTATTGGACAAAAAGTCAACTGTGGTCAACATACAGTCAAACTTCATGATTTTTGGTCAACATCCTCACTTTGAAGTGACATTCATCATTTGATCAAGGGTTGATCATGATTCATCAAGAAATCTCAAGATTTGTTCAAAAGTCAAACTTTCCAAATTAGGGTTTTCCAATGAAAAGTCAACTAAACTTTGACTGAGCATAACTTTCTCATACTTTATCAGAAATTTTTCCACCACCTCTCATTTTGAAGGAAATTCAATTCTCTACAACTTCATGTCTCACAAGCATGGTCAGAAAATGCTTCATTTTGAAGATATGGATCAAAACATTACAGGTCCTTTTCAAAGTCAACAAAAAGTCAACTTTTTGTAATGAAGTTTTATTGAGCATGGAAACTCCAATTGAGATGAAACCAAATAGGTTGTTTAGAGGACATCTAGAGCTTTCTAAAAAGTCCAAGAACACTTAAAAATGTTAAAAATTGAGCAAGATACACCTTGCACAAGTTGGGCATTTTTGAAGAATTGCACAAAGAGAGATACTTGTCAAAATCCAAAATTTTGCAAATGGGCCTAACTTTTCTTGATTCAAACTTGTTCCTCAGATTATTTGGAACCCTCAAGCCCAAGGCCACGAATTTTATCTTTATTTTTCTATTTAATTTGGATTTTAATCATTTAAAAGCCAATTAAATTAAAAAATAAGGTAGAAAATCAAAATTAAATGCAAATTGGATTTTTCTCTCATTCTTGAGGTCCAAGCAACTCATAAAAGCTGGCAATTTCGAAATTAACATTGATTGGCAAGAGAATTGATGAAAATTGGATCAAAAAAGAAAGATTTGATTTCATACCAAATCAATTTTTTTTACATTGATTGATTCATATTTTCCTCTTGATTTCTTACCTAAATCCATCCATTATAAATATACAACGCATACAACATGAGAGAACAGAAAAATTGCTTGAAAGAACCCTAACCTAAGTAAAAAAAACGTGTTCTTGAAGCAACTTGCAGCCTTGGTTTTACCTCGTTTCAATTGATTCCAAGCCTTCCATTGCATTCCTTGGAGTCTCTGGAATCGATCCAGACCTTTACAAGTCACAAAAACATCAAGAATTGAGAAATCACGATTTCGGTTTGTCAAACTTTTTTCAAAATCGGTTTTCATCATTCATGCATATTTAACATGTTTTGATGTTTGTTTTGTGTTTAGAATGAAGCTTGGAAACTTTCTGCATAGCTTGATTGTGTTTCTGTGGCTTGAATCGAAATCCACCATGGCTAGGGTTTTCTGTATCGATTTAGGGCTTCTCTAAATCCGTTAAATTGGACGAAACCAGTGCCACCATTGTGTTTAGAATGTTATTTGCAATCGATTCATGTATCCATAACTCATTTATATTGCTTGTGTGAAGTTTTGGAAAATTGCAGGGGCTATAGCGTCGAACGAAGCCGACGCTAAGTGTTTGAAATTTCAAACTAAGAAAATGAAGATCTTCGCGCGTAATCTGGGCAATCAGGAAGCGAGTTTGTTTAAAAACGCGTTGTTTCATTATTCTAACACCAAAAGCAGTTTGGTCTAGTGGTGAGGGTGGCGCGTGTTTTCCTTGGGGACCTGAGTTCGAACCTGGGCAAGACCACTTCTTTTTATCACTTAGCAAACTAACATGTTTTTTCTCATTTCCTATTTTTTCTTAACATTTTTCATTGAATTTAATTAATCTTCAAATATTTTTATCATGCATCTAAAAAACACCAAAAATATTTTCCTTTTGCATTTTAATTAGAAAAATACTTATTTAATTTTTGACATTTAAATTAATATTTTTGCATGCATATTTTATTTAATTGTTAATTAATCATTAATTTGACTTTGAATTGCATTTAATTATCAAAAACGATCCAGAAGATTACCAAAAAATTATCTTATCATCTTATTGTCATCACTAACTTAAAACCTATTTCCTCATTCAAAAATATTTCTTTTTACTAACATTTTCCTCTTATGCGAATTTCTCTTATTTTCCGATTATGTATCTGTTCACAAGTTGTAACGTTTCAGACTATTTTTCTCGCTTTTCTTTTCAATAATGTAACTGCCTATGGGATGTAATAGTTTAACTAGGACTTTTACTTTCCGCACTCCTATTATGTAACTGCCCCAAAGCCATGTAATAGCGTAGGACATTTACTTTCCGCACTTTACTTTCCGTAGTTTATTTTCCGCACCCTATAAACTGCTAATAACTAGGCGTGTATGGCAAGATAAAATCAACATAGGTCACTCAAAATTTCAAGATAACATATCTGACACACTCTTTTCACACATGCACCCCTTAAGGTAATTCTCTCTTGTTGCCTTTACAAATACAAACGGTCAAGTCCCTTGAACGTAGAGGTATCCTAGCACCGTTGCCTTCAAAACAAATCATCATAGTCCCTTCGATACAAAGATCATAGACCCACGATGTCGCCTACGAATAAATGATCTTGACCCTCGATTATTGCCTACGAAAAGTGATGATCGTCCCTTCGAATGTGCTAGGATACTTCCTACAAGTTGCTTTCTATGACCATCCGATGTCCCTTCGAATGTCCCTTTACATCCAATGAATGGCGTTACCTACCAACTAATGGTATGGATAACACTATTCTAAAGGAACGTAAAATAACACGAAAACGACTATTCTGAGTAGGTAATAAGACTTTTAGTTGCTTGCTCTATCAAAATACATTTCACACCTCACACTTTTTTTTCAAAGTTCAAACTCTTTTCAAAACAAAACATTTCCGAACACTTTGTATACATTCCTACATGAATCATTACAAAGTCAAAGCGAAATGCCTTTTCAAAACATTTTTTGTCAAACACACAGAAAACACTCTTTTTAAAAAATGATCTAAGAGCAACTAAGAGCCCGTAGATAACTACGGATGAAAAGGGGTGCTAATACCTTCCCTTTTCATAACCTTCTCCCTTACTCAGAATCTAACGAAGGTCTTTTCCTCTTCTTTTCACCTTCCCTTAATTGGATAAAAGAAAAGCCGCTGGCGACTCTTGCTATCCGGAACATTTGCGATACAAAAACCTCAAAGTCAGTTCACCGTATTACAGAACTGGCGACTCTGCCGGGGAGACACCCTAAAGAGAGAATGCCTTAGGGATTTCTAGATCACTTTACTGCTTTCTGTTTGTCTTGCTTGCTTTATCTTTAAGGGTTGCTTGGGTATTATATTGTTGGGGGATCCTACACCCGGATCCAGGTTTCCTTTAGGTAAGTAGCATTAGATCGTCGCGACCGTTAGGCGTATACCGAAACGGTCAACATGATGGCTACGTTAGTGTGACACTTTGGATGTCCTGATACTCTTCATTTCCAAGTTGAGGATAGTATTTGGCTTCTGCGTGGTGTCATCAACACTAACTAAACTTTTAGAACCTTAATTGACCCATCTTGGCCATTAGAAGGTAGTGAGATGGCCGGTTTTGGTGTAGATCGAGGTTGGTTGATACTCGATGCTACGCTCATTAAGATCAGACTTTTGGGATATTTTCGGTCGACCACTTGGTAGTCGTATTGAAATAAACGCCTACGAAAAAGATCAATGATATGAGATTCCTAGAACCCGGTTACTATTATAGGACAGGATGAACCAACTCAAACTTTTGGTAGGGTAATCACCTATACCTCATGCAAGCCTTAAACCTAGGCAAATTGTGTGATTTGTTTGTGTGTGCTAAACATGACATCATGACATCATTTGCATTGCATACCATCTCTAACTATTTCAAGGACCTATGGATTTATCTTTGCTCTGTTTTGTAGGGATTATGGATTCCAGAAAGACTATCTGAATCAACTTCATGGGTATACCTTCTCAGCTCAAAGATTTGGTTTCAGAAATTCCTGATCATGCTCAGTTCATCAAAAGACATGGTTATCTACTTGAACAGACTGTCAAAGATCTCCAGGCTCAGAATGCTCAGTTCCAGGAGATGTTCTCCAGCTTGGTCCAAGGCCAAGAAGACCTGAAGAAGCTCATCAACAGAAAGAAGAGGGTCGTTGGTGTTCTCAACATGGGTAGACGTTACAAAGGTGGTCCTAAAGTGGTCAGCCGGATAGAGCTCTTAGAAAGTGTCAAGAATGAGCGAAGTGTCAAGGGCAATGAAGAAGACCAGCGTGAGCCTGAGAAGAAGGAAGAAGAATATGAGAATGACCAGTACTCTGATGAAGATGACAAGTTCAAGCAACTTGAAGATTGTCTGAGTGCTGTGGAAAATCTGAAAATGTCAGGGCTGAATTTTGATGATCTGAGTCTTGTTCCTGGTGTGGTGATTCCTCCCAAGTTCAAGGTTCCTACTTTTGCCAAGTATGATGGCATTTCTTCTCCGAAGCTGCATTTGAAGTCCTATGTTCAGAAGATCAACCCCCACACTGATGACAGAAAGTTGTGGATGCATTATTTTCCAGAGAGTTTATCCGGAACTCAATTGGAATGGTACTATCAGCTAGAGAGTGACCGTATTCGTACTTGCAGTGACTTAGCAGATGCTTTCTACAGACAGTATGAGTACAATGCTGAATTGACACCCACTCGCATGCAACTACAGAGCATGTCTATGGGTCGTGATGAGAAATTCAAAGAGTATACTCAGAAATGGAGAGATCTAGTAGGCATAGTTCAGCCACCCTTGTCCAATAGGGAGTTGGTTGATATGTTCATGGGGACACTGACAGGCCCATTTTTCAATCATCTGATTGGAAACTCCTGAGCCGGATTCACCGAGCTGATATTGACAAGCGAACACATTGAAGCTGGTATCAAGAGCGGAAAGATTCAGGTAGAGTCATCTTCAAATGCTGCGAAGAGAGCTTTTGGTGGTAAGAAAGAAGCCAATGCTGTGTATGGTCAGAAAAGCCGAGCCAAGACCGACCGTGCTCAATCTGTGGGGGCAGTTGTGATCTCCAATCCTACATCAGCACAACCTCAGCGAAACAACGTGCGTAACCAGAACGCTCCACGAAGACAGTTTACGAAGATCAACATGCCATTGTCGCAAGCCTTGCAACACATGTTGAAAGCAGAGTTTATTACCTTGAGGGATCCTCCTCAGAACATCAACACTTCCTCTTCGAGATACAATCCTAATGCTAAGTGGGCATACCACTCCAACAACCTAGGGCATAGTACTGACGATTGTTGGGCTCTGAAGAATGAGATCCAAGACATGATTGAAGCTAAAGAGATTGAGTTTGATCCTCCGGTCGAGACTCCGAATGTGATCAACGCGCCAATGCCTAACCACGACAAGAGTTCCAATGCTATTGACAAGAATGCTTATGTTTTCAATATAGATGACTTGACTATTCCTCTGATGACTGTTAAAAAGAATTTGCTGCAAGCCGGTGTCAATCCAGGATGCCCAGAGAATTGTCGTTGGTGCCCATCTGCACCTGACGGTTGTGCTTGGTTGAGAAGACGTATTCAGTGCATGATGGATAACCGCGAAGTGATATTCCTAAAACCACCTATGGAGAATCTGTGTGAAGACATGTCTAAACTGAAGATCGAAGATGTGAGTGAAGCTGAACCGTCTGCATGGGATACCTTGGGGCAGCCAAGTGGAAGATTCGATTACATGGTGAAGTATATTGTTCCTGAAAGCTACAAGATTCCTATTGAAGATGTCAAAGCGACCGGATGGGGAGACGAGTTCCCAGAAGACTATGCTGATGTTAACACAATAAGGATTTCCTCTGTTGATCCTGTGCCTAGAGTGGCACCTCTCATCATTACTTCTCCCAGACCAGTTCCATATTCCTCTGACAAAGCTATCCCTTGGAATTATGGAGCTAATGTTTACTATCATGGAATCAAACAAGACCCTATGACCATTAAGGATCTTACAGTTGAGGCTACTATTCCTGACATCGACAACATCACCGGATCAAGTAAGGTGACCAGAACCGGAAGAGTGTTCTCTCCAGATATCTCTGTCCAAAAGACACTGCGACTCCAGTTTGCATTCCAGCTATTCAACCAATTCCCGAGACCAGAGGGAAAAAACCAGTGACTCATCCTGCTCAGACAGAAGTACCAAAGGAAGTTGCTGAAGACGCCTCCAAACAAGAAATGGAGGAAATTCTGAAGATTATCAAGAAGAGTGACTACAATGTTGTGGAACAATTGGGACAGACTCCGTCCAAGATCTCCATGCTTGCTCTGCTTTTGTGCTTTGAGGCTCATGCTAAAGCCTTGGTGAAGTTTCTGAAGAATGCTCACATACCGCAAGACACTACCACAGATCAATTTGAAGTTTGTATTGCTAGCCTGGCTGCCAACAACGGTCTAGGCTTCTCTGATGCTGATTTGACTCCTGCCGGAAGGAAACACAACAAAGCCTTGCACGTCTCTGTTGAATGCAAGGGCATTACTCTGTCTCATGTTTTGGTAGATACCGGCTCTGCTCTGAATATCCTGCCAAAGAGTGCTTTTGATTGACTTGATGTTGAAGGGTTGGTTCTGAAGCCCAGTGACATTATTGTGAGAGCTTTTGATGGTTCTAAACGAACAATACTTGGAGAGCTCATTCTGCCGGTCAAAGTCGGTTCCCAGACTTTTAACTCCACTTTCTTTGTCATGGACATCCGTCCAGATTACTCTTGCCTACTTGGACGCCCTTGGATACATGGGGCAGTCGCTGTTACCTCTACCTTGCATCAGAAGCTGAAGTACCCGGTGAAGGGGAAGGTTGTTACGGTATGTGGTGAAGAGGAATACATGGTCAGTCATTTACAGTCGTTCCGATACCTTGAGATGGAAGGTGAATTCTTTGAGACTCCCTGTCAAGCTTTTGAAATAATCCCCAGAGTCATGCCTGTTGACTCTCCTGTCACTCCTGAAGTTACACCGGCTCCGCCTAGGATGGCCTCGCTGAAGGATGCTCAAGCAGCAGTTGAAGAAGGAGGTAGTACTATTTGGGGTCAGCTCCCCAATCTCCCTTTCAAATCTGACAAGACTGGTTTAGGCTTCACCATCAAGGGTCAGAGGATGATACGCCGCGAACGTGCCGGCCAACTTCCTTTCCACATCAGCCAGAATGGAGTCCATGCTATAGAAGACGACGACAACGACTTCGACATCAGCAAGTGGATCTTTCCAACTCCCGATGACGGAATCAGCAATTGGAAGACTGAAGACGTCATACCAATCTCCTTTAGACAGGAGTAATTGCTTTTGTTTTCTATTTTGCTTTTCGTTTCTTATGCTTTGAACAATAAACTCTAAAGCCTAGTGCCTTGCCCGGGGCATCGTGGCTCGTTTGTGAGGGTTATTATCTGTCATTTGCATATTTTCATTCAATAAAATCGTTGGACTTTTGCGTTTATTTCTTTCTTCTTACTTTATCACCCCTTCAAAAAGATATGCGTTCTTACACACACCCACGTGATACACTGCAGAATCACTCTGAATCTCGTTGATAACAGCTATGTTATTGCTAAATATGACTTCGATAATCCGATCTACCAAGCCGAAGACGAAGGTGAGGAAGATTGTGAAGTGCCAGGAGAACTTGTCAGACTGCTACAGCAAGAAGAACGAGTTATACAGCCACACGAAGAGTCAGTTGAGATTGTGAATCTGGGTACTGATGAAGACAGAAAAGAGATCAAGATAGGAGCGGGTCTTGAGAGCAGTTTCAAAGAAAGGTTGGTTCAGATGCTACGAAATTATATCGAGGTTTTTTCTTGGTCATACGAAGACATGCCAGGTCTAGACATTGACATTGTGGTACACCGATTACCGACAAAAGAGGGTTTTCTTCCAGTGAAACAGAAGGTCCGTCGTATGCATCCTGAGATGTCAGAGAAGATCAAAGCCGAAGTTATGAAGCAGTTCAATGCCGGTTTTCTAGATGTTACTTCTTATCCACAGTGGGTTGCAAACGTAGTGCCCGTACCTAAGAAGGATGGTAAAGTACGAATGTGTGTGGATTACAGAGATTTGAACAAAGCGAGTCCGAAAGACGATTTTCCACTCCCTCATATTGATGTTCTGGCTGACAACACCGCCCAGCAAAAGGTTTTCTCCTTCATGGATGGTTTCTTTGGTTACAATAAGATCAAAATGGCTCCTGAAGACATGGAAAAGACTACTTTCGTTACACAGTGGGGCACTTTCTACTACAAAGTCATGCCGTTCGGACTGAAGAACGCTGGCGCCACTTATCAGCGTGCCATGGTGGCATTATTTCATGACATGATTCATCACGAGATATAGGGTTTACGTCGATGACATGATAGCTCGATCATAGACTGAAGAAGAACATCTTGATCATTTGCAGAAACTGTTTGATAGGTTGAAGAAGTACAGACTAAGACTCAATCCCAACAAGTGCCCTTTGGAGTAAGATTCGATAAAATCCTAGGGTTTGTTGTCAGTGGTAAAGGTATTGAAGTTGACCCCGCCAAGGTTAAAGCTATTCAAGAGATGCCTGCTCCCCGCACCGAGAAGGAAGTCAAAGGTTTCTTGGGACATTTGAACTACATTGCCAGATTCATTGCACATCTAACTGCCACCTGTGAGCCAATCTTCAAGTTGCTGAAGAAAGATCAAGTAGTGGAATGGAACGACGATTGCCAGATCGCTTTTGACAAAATCAAGGAGTACCTACAGAATCCTCCTATCCTGATGCCACCTGCCGAAGGAAGACCTCTTATCATGTACTTGACAGTGTTAGAGAACTCAATGGGGTGTGTGTTGGGGCAACATGACGAGTCTGGTCGAAAAGAGTATGCAATATACTACCTTAGCAAAAAGTTTACCGACTGTGAAACAAGATACTCACAGCTCGAGAAAACTTGCAGCGCTTTGGCTTGGGCTGCTCGCCGACTAAGATAGTATATGTTGACTCACACTACCTTGTTGATTTCCAAGATGGATCCGATAAAATACATATTTGAGAAGCTAGCTCTCTCCGAAAGAATAGCAAGATGGCAAATGATCTTGACCGAATACGACATCCAGTATACTTCTCAGAAAGCGATCAAAGGAAGTATAGTAGCCGATCATTTGGCTCATCAAGCCATATATGACTATCAGTCTATGCAGTTCGAGTTTCCAGACGAGGATGTTTTGTTAGTTACTGATTGCGAAGAACCAAGACCAGACGAAGGACCTGAACAAGGATCCCGATGGACCATGGTCTTTGACGGGGCTTCAAATGCACTTGGCAATGGTATTGGCGCCATTATTACATCTCCTACAGGCGGAAACACGCCTTTCACCGCCAGATTATGTTTCGGCTGCACTAACAACATGGTCGAATACGAAGCATGCATCATGGGTATCAAAGCTGCTATTGACTTAAGAATCAAGTTCTTGCAAGTGTATGGAGACTCAGCTTTAGTGATCAGTCAGATTAAGGGCGAGTGGGATACGAAGCATCCGAATCTCATTCCATATCGAGAGCATGTTCTAAGTCTGATCCCCTACTTCGAAGAGATTACTTTCAATCATATTCCACGAGAGGAGAATCAGTTGGCAGACGCGTTGGCTACCATGTCGTCTATCTTCAAGGTCAGATGGGACAACGAGGCTCCCCAAATCATCATTGAAAAGTTTGACGAACCAGCATACTGTTATGAACTTGATACAGAAGAGAAACCTTGGTTCTACGATGTGAAGAGGTATCTTGAAATCCGGAATATCCCGCAGGGGCGTCTGTCAATGATAAGAAGTTCTTGAGAAGATTTGCATCCAAATTCTTCCTCAGCAACGGCATCTTATACAAGCGCAACCACGACATGTGCTTACTCCGCTGCGTAGACCAAAAAACTGCGAAACGTATCATGGAAGAGTTACACGAAGGCGCGTTCGGTACCCACTCCAGTGGACATACTATGGCTAAGAAGATTCTGAGAACAGGTTACTATTGGTCCACCATGGAAGCCGATTGTCACCGCTATGCTCGATCTTGTCACAAATGCCAGATATATGCAGACAAAGTGCACGTACCTCCAGTACCGCTGAATGTTTTAACCGCTCCTTGGCCTTTTGCAATGTGGGGCATTGACATGATTGGAGAAATCAAGCCCACTGCTTCCAACGGACATCGTTTCATCCTTGTGGCAATTGACTATTTTACCAAGTGGGTAGAAGCAGCCTCGTTCGCATCTGTTACCAAGAATGTTGTGGCCCGATTCATCAAGCATAATCTTATCTGTCGGTATGGCTCTCCCGAAAGGATTATCACAGATAACGGTTCTAATCTCAATAACAAGATGATCGTCGAACTCTGCACGCAGTTCAAGATCACGCATCACAACTCTTCTCCATATCGGCCTAAGATGAATGGCGCAGTGGAAGCCACCAACAAGAATATCAAGAAGATTATACAGAAGATGACAGTGACTTACAAGGATTGGCATGAGATGTTACCATTTGCTCTTCATGGTTATCGCACTACAACACGAACATCCACAGGGGCAACCCCCTTCTTTCTTGTATATCGTATGGAAGCAGTCCTACCCATTGAGGTTCAGATACCCTCAACCAGAGTCCTCCAGGACGCAGAGCTAGGTGAAGACGATTGGATCCAGACTCGCCTCGACCAGATCAACCTGATTGACGAGAAACGACTTGCATCCATCTGCCATAGACGGATCTATCAGAAGCGAATGATCAGAGCATTCAACAAGAAAGTCAAGCACCGAGTCTACCAAGTCGGTGATCTAGTAGTCAAGCGCATCATTCTTCCACAAGGTGATCCCAGGGGCAAATGGACTCCCACATACGAAGGACCATTTGTAGTCAAGACAGTATTTTCCGGCGGAGCTATGATACTTAGCACCATGGATGGCAAAGACTTCTCACACCCTATGAACGCAGACATAGTCAAAAAATACTACGCATAAACGAGACCCGCTAGGTCGACTGACCTAGGCAAAAATAAGGGCATCCTGACGAACCAAAAGGTTCGGGCAAAAGTTAAGGATATATGCAAAACATGTACACCTGGCAAATCGAAAACCTGAAAAAGGCGGCTTGGGCAAAAAAGGGTATCCCGGTAGACTAAAAACCCGAAAGGGCGGTCTAGGAAAAAATTAGGGATTTAAGCGTACGACTATGACTCGTCCAGACCACCTATCTACAGACTACTATCAGCATTCAAGATTCAAATGGCGAAGATCAATCCAATCACTTTCTACTGACAGCAAGGAGATGAGATATATGAGTACTAGCATAGTTGGAACTTAACGAGATTGTTTCCGCATAGCTTTTTACTTTCTCTGTGTACAAACTGCTTGGCCATACGCCACCCTTTCAAATTAATACAAGTTCTTTATTTTCACAAAGTGTTTGTTTTGTTGTTTTTGCATAAAGTCCAACGATTGCTTTGAATGATTATATACATTTGACAATAAAAATCTATTTACAAACGTACAAAAAGCAGACATACAAAATTACTTGCTACAGGCTCTAGAAATTGAGACGACGACGAAGGCATCCAATGCATTCCCCTGCAGAGTACAAATCCCCGCAGAGCCTTCGCTTATCATAAATCTTCCCCAGCAAAGTACATACCTCTTTTTCACTAGATCTCCAACAGAGGTATTCATCCCCAGCAGAATATCTCTCATTTCCCCGGCAGCAGCAATATCCCGACTCGAGACTTGGTCAGATAGTGCATCGGAGGAAAACTACATTTCTTACTCCCCGACAGGATCTACGCACAAGATCCCCGACGGAGTGCTCCCCGGTTTCCATTACCCTCAGTAGGGTCGACACACAAGATCCCCAGCAGGTTGCCTCCTCACTTCCTCCATCCCCAGTAGGGTCTACATACAACATCCCCAGCGGAGCATCTTCCATCTTTATTCCCCAACAGCAGTGTCCAGACTCGAAACTTGGTCAGATAGTGCATCGGAGGAATTAAATTCACCTATTCTTATTCCAAGCCAGGGTTTCCACGACTTCATCCTCAAGCAGAAGCCGCAAACCCCCAAGAAGAACGTTCGCATCTTCCTCAAGATGGATATGTTTTGAAATACCTACATACGCATTCATACATTATATATAGAAACAATGATCATACACATTACATGCATCATAATCTGCATAAGTCTAACTATATCATGTCAAAATTTCTCTTTCTATTTTTCCCCCAGCAGGTGGAAATCACTTCTAAACGAAAGGTCAAAGATTAATCTGAACGATCATGACCATAAGTCCAGGATTAATACCCGAAACCAAACGGGAAACCTTATCCGAACGACTACTTGAGTTGTCCTCCGACAACAGGCATTGGATCAACACCCGGAGCACAACAGGGAAGCTATCCACACTATGCCTATTATCCCCTCAGAGTAATCAAGACGACAGATTTATTCCAACACTCTCTTATTATCAACAGCAACTACAGATTTTGGCGTACGACTCAGTTGCCTTGGATGGCATCTTAAGCCTATCTCCGACTATTTGTCGACATTTCTCCACTTTCAGAATGCTGCATATTTGGTTAAAAAACCAATACAAACCAATAACTTCATTCAAAGATGAGCGCGGAGTCTAGCGTACGACTCTCTCCGGATGGCATCTTAAGCCCATCTCCTCTACTTTCAGGATCGTCTACAAAGCCTAGCGTACGACTCATTCCTCAGCATCAATCTCTCCGGATGGCATCTTAAGCCCATCTCTGACGTTCCCCCTATCCAGGCTACGTTCTCGAGTCTAACGTATGACTCATTCCCCAGTGAAGTCTCCAGCTTCTCCAAATGGAATTTATAAGCCCATTCCCATACACCATCAATCAACGAAGAGTGCAAATTTTCAGGTGTACTCGAGTGTTCAATCATCTTCTACTTCCAGGTCACGAAAGGCAAGCATGCCAATCTAACCCTTCCAGTACAAGAAGATTGAATAGGGGCAGTTGTCATACCCCAAAATTTTCCCTCTTACTCTTCAAGACATTCCATACATCCATACTCAAGGATTCCTCAAGGGTTGATCAGACAAACCCTCTCCTACACAATCAACCCAAACTAGAGTTTGGCAATTCACAAATCAAGATAGGTTCTCAACACCTCCAATAATCATCATGCCTCCTCATATTCTTCAAAGAATCTCCATGACAAGATTCAAGCCTCACAGGTCAACTTTCCTCAGATAATTGCTCAGATTGGTTGAAAATTAGTTGTATTGGACAAAAAGTCAACTGTGGTCAACATACAGTCAAACTTCATGATTTTTGGTCAACATCCTCACTTTGAAGTGACATTCATCATTTGATCAAGGGTTGATCATGATTCATCAAGAAAACTCAAGATTTGCTCAAAAGTCAAACTTTCCAAATTAGGGTTTTCCAATGAAAAGTCAACTGAACTTTGACTGAGCATAACTTTCTCATACTTTATTAGAAATTTTTCCACGACATCTCATTTTGAAGGAAATTCAATTCTCTACAACTTCATGTCTCACAAGCATGGTCAGAAAATGCTTCATTTTGAAGATATGGATCAAAACATTACAGGTCCTTTTCAAAGTCAACAAAAAGTCAACTTTTTGTAATGAAGTTTTATTGAGCATGGAAACTCCAATTGAGATGAAACCAAAGAGATTGTTTAGAGGACATCTAGAGCTTTCTAGAAAGTCCAAGAACACTCAAAAATTTTAAAAATTGAGCAAGATACACCTTGCACAAGTTGGGCATTTTTGAAGAATTGCACAAAGAGAGATACTTGTCAAAATCCAAGATTTTGCAAATGGGCCTAACTTTTCTTGATTCAAACTTGTTCCTCAGATTATTTGGAACCCTCAAGCCCAAGGCCACGAATTTTATCTTTATTTTTCTATTTAATTTGGATTTTAATCATTTAAAAGCCAATTAAATTAAAAAATAAGGTAGAAAATCAAAATTAAATGCAAATTGGATTTTTCTCTCATTCTTGAGGTCCAAGCAACTCATAAAAGCTGGCAATTTCGAAATTAACATTGATTGGCAAGAGAATTGATGAAAATTGGATCAAAAAAGAAAGATTTGATTTCATACCAAATCAAATTTTTTTACATTGATTGATTCATATTTTCCTCTTGATTTCTGACCTAAATCCATCCATTATAAATATACAATGCATACAACATGAGAAAGAACAAAAAAATTGCTTGAAAGAACCCTAACCTAAGTAAAAAAAACGTGTTCTTGAAGCAACTTGCAAACTTGGTTTTAGCTCGGTTCAATTGATTCCAAGCCTTCCGTTGCATTCCTTGGAGTCTCTGGAATCGATCCAGACCTTTACAAGTCACAAAAACATCAAGAATTGAGAAATCACGATATCGGTTTGTCAAACTTTTTTCAAAATCGATTTTCATCATTCATGCATATTTAACATGTTTTGATGTTTGTTTTGTGTTTAAAATGAAGCTTGGAAACTTTCTGCATAGCTTGATTGTGTTTTCGTGGCTTGAATCGAAATCCACCATGGCTAGGGTTTTCTGTATCGATTTAGGGCTTCTCTAAATCCGTTAAATTGGATGAAACCAGTGCCACCATTGTGTTTAGAATGTTATTTGCAATCGATTCATGTATCCATAACTCATTTATATTGCTTGTGTGAAGTTTTGGAAAATTGCAGGGGCTATAGCGTCGAACGAAGCCGACGCTAAGTGTTTGAAATTTCAAACTAAGAAAATGAAGATCTTCGCGCGTAATCTGGGCAATCAGGAAGCGAGTTTGTTTAAAAAGACGTTGTTTCATTATTCTAACAACAAAAGCAGTTTGGTCCAGTGGTGAGGGTGGCGCGTGTTTTCCTTGGGGACCTGAGTTCGAACCTGGGCAAGACCACTTCTTTTTATCACTTAGCAAACTAACATGTTTTTTCTCATTTCCTATTTTTTCTTAACATTTTTCATTGAATTTAATTAATCTTCAAATATTTTTATCATGCATCTAAAAAACACCAAAAATATTTTCCTTTTGCATTTTAATTAGAAAAATACTTATTTAATTTTTGACATTTAAATTAATATTTTTGCATGCATATTTTATTTAATTGTTAATTAATCATTAATTTGACTTTTAATTGCATTTAATTATCAAAAACGATCCAGAAAATTACGAAAAAATTATCTTATCATCCTATTGTCATCACTAACTTAAAACCTTTTTCCTCATTCAAAAATATTTCTTTTTACTAACATTTTCCTCTTATGCGAATTTCTCTTATTTTCCGATTATGTATCTGTTCACAGGTTGTAACGTTCGACTATTTTCTCGCTTTTCAATAATGTAACTGCTTATGGGATGTAATAGTTTAACTAGGACTTTTACTTTCCGCACTCCTATTATGTAACTGCCCCAAAGCCATGTAATAGCGTAGGACATTTTCTTTCCGCATTTTACTTTCCGCAGTTTATTTTCCGCACCCTATAAACTGCTAGTAACTAGGCGTGTATGGCAAGATAAAATCAACGTAGATCACTCAAAATTTCAAGATAACATATCTGAATTTGACACACTATTTTCACACATGCACCCCTTAAGGTAATTCTCTCTTGTTGCCTTTACAAATACAAGGTCAAGTCCCTCGAACGTAGAGGTATCCTAGCACCGTTGCCTTCAAAACAAATCATCATAGTCCCTTCGATACAAAGATCATAGACCCACGATGTCGCCTACGAATAAATGATCTTGACCCTCGATTGTTTCCTACGAAAAGTGATGATCGTCCCTTCGAATGTGCTAGGATACTTCCTACAAGTTGCTTTCTATGACCATCCGATGTCCCTTCGAATGTCCCTTTACATCCAACGAATGGGGTTACCTACCAACTAATGGTATGGATAACATTATTCTAAAGGAACGTAAAATAACACGAAAATGACTATTCTGAGTAGGTAATAAGACTTTTAGTTGCTTGCTCTATCAAAATACATTTCACACCTCACACTTTTTTTTCAAAGTTCAAACTCTTTTCAAAACAAAACATTTCCGAACACTTTGTATACATTCCTACATGAATCATTACAAAGTCAAAGCGAAATGCCTTTTCAAAACATTTTTTGTCAAACACACAGAAAACACTCTTTTTAAAAAATGATCTAAGAGCAACTAAGAGCCCGTAGATAACTACGGATGAAAAGGGGTGCTAATACCTTCCCTTTTCATAACCTTCTCCCTTACTCAGAATCTAACGAAGGTCTTTTCCTGTTCTTTTCACCTTCCCTTAATTGGATAAAAGAAAAGTCGGTGGCTACTCTTGCTATCCGCAACATTTGCGATACAAAAATCTCAAAGTCAGTTCACCGTATTACACTATGGCGTCAAGCAAGAGCCATTAACCATTGAAGACAGTATAATTGAAGCTACTAGTCCTGATGTCAACAATATTACCAGATCAAGCAAGGTAACCAGAACCAGATGAGTGTTTTCTCCAGATATCTCTCCTCCAAAAGACATTACTGCATCAGTCTGTATTCTTGCTGTTTAGTCAACTACAGAGGCCGAGGGAAAAGAAAAAGTAACTCAATCTGCTCAGACGGAAGTACCAAAGGAAGTTGCTGAAGATACCTCAAAGTAAGAGATGGAGGAAATCTTGAAGATTATTAAGAAAAACAATTACAATGTTGTGGAGCACTTGGGACAAACCCCATCCAAGATTTCGATGTTAGCACTGTTCTTGTGCTCTAAGGCTCATGCTAAAGCCTTGGTGAATTTTCTGAAGAATGCTCACATACCGCAAGACACTTCTACTGACCAATTTGAAAGTTGTATTGCTAACCTGACCACAGACAATTGCTTGGGATTTTCTGATGCTGATTTGACTACTGCCGAAAGAAAACATAACAAAGCCTTGCACATCTTTATGGAATGTAAACGCACTACGCTGTCTCATGTGTTGGTGGATAATGGCTCTGCTCTGAATGTACTACCAAAGAGTGCTCTCGACAGACTTGATGTTAAATAGGTGTGTTATACCCCAAAAATTTTCCTCCTATTTCTCAAGACAATCCACATCTACATACCCAAGAATTTCTTAAGGGTTGACCAAATGAACCCTCTCCTAAGCAAGCAACCCACAATTAGTGTTTTGGTTCTCTCAAGTCAAATATGAGTTCTAATGACTCAATTGGTCATCATAACTCCCCATACGTCTCAAGGGATCATCATGTCAAGTATCAAGCCTCACAACTCAAGTTTGCTCAGTCAATTGCCCAGATGGTTGAAAATCAGTTGTATTGGACAAAAAGTCAATTGTGGTCAACATATAGTCAAACTTCATCATTTTTAGTCAACATCAAGATTTTGAAGTCACATTAATCATTTGATCAAGGGTAAATCATGATTCATCAAGAAAACTCAAGATTTGATCAAAAATCAAAGTTTCCAAATTTGGGTTTTTTGGACAAAAGTCAACAGAACTTTGACCAGGCATAGCTTTCACATACCTTATCAAATTTTTTCCACCAAATCTCATTTTAAAGATTATTTTATTCTCTACAACTTCATGTCTCACAAGCTTTGGCCAGAAATACTTCATCTGAGAGTTATGGATCAAGACATTATAGGTCCTCCTAAAAGTCAACAAAAAGTCATCTTTTTGCAAAGAAGTGTACATGAGCATGGAAACTTAAATGAAGATGAAACCAAAAAGAGTGTTTAGAGGACATCTTGAGCTTTCTAAAAAGTCCAAGAACACTTCAAAATGTTAAAAATTGAAAGGAAAAAAAACAATTTGTGCAAGTTTGGCATTTTTGAAGAAGTCCATGAAGAGAAATACTTAGCAAATTCAATTTTTTCCAAATGGGCCAAAGTTTTTGTGATCCAAACTTGTTCTTGAGATTATCCATGACCTCCATGACCAATTGCACGCCTACTTTATTTTATTTTTATTTATTTTGGGTTTTATTAATTTAAATCCAATTTTAATTAAAATAAAATACCAAAAATCAAATCAATTGATGCAACGCTGGATATTTGTCATTCTTGAGGTCCAAGAAGGTCAAAATAGCTGTCAATTTCGAAATATATTGGATTGGCAAGGAATTGAATGAAGTTGAATCCAAAAAAGGCAATATTTGGTGCAATTCCAAATCAAATATTTTCTCATTGAAAGCATATATTTTCTTCACATCTCTTGACCTAATTTTCTTCTAATATATACACAAGATTGCCAGATGCCAAGGACACTTTTTTGTAGCCTCAAGAACCCTAGCCAAGTGTCAAAGTTTCGTGCCTTTCAAGCAACCTGCAGTCAAAGTTTTGCTTCAATTCAATCCAAACAAAGCATTCCATCATGTTCCTTGGTGTTCTCTGAAGTATTCCGACCACTTACAATCGATCCATACATCAAGAATTGCAAAAACGCGATTACGGTTTACCTCTTGTTTTTCAATTTCGATTTCACATATTCATGCATTGTTAATTGAATTTGATTATATATTTGTGTTTGTGTTGATGTTTTGATGCTTTCTGGGTTGTTTAATTGAAGTTTAGATGCAGGAGTTGTGAGTTTCCATGGTTAGGGTTCCAAGCATCAAATCAAGGCTTTTCGATTTAGAAAAATTGGACCAAACCAAGGACATATTCATGATCAGGAGCTTGATTGCAATCGAACCATGGTCTCACAATGGATTTATATTGCATATCCTTGATTTTTGAAAATTGCAGGTACTATAGTGATGGATGGAGCCGTGGGTATAGGTTTTAGAAACGAAACCTGTCTGTAGGTAAAAGTCTAAAAATTCAAACGGGGAAGATGACCCCCAGCGCGCACGTTTTTTCAATTTATAATTTTAAATTTTGCTTATATATTGATTTTGTTTCGTTTACTAACAAACGGGGAAGATGATCCATATATATTGATTTTGTTTCGTTTGCTAACAAACAATGTATTCTATAAAAATATATATTGATTTTGTTTCGTTGGCAAGGGAAGCGCGTGTGTGACCTTAGGGGCAGAGGTTTGATCCCTGGCTACCCCATATATTATTACCACTTTGCAAACTAACATATTTTCTATTTTCTTATTTATTTTTCTTTTCAATTTCTTTTTTAATTTAATTTTCTTTTAAATATTTTTATAGAATACAACAAAAACCCAAAAAATATTTTCTTTTTACAAATAGGTCAGAAAAATCTTTATTTTTTTTATCATTAAAAATTTTCCTTTTCCTTTTATTTTAATTAATTGCTTAATTAACCATAAAATTAGACTTTAATTATTTTTCTCAAATAAAATTGATCCACAAAATTCCAAAAAAAATGTTTTCTTTCTTGTAATTAGGTTTACTAACCCTAAAAACATTTTTACTAATTTCTAAAACATTTTCACTAACATTTTTTCTTATTATTCTGATTATTTATTTACAATTCGTATTTAAATTCTAGAAAACGATGTATAGGTCGCAAGGTTTATTCTATAATAGCGTAGATTTAAACTTTCTGCCTTTACTTTCCGCACCTATATTATGTACCTACCCAAAAGCCATGTAATAGCATAGGACATTTACTTTACGCACTTTTACATTTTGTACTTTACTTTTCTGTACATATTAACTGCTTAATTGTATAGTAACTAGCGTTTGTATGGCAATATAAAATCAACCCTTAGATCACCCTAATTCAAGACTAAAATATATGAACTTAACACACTCTTTCACACTTGCACCCCCCTTATGGTATCCTCTCTTGTTGACTTTCAAATACAATGGTCATGTCCCTCGAACGTAGGGGTACCATTAGCAAAGACGCTTACGAATAACATCATCATAGTCCCTCGATGACCCTCAATGTTGCCTATGAATATATGATCTCGTACCTCGGATGTTGCCTATGAATAAGTGATGATCGTCCCTTCAAATTGCTAAGGTATACCTGCATGTTGCCTTCTATGACCATACGATGACCCTACGATTGTCCCTTCACATCCAAACAAATAAAGTTACCTACCAACTAATGGTTTGGATAGCCTTAATCTAAAGGAGAAGGAAGATAACATGAAAACAACCATTCTGAGTACGTAAATAAGACTCTATTGCTTGCTCCATTCAAAATGCTTTTCACACCTCACACTTTTCAAAACTTTTCAAAAAAAATACTTTGTATACATTCCCGCGAGAATCATTACAAAGTTAAACATTTTCCAAACAAACATTTCCGAACACTTAATATACATTCCAACGAGAATGATTACGAAGTCAAAACGAAATGTCTTTTCAAATACTTTTCAAACTACACAAACACGGAAAGAAATTTTTTCAAATTGAGCTAAGCAACTAAGAGCCCGTAGATAACTACAGATGGAAAGGGTGCTAATACCTTCCCTTTTCATAATTGCCTCCCGTACTCAAAATCTAACGAAGGTATTTTCCTATTCTTTTTACCTTCCCTATATTGGATAAAATAAAATTTGGTGGCGACTCTTGCTATCCGCATCATTTGTGATAAAACGCAAAACAAACAAGTCAGTTCTCCCACCGTGTTACAAAATTGGCGACTCTGCCGGAGAGACTACGTAAAGAGAGGCTACCTTAGGGCTATAAGATCACTTTATTGCTTTCTGTTTTCTTTGTCTGATTTATTTTTAAAGGATGCTTGGGTATTATATCTATGGGGGATCCTACACCTGGATCCAAGTTTCATTAGATAAGTAGCAATAGATCTTCGCAACTATCCGGCGTAGCCGAAACATTTAAAATGATGGCTACGGCTAGTGCGACACTTTGGATGTCCTGACCAAAGCTCATTTTAAAAGGAATTCAATTCTCTACAACTTTGTCTCTCACAAGCCTTGCCCAAAAATGCTTCATTTGAAATATATGGTTCAAGACATTATAGATCCTTCTAAAAGTCAACAAAAAGTCATCTTTATCCAAAGAAGTGCACATGAGTATGGAAGCTTCAATGAAAATGAAACCAAAAGGAGAATTTACAGGACATCTTAAGATTTCTAAAAAAGTCCAAGAACACTTTCAAATGATAAAAATTGAGCAAGTTATGACTTGAGCAAAAATGGAAATTTTGAAGAGATGCACAAAATGTCAAGTGAGCAATTTTGACTTTTTGAGTTAATGGGCCTAATTTTTGAGGTGTGAACGTGAATATAATATATTAGAGGACCTTTAAGCCCATCAGCGCATGGCCATGATATTTTATTTCATTTATTTTTTATTTTTATTCATTTAAATTCAAAATAAATCAAATAAAATATCAATTAAATGGTATAAGGCGCATGAATTTTGTTTTCAATTAGAAATCAATCAAATATTCAGCCTTGGGCATCAAGCAAATCATTTGAACTTGATTGGCACATGATTGAATCCAAATATAGCAAGATTTGGTGTTGATTTTCAATTAAATATTCTTGCATTCAAAGTTTGATTTTTGATAAAAATTGTTGACCTAAATCCATCTCCTATATATATACAAGGATGTAAGATGCCAAAGACACGAAACCCTAGCCTCAAGAACCCTAACCAAACTCCAAAAAACTTGAGAAAAAAGCAAATTCGGATTCCACTTTGCAGTCCAATTCAAGGAGTTTTGATCCCAAAGAGGTCCCAGGAAAATTTTCCAATCATCACACAAGCATGAAGCAAGCCAAATCGACCAGACAGAATCACGATTTGCTCAATATTTTTCAAAATCGATTTCAATGATTCATGCATGTTTAACATAATTTGATTGCATATTTGTGTTTGTAATGATGTTTGTATCATACCCCAAATTTTGACCTAAGATACCATTCTATATCACCACATATGCATAATTTTATCACTAACAATTCCAGCACAGGATAGATCATGTGTGTGCTCCTTGATCCAAATTAAGGTTTTTATCAAAATTTTCATCTGTTCAAGATATGATCAAATAGGGTTTGAGTTTCCACTCACCTAAATTAATCTATCTTCATCAATCATCAACATTTGATCTTCAAATTCCCATCATTTCCTCAAGATCTATCTTGAATCGACCAATTAGGGTTTTGATCGAGGATGGTGTATCATTGAATTTTTGCTCAATGAATGACCTAATTGCTTGGATATTGATCTTAAAATAATCAATGCAACATCTTGACCTATTTCTTGGTTCAAAAAATTTCAAATATTATGATTGATCATTAGAGAAATTTTGAATCATTTGATGAAAATTCAACTATTCAGAAAAGTCAAACTTTGACTTTTGGTCAACTTTTTGAAATCTAAAGTTTTTCAATCATGAAATCATTTCAAATTATCCATCATGATCATAAAAAATAAAAATGTGTGAAAAAGTCAACAAAAATTTAAGATTTGAAATTTTTCTAACACTTGAAAAATTTTAAAGTATCAAAAAACATGATTTTTCACCATTTTCATGGCCATTTTTGACCTAGATCCATTTTGATTCAAGAAAAACTCAAAACATGAAAGTTGTAGATATTATTCCAACCTTTCCAAAATGTCCAAGAACTTGGAATTTTTTTTTGTAGCTAGGGTTTTGAAATTGAAACATAATGGTCCATAACCATGATTTTAGGTCATTTTTCACCAAACTTTCAAGTCATTCTTGCAAATTCCCTTCTAGAAGCCTTGTCACCATTAACAGATAGGTTATAAATTACAAATATCTTATTGCAATGATTGAGAGAGGATTAGATCAAGTGAGATTTTTTAACCATGGTTAAAGAAAGTAACCATGTGCATTAAATGCAAAAATACCTTTCTTACCTTTTAAGGCAAGTTGCTAATTCTTTCAAGCCTATCCTTGCCTTGCTATTCAGAATTCTTGGCCTATAAATAGAGGTCATTTCTCACTTCAAAATCACACCAAGGCATCATAAGTAGGAGAATTTGCAAAACTCCAAGCCTTGCAATTTTTGAGCAATCTTAGGCTTCAAACACTTTCCAAACATCATTAGAATTTTTTTGGAATCCTTAAGCCATCCCAAAAAACCTCCAAACTTAGAAATCATATCCAAGCTCCATAAACTTGTAAATTGAGCCTTAAAACGTTTCACCTTTCAAGTCAAGGTCATGGGTTCAAACCTCCTTAGGACCAAAACAAATTTTTATCACTTGTTTTCTTCATCTTTTCAACAAACTTCAACATTTTCAAAAACCAATCAAAACTTCTCATTTTGAGATGATTTTTTGCACACTTGTCATTTAATACACCTATTTTATGATTATGTCAAAAAAAATCCAAAAATGTTTTATATTTGATATATTTTTATTAGGTCAAAAATGAGACGTTTTTAAGTATTTTAAATACTTTTCAAAAATGTTTTCTTTCCGATTTTTAAACCTAATCTTTTTCAAAGTCTTTTGTGAATATCTTTCACTTTTTAAAATAATTTCAAACCTTTCAAAAACATCTTAATTGACTTACGCACCTCTTTTCCATGATCAATTCGATTAACCTTTGAAAATACAAACCGAACTAAGTTTTTCCTCGAAATTCTTTCGAATTCAAAATCAAATTGATCATGGGCCTCCCTCACGGTGTAAGTCCCAAACCCTGTTATGTACATATTTAATTTCTTTGTACATATCCACCTTTTGTGTACATATTCAATCATCTTTGTAAATATTTAAGTACAATTAGCTCCGTTCTACTAATTTTATCCACTTGTTTATACACCGATTTCATTGGTATTATGAGGAGCATTATTCCCGGTGAAACTGCTCTTAAACCAATGGGCCTCCCTTAAGATGTAAGTCCCATTCCTTTGTATATATCCAATTATACTAGCTTATCCACTTGTTTATATATTTGCTTTCACACTACTTTGTATATATCCAAGTTACACTAGCTTTAATTGCTTGTTTTATATACTTGTTTATATATTTCCTTCATAAACTCTTGTGAATGAAAACACACACTTTGTCATATATATACTTGTTCATATACTTGTTCATATACTTGTTCATGTTTATTTATGTCATATCAACTAGTATAACAACTAGTTTCCCCTTAGCCTCCTCTTGGGCTTTGTACAAGATAACTCACCTGTTGAGTTAGCCTCCCCTTGGGCTTCATACAAAAGAACTCCCTTGTTGAGTTAGCCTCCTCTTGGGCTTCGTACAAAAGAACTCCCTCGTTGAGTTTAACCTTCTCTTGGGAATCATACAAGAAAGAGACCCAGAAATCTCTAACAACCTTCTATTGGGCTTCCAATACAAAGAATCACCCTCAATAGGATAAAACCCTAAGAGTATGATTTCCCGGTGAAATAACTCTTGAATCCTAAGAGGATGGTTTCTCGGTGAAATCACTCTTAAATCCAAGCCAGCCATACCCTATAGCCTTCTCTTGGGCTTCATACAAGGACCCTCAATGTCCCTCGGAATGCCTCCTCTTGGGCTTACAATACAAGGACCCACATGCTTCTTAAAATCATCCCTCTAATCAATAATCAATTTCTCCTAGAGATTTAGACATGTATCATCTCTATGGAAGAAGTATCTCATATATAGCATCACATACAAATCAAACTTTTTTCAAATCAAACAATTTTCAAATCACATTTTTTCAAACAAAACATCTTTAATTGTAAGTGGTAACGCTTGTACACTCAAGAAAAACGCCCAATGCTTACAATTAAAGATTCGAACATTTTTCAAATATCTTTCTTAAGTTGTAAGTGGTAACGCTTGTACACTCAAGCAAAATACCCAATGCTTACAATGAAAGATTTAATCAATCAACTTTCATAAATGTATGTGATGAAATATATTAGATACATTTTTCATTAAGATGAAATTTGTCTTTGTCTCTTAATAAAATCACCTTTGCTTCCACTAGCATATGAGTGGGAACTACGATTGCTCTGACTTTCTCAACATTCGTTTGAGAATATGTAGGCACAAGGTCTCACCCTTGGCGAGCATACTTCTTTCTCCCTCAAACCAAATAAACCTTAGCTCCCTTAGATCAAAGCTACAGATGCTCTGATTCCCACTAGGGGATATGTATGCAGAGGATCCCAATGATCTTTGCGAGCATAATAATAATAACAAAACTTAGGTTCCTGCCTAACCTACCTTTCTTAAATCTCAAAGGAGAAACTTTCCCGAAATAGCGTAGCAAATAAAACACACAAACATACAAAAATATGCATAAAAAAGTTCCTATAGAAAACTATAGATATATAGGGTGCTAATACCTTTCCTTTATATAACCAACCCCCTTACCATGGTCTCTCCCTAATGTGTTGCGTCTAGTTCACGCTAGTCGCATCGCATATCATATTTAGGGTATTTCAGCTTGGTGCTCGCGACATCTTTTAAAACAAAAAAATAAAAATAGTAAATCATTTTGAGCCTAAGATTCGAATTCCGATTCGATTCCCTCGTTCGTCACTTTTTACCGCGAACAATTTGCAAGCTATCTGGATCCTTTAATCTGAGTTTAAGTGTAGGAATCATGAGTTGCCATTTTTGGGGTTCCAAGCTGTGAATTAGGGTTTTCCAAAATAGGAAAAATTGGACCAAACGAGTGGTACCATCGTGCTCAGAAGGAGTTTTCCAATCGATCAATGGTTTCAACTTTGATTTATATTGCATATATTTGAATTTGAAAATTTGAAGGTGCTGTAGTGACGGACATGACTGTAGGTAAAGGCTTTAGCGACGAATTGACCGTCGGTAAAAGTCCCAGAAAAATTCAAATGAGCAAGACGACTTCCGCACGCATATCTGAATTCAAATATATTTTAAAATTTTACTTTATTATATTTTGTTTTATTTTTATTTTAAGACAACTAACATGTGCAGCTCAGATGGAAAAAGTGTGGAAACTCTCATCCAGGGGACCTGAGTTCGAATCCCAGCGCCTCCCACCTTATTTTTACCATTTTTCCACACTAACCCTTATTTTCTTATTTTTTCTTAATTTTCTTTTTTTATTTAATTTCTTTCAAATATTTTTTTTAAATACCACAAAAAATCATAAAAAATATTTTCTTTTTAGATTTAGGTCATAAAATTCCTAATTTAATTTGACACCAAAAACTTTTATTTTTCCTTTTATTTAAATTAATTGTTTAATTAACTATAAATTAAACTTTAATTATTTTCTTAAATAAAATTAATCTAAAAAAATACAAAAATATTTTTTCTTTCTAGTAATTAGGTTTTTTTTATTAATCTTAAACTTTTTACTAATTTTAAAACTTTTTCTACTAACACAAAAATCTTTTTCCTAACATTATTTCCTCTTATTTTGATTTAATCCTTCTTGTGATACTTTTCCGATTATGTATCTGCTTCCAAGCTGTAATAGCTAGGGTTAATTTCTCGCATATTTTTTATCATTATGTATCTGCTCACAATATGTAATAGCTTAATTAGGGTTTATTTTTCGCATTTACTTTCTGCACCTCTTACTATGTAAATTTCCCAAAGCCTTGTAATAGCGTAGGGTTTACTTATCCGCATTTACTTTTTGCACTCTAAAACTATATAAATTGCTTAGATGTATGGCTAATAGGATTGTATGGCAAGACATAAAATCAAATTTAGATCACTATAATTCCAAGATAAAATATCTGAATTGAACACACTCTTCACACTTGCACCCCCTAGGGTATTCTCTCTTGTTGCCTTCGGGTAAATGGTCATGTCCCTCGAACGTAGGGGTACCATTAGCAAAAGTACCTTAATTCAAAAATCATCACAAAGATCATAGTCCCTCGATGTTGCCTACGAATATATGATCTCGTCCATCGATTGTTGCCTACGAATAAGTGATGATCATCCCTACGAATTGCTAAGGTATCCTTATAATGTTTCCTTCAACGACCATACGATGACCCTATTCCTGCCCCTTCACATACAACGGATAGAGTTACCTACCAACTAATGGTATGGATAGCGTTGTCCTAAAGGAGAAGGAAAATAATAAGAACGACCTTCTTGAGTAGGTAATAAGACTTTAAATTGCTTGCTCCAATCAAAAATACTTTTCATACCTCACACTCTTTTCAAAATTACTTTAAAAAACACTTTGTATACATTCATACGAGAATCATTACAAAGGTTAAACTTTCTACTATCATTATGACAACCCAAACACCAAATAAAACCAAGAAATTTCAAGAAAAACACCCAAACTTTCACAACCCTAACTCATATACAATCCATCATCAATCTATTTATAGGATAGAAATTACCAAACCTCTTACCTCTTGTTCCTAGTAAGCTTGAACAACAAAGGATTCTTCCTTTTTCTCCTTGATTCTTCTTTAAAATCACAAAACCCTAGTTTGTTCTTGTTTTTCTCTTCTAGTTCCAAGACCACTCTTTTCTCTCTCTCACTCTATGTTATGTTTCTATTTCTTTTTCTGATAACTCTATGTTACTGATACACTACTATATGCCTTTGGTTTATTTTAATAAAACTAATGGGTGACACACTATTGTATCTAGTCTCGCCACTTAGTAATTCAAAACCCAAATAAACTAAATAAGCCCAATTAAATAATTACCGATCCGAAAAAATAATTACCGGACCAAATAAATAGATACCAAACCGAATAAAATAGTTACTGGTCCGAATAAAATATCGCCGAATATATTAATAAATATACCGATTAAAATATAATATTATCACGAAATAATTATTAACCGATAATTTTGAAAATAATAATGTAAATATAATATTTAATAAATCGGGGCGTTACACTCTACATTAATCACATTAGTCCCCGAGCAGTGATCCTATCATCTTCATCACATTAGTCCCCAAGCAATGATCCTATCAGCTTCAACTTCATCACGTTAGTCTCCGAGCGGTGACCCTCTATATTCATCACGTCAGTCCCCGAGCAGTGATCCTATCAAACTTATCTACATTCTTAAGTCATCACGTTAGTCCCCGAGCGGTGATCCTCTATATTCATCATGTCAGTCCCCGAGCAGTGATCCTATCAGACTTATATACATTCTCAATTCATTACGTTACATTGGTCCCCGAGAAGTAACGCATCAACCAATTACATCAGTCTCCAAGCAGTAACAGGTTATTCCATACCACATCGTCCCCCAACAAGGTCTATACACAAGATATTCATCCTCAGCTGAGTATCTCTCAATGATTATCATTCCCCCAACAGCAGCAATATCCAGACTCGAAACTTGGTCAGATAGTGCATCGGAGGAATCTAAATCTCCTTTATCCCTAGTTAGGGTTTTCAACAACTTCATCCCCAAGCAGAAATCGAAGATCTCCAGCAAAACGCTCTTGTCTTCTTCAAGATGGATATGTTTTGAAATACAACATCTACCTTCATACATTACCCATAAAAATCAAAATGTATGCATATATCATTCACGAACATTGTCATATAGTCGCATGCATCATAATCTGCATAAAGCTAACCATATCCTCTCAAGATTTATTTCCCCAGCAGGTAAAATCTATTTTCAAAAACAGAAGGTCAAAGATTAATACCCGAAACAAGAAGGGAGAACTATCTGAACGACCATGCAAATTATTTCCAATCAATAGGTCAAAGATTAACACCCGAAACAAGACGGGGAAACTATCAAAGACGACCAACCTGGTATGAACTCCCGAAACCATACGGGTTTACCAATAAATAACAGACCATGGATTGATACCCGAAACAAGACGGGAAAACTATCTACATACTGACAACCATTCATCTCAGAAATATCCAAGACAAAGGTTTATTCTGACTCTCTCTTATTATCAACCGCCCCGGATGGCATCTTTAAGCCCATATCCGACTACACATCTTCATCTCTCTGGATGGCATCTTTAAGCCCATCTCCGATATTTTTCTCATCCAAAAGACGAACCCAGAGTCTAGTGTACGACTCACTCCCCAGCATTAGCTTCTCCAAATGGCATCTATAATCCAATTCCAGCATATTATCAATTGACGATCCCATTCCATACAACAGCAAGTGCAAATTTTTAGGTGTACTTGAGTGTTCAATCATCCTCTACCTTCAGGTCACGAAAGGAAAGCATACCAATCTAACCCTTCCGGTACAAGAAGATTGAACAGGGGCAACTATCATACCCCAAAATTTTCCCTCCTACTTTTCAAAACAATTCACAACTCCATACTCAAAGATTTCACAAGGGTTAACCAGACAAACCCTCTCTTAAGCAATCGATCCAAACTAGGGTTTTGCTCCTCTCAAGTCAAAATGGATTTCCAATGTTTTAAGTGGTCATCATACCTCATCATATGCTTCAAGGGATCACCATGTCAAGTTTCATGCCTTACAAGTCAAATTTGCCCATCTAATTGCTCAGATGGTTGAAAATCAATTGTATTGGACAGAAAGTCAATTGTGGTCAACATATAGTCAAACTTCATAATTTTTGGTCAACATAAATATTTTGAACATTCATCATTATATCAAGGGTTGATCATGATTCCTCAAGAAAAGTCAAGATTTGATCAAAAGTCAAAGTTTCTAAATTAGGGTTTTTCAAACAAAAGTCAACAGAACTTTGACCAAGCATAACTTTCACATACTTTATCATAAATTTTTCCACCAAATTTCATTCTGAAGAGAATTCAATTCTCTACAACTTCATGTTTCACCAGCTTTGGCCAAAAATGCTTCATTTGGAAGTTATGGATCAAAACATTACAGGTCCTTTTAAAAGTCAACAAAAAGTCATATTTTTGCAAAGAAGTGTTCATGAACATGGAAACTTCAAGGAAGATGAAACCAAAATGAATCTTTATAGGACATGTTGAGCTTTCTAAAAAGTCCAAGAACACCCAAAAATGTTGAAAATTGAGCAAGATACAAATTGTGCAAGTTTGACATTTTTGAGGAGGTGCATGAAGAGAAATACTTGAAAAAATCAAATTTTTTCTAAATGGGCCTAACTTTTCTTAGTTCAAACTTGTTTCTTATCTGAATTATGACCTCCAAGCCCAAGGCTACGCTTTTTATCTTTTATTTTTATTTATTTTGGATTTTTATTCATTTAAAACCAATTTAATTAAAATAAAAGATATAAAATCAAAACATTAAGTGCAAGGTTGATTTTTTTTATCATTCTTGAGGTCCAAGTGTTCGCGTTAAAAGGTGACGCGCTAGAGGGATGCGAACGTGAGTTCGGATTCTCTGGCTCGAAACGATTTAATCTTTTGATTGGTTTATAAAGATGTCGCGAGCATCAAGCTTTATTATTTTCAACACAAGAAAGATGATTTAATGATTATGAAAAAGGGGAAAGCTGAAATACCCTCAATTGATATTGGTATGCGTAACGACTAGCGCAAACTAGACACAATGAATTGGGGAGATTCTGAGTAAGGGGGATTGTTATATGAAGGGAATAGATAGAGCACCCTAAATATATATAGTTATCTATAGCTTTATATATGAATATATTTGATATGTTTGTGTGTTTTAATTGCTATTTCTATGATTGGGAAAGTTTCTCCTTTGGGATTTTAAGAAAGACAGATTATGTGGGATTCTAGTGTTTGTTATTATTATGCTCGCAAAGATCTGTGGGAATCAGAGCATTTGTAGCTCGGATCTACAGGGTTCTGTGGTTTGTTTGGTCTAAGGGAGATAGAAATTTGCTCGGCAAGGATGAGACCTTGTTCCTACGTATTCTCAAAAGGATGTTGAGAAAGTCAGAGCAATCGTAGTTCCCACCTATGCTAGTGGAAGCAACGGGATGTTAGTAAGAGATAGACAAATGTCATCTTAATGAAAAATGTATCTAATTTATTTCATCACATACATTTTTGAAAAGTTTGACTGTTTGAAATCTTTCATCGTAAGTATTAGGTGTTTTGCTTGAGTGTACAAGCGTTACCACTTACATGTTTAAGAAAGATGTTTGAAAAAAGATGATTGAATCTTTTAACTGTAAGCATTGGGTGTTTTGCTTGAGTATACAAGCGTTACCACTTACTGTTAAGAGATGTTTTTGTTTGAAAAGAGTTTGAAAAGTTTTTTGAAAAGTTTTTTGAAAAGTTTTGACTGTATGTGATGTAATAGATAAGATACTTTTTCCATAGAGATGATAGATGTCTAAATCTCAAGGAGAAATTGATTGGATTAAAGGGATGCTTTTAAGAAGCCCGTGGGTCCTTGTATTGTTAGCCCAAGAGGAGGCATTCCGGGGTCATCGAGGGTCCTTGTATGAAGCTCAAGAGGAAGCTATAGGGTATGGCTGGCTTTGTGTTAAAAGGGATTTCACCGAGAAACCATCCTTTTTTGAATAATAGCAATTTCACCGGGAAATTTTACTGGGATTTGAAAGTGATTTCACCGGGAAACCATCCTTTCAGGGTTCTATCTTAGCGCGGGTGATTCTTTGTATTGGAAGCCCAATAGGAGGCTGTTAAGAGACTTCCTATCTCTTTCATTGTATGATGCCCAAGAGAAGGCTAAACTCAATGAGGAGTTCTTTTGAACGAAGCCCAAGAGGAGGCTGACTCAACAGGGGAGTGTTGTCTTATATGAAGCCTAAGCGGAGGCTAAACTCTGTGGGGAGAGTTTCTTTGTACAAAGCCCAAGAGAAAGCTAAACTCAACTGGGAATGAGTTGTCTTGTATAAAGCCCAAGCGGAGGCTAACTCATGCTGGTGATGAATTATCTTGTATGAAGCCCAAGCGGAGGCTATACTGTGGGGAACCTATTGATTAGTCTAATTGTTATGTTATAATTAGACAGTTTGTATAAACAGGTGTGTGTGTGTGTGTGATATGTATTCACAGGAGTTTATGAAGGAAATATAATTAATGCAATGATGTTTATTTACAGAAGTTTATGAAATATAAACAAGTGTCTGTGAAACGAACGTTTAAAACGAGCGTAACTTGATTATTTACAAGTTTGAACTGTGTACAAGGAAGTGAATATGTACACGAACGAGTATTTATATACAGACAAAGATGGATGTACATAGTAGGGTTGGGACTTACACCATAAGGGAGGCCCATTGGTTTGAAAGCAGTTTCACAGGGAATAATGCTCCTTTCAATACCAATGGTATTCAGCGTATATACAGACGAAACAGAAACGACTAATCAAAGTTTATCTGTAAAAGGTATCTGTATTATGTACAGATAAAAGTTTTTTGTATGAAAAGAATTTGATATGTACAAGAAAAAGATATATGTACATAGAGAATGTTGATTTGTGTATACACAAGTGAAATGAAAAACAAACGAACGAAGTTTGTCTGTACTTGAGTATAAAAGGTATCTGTGTTATGTACAGATAAAAAATTTGTATGTGTTTTGAAAGAATTTGTTATGTACAAAGAAATATTATGTACACAAAAGAATTTTATGGGTCTTACACCTTGAGGGAGACCCATTGGTTTGAAAGCAGTTTCACAGGGAATAATGCTCCTTTCAATACCAATGGTGTCGGTGTATAAACAAACGAATGAAAACAAACGAACGAAATTTGTTTATGTTTGAATATTGACAATGATGATTTGAGTATGTACAAGTAAAACTAAATATGTACATAAAAGGGTTGGGACTTACACCGTAAAGGTGGCCCATTATCGATTGAGAAATTCGAGAGAAAGCGAATTTGATTTTATCATTTAAGTCGGATCGATCGTGGTAAAAGATGTAAGTTTTGATGAAATGTTTTGAAAAATGATTTGAAAATGTTTTGAAAAATGATTTGAAATGTGAGGTTCACTTATGAAAAGTTTTCAAAAAAATCGGAAGTCGAAAACTTGAAAATTTCACCTTAAAAGGAGGTTTGAAAAAGTGCTCAGAACGTCGTTTTCGGCTTGATTAAAATATGATCAGATGAAAGTTTTTTCTGAAAATTTTTGCACTATCATAAAATAGATGTATTTATTGACAAGTGTTCAAAAAATCACCTTAAAATAATGAGTTTTGATTGGTCAAAAAAATTGTGAAAGTTTTATGAAAAAAAAACATGAAAAATTGGAAAGTTATAAAAAAGAATGGTCCTGATGGGAGTTGAACCCATGACCAAAGGGTGACACACGTGGCAGAGAAACTTAAGAGCAAACAGGCTACCACTGAGCCAAACGCGTTTGGTTGTTTAGTGGACTAGAACACGTGTTGATATGAGATTGGAATTTTTGAATTTGAAAAAAGATCAAGAACACGCGCGCACCTGTTCTTCATGTTTTGATTTTCAGAAATCATGATCCAAGCTACCATCTTCGTTTCTCAATGAAAATCAATGATATAAAAATGAAACTTGCTCGATTTTTCATCACAAACACGATGGTACTTGTTAATTTCATTTATATTCAGTCTAACTCAATTGGATTTCTGGAAAATGCTAAGAACCCTAAAACTGATTTTTCAAATTAAATGATGTATGTTTAATGATTCTTTGATTTTATTGAGGGTTATTGATCGTTATGAGTGTAAAGAGATCGCCAAGAGTTTTTTCAAAAAGAATCAAAGAGAATGGATATCACAGTTCGTGTTCATACCTGGTAAAGTGAGAATCGAAGAAGGTCTTAGAGCGTTTCCAGAACGGATTTCTTGATCATTTGAGCTTCATCGGCATGTATGGAAGCTATGTGGATAGTCTGCACTCCTTGAATCCTTCCCAATCAATCCAGCCAAGTCCACCTGCACAGTTCAAAAATGGAAGCTCGATTTTGATGTAAATCGTGTTACAGTTAGCTGTTGATGGCCTGGATCATATACATGAGGTATAGTGATGATGTTTGAATGATTAGAACACAGTTTGATCAAGCCAAGCTATGGATTCAATTGCTTAGGCAGTTTTGCAAGTTTATGAGCATGAAAGATGAAAACTGATTTTTGCTTGTTCTTGCTATGATCTTAAGTTCTAAACAAGTTTTATATCAATAGTGAAGCATGTTTGACACCAAATTTTAACATGTTTTCAACTGTTTTTCAAAAATGCAAGAATTCTCCAATTTGCACTATGTTTTGTAAATTTTGAGAAAGTGGAGAGAAAGCATGAATTTGTGATGCTTTGGTGTGATTTTGGACTTGAATTTGTGAGCTATTTATAGGCAACAAGTTCTGAAATGTTAGGCAAAGAGGTACAAGCTTTTGGAAAATCAAGGATAGCTTAAGGGGTAAGAAAGACTTTTGCCAAAAAAGGAAACTTCCTTTTTTCACCATGTGCTCATTTTTACAATTTGATCCAATCCTCTCAATTATTACCTCTAACTGATATTTATCAGTTCAATCATCCATTTGGCAAGGTTAGATTGCTTCTAAATGAAGAAAACACAAAATGACCTATAACTTGAAGTTTTGAATTTTGAAAGTCAAGTTTCATGGAGCCTTATGTTTCAATTTCAAAAGTATGGCTAGACTCCATAGATTTGAGAGTTCTTGGACATTTTGGAAAGCTTGTTTCACAAGTTACAACTTTCATGTTTTGAGTTTTTTCCAATTCAAAATGGAACTAGGAGAAAAAATGGCATGAAGTTTGAAAAAAATAAGAAATTTCAACACTTAGAAAATTTTCTAAGTATGAAAACTTTTGACTTTTTGTTGACTTTTCCAAATCCTCTGATTTTTTATGATCATTATGGATCATTTGAAGTATTTTGATGATGGAAAAAGTTTTGTTTTGAAAAAATTGACCAAAAGTCAAAGTTTGACTTTTCTGCGTGATGAAAATTCATCGATGTTTCGAAATTGATCGATAAAGTCTGTGAACTTCTGTGATGTTTTGAATCCAGAAATTAGGTCAAGATGTTGTATCTAAGATATAATGACCAATCTCTATCCAAAAAAGTCATTTCTTGTTCAAAAAGTCAGAGAATACCCATGCCCGATCAAAACCCTAATTGGTCGATCCTTGATTGATCTGTGAGAGAAATGGATGTCTGATGATCAGAGGTTGATGATTTGATCAAGATAGATCAAATGAGGTGAGAAAAACTCAAACCCTAATTGATTGTCTCTTGAATCAGATGAAAATCTGATGAAACCCTAATTTTGACCTGTGACTGCTACACCCGATTAATACTGTCTGAACTGTTAGTTATGCAATGATGCGAATGTAAGGCGGTATCTTAGGTCAAAAATTGGGGTATGACACCAAGCAAGCCATATAAGCTGATATTTTCGAAATTATTGAGATTGGCAAGAGAATTGTTTAAAATTGGTTCAAAAAAGGCAATATTTGGTTTCTTTCCAAATCAAATATTTTCTCATTGATTGGCATATAATTTCTTCATGATTCTTGACCTAATGCCATCCATTATATATATACACTGATCCCAGATGCCTAGAGGACGAAAATTCATGCCCAAGGAACCCTAACCTAGCTTCAAAAATCTGTGGCCTTCAAGCAATTGGAAGCCAAAGTTTTGCTCCGATTCAAGCCATTCTAAGCCTTGCAACACGTTCTTGGTGTTCCTATGATCGATTCCTGATATTCACAAGCCATCAAAACACGCAGAATCCAAAAATCTAATTCACGGTTTGCACATTTTTCTCTCAAATTATATTCTATGCATACATGCACTTTTAATATGATTCGATTGCATATCTGTGTTTAGGATGATATTTCGAAGCTATTTGAATCGTTCAATTGAGTTTTAAGTGCAGGAATACAGTGATGCCATTGTTAGGGTTTCAAAGATCTAATTTGAGATCCTTTAATTTAGCCAAAATTGGACGAAACTGAGGGCATGGTCGTGTTCAGAGGATCGATTCCAATCGATCCATGGTCTCCTCATGAATTTATATTGTGAATTGCTTGATTTATGATTTTACAGGTGCTATAGTGACGCATGAAACCGTTGGTAAAGGTTTTAGATGCGACCTATAACCATAGCTAAAAACCTTGGATATTTCAAATGAGGAAGAAGACCCTTGGCGCGTTTTTTTGTTTTGAATTGATTTTCAGAAATAATTATCACTTATAATCTATTTATTCATGTAGCTAACACAAAAGCAGGTTGGCTCAGTTGGCAAGGCAGCGCGCGTATAACCCAGAGGACCAGGGTTTGATCCCTGGCTCCTCACAATATTTTTGATCCTTTTCCAAAACTAACTTTTTTCACTATTTTCAATTTCTTTTCTTAATTTATTTTCTTTTCAAACATTTTTCTAAAATACTACAAAAATCATAAAAAGTATTTTCTTTTTGCATTTAGGTCAGAAAAATGTTTATTTAATTTTTAACATAAAAAATAATATTTTTCATATTTTAATTAATTGTTAATTAACCATTAAATTAACCTTTAATCATTTTCCCCCATTAAAACTAATTCAAAAAATTCCCAAAATATTTTCTTCTCTAGTAATTAGGATTACTAACCTAAAACTTTTTTTCTACTAATTTTCAAAACATTTTACTAACATTTTCTTATTATTCTGATTATCTATTTCTTATTTCGCATTTACAATTCTAGAAAGGTTGTATAGGTGGCAAATTTTTATCATGTAATAGCGTAGATTTACATTTTCTGTCTTTACTTTCCGCACTCCTATTTTGTATCTGCCCCAAAGCCATGTAATAGCGTAGGATTTACTTTCCGCACTTTACTTTCCGCATTTTAATTTTCGTACATATTTAACTGCTAGTAATTAGGCGTGTATGGTAGAATTAAAAACAACATATATCACTTCTAAATACAAGATAAATATCTGAATACAAACACTCTCTTCACACTTGCACTCACTCACACCTTAGGGTATCCTCTCTTGTTTCCTTTCGAATACATGGTCATGTCCCTCGAACGTAGAGTTATCTTAGCACAGTTGCCTACAAACAACATCATCACAGTCCCTTCGAATCAAAGATCATAGTCCATCAATGACCCTCGATTGTTGCCTACGAATACATGATCTCGTCCCTCGGTTGTTGCCTACGAAAAGTGATGATCGTCCCTACGAATATGCTAAGGTATTCTTACATGTTGCCTTCTATGACCATATGATGACCCTTCGAACGTCCCTTTACATCCAACGGATATAGTTACCTACCAACTAATGGTATGGATAGCGCTACCCTAAAAGAAAGCAAAATAACATGGAAACGACCATTCTAAGTAGGTAATAAGACTCTTTTGCTTGCTCCAATCAATTCAAAAATACTTTTCACACCTCACACTATTTTCAAAAACTTTTCAAACACTTTGTATACATTCCAGCGTGAATCATTACAAAGTTAAGCACTTTTCCAAAACAAAACATTTCCAAACACTTCGTATACATTTCAGCGAGAATCGTTACGAAGTCCAAGAGAAATGTCTTTTCAAACACCCACACAGAAAGCAATTTATAAAGTGAATTAAGCAATTAAGAGCCCGTAGATAACTACGGATGGAAAGGGTTCTAATACCTTCCCTTTTCATAACTTCCTCCCTTAGTCAGAATCTAACGAAGGTCTTTTCCTATTCTTTTCGCCTTCCCTTAATTGGATAAAAGAAAAGTCGGTGGAGACTCTTGCTATCTGCAACATTTGCGATAAAACGCAAAACAAACAAATCAGTTCTTCCACCGTATCCCATAGGCAAAATAAAGAGTTGATAGGGATATTTAAAGATAATGTTGTGTTAGAAGATGTTGCTTGTTATTGCAGTCCAACCTGAGCCATCAGATTTGTAAAGAGTGGTTTAAGAAATTCTTGTATAGAATCCATAAATTGTTGATTATCCCAATTGATTTTCTTTATTTGGCCTTATTTCATGAAACCTTTTATCAATTTGATGACGTGTGTGTGGTTGGTTGCATCTTCAATATGGTTGTGAGCAGATTGAATTGTATCATCTAATTAGTTCTAAAAAGAAGGGTTGGTAGACTTAGAGGTATTGATTCAAGAAATTAAAGCACTAAATGATTGATTAATGCTAGGTCTAAAATTTAGATATAGGATGCAAAGGAAACACAAACACAATTTGAAGTGAACATTACATTATTAAATAGTTAAGGTTTGCTATGAATAATGGGCCATGAGCCTCTTTTGAAAAACATTACTAAATAACATTAAAAATGCTAAGGTTGAGAACAATACTAATTACACCCTTTTCATTGATCTTCTTAATTATCACATTAACATTAATTTCATGGCACTCAAGTGAAGGAGAATACTGCAAGATATTAATCTGAGATGAGTTCTTGGGCAGCAAAACCTTATGATGAGATGAGTTCTGTTGAATAGTATCATTATCCCAATGTTAGGGCAAATAAGATTAGATAACACCAATTCCCTCATGCTTTTCCCAATTTCACTAGCAGCAATCCCAAAGATAAGACTCCAATTTCTTAACACCTTAGTAACTCAAGCAGAAGAAAAATTCAAATACTGGATTCAACTATGAAACCCAATACTGAAAACTTTTGTCCAAATTTCTTCTCCATCTCATATACAATGCATGTTGGTTTCTGGATCAACCTTCTAGGGTATTAACTATTAAGTATTAACTTTTATATCTGGACATGACAGAAAACCTGCTAGGCCGCGGCCGAAAATCAAAGCGCCGGCGTTGTTTATGTGACGAACATCTAATCGGAGCCACCAGCGCTCTCCTAACATGCTCTTCTTCAATGCCACGGATTCTCACCAGCGAGTTCGTCATGGCCGATCTCCGCGTGTTAAGACTTTTTGGCGAATGAGCCATACCCGGGCCTGAGTTCTTGTGGAAACTACACCGGAATGAGCCAGGGTGCGTTGTCGGCGAGCACATACATGTACGTTTCTTCCGGTGACTAATCCGTTTGACTGCCTCTGCAGGGATGAAATTTTTGGATGAAATGCAACTGCTGACGGAGGAAGATGAGGCTTTGAGATTGACATATGTAGGGGAGGTGGAGCCAACAGGTCTGTTTGATTTTGTAAACGATGCAGACATTTTAGGGAGAGAATGGTTTTTTGTTTTTCAAAAGAGGATTTACCGTTTGGTTTGGCGCAAACATATGTATATAGAGAAACGAAATTGCTTGTTACAGCGAATGTACAAAAATTCATCTATATCCGACAGGTGTGCCTTATGTATGTTCAGGATTTCCTTTGAATTACTGTTGGGTCCTCCTTCCTTGGAATTTCTGTTGGGTCCTTCCTTTAATTTGTTGCAACAATAACTAACATTTGGTTATTCAATATGGAAAAAAATAATATAACTACATTATCTTCTATTTTATTTTAAGATTACATTATCTTTTTTTAAAATTAAACTATTATATTTCTTTTTAATATCTTATATTTCTTTTTAATATCTTCTATTTTATCTTAATAACTATTAATCTAATAGAATTAATTATTAGAATTAATAGAAATAATAGAATTAGAAATTTGTTACTAATAAGTTGATTGTTATTCAAATAATTTAAATAAAACAGTTAGTAGAGATATGATAAGAGCAATGTGATAATTTTATTGGAATAAGTGAGAATAGAAAAGGGAAATCAATATTAGGGGTCATAAGGGTAGATATGACTATAAGGTGAAATAAGAATTATAATCCTCATTAGTTGCATCATAAAAAAATGAAAAGTAGAAGAGAAAGAGAAGAGAAGGAGAAAAGGCAAGAGAATTAGGGCAAGAAGAGGAAGAACTTTATTGTTACAGGTCTTAGAGAAACCTTCAATCCAAGGTAAAGGTGGAGTTCCAATTTTCTAAAGGGTAGTATAATCTTAGGTATGTGGGTTTTGTTGTATGGTTGTTTTGTGTGATAGTGTTGAGTGGTGAATTGATTCTATGGTGATTTGTGAATTGATGAAATTGGTGTAACATGGTGATTTGAATTGTTGTGTATAATGTGGGTTAATGATTTCATGAATTAACATGTTTTGATGCATGGGAAAAATTGATTTTTTGGGTGAAAATAGGGCAATCCCGTAGCGGAAGAAAATTCTGGTTTTTAGCTCTATAACAGTGAAGTAACTGGTTACTTCATGATGGTAACTGGATACCTCAAAAAAATTGGGGATTTTGGCTCTGTAACAGTGAAGTAACCGGTTACTTTAGGATGGTAACCGCTCACCTCAAATTTTTTTTGGGATTTTAGTTACTAGTTCAGTGGAGTAACCGGTTACCATTCTGAAGTAACCGGTTACCTCGATCAAAATTTGTTGTTATTGGTTACTGTTTCAATGGAGTAACCGGTTATCATTCTGAAGTAACCGGTTACATCAGGCAAAATTTGCATAATAGAAGCGTATCAGGGTTGAAGTAACCGGTTATAATCCTGAGGTAACCCGTTACTTCACTGAAGCTGACAATTTTTTCAAAACATTAAAAATCCATTACTTTGCACTAAGGTGTCCATTTGACGCACCGTTCGAATCACTGTAAAGTTGAGAACTTTGTCTATTATGTAAAAATGGATTCCAACACAGTAATTAATTATTTTATGAAGTTAACCTCATTTGCAAAAATTCTTAATTGTGTGTTATAAAGAATTGTGTGGAAATTGGTGATCGTGTTGCGTTGTATTGTTGTTGTTGGTTTACAGCAGGTGGCTGGAAACGGTAAGACATTGATGATGATTGAAATCAATATATTATGTTGTTGAGTTGCATGATTATGTCTCATGCATCCATATTGCATTGTTGTTGTTGTTGTTGTTGGCTCAAATGCTAGATGGAATGGATACGAGCAAGGTGAATACATTTATTCCCTTTTGTTGATGGCTTTAATCCTAGATGGAGTGGATTAGTAGTTAGGTGAGCTAATTGTTCACGAAAATGGTGACCCCGGTCCTAGATGGAGTGGATTCGGTGGAAATCTCGGTACCGCATGCATTGTGTCTAGGTTGAGTCGCATTCCATAATTGTTATTGATGTTTATTGTGAATTGTTATATTGTACGATTTATGAAAATTGTGTTGGGGTGATGAAATGCTTGAACACTGATAATTATGCATGATAATTTTGTATATCTTTGATTATATTGTTCTTTATATTGTTGTGATATCTCACCCCTTCTGTTGTTATGTTGCCTTTACATGGGTAACATACAGATACTCAGGAGTAGCTCGAGTAGAAGGAGTCGAAGAGGTTGCGCTTCTTTTTAGTTCGATTCGGCGTTATGCTCTGATACGTAACACTCAGGTCGGGGATAAACGTTTGAATGTTTATTTTGATTTGGTTTTTTGTTGTTGATTTCGATTGGAGTAGTTTGGATTCCAGAATAATTAATTGAAGTTGTTTTGTTGAGGATTGAAATATTTTCGCTATTTCAATAAATTTTTTGATTCAAACTATGTTACTTTTATTCTAATCATGTGTTATGTATCTAGTTGAATGAGTTGTATGGATTTTGAAGCATGTGACATCCTGATTTATGTTGTTTAAAATTTTAAATTTACTCTAATTTTTGTATAATTCTACAACGAGGAAGTTAAGGTGTTAAAATTGGTATTAGAGCAGGTTCGTCCGTCCGGCCAGGTTATTGAGTCTATAGTGTGACAATGGAATATTGTCGTTGTGTAGTTCCTACACACGCAACATGTGTGTGAAACACTATTGGTGCTTTCTTGTTGTTTTAATCACTTGTTTGTAGGAGTGGGATTGAAACAAGTGGGGGAGAAGCTCGTGCTTCTATGAGATGGCTTAGGTGTGAACAGTTGATTCAATGTGCTGTGAATTAAAGGAGTAAAAATGTTGGTGAAGCTGTGTTGTTTCTCGAATTCAGAAGGAGGCAAGGATTCAGGATTTAAGCTTAACGGTCAGATGAAGCGTTCTTGAGGAGGAGGCAGAATTCTTGTCCTTTAAACAACTAAAGAAGTGGATGAAGGATGAAGCTCTGGTATTCTCATTACTAGCATCCTTTTCTATTGAGAATCAAGCAGTGATTGATGAATTGTAGGTAGTATGTGAATTTCCTGAAGTTTTTCCAGATGATATTCCTGACGAACTGCCAGAAAGAGAAGAAGTTGTACGCGAAGCTATCGAAGTGTGAATTATGGTTAACGAAGGTTAGTTTCCTTGGCCAGGTTATTTCCAGTGATGGAATTGCTGTAGATCCATCCAAAGTATATGCATTGTTGTAATGGGAAGCTCCGAAGACAGTAACTAAGGTTAGAAGTTTTCTAGGTTTGGCTGGCTGCTATAGAAGGTTTATTGAAGGCTTTTTTAATGTTGTTGGGAGCATTTTAAATTTATTAATTTTTTGGTGAATTATTAAATTTAGAATTAATTATTAGAATTAATAGAAATAATAGAATTAGAAATTTTTTACTAATAAGTTGATTGTTATTTAAATAATTTAAATAAAATAGTTAGTAGAGATATGATAAGGGCAAGGAGGTAAATTTAGTGGAATAAGTGAGGATAAAAAAGGGAAACCAATATTAGGGGTCCTAAGGATAGATATGACTATAAGGTGAAATAAGAATTATAATCCTCATTAGTTGCATCGTAAAAACAAGGAAAAGTAAAAGAGAAAGAGAAGAGAAAGAGAAAAGGCAAAAGGATTAGGGCAAGAAGAGGAGGACCTCAATTGTTAGAGGTCTTAGAGCAACCCTCAATCTAAGGTAAGGGTGGGGTTCCAACTTTCTAAAGGGTAGTATAATCTTAGGTATGTGGGGTTTGTTGTATGGTTATTTTGTGTGGTAGTGTTGAGTGGTGAATTGATTCTATGGTGATTTGTGAATTGATGAAATTGGTGTAACATGGTGATTTGAATTGTTGTGTATAATGTGGGTTAATGATTTCATGAATTAACATGTTTTGATGTATGGTAAAAATCGATTTTTGGGTGAAAATAGGGAAATCCCGTAGTAGAAGAAAATTCTGGTTTTTAGCTTTGTAACAGTGAAGTAATCGGTTACTTCAGGATGGTAACTGGTTACCTCAGAAAATTTTTGGGAATTTTGGCTCTATAATAGTGAAGTAACTGGTTACTTTAGGATGATAACCGCTTACCTCATAAATTTTTGGGATTTAGAAGTTATCGGTTGAAAAGGTAGTAATCGTTATCATTTTGAAGTAACCGGTTACTTTCACTGTGTTTCCATTAAAAAAGAAAGTTCTCTATTATATAAAAATGGCTTCCAACACATAAATTAATTGTTTTATAAAGTTATCCTCTTTTGTGATATTTCTTAATTGTGTGTTATAAAGAATTGTGTGGAAATTGGTGATCGTGTTATGTTGTATTGTTGTTGTTGGTTTACAACAGGTGGATGGAAATGGTAAGACATTGATGATGATTGAAATCAATGTATTATGTTGTTAAGATGCATGATTATGTCTCATGCATCCATATTACATTGTTGTTGTTGTTGTTGGTTCAAATCCTAGATGGAGTGGATATGAGCGAGGTGAATACATTTATTCCCTTTTGTTGATGGCTCTAATCCTAGATGAAGTGGATTAGTAGTTAGGTGAACTAATTGTTCATGAAAATGGTGACTGTAACGCCCGTTTTATTTAATATTATATTATATTAATATTTTTGAGTTACCGTTTGACGATTGTTTTGGCGACGAGAATATTTATATTAATCGATATATCTATTAATATATTTGGTGACGTTTCGTTCGGTCCGGTTTTTATTCCGTTCGGTTCGATAAATTATTATTCGGACCGATATTTAATTCCCCGAAATTATTTTAATTAATTGAGTTAATAATATTATTAGATATTATTAGTGTGTTAATTAATAAGAATAGATAGGGGAGTGAGGAGTAATTTTGTAGAATTTGGCATACACCCTTGGCTAGTAAGAGTACACCCTTATAAAATATTTTCCTCATTTTCTTTCCAACATAACACCATAAACCAACATAGAAGCAAAGAGAGCTAGAGGGTTTAAGAAGAAGAAGAGCAAGAGAAGAGAAAGGTTTGGGTTTGTGGGATCATCAAGAATTATTCAAGCACTTGAAGTAAGGGGTTTGATTCTCCATCTCATATAGTTAGGGTTTGATAGTTATATTTTGGATTTGGGGAAAAATTAATAGGTTGATTCATGAGTTTTGGTTGGTTGATTGTTGAAATAACTTAGAAAGGTTGGATTAGGAGTATGGATTATTGGTGTGTTGTTGCTAGCATTGTAGGAAATGGAAGTTATAAATGGAAATGAAAACTATAAACTGTTAAAATAAAAACCAGAAAATACAAGTGCCATGGAAGAAGAACGATTGGAGGGTGAAGCATGGGGGAGGCGCCCACCTCAAGCTGAGGGGAGGCCGTCCCCCTCCCTAGGGCACACGCCTCCAATCAAAAAGAAGCCTGGGACGATCGTCCCTGTTGCAAGGAGGAAGAATGAGAAAAATGTCATTTTTTGTTTTCTGTATAATGCGTTTTCTGTTTTCTGCAGAATTTATTTTCTGCATAATTTGCTTATGTTTCTCTTCAATTCTCCAATTCCATACACTTCTAGTTAGTATTAATAAAAAATAATTAGGACATAAGTTAGCCGATTAAATTTAGAACCCGATTATGTTTCGACTTTCCGATTTCGGTAAATTCGGCGACGGAGCAAGTTGCTCCGAATTCAACGAAAATTGACATGCTAGCTAAGTTCGACGTGTAGAACGTAGTGGTGAGGTTAGTTTTTCGAAACCACGAGTTTTTACAAAACGACCCAAAATAGGCCAAATTACGGTTAAATTGAATCGGATTGCATTTTAGTCGATTTAAGACACGTATGGACAATCTGATTGCGATGTTGACGATTATGATTAACTCCAGCTTGACAAGTGCATCCTTGGAATGGTATATGAAGCTAGAGAGGATCCACATTCGTTGCTGGAATGATTTGGTTCATGCTTTTGTTAAACGCTATCGTTACAACAAGGATTTGGCACCCAGTCGGAGCCAACTGCAAAGTCTGTCACAAGGCTCAAACAAATCTTTCAAGGAATATGCGCAGAAATGGCGCGAGTTGGCTGCAAGAGTTCAACCTCCCCTGTTGGAGAGAGAACTAATTGATATGTTTATGAATACTCTGCAGGATCCCTTCTACGACCTTATGATTGGCGCCACTTCTACAGGATTTGTTGAACTAGTGATGGATGGAGAGAGGATAGAGGTTGGTATGAAAATGGGAAGGATTCAAGTTGGTGGTTCTGGAGCCTCTTCGAGTTGAAGTAAGAAGCCATTTGTTGCTCACCCTAGAAAAAGGGAGAGAGGGGCCAGTGTTGTTCATGCTTATTGGGGAGGAAATAGAAATCAACGTCCACAACAGATCAATGTCGTATCTACAACATCTACTTGATCTGAAATTGATTAATCTGAGGCAAATGCCTGCTAACCCTGATCGTCGTCCATCCAATTATGATACAAATGCAAGATGTGAGTTTCATTATGGCGGTGTAGGCCATTCAATTGAGAACTGTTATGCTTTAAAGTGTAAGATCCAGGACTTGCTTGATTCCAAGGCTATCCAATTTGACGATATGGTTGGACCAAATGTTATTCAGTACCCTATGCCACTGCATGATGGAGAAGTTTTTAATGCTATCACTGAGGATGGCGAGTGGTTGAAATTGGTTATGGATGTCAATCATGTGACTAATTCTCTTCCTTATGTCAAGAGATACTTGAGCGATAATGGTATTTTACCGGGTTGTGGCCCGACTTGTTGTAAGTGTGCGGAGCAGCCAAAGAGCTGTGATGATTTGAAGGCACATATTCAAGAGCTGATGAATGATTGTTCTCTTCAATTTAATAGAATTAAGAAATACATAAATGTCACTCAAGAGGATATTTCGGTAATTCCCATCTCGTTTACTCTGAGACGTATTCTTGTTTCTGCCAAACCAGTACCATTGATGATTACCCTGACTGGTCCTATGTCGTACACTGGTGCCGATGTGTACTATCATGGAGTGAAACAAGAAATGAATCATGCTGAAAATATTTCTATGAAAGATAATGATGTCAATGTTAACAACTTTTCTGGTGAAGGTCGTGTAACGAGAAGCGGTAGGGTGTTCTACCCTCCAAATGTTCAGAATGCAGCAGATTCTTTAGCTAAAGCAAAAGGTAAACAAGTTACGGTTTAAGATCAAGGATTCGAGAAGATTAATGTGCCTAGGCCTCTTGCTGCGCCTGGTGTGTCTTCAGCTCCCGACTCTGAGGTTGAAGAGTTGATAAGGCTAATAAGGAAAAGTGACTATAATATCATTGCAAAGTTGCACCACACTCCACCAAGATGTATATTATGTCTTTGTTGATTTATTCTGAGGCCCATAAGAATGCTTTGATGAAACTATTGAAAAATGCTTTTGTTCCCCAAGAAATTACAGTGGGTCAATTTGCAACAGTATGGGCTAGTATATCAGCCGAAAATGGTTAAGGCTTCACTGATTTTGATCTCCCACCTGAGGGTCGTAACTATAACAAAGCCTTGCGCATCTCCATGGAGTATAAGGGTACAACCTTGTCAAGGGTTTTGGTTGATATTGGATTGTCATTAAACGTGTTTCCCAAGAAAACAATGATGAAGATAGATTATTTCGGTTTAGAGTTGCGTCCTAGTGACCTTGTTGTGAAAGCGTTTGATGGCGCGAGGAGGACTGTGTTTGGAGAGATTGATTTACCAATAAAGGTTGGCCAGAAGATATTTACTTCCTATAACACGATGGGAGAACTGACTTGTTTGTTTTGCGTTTGATCACAAATGTTGCGGATAGCAAAAGTCGCCACCGACTTTTCTTTTATCCAATTAAGGGAAGGCGAAAAGAACAGGAAAAAACCTTCGTTAGATTCTGAGTAAGGGAGTTGGTTATGAAAAGGGAAGGTATTAGCACCATCTCCATCCGTAGTTATCTACGGGCTCTTAATTGTTTTAGCTCACTCTAATTGTTTTTGTGTATGTGTTTGAAAAGATTTTCGAAAAGGCATTTTGCTTTGACTTTATAATGATTCACGCTGGAATGTATACGAAGTGTTTAGGAATTTTTTGTTTTGGAAAAAAAAGTTTTGAGAAAAGTGTGAGGTGTGAAAAGAATGTTTTAATTTGAGCAAGCAAAAGAGACTTATTACCTACTCAAAACGGTCGTTTCTGTGTTATTTTTCTTTCCTTTAGAATAAAGCTATCCAGACCATTAGTTGGCAGGTAACCTTATTCATTGGATGAAAGGGACATCGGATGGTCATAGAAGGCAACTTGTAGGGATATCCTAGCACATTCGTAGGGACGATCATCACTTTTCGTAGGTAACAACCGTGGGACTAGATAATGTATTCGTTTTAGGCAACATCGAGGGACTATGATCTTTTATGCCAAAGGGACTATGATGATATTTCGTAGGCAACTGTGCTAAGATATCCCCACGTTCGAGGGACTTGACCATTTATAAGGCAACGAGAGAGAATACCCTAGGGGGTGCATGTGTGAGAAGAGTGTATTATTTTCAGATATTTATCTTGTGATTAGTGATCTGCGTTGATTTTATCTTGCCATATACGCCTAATTACAAGCAGTTTAATAGGTGCTGAAAGTAAATTGTGGATATATAAAGGGTCATACGCTATTACATGATAAAAAAACTTGCGACCTATACATCCTTTCTAGAATTTAAAATGCAAGAAAAATAAATAGCAAAAGAGAAAACTAGTCCTAATATTTTTGGTATTTTTTAAAATTAGAGTTTACGTGAAAAACAACCTAGTTCTAGTTGATTTTAATTAATTTAAAAAATATTAGTGAATACTAACCTAAATTAATTAATTAGTTAAAAGAAGATATTTTGTGAAATTTTCTAACTAACCTAATTACTAATTTAATTAATTAATTATTTTTTAAGAAAAAATAAAAGCAGAAAATAAATAAAAATATGAGAGAAACCCAAAAAACGTGCTTCTGGCAGAACCTATCCCAGAAGTTGGAGCTTCTAGAGGTTCTATTGTGGGGCACCCGTGTCGGAGCTTCGGGAATTCGATGTTGAGGCTCCCTGTCGGAGCCGGGATTCGTGTTGGAACGAGTCCAGAAGCTGGAGCATCTGGAGACCCTAGATTTGGGGCGTCCAGAAGTTGGAGCTTCTGGGGACTTCTCATCTGGGGCCATCGAGAAGCTGGAGCTTCTGGAGGATTCTGGCGCTAGGAGACCCGGTCGGAGCTGTGCCGGGAGGACTAGAAGGAGCTCGGTGTCGAGGATGCCCGTGTCGGAGCTCGAGGCGCCTTCCGGAGATCCGAAACCCCAAAAAAATAGTGAAAACAAAAGGCAAAATGTGGGGTTTGAACCCACGGCCTGATAGAGAGAATGACATAGTGCGTGCAAGGTGAACCGCTGAGGCGGTGATACATCCATTCATCCTTCTGGACCCATAAATAGGTAAGGGTTATTGGCTTCTGAGTCAGAAGCACCGGAGCAAAGCTCCAGTCATCTTCTCCGATCGTGTTCAATCATCAACCTGCAAAATAAGCAATATGACTGCAACAAGGGTACCCTATCCCCCTAATTCAAGGGCTACGAATCGATTGGGTGTGTTAAATCATTTTGAATCGGCCTAGAACTACAGATATGAAGCTCTTCAAGTTCATGCCCTAACAAAGGCAACTAGCGATTAAGCCATGGAAAACTTAAAACGAATGCCCAGATCTGTTCTATATCATGCTATAAACATATTAGAAACATTAGTTACAAGCAAAACACGCTCAAATGTAAAACACAAATTCAAAGACAAATGCAAATCGGAGCAGTTTATATCATGTTGCAACGTGTTATGATCATGTATAATGATGCATACTTACCCAGACTTACCTCAAGATCACAATGGAATGCTTAAAAGCGACTGAAAGTGGCTAGAAAGTAGAATACAAGTTTGCCAACTTTGAGAATTTTTTGAGAAAATTCTAGGATTTGTGATAGGCTGGCAATCCGTGTAAGAGCTGTCCAAAAAGTCTTCTTCTCTTGTAAGAGTGCTAGGTATATATAGGAGAGTGGAATTAGGTCAAGGCATTAAGAGAAAATATTCTCCTTAAATGGAGAATATTTGATTTGAAAATTTGCACAAAATCTTTCCAATTTTGATCAATCTCTTCCTCAATTTTCTTGCCCGAAATTGACAGCTTGTAATAAGCTATCTTGGACCCCAAGCCATGCAAATATCTAGCCCAACTTGCCTTATCTTTTATTTTTGCATTTTATTTAATTAAATTTAAATTTAAGCTATTAAACTCAAAAAATAAATAAATAAAAGAGTGAGAGGCGTGGCATGCAGCATAGTAGTCATGGATAATCTTATGATCAAGTTTAAATCATAAAATCTTAGGCCCATTTGAAATTTTTTGGCTTTTGCTAGGTATTTTTCTTCATGCACCTCCTCAAAAATTCTCAACTTGCACAATTTGTATCTTGCTCAATTTTTAACATTTTTGGGTGTTCTTGGACTTTTTATAAAGATCATGATGTCTTCTAAACAGCCTTTTTGGTTTCATCTTCATTGGAGTTTCCATTCTCATGGACACTTCTTTGAAAAAAGATGACTTTTGTTGACGTTTCTATAAGGACCTGTAATGTCTTGATCCATATCTTTCAAATGAAGCATTTCTTGCCCAACCTTGTGAGACATGAAGTTGTAGAGAATTGAATTCTCTTCAAAATGAGCTTTGATGGAGAAATTTCTGATGAAGTATGTGAAAGTTATGCTTGGTCAAAGTTCTGTTGACTTTTGTCTAGAGAAGCCCTAATTTGGAAACTTTGACTTTTGATCAGATCTTGGATTTTCTTGATGAATCATGATCAACTATTGACCAAATGATGAATATCACTTCAAAATCTTGATGTTGACCAAAATTTATGGAGTTTGACTGTATGTTGACCATGGTTGACTTTTTGTCCAATACAGTTGATTTTCAGCTATCTGAGCAATTGGATGAGCAAATTTGACTTGTGAGACTTGAAACTTGACATAGTGATCCCTTGGAACATAGGATGAGGTATAATGACCACTTGAAGCATTGGAAGTCCATCTTGACTTGAGAATTGCAAAACCCTAGCTTGGATTGATTGCTTAGGAGAGGGTTTGTCTGGTCAACCCTTGTGAAATCCTTGAGAATTGAGATGTGAATTGTCTTGAGAAGTGGGAGGCAAATTTTGGGGTATAACAGTTGCCCCTATTCAATCTTCTTGTATCGAAAGGGTTAGATTGGCATGCTTGCCTTTTGTGACTTGAAGGTAGAAGATGATTGAAGACTTGAGTACACTTGAAAATTTGCACTCGTTGTTGTATGGAATAGGATCGTCAGTTGACGATGCGCTGGAATGGGATTATAGATTCCATTTGGAGAAACGGATGCGGGAGAGTGAGTCGTACGCTAGACTCTGTATTTTTCTTTTGAATAGAAGAGAGAAAATGGAGATGAGCTTAAACATGCCATCCGAGGAGGTTGATAATAAGAGAGAGTCAGAATAAACCTTCGTCTTGGCTATTTCTGAGATGAATACTTGGCAGAATGCGGATAGTTTTCCCGTCTTGCTTCAGGTGTTAATCCATAGTCTGTTGCCTGGAAATAATTTGTGTGGTCTCTCAGATAGTTTTCTCGTCTTGTTTTGGGCATTAATCTTTGACCTTTTGTTTGGAAAATGACTTTCACTTGTTGGGGGAAATTCAACTTGAAAGGATATGATTAGTTTTATGCAGATTATGATGCATGACAATATTATTATAATATATGCGCATGTTATGACTTTTATGGATGATGCATGAATGTAGATGTTATAGTATTTCAAAACATATCCATCTTGAAGAAGATAGGAACGTTCTACTAGAGATTTCTGATGTTCGCTTGGAGATGGGATTGTTGGAAACCCTGGCTGGAGAGAAAAAGAGATGCTTCTGATTCCTCTGATGCACTATCTGACCAAATCTCGAGTCTAGATATTAATGCTGCCTAGAAGAATAGCAGTGGTTGAGAACTGTTCGGCTGGGGATCTTGTGTGTAGATCTTGCCGAGGATGATGTGGGATGTCATAATCTGTTACTGCTTGGAGACTGACATGACGTGGTGAAGCTGATAAGGTCATTAAAGCTTGACGAGGCTTGTATGATCATTAAAGCTGATGAGGCTGATAGGGATCATTTGAGGTGATGAATCTGATAGGATCACTTGACGTGATGAAGCTGATAGGATCACTGCTCGGGGACTAATGTGATGAGGTTGATAGGATCATTAGAGCTGATGAGGCTGATATGATCACTGCTCGGGGACTAATGTGATGAAGTTGAAACTTGATGAAGCTGATGGGATCACTGCTTGGGGACTAATGTGATGAAGCTAATAGGATCACTGCTTGGGAACTAATGTGATGAGGTTTGATAGGATCATTAAAGCTGATGAAGCTGATAGGACCACTGCTCGGGGGCTAACGTGATGAAGTTGAAAGTTTTGGAACACTGTTGGGGATGAGACTAGTACTTTGTTGGAGAAGATTTGTCTTTGTAGGGAGAGTAATGTCTCTGTGGGGATTGATGATCCTGCGGATGTATTTCCTATGACTCTGTGGGGATGCATTGGTGACTTTGGTCGTCATCTCAATTACTAGAGCCTGTAGTAATCGCTTGTTCTTGTTCACTTTTCGTATGTTTGTGAATGGGTGTTTATTGTCAGATGCATATAATCATTCAAAGCAAACATTGGACTTTATGCAAACAACAATAAAATTAGCAGTATAAAAGAGAAATTTGCATTGATTTTGAAAAGTGGCCTATAGTCAGGAAGTTTGTATACAAGAGACGAATATCCTAGTAAGAGGAAATGTCGGAATAGTAAAAAGCTATGCAGAAATAATCTTGTCGAGTTTCAACTATGTTATTGCTCATATATTTTCGGCTATCTCATCTCCTTGCTGTCAGAAAAAAGTGATTGCACTGATTCGCGCCTTTTGAATCTTGAAGCTGATAGTAGCGTAGTCTGTAAGCAGGTGATATGAACGAGACATAGTCGTACGCTTAAATCCCTAATTTTTGCCTAGACCGCCCTTTGGAGTTTTCAGTCTACCGGGATACCCTTTTTTGCCCAAGCCGCCTTTGTAGGTTTTCGACTTGCCGGGTGTACATTTTTTTGTATATCCTTAACTTTTGCCCGAACCTTTTGGTTCGCCAGGATGCCCTTATTTTTGCCTAGGCCAGTCGACCTAGCGGGTCTTGTTTATGCGTAGTATTTTTTGACTATGTCTGCGTTCACAAGGTGTGGAAAGTTTTCTCCATCCATGGTGCTAAGTATCATAGCTCCGCGGGAAAATACTATTTTAACTACAAATGGTCCCTCATATGTGGGAGTCCACTTGCCCCTGGGATCACCTTATGGAAGGATGATGCGCTTGACTACCAGATCACCGACTTGGTAGACTCGGTGCTTAACCTTCTTGTTGAATGCTCTAATCATTCACTTCTAATAAATCTATTCATGGCAGATGGATGCGAGCTGTTTTTCGTCGATCAAGTTGATCTGGTCAAGGAGAGTCTGGACCCATTCGTCTTCGTCTAGCTCTGCATCCTGGAGGACTCTGGTTAAGGGTATCTGAATCTCGATTGGTAGGACTGCTTCCATACCATATACGAGAGAAAATGGGGTTGCCCCTGTAGATGTTTACACTCTGGTGCGGTAACCGTGGAGAGAAAATGGCAACATCTCATGCCAATATTTGTAAGTCACTGTCATCTTTTGTATGATCTTTTTGAGATTCTTGTTGGCGGCTTCCACTCCGCCGTTCATTTTTGGCCGATATGGAGTAGAGTTGTGATGTTTAATTTTGAACTGCGTGCAGAGTTCGGTGCAAAACGTCTTCGTTTGGAAACTCGAAATGCATAGACTGATAGTCATCTACGGCTTGATGAGCCAAATGATCGGCTACTACACTTCCTTTGATCGCTTTCAGCGATATCGATGTCGTATTCGGTCAAGATCATTTGCCATCTTGCTATTCTTCTCGAGAGAGCAGTTTCTAATATGTATTTTACCGAATCCATCTTGAGATCAACAAGGTAGTGTGAGTCAACATATATCTCTTAGTCGAGCATGTTAAACGCAAGTTTTCGAGAGTATCTTATTTCACATCGGTAAACTTTTTGCTAAGGTAGTATATTGCATACTCTTTTCGACTGCACTCGCCATGTTGCCCCACACACACCCCATTGAGTTCTCAAGTACATGATAAGAGGTCTTCCTTGTGTGGCATCGGATAGAGGATTTTGTAGGTACTCCTTGATTTTGTCAAAAGTTGTCTGGCTATCGTCGTTCCATTCCGCTACTTGATCTTTCTTTAGTAACTTGAAGATTGGCTCACAAGTAGCTGTTAGGTTTGCGATCAATCTGGCAATGTAGTTTAATCGTCCCAAGAAGCCTCTAACTTCCTTCTCAGTACGGGGAGCTGGCATTTCTTTTATAGCTTTAACCTTGGCGGGGTCGACTTCAATACCTTTACCACTGACAACAAATCCTAGGAGTTTACCGGATCTGACTCCAAAGGTGCATTTGTTGGGATTAAGTCTTAGTCTGTATTTCTTCAGTCTATCGAACAGCTTCCGTAAATGATCGACATGTTCTTCTTCAGTCTGTGATCGGGCTACCATGTCATCAACGTAGACCTCTATCTCGTGATGGATCATGTCATGAAACAAAGCCACCATGTCACATTGACATGTGGCGACAGCGTTCTTCAGTCCGAACGGCATGACTTTGTAACAGAATGTGCCCCATTGTGTAATGAAAGTAATCTTTTCCATGTCTTCGGGTGCCATTTTGATCTGATTCTAACTAGAGAAACCATCCACGAAGGATAAAACTTTATGTTGAGCGGTGTTATCAACCAGAACATCAATATGAGGAAGTGGAAAATCGTCTTTCAGACTCGCTCTGTTCAGATCTCTGTAGTCCACACACATCCGCACTTTACCATCTTTCTTAGGTACGGGCTCCACGTTTGCAACCCACTGTGGATAAGAAGTAACGGCTAGGAAACTGGCATTGAACTGTTTCATAACTTCGGCTTTGATTTTCTCAGACATCTTAGGACGCGTACGACGGACCCTCTGCTTCACAGAGAGAAAACCTTCTTTCGTCGGTAAACGGTGTACCACAATGTCAATGTTTAAACCTGGCATGTCTTCGTAGGACTAAGAAAAAATCTCGATATAGTCCCGCAAAGATCCGGACCAATCTCTTCTTGACATCGCTCTCAAGACCCGCCCTATCTTCTTTTTTTGTCTTCCTCACTTAGATTCACAACCTCGATCGCTCTTCGAAGGGTGATGACCCTTTCTTCTTGTAGTAGTCCGACAAGTTCTCGAACTTCACAATCTTCCTCACCTTCGCCTTCGCTTGGTAGATCGGATTATCAAGTCATATTTAGCAATAGCAAAGTGTTATCAACTAGATTCGAGTGAATTTGCAAAGGTACCACGTGGGTGTGTGTAAGAACACGTAGCTTTTGAAGGGGTAATAAAGTAAAAGAAAGGAAAGAGCAAAGTATTTGAATGCAAAATTCCAACGATTTTATTGAATGAAAATATGCAAATGACAAATAATAACCCTTACAAGCGAGCCGTGATGCCCCGGGCAAGGCATTAGGCTTTAAGTTTATTGTTCGGACATAATGAAAACGAAAAGCATAATTAAAAACAAAAAGCGATTACTCCTGTCTAAAGGAGATTGGTATGACGTCGTCGATCTTCCAATTGTTGAGTCCATTGTCTGGAGTTGGGAAAATCCAGTTGCTGATGTTGAAGTTGTCGTCGTCTTCTATGGCATGGACTCCATTCTTGCTGATGTGGAAATAAAGTTTTCCGGCACGTTCACGGCGTATCATCTTTTGACCTTTGGTAGTGAAACCTAAACCAGTCTTGTTGGATTTGAAAGGAAGATCGGGGAGTTGGCCCCAAATAGCGCGACCTCCTTCTTCAAATGTAGCTTGGGCGTCTTTCAGTGAGGCCATCCTTGGTGGAACTTTAGTAACTTCAGGAGTGACAGGAGAGTCAACAGGTATGACTCTTGGAACTGCTTCGAAAGCTTGACAGGGAGTTTCGACGAATTCTCCTTCCATTTCATGTACCAGAACGACTGCAGATGGCTTACCATATATTCTTCTTCACCATATCGTGAATAATCTTCCCTTAGTTGGGTACTTCACTGGCGTGGTAGGTACCGCCCATGTATCCAAGGGCGTCCAAGAAGGCAAGAGTAAGCTGGACGAATGTCCATGACGAAGAAAGTAGAGTCAAAAGCCTGGGAACTAACTTTAATTGGTAGGATGAGCTCTCCAAGCACTGTTCGTTTGGAACCATCAAAAGCTCTTACAATTATATTGCTGGGCTTCAAGACCACTCCTTCAACATCAAGTCGGTCGAAAGTGCTCTTTGGTAGAACATTCAGAGTAGAACCAGTATCCACCAACACGTGAGACAATGTAGTGCCCTTGCATTCAATGGAGACGTGCAAGGCTTTGTTGTGTTTCCTTCCGGCAGGAGTTAAATCAGCATCAGAGAAGCCTAAACCATTATTGACGGTCAGTCTAGCAATACAACCTTCGAATTGATCAGCAATAGTATCTTGCGGTATATGAGCATTCTTTAGAAACTTTACCAAGGCTTTAGCATGAGCCTCAGAGCACAATAGCAGAGCTAGCATGGATATTTTGGACGGAGTTTGTCCCAACTGTTCCACGACATTGTAGTCACCCTGCTTGATGATCTTCAGAATTTCCTCCATTTCTTGGAGGTGTCTTTAGCAACTTCCTTGGCACGCCTGATGAGTAGGATGAGTTATCGTTCTTTCCTCTAGCTTCAGGAATTGGTTCGATAGCAAGAAAGCGAACTGGCGTAGTAGTGTCTTTTGGAGGAGGTATCTCCGGAGAGAATACTCTTCAGGTTCGAGTTACCTTACTTGATCCAGCAATGTTGCTAATGTCAGGATTGGTAGCTTCAACTGCAGTGTCTTCAATGGTTAACGGGTCTTGCTTGACGCCATGATAGTAAACTTCGGCTCTATAGTTCCAAGGTATGGCTTTATCAGTGGAATATGGAACTAGTCTGGGAGAAGTAATGGTGAGAGGTGCCACTCTAGGCGCAGGATCGACAGAGGTGATCCTTATTGTGTTTACATCAGCATAGTCTTCTGGGAAATCGTCTCCCCATCTGGTTTCCTGGACGTCTTCAATAGGATTGTAGCTTTCAGGAGCGGTATACTTCACCATGAAATCAAACTTTCCACTTGGTTTCCCCAAGGTATCCCAGACTTCTAGTTCGGCTTCGCTTACGTCTTCGATCTTCAGATTCTTAGAAATGTCTTCGCACAGATTCTCCACAGAGGGAGGTTTCAGAAATAGCACTTCTCGGTTGTCCATCATGCGTTGAATACGCCTTCTTAACCAAGCACATCCATCAGATTTAGATGCACACCAACGACAATCATCCGGGCATCCCGGAAACACACCGGCTTGCAGCAAGTCTTTCTTGACAGTTATCAGAGGAACGGTCAGCTTGTTCACATCATAAACATAGGAGTCTTTGTCAATAGCATTGGAACTTTTACCATGATCAGGCATTGGCGTGTTGATCACATTTGGAGTTTCGACAGGAGGGTCGAATTCAATTTCTCTTGCTTCAATCATGTATTGAATCTTGTTCTTCAGAGCCCAACAGTTGTTGGTGTCGTGCCCTGGGCTGTTGGAGTGGTATGCACACCTTGCATTAGGATTGTACTTTGGAGAGGAAGTGTTGATGTGCTGAGGAGGATCCCTCAAAGTAATCAGCTATGCTTTCAACATGTGTTGCAATGCTTGCGACAATGACATGTTGATCTTCGTAAATTGTCTTCGTGGCACGTTCTGGCTACGCGCGTTGTCTTGTTGAGGTTGCGCTGTGTTGCACCCCAAAATTTACCCTCCTATCTCGGTTTTATCTGGTTTAGGCTTTGCATTTATCATAACACTCACATGCATTCATACCACTGGTTCTATGGTTACGGGTTGGAGTTGATTCCCAAAGATTCTCCGTTGAACAGAAAAAAGGCGTGGTGTTTTCGACCAATCTGGGATATTTGAAAATGACGAGGTTTAATGTTAAATCTTATCCGTTCGTATCTATGGATTTTCGGGGTTTGATGTTCGATCGTGGAATTGAACGGTCTGTTCTTGATGAAGCTACGGAAGTCTGGTTGTTTTGAATGTCATTGCCTCCTGATTCAGGAGATCAATTCACCACGAGTTTGGGTTTTGTTGTTGTTTCGAGTTCATTGTTCAAGATGTAGAAGGGTGGATTGTGACTATCCGTTTATTGGTCGACAATACAAGTTCTAGTGCGTTTGGTTTGCTCGTCAGTTTTGTTCGCTCTTGGCAACAGTGAATGTATGGGAAATATTCGTCCAGAAGGCTTGTGTACAAGATTTACGAATGTCAAGTTGCCACATGTTGAGATCTTTCCCGGTCGCGTCCATCGCTCGCAAAATTCAAGACGTTCGTTAAAATATTAGAAGTTTCTTTTTGAGATTCGTTGGTTTCAAATCCTTTTTCTGCTACCAAATATGTTTCGACTTGCAAATGCGGTGATAATCCCATTAACTTCAAGAGGAATCTATCACCCATTTCTTAAAGAAATCATGGAATCGCCAAGTTGACTAGGGTTTTGAATCAAGAACTTTTTTTTGAAACTTAGAGTTTCAATTTTTGTTTCAAGTGGCAAAAGGCTCGGGATTTCTACATGAACGGATCAACATGGAAGCGTTATGACCGGGAAATTCAAAAGAAATTAAGTTTTGTTTATTTCTAAGTCATCGAACCATCTTCGCATTTAGAAGTTTAATTCTCAAGTTTCAATCAACATTTCGACATGGTTTGTTTAACCAAATTACTTTTGGTTCATGACAATTTTTGGGAATATTTTGTTCACAACGAATTTCCAACTTTCATACAATTGTTACAACGATAAAGCTCACATTAGTAGTATTTGAAGATTTAGAACTAAAAGTTCAAATTGGCACATAATCTTTAAATCTTGCATTCATGAAAATTCAAGAGTATCACATTATTTCAAAGTTGTATTTGTACAAGAATGTAAGAACAAATCAAGAAACATGTATTTACAACTTATCAAATCTTCGGATACAAGTCACAAGTTCCTATTGAATACTAGTGTGTTCTACACTCTTTGAAATTTTCCAAGCTGCCAATGTCTTCATGAATGTGTTTTTGACTTCGTGCTCGAGCATTCCAATCCTCCAAACTGTCCTTCATTGTTCTTCCGAACTCGTAACGTTTCTCATATTCATGAAACAAACAAAGAAACTTGGTTAGCAATAAACGGACAGCAATGATAACATAAACAAGATACAAGATACGCAATTTTCAAATCATCATTAGGGTTTTCTTCCGAATCAGTTGTGCAAAGGTTTCGATCATTCAAAACCGAGGCCTCATATACAAATCATCGGCCATAAACTCACTATTGCAACTCAAGGTGTACCCTTGGTTCACAACAGAGTGTGGAAAGAAGATGAAAAGCTTAAAATTTGGCATGACAAGATCGTGGTTTTATGCAAGGGTAGGCACCGAAAAGGCAATGTTTACCAAAACAAGATTACACAACCAAGACATCAATACACCAAAGACTTAACACATCGAAATGCAACACGTAACAGAAAGAATCAAAACCATCACCTAATACCAATTGATGCAAGCCCATCAAGCAAAGAAAGGTTTGTTTTTCAAAAGATCGAACAAAGAAACCCTAGTAATCGAAGATATAAACATTAAGTTTATAACAAAGGAGGCAGCTACTATTCACAAAAACCCTAGCCGAATTCACAAGAATCAAACCCTAACAAAGATACTAACAAGCCAAAACCGTAACAATATACATCCAACCCAAAACCCGTAACACTATTCAAAACTCATCATTTTCCAAAAACCTTCAAAGCGAAAACGAGGAAGAAGTAGTATAAGGTAAAAAGAGATCTCACGGGTCATGAAGGCCGCGTCCTCCTTTCTCTCCTCCGCCTCTATTTTCTACATCTCACTGTCACACCGCTTAGAGTTTAGGGATTCTTTTTCCCTTTTCATCATTCATTTTCCGCAATCGATCAAAACAAGCATTAAGAAATCGTTAATAACCAAATAAATGTAAATCGCTGAGAGAGATAGTCGCGACAACACCGATCGTGAGAAACCGATGAGCGAACGGCGAGTTCGAGATTGAAACGGCGATGATGAATATCGCGAAGAGCGATAGTGAGATCGGACGAGAGCGACGAGCGATCGTGAGGTTTGAGTGGCGGCGGAAGTTTTCGAGATCGAGAGAGATTATAGATCGAGTGGATCGTGAAGCATGCAAACAGCGAGAGGGATGAGAGAAAGGCGACTGGGTTTTGGATCGAGGAAGGCGAGAGCGAGACATTTCGTTTTATTGCTGCTAAGTTTTTTTTATTTTGTTTGTTTTATATAAATTAAGTTTAGTTAAGATAAAATTTAGGTGTTAGTTAGAATATATAATAAGTTTAGTTTAATTAGGACTCAGTTTGTTTTTTTTTATATATATATATACATATTATTTAACTAATAAAAAAAGGGGAAAAAGCATAATATAGGATAATATAACACTGATAAACTAATTTCTGTTTTATTATTTTATTTAGTATTATTATTTATTTAGTTAGATTTAGTACTGTTTTGTTTTATATAGTTTTAGTTTATAAAATATAATATAGGGTAATATAGTAACAATAAACCAATTTCCTTTTTTTTACTTTATTTAGTATTATTATTTACTTAATTAAAATTAGTATTATTTTGTTTTATATAGTTCATAAATATAAAAGGAGTTTAAAAGATATTAAAATGTTTGAGTATGTTGGTGACACTTGTCACCACTTGTTTGGTTCTATTTCAAAATCTGGTGTGTGCATGTCTATGGTATCAAATCTACACCCTCCTGCCTTAGCCATCAGATCTGCCAAAGTCCAGATCCAACGATCCAGAATGGTGGACCACAGCATGCCTCCATGGAGATTCTACACAAGATCCAGCAGCATTGCTTTTGGGCTTGGGCTCAATTTGCTACTCACACCCTCCAGTTTAAAGCTTCAAACAGGCCCATTCCTAAACTCCCTCTTTAAATTAATATTATGCAAGTTTTTTTTATTATATAATGATGTATTAAATAATACTTTGGCATATGGTAGTTTTTTTATTTGTTGAATTACCAATTAAATTGTTAATTGATTTTTCATCAAGTAAAAGAATATCTATACTAATAATTATTTAAATCCCGATATTGTATTGTGTGTTAATTTATTTTCTTTATTTACCCGCTATTACATTGTCCGCTTGCATGTTTATTTCACGATCGAACACTCACTCTCAAATTAATATAAAAACAACAACGCCTCCGCTCTCTCTCATTTTTGGTTACCCACACCAAATTCTCTAAGGGTCTCATGGTTGGGGATGGGCATGGCCATCCTCACGAGGTTAATTAAGGCCCTCTGCCTTGATTAATCATAACCAAAAATAATTGGTCCATATACCAATCACTATGCATCAGGGTCTCACGGTTAATCAAGTCCATATACTTGGTTAACCATAACCCGAAATATCATTTCTCTACGTCCAACGCCGCGATTTTTCAACATAGTGTTATGGTACTTAATTAAATTGTTAGAGGTTCGCCCAACAATCTAATTAAAAACGTAAAGTATTTGGGCCATTAGAGGGAAACCCAATGACTCGAATACTTTATTCCATACACTTGAACGTTTAAAACACTTTCAAATTAAATTAATTAATTGAATTTGTTTTCGAAAATCAATTTTTCTACAAAAAACAAAAAAATATATTGTTATGGTACTTAATTAAATTGTTAGAGGTTCGCCCAACGATTTAATTAAAATGTAAAGTATTTGGGCCAGAGGGTAACCCAATGACTCGAATACTTTATTCCATAACACTTAATAAAAAGTGAACTTTGTTTCACCTCACACTTTTTCATAATAAAGATTTTGGATGAGAGAAGATCGGTTGACCTCAATCACCAATCTCGAGTATCGAATCGTTAGAGGATATCCCGACGTTTTGGTACTTGTCATCTACAATTAAAATCAATTCAACCCATTCAAATTCCTTTTCCGCTCATACGCGGTCATCAAAAACATTTTCTTCTAAAATCAATACAACCAATCCAAGACATTTTCAACAAGAACTACGGAGTTTTGACTTTCCCATTGCACGAGGGAATACGTAGGCACGCGGTTTCAAACCGTGTCAAACTCAAAATAATAACAAACAAATCCATTTTCGTTTTTCTTATTTCATAACTTAGAAATTAGCGATTACACACACACAAACACACTTCGAACTAAATGGGTCCCATCGAGTACGATGGACGTAAGAGGTGCTAATACCTTCCTCTTGCGTAACCGACTCCCGAATCCATCTTTTGGTCTTGTAGACCACCTTATCCGATTTTTGTGGGTTTTATCTATATTTCCCCGTTCTTTCTAGAACAAATAAAATTAGGTGGCGATTTCATTGTTTTTGAAAATTCATTTTAAATGATTTTTTTTTGAAAATCGAGTTGCTTCACGCTGATGTAGGATTGGAGATCACAACGGCCCCCACAGATTGAGTACGATCATCTTTGTCACGGCATTCCTGGCCATAAACGGCATTGGCTTCTTTCTTACCATCGAAAGATCTCTTCACAATATTTGAAGATGATTTCGCCTGTATTTTCCCGCTCTTGATTCCGACTTCGATGCGCTCGCCGGTCAATATCAACTCGGTGAATCCGGCCGAAGAGTTTCCAATTAGATGATTGAAAAATGGGCCTGTCAGTGTCCCCATGAACATATCAACCAACTCCCTATTGGACAAGGGTGGTTGAACTCTGTCTGCTAGATCTCTCCATTTGTGAGCATATTCTTTGAACTTCTCGTCACGACCCATATACATGTTCTGTAGCTGCATGCGGGTAGGTGCTAATTTGGCATTGTATTGGTACTGCTTGTAGAAAGCATCTGATAAGTGATTCCAAGTGTGAATATGGGTATTCTCTAGCTGATAATACCACTTCAACTGTGCTCCGGATAAACTCTCTTGAAAGAAATGGATCCACAACTTTCTGTCTTCAGTATGAGGATGGATCTTCTGAACATAGGACTTTAAGTGCAGCTTTGGGCAAGAGATTCCATCATACTTGGCAAAGGTAGGAACTTTGAACTTGCGGGGAATTACCACACCAGGGACAAGACTAAGATCATCAAAATTCAGCCCAGACATTTTTAGATTTTCCACAGCATTCAGACGGTCTTCGAGCTGCTTGTACTTGTCATCGCTGAGGATATCGCTCGCCGCATGCCTTCATCTTCGCTGCACCCATGACGGCGCCCTTCATCGTCTTGACACTTCCCCGCCACCGCTCTTGTCTGAGATTTCAAACCGGATGACCATCCTAGCTGGACCCTTATGATTTCTTCCCATGTTGAGGATACTGATGGTCTTCTTCTTTCTGGTAATGAGCTTCTTCAGATCCTTCTAGCCTTGGACCAAGATGGTGAACATCTCCTGGAATTGAGCATTCTGAGCCTGGAGATCTTTGACAGTCTGTTCAAGATCCATTTCTGCTGAAATAAACAACGAGAGAATAAGAAAATCGGTCTTCAATGTACCTGTTATGAAATGTCATGCCATGATATGCGATGTTTATGCAATGCAATGCAATGTTTTCAAGGACCATAGGAATTTAAATTTGTTAAACAAGCACGAACAAATTTTTATTAGTTTCTCTTTATTAAGTACAAAAGACAGTTTTTAAACAAAAGTTCCTAAAGCTTTCAGGTCTCCCATGGGCGCTTCCTCTTTGTGTTGAAGTAGGTGTTGATGTTTCGCTCCTCGTGAAGTAGCTTTGTCAATTATAATACCTTCTTCTCGCTTGCATAGCAATGAGCTTCGAACGTATCCCTCTCTCTTTAAGTTGAATCCAGGATCTTTTCAAGTCTTCGAAATCGGTAAGCATGTCTGGATGGAGGATGGTATAGGATTTATCACCTATAGCAACAGGTTCCATAATCACTGGTAGAATAGATGCAAACGGAATCATGAGGTTTTGAGCTCGAGCTCGCACCCATTTGAGGTAAGGTTCCCAAGGAATGGAATTTTTGTGTCCCAAAGTCTTGGTATCAGTCTTCTTTACCATGCCCCAAGCGTGCATAAATCTTCGACGGTAGTTCTGAAGATCGTTGTTGTAGTCAAACACAATGTCTTGGAGAAGCATATCATGAGGACCATCCCTTCGAGCATAACCAAACTGACGTAGAGCTAGATAAAGGTTGTAAGTGATACCTTCCCTTATGTCGAAGAGTGGTACATTAGGGAATTCCCCACAATGCTCAATGAAAGTGAAGTCCTTTTGAGAAAGCAGACACCAACGAATATGTGAATGAGAGAGTGACATCAACCTTTGAGACCACTTCAATCTTTGCTCGTTCTTCATTACTGATTGAGGAAAGTGGCGAAATAAACTACCTGGAAAGTAACGGTACACAACACATGAGATTTCCTTGTCTTTTGATAGTACGAGTGTGGAGAGAATGCAGAATATCTCCAAGTAAGGTAGGCATGTGATTGCGAGTGAGGAATATCTTGATGGCGTTCACGTCTATGAACTGATCTGGATTAGGAAATAGCACTAAGCCATATATTAGCAAGGCTAAAACGTCTTCGAATGCATGAAAACACATAGCTTTGAGGAATTCCCGAGATTTCTTTATCAGAAACTTAGCAAGTAAACCCTTAACTCCGCTTCTCGTTTCCCAATTAGCTTCAATGTCTGATCGCTTTAGATGTAACGCTAATGCGATGTCTTTGTACTTCAGAGCTTTTTCTGAACTGGTGAATGGTATCTGGTCAAGGATAGGTATCCCAAGTAGCTTGGAGAACTCTTCCAATGTAGGTACCAACTGATAATCTGGGAATGTAAAGCAATGATGTTTCGGATCGAAGAACTGGAATAAGATGCGCATCATATCTTCTTCAAAACCGAAGATAACCAAGTCAAGCAGATAACCATGTCTTTTGATGAACTGAGCATGATCGGGAATTTCTGAAACTAATTCTTTGAGTTGAGAAGGTATACCCATAAAGTTGACTCGGATAGTCTTCCTAGAAGCCATGATCCTACAAAATAAAGCAAAGATAAATTCCTAGGTCCTTGAAATAGTTAGAAATGATATGATGATGCGATGTTATGATGTCATGATGTCATGTTTAAGCAAATAGCAAGCACAAGCAAATCACCCAATAGCCCTGGGTTTAAGGCTTGCATGAGGTATAGGTGTCTACCCTACCAAAGTTTGAGTGGGTTCAACCTGTCCTATAATAGTAACCGGGTTCTAGGAATCTCATATCATTGATCTTTCTCGTAGGCTTTATTTCAATACAACTACCAAGTGGTCGACCGAAACATCCCGAAAGTCGAATCTTAATGAGCGTAGTATCGAGTATCCACCAACCTCAGTCTACACCGAAGCCGGCCATCTCACTACCTTCTATTGGCCAAGATGAGTCAACTAGGGTTCTAGAAGTTGAGTTAGTGCTGATGACACCACGCAGACGCAAAATACTTTCCTCAACTAGACATGAGGAGCATCGGGACATCCAAAGTGTCGCACTAACGTAGCCATCATGTTGACCGTTTCGGTATACGCCTAACGGTCGCGACGATTTATTGCTACTTACCTAAGAAAACCTGGATCCGGGTGTAGGATCCCCCATAAGTATAATACCCAAGCAACCCTTAAAAGTAAAGCATACAAGTCAAACAATTTTGAGTGATCTAAAGACCCTAGGGTAAACTCTCTTTAATTTCCCCAGCATAGTCGCCAGCTCTGTAACACGGTGGGAGAATCGACTTGTTTGTTTTATGCTTGATCGCAAATGTTATGGATAGCAAGAGTCTCCACCGACTTTTCTTTTATCCAATTAAGGGAAGGCGAAAAGAACAGGAAAAGACCTTCGTTAGATTCTGAGTAAGGGAGTTGGTTATGAAAATGGAAGGTGTTAGCACCCTTTCCATCCGTAGTTATCTAAGGGCTCTTAATTGTTTTAGCTCACTCTAATTATTTTTGTGTGTGTGTTTGAAAAGATTTTTGAAAAGGCATTTCGCTTTGACTTCGTAATGATTCATGCTAGAATGTATACGAAGTGTTCGGGAATGTTTTGTTTTGGAAAAAAAGTTTTGAGAAAAGTGTGAGGTGTAAAAAGAATGTTTTAATTTGAGCAAGCAAAAGAGACTTATTACCTACTAAGAACGGTCGTTTCCGTGTTATTTTGCTTTCCTTTAGAATAAAGCTATCCAGACCATTAGTTGGTAGGTAACCTTATTCATTGGATGTAAAGGGACATTTGAAGGGACATCGGATGGTCATAGAAGGAAACTTGTAGGATATCCTAGCACATTCGTAGGGACGATCATCACTTTCGAGGTAACAACCGAGGGACTAGATCATGTATTCGCTTTAGGAAACATCGAGGACTATGATCTTTTAAGTCAAAGGGACTATGATGATATTTCATAGGCAATCGTATAAGATATCCCCACGCTCGAGGGACTTGACCATTTATAAGGCAACGAGAGAATACCTTGGGGTGCATGTGTGAGAAGAGTGTATTATTTTCGTATATTTATCTTGCGATTAGTGATCGCGTTGATTTTATCTTGCCATACACGCCTAATTACTAGCGCTTAATACGCAGTAAAGTAAATTATGGAAATATAAGGGTCCTACGCTATTACATGATAAAAACTTATGACCTATACATCCTTTCTAGAATTTAAAATGCAAGAAAAATAAATAGCAAAAGAAAAACTAGTCCTAATATTATTGGTATTTTTGAAAATTAGAGTTTACGTGAAAAACAACCTAGTTCTAGTTGATTTTAATTAATTTAAAAATATTAGTGAATACTAACCTAAATTAATTAATTAGTTAAAAGAAGATATTTTGTGAAATTTTCTAATTACCCTAATTAATCAACCTAATTACTAATTAATTAATTAATTATTTTTAAGAAAAAATAAAAGCGTAAAATAAATAAAAATATGAGAGAAACCCAAAAACGTGCTTATGATGTGGTTATCCCGTAAGTTTGAGCTTCTAGAGGTTTCGTTAGCACCGTGTCGGAGCTTCGGGATTCTGGTGTCGAACGAGTCCGTGTCGGAGCTTCTAGAGACTCTGGATTTGGGGCGTCCAGAAACTGGAGCTTCTGGGGACTTCTCATCTGGGGCCCGGTCGGAGCTTGAGGATTCTGTGCCGGAGACTCAAAAGCCGGAGCTCGGTGCCGGGAGACCTGGTCGGAACTTCGGTGTCGAGATGCCCGTGTCGGAGCTTGGGAGGCATTCCTTTTGGAGAACTAGAAACCTGCAAAATAAATAGTGAAAACAAAAGGAAAAAGGTGGGGTTTGAATCCACGACCTGATAGAGAGAATGACATAGTGCGCGCAAGGTGAATAGCTGGGCGGTGGTACATCCATTCATCCTTCTGGACCCATAAATAGGTAAGGGTAATTGGCTTCTAAGTCAGAAGCACCAGAGCAAAGCTCCGGTCATCTTCTCCGATCGTGTTCAATCATCAACCTGCAAAATAAGCAATATGAATGCAACAAGGGTACCTTATCCCCCTAATTCAAGGGCTACGGATCGATTGGTGGTGTTAATTCGTTCTGAATCGGCCTAGAACTACAAATACGAAGCTCTTCCAGTTCTTGCCCTAACAATGGCGACTAGCGATTAAGCCATGGAAAACTTCAAACGACTGCCCAGATCTGTTCTATATCATGCTATAAACACATTAAACATTAGTTGCAAGCAAAACACGCTCAAATGTAAAACACGCATTCAAAGAAAAATGCAAATCGGAGCAGTTTAAATGGCATGTTTCAACGTGTTATGATCATCTATAATGATGCATACTTACTCGTACTTACCTCAGATCACAATGGAATGCTTAAAAGTGACCGAAAGTGGTGGAAAATAGAATATGAGTTTGTTAACTTTGAGAATTTTTGAGAAAATTCTAGGGTTTGTGATAGGTCGGCAATCCGTAAGAGCTGTCCAAAAGTCTTCTTGTCTTGTAAGAGTGCTAGGTATATATAGGAGGGTGGAATTAGGTCAAGGATTAAGAGAAAATATTCTCCTTAAATGGAGAATATTTGATATGAAAATTTGCACAAAATCTTTCCAATTTTAATCAATCTCTTCCTCAATCTTCTTGCACGAAATTGACAGCTTGTAATGAGCTATCTTGGACCCCAAGCCATGCAAATTTAGCCCAACTTGTCTTATCTTTTATTTTTGCATTTTATTTAATTAAATTTGAATTTAAGCTATTAAATTCAAAAATAAATAAATAAAAGAGTGAGAGGCGTGACATGCAGATAGTAGGCATGGATAATCTTAAGATCAAGTTTAAATCATAAAATCTTAGGCCCATTTGAAAAATTTGGCTTTTGCTAGGTATTTTCTTCATGCCCTCCTCAAAAATGCTCAACTTGCACAATTTGTATCTTGCTCAATTTTCAACATTTTTTGGTGTTCTTGGACTTTTTAGAAAGATCAAGATGTCTTCTAAACCAACATTTTGGTTTCATCTTCATTGGAGTTTCCATGCTCGTGGAAACTTCTTTGCAAAAAGATGACTTTTGTTGACTTTTCTAAAAGGACCTGTAATGTCTTGATCCATATCTTCCAAATGAAGCATTTCTTGCCCAAGCTTGTGAGACATGAAGTTCTAGAGAATTGAATTCTCTTCAAAATGAGATTTGGTGGAGAAATTTTTGATGAAGTATGTGAAAGTTATGCTTGGTCAAAGTTCTGTTGACTTTTGTCTAGAGAAGCCCTAATTTGGAAACTTTGACTTTTGATCAGATCTTGGCTTTTCTTGATGAATCATGATCAACTCTTGATCAAATGATGAATATCACTTCAAAATCTTGATGTTGACCAAAAATTATGGAGTTTGACTGTATGTTGACCATAGTTGACTTTTTGTCCAATACAGCTGATTTTCAACTATCTGAGCAATTGGATGAGCAAATTTGACTAGTGAGACTTGAAACTTGACATAGTGATCACTTGGAACATAGGATGAGGTATGATGACCACTTGAAGCATTGGAATTCCACCTTGACTTGAGAATAGCAAAACCCTAGCTTGGATTGATTGCTTAGGAGAGGGTTTGTCTGGTCAACCCTTGTGAAATCCTTGAGAATTGAGATGTGTATTGTCTTGAGAAGGGAGGGAAAATTTTGGGGTATAACACTTCCTATTTCTATGTGATGGATATTAATTCGGATTATTGTTGTCTTTGGGATGCCCTTGATTCATAGGGATGGTACACCACTCAGCCTTCATTAGAAACTCAAGTATCCTCTTGATGGGAAGACAATCACTGTTTGCACCGAGAAAGAGTACATTTTAAGCCATTTGGCTTCATTCTGCTATGTGGAGGTCGAGGGTGAAATACATGAGACTCCATTTCGTGATTTTGAGACCGCTTAGATGACCAAGACTCCTCATCCCGAGGATAGGAAGAAACCCGAGACATCTTTGGCTTCATTGAAATATGCTCAAGCTCTGGTTGAGACGGGTCTCCCCGAAGGTTGGGGCAGTGTTGTAGAGGTTACCCAAGTTTAACAAGTTTGGTTTGGGTTTTGATCCCATTTTGCGAAGACAAATTCTCAAGGCTCCCCGGTTTGTCCATCATCAAGTTTGCAAGTGTCGGCCGTAAAGTAGGATCAAGTCTATGCAATTGATGATGAAGATGATGATTTCAACATAGAAGATTGGATTTGCCCATGCATCCCTAATGAGAAGAATTGATATTTGTGGACACCACCAAGTCACAATCACGAGGAGTAATTTTTCTTGTTTTTCTTTATCATTTCATAATTCCTACGCTTTGCCTAAGGCGTAGTGAACCATTGTGTAAGGCCACCATGTTTCACTTTTGCAAGTTTTTATCATAAAATAAAGGACGTTTCTCATTCAGTTTTTTTTGTGTTCTTTTCCTTTCCATATTTTACTTTTGTCATTTACTTATTTAAAAAAGAAAAAAGTGGCAATGTTTTTATTTTTCACACACTATCACTAAAACACAAAAAATCAATCATGCAGATACATGTCCACACCAGATACCAATGATCACAATTCTACTATTGCTCATTATGACTTTGACAATCCGATTTACCAATCTGAAGAAGAGGGTGAGGAAGAATGTGAACTCCCTGCAGAATTGGCCAGATTGTTAGAACAGGAGAAGAAGGTTATTCAGCCGCATGAAGAGCCTCTAGAATTGATTAATTTGGGTACAGAGGAAGCAAGAAAGGAAGTAAGAATAGGGCCTAATTGGAAGACAATGTGAAGACAAGGCTGATAGATATGCTTTGTGAGTACGTTGATGTGTTCGCTTGGTCTTATGAAGATATGCCAGGTTTAGATACGATATTGTGGTACACAAGTCCTCTCCGAGAAGATTGTCCTCCCGTTAAGCATAAACTTCGAAGAACTCATCCAGAGATGTCCAAGAAGATCAAAGAGGAGGTACATAAACAGTTGGATGCCGGTTTTCTGAAGGTTGTCTCTTATCCTCCGTGGGTTGCAAACATTGTGCCAGTATCGAAGAAAGATGGTAAGGTCAGAATGTGTATCGATTATAGAGATCTGAACAGAGCGATCCCTAAAGATGATTTTCCGCTTCCCCACATTGACATTTTGGTTGATAATACTGCTCAAGCTAAGGTGTTCTCTTTCATGGATGGTTTTTCTGGCTATAATCCAATCAAGATGGTGCCAGGTGATATGGAAAAGACTATTTTCATTACACCTTGGGAACTTTTGTTACAAAGTCATGCCTTTGGTTTGAAGAATGCAGGGCAACGCATCAACGCAATGGTCACTCTCTTTCATGACATGATGCATAGAGAGATTGAAGTTTATGTTGATGATATGATTTCCAAGTCTCAAATAGAGGAAGAACATCTAGTTGATTTGCAGAATTATTTTGAAAGACTAACGAAATTCAGGATAAGATTGAATCCGAACAAGTTCACCTTTGGGGTGAGATCAGGAAAGTTGTTGGGCTTTATTGTGAGTGAGAAAGGCATTGAAGTTTATCCTGCAAAAGTAAAGGTGATTCAAGAGATGCCCGAGCCAAAGACAGAGAAAGAAGTCTGTGGTTTCTTGGGAAGATTAAATTACATCTCCAGGTTCATATCTCATCTTACAGCCGCATGTGAACCTTTGTTCAAGTTACTAAAGAAAAATCAAGCGGTTATTTGGAATGATAATTGTCAGAGGGAATTTGATAGAATCAAAGAGTAGTTGCAAGAGCCTCCGATCCTTATACTGTCAAATGAAGGAAAGTCGTTGATTATGTATCTAATAGTTCTGGAAAATTCCATGGGTTATGTGCTCGGTCAACATGATGAGACTAGAAAGAAAGAAAGAACAAGCCATCTATTATCTAAGCAAGAAGTTCACTTAGTGCGATTCGAGATATTCTTTGCTTGAGAAGACGTGTTGTGCAGTTGCATGGGCTTCTAAACGTTTGAGGAAGTACATGCTGACGCATACCACCTACTTGATTTCTAAAATGGATCTTACTAAGTTCATATTTGAGAATCCAGATCTTACCGGTCGAGTCTCCCATTGGCAGATGATTTTGACATAGTATGATATTCAGTATACTACTTAGAAAGCCATCAAGGGTAGTGTTCTTACGGATTATCTTGCTCACCAACCTGTGGACGACTATCAACCGATGAAGTTTGAATTTCTGACGAAGACATCATGTACATTAGAAATTGCAACATTCTTGACCGTAAGAAGGGCCCGAGCCAGATCACGATGGATGATGGTGTTTGATGGCACCTCAAATGCAATGGGTAATGGTGTTGAGCTATTATCCTCGATGGTCTCTATATTCCTTTACAGCCGAATTTGATTTGAATGCACCAACAATATGGAAGAGTATGAAGTCTGTTTACGAAATTGAAGCGGCAATTGACTTGTGTATCAAGTTCTTGAAAGTTTTGGGGATTCTAATCTGCTATCACCAAATTAATGGGTATTGGGAAACTCGTCATCGAACTTGATAGTGTTTGTAAAAGGGATCCGAGACCCCAAGAAACATTTAGCAAAAACATAAGATTAGCCTTACCCGGGAATCGTTAGACGTCAAACCATGACCGCCGATCCTATGAACCAGCTTCTATTTAATTTGCAACATGCATTGCATACATTTGCACAAAACCATTTAGCATATAACTTTTATTTTCGTGGAACCTTATAGATTTTGTTGGTGCAAGAAGTAAAGGAAGAATGAATCCAACCGTGAAGATCGCTCCATGTCTCAAATTCAAAGAATCAAGTTGGGAAGCCGATAACTCAAAGTGAAAGAATTCACCTGTCAGAGAGCTTATTTTGGGAAAAGATTTGGGAACATCCTAGATCTTTTGACTACCAATGTGGACATGGAAGCTTTGATTGCTCCGCAAAGTACTATGATCCTCCTCTCCGATGCTTCACATTCCAAGACTTTCACTTGTTCCTACAATTGAAGAGTTCGAGAGAATCCTTAATTGGCCTTTGAAGGACGACACCCTTTTCTCAACATAGGGAAGACCTCGATAAGGCTAAGGTAGTGCTTTGTTTCTTCCCGTAAGGGAGGTGGCACCTTGATTACGTATAAAGGTATTCGAGGCGAATTTGGAAGATAAGTTGTTAAGTTTGAGTGTTCAAGACGACCGACCTTCACTCCATTCTTGCTTTGCTCATCTTTGGGGTGGTTTTATTCCCAACTAATGAAATTGGTTACTTGAGCCCGTCTCGCTATTGGTATATTCATGTCAAAGAACCCTGCTCCCGCATTGTTGGTCGATGTTCTTACCATCTCCATGAGAGAAATCAAGAAGCGAGGGTGGTTCTGTTGTTCTCCACGCTGTACTTATGGTTGACATCTCATATCCCTCGAGTGGACCGTGGGAGAAGATCCGAGAAACTTATCTTGGTCTCAAAATTGGCTTCACTAACCGATGGTGTGATGTGGCACCTCTGTTGGGATTCGCTGATGTTATCACCACCGTGGTGGATATTCTAATGTTCCTTTGATTGGGTCTATGGGTTGCATCAATTATAACCCAAGACTCATGACAAGGCAATTGGGGTATCCAATGGAGAATGAACCAAGGCTTGAGCACTGGAAAGCTTCATTGTGCACGAACTTGGTAAAAGGACCGCAACGAAGTATTGAAGATCCAAGAGCTTGGGGTCAAATCCATAGGAAAGCCGAGAGTTAATCAAGAGGGGCGGAATTGATGGAAGATCTTATCGCCAGTGGGTGATAGAGAGAGTCCAAGAAATCAAGCTTTACTTTGTAGAGGTACCTTTGATCATCCCGAACTCAGAATCACCATGTGCCAATAGAGGAGAATATGAGGCTTCGTGAAATTATCGTAAAGATGGAGGAAGAAAGATTGGAGCTACAAAGCTCTAATTCTCGCATTTTTCTCAGAGCAGAAAATTTAGAAGCCAACCTCAAGGAGGTAAAAGAAGAATTAGAGGGGAGAAGAATACAGAATGAAAAGGATGAAGAGCTCCTGATGAGATGTTCTGAAAACTTGAGGAGGCCGCAGTGGGGCAAGGGACCTCCACGACAATTGAAGACCTCAAGAACAAAGGGGCCAGGCTTATCTAGATGAAGAAAAGGCCGTTGAAGAAAAGAGAGCATTGAAAGCACGTCTTGAAGCAAAGATTTCAAAGTTAGAAGCTTCTCTAGCACGAACCAATAAAATGCTAGAGAATGAGATAACTGCAAAAGAAGAAGTCTCAGACGCCCGAGAATTGGAAGCAATCGAATTAGCTGAAAAGTTCGAGAGTCGAACATTACGAGGGAAGAAAGAAATAGCAAAAGGGATGCTTACGAAGGCCTTAGAGAGCAATGCCAAGGTTGGATTGATGAGATCCAAAGTGAATCGTCTGTTAGACGAAAAGGATGAACTAGTGTCCTTTCTAGAAGAATGTAATGGGCATTTCTATTGGAAGTACAGTGAAATGGTTGACATGTGTAACCGCTTGATTGTTGACGTACTTGAGACTCAGTCGGCCCTAGAAGACCTCAAGACAACCCGATACCTCCGCTGTGAGTGATTTTCTTCCTCCTCAAGAGGCGGTGAATGTGTTCAAGGCGGAAACTAGAGATTTGAAGCCTCGTCGTGGACAGATTTCTAGTTTTTAGCCACTTATCTTATTTGAATATTTGAATCTAATTATTATTGTAATGATTTAAATTCCAAGATGAATTTTATTGCTCGTTTGAGCTTGAAAATGCTTTGTAGTCACAACTAACAATTTGAGTTTCTATGAGATTTCGTTGAATTGCGCTTAATCGCTTTTCCCTAATGTTTATTGTTAACTAACGAGTCTTCAAAGAGTCCCCGAAAATAAAATGTACAAAAACATATCAAGGGCATGCATGCATACTCCCATAGCATATCATACATAATGTGGTATCGAGACCACCATCTTACTTGCTGATTTTCTTCTCCACATTTAGAGACTATGTGTTTCGCTGCTCATCGTTACCCGACAAGAAGTAACTTGAAGAAACCGATGGAGAAGATGGAAGTCGACATGGCCGCCCTAGGGACAAGAATGGATACTCGATAGGGCAATTGATGGAGATAATTCGTAACATGGCTCGCAACAAGAGGAGTTGAGAGCTCGTTGTGAGGCCTCGTCAGAGTCACCACCAAGAAGCCGCCAAGGAATGCTGGTCCGAAATTAGCTTGAAGTCAACGCCGGTCTTACTGATCTTGCCGGTGAGAACCAGGCTGCTCAAACGGATCATGCTGCGGTGGTTCCTCCTCCGCCTACTCCCACACGTCGCCAGCGGCCAGAACTTGTGTTGGTGCCTCCACCAGGCAGAAGGACTATTCAGATTTCGATTCCTCAGCATGATGAAGATAACTTTGAAGATTGGTTTTCCAATGTTGAGGAGCCGACCGAAGCTGATAGGAAGTTGAAGATGCTCGAGGAGCGCATGCAAGCCTTTGAGAATCAGGATGTTTTGGGTTTCGACATGTCCAACTTGGGATTGGTTCAAGGAGTGAGGATTCCTCCAAAATTTAAAATCCCAGAGCTTTCGAAGTACAAGGGCAACTCTTGTCCTAAAACCCACTTGAGGTATTACTATAGGAGGATGTCTCATACACAAGGATGAGAAGCTCTTGATGCATTTTTTCCAAGATAGTTTGACCGATGGGCCATTGGATTGGTATATGGGCCTTGATAGCTGTGTGCGAACTTGAGAGAGTTGATTGTAGCTTTTGTTCAACACTATGGCTTTAACATCGATATGGCGCCTACTAGGACCCAGCTTGCACAACTTAGCTCAAGAAAACCGAATCCTTCAAGGAGTACGCAAAGGTGGCGCGAGGTAGTGCTAAAGTTCAACCCCTATGGTGGAACGAGAGATGGTGGAAATGTTCACCGCACACTAGATGGGCCGTACTATGCCTCTTGCACCGACCAAGATTTCACCGACATGGTGATGTTTGGTGAAAGAGTTGAGATGGGGATCAAGCTAGGAAAGATCCAAGATGTTGGTACCGACAAGAATCAAGTTGGTGGCGCCAAGAAGGCTTTGGTGGTTACCGTAAGAAGAAAGAGGGTGAGTCAAGTGCATCAGATGAGCGAAGAGGAAAGAGAAGTGCCAGAATTCAATCGCAAGTTGTCAGAATTATTCCCGCTAGTGTTCCAAAACAAGAGGTTGCTCCGAGACAATACCAGCCTGCACTCCATGAAGAAGTTTGACCTTTGCCAATGTCTTATGCAGAGGTATTCGCCCATTTGCAAAGTCTGAATATGATTGAATTACGCCATTTGAAGATTGACCCTGATAACCCGCCGAAGTACTTCAACGCGAATGCCCGTTGTCTCTATCATTCCAATGCTCCGGGGCATTCCATTGAGAATTGCTATGCTTTCAAGTACAAGGTGCAGAATTTACTAGACACTGAGGCAATCAACTTTGGACCTCCTCCCACTCCTAATGTCATTCAGCACCCTTTACCTCCTCATGGTGGAAATGCTGTTAATGCAATTTGCGAAGATGGAAGTCAGAACCTGATAATGGATGTTAGTGATCTGACCACCCCGTTGTGGTGGATAAAGAAGCAATTGCTGTTGAAGGGAGATTTCCCTGGTTGTGATGATGGTTGTAAACAATGTTTAATTCAAGTTGAAGGTTGTGATAAGTTGAAAGACGAGATTCGGTCCGACATCAAGGGACTCTTCATCTTCGTAAAGAACTTGATATGCAGAATGTTGAAGATGAGGTTGACGTGGTCACTATCCCCGTCACTTCTAGAAGGATTCCCGTTACAATCCCCGTGCCGACTAAGAAACCTCCTGTGATTATCACTTTGCCGGGTCCAGTACCCTACGCTAGCGAAAAGGCCATCCCGTGGAATTATGGGTCTGAGTACTACCGTGACGGCAAGAAAGTGAATGTGGAGACTTTTGAAGGAGGAAAGTCTGATGAAAAGAAGATTGAAGATATGAGTCGCAGGCATGACATTGCGGAAGAAAGTCGGATTACCAAGTGGACGAATCTTCTCTCCACCCAATCTAGTTGAAAAAAGTCCTGAAGCTTTGGCCAAGGCTAAAGCAAAAGGGAAAGGAGTCATGATTGGGGGTGAGTCAGCACCAAAGATTCCAGAACCTGTTCTGAGCCCTGAGATGACCAAAGATGTTGAAGAATTGATGAGGTATATAAGGAAGAGCGATTACAAGATAATTGACCAGCTCGGCCAGACGCCCGCCAAGATTTCTATCCTAGCTTTGTTGAGGGATTCTGAGCCTCACCGCAATGCTCTTATGCAGCTGTTAGGGACGTCCTTCGTTCCCCAGGAGATATCGGTTAACCAGTTTGGAGGTATCGTGAACAGCATTTCAGCAAGTAATGGTCTCGGTTTTACTGACTTTGATTTACCTCCCGAGGGAAGGAAGCATAACAAAGTGCTACACGTTTCCGTGGAGATAGCGAGAACTACTTTATCCCGTGTGCTGGTTGACACGGGATCATCCCTCAATGTTCTTCCAAAGTCTACTCTCTTGAAGTTGGATTATGAAGGAGTTGTGCTGAGACCCAGTGATTTGATAGTTAAGGCGCTTGATGGGTCAAGAGATCGTTTGGCGAGGTGGACTCGCCTATTAAGGTGGGCCCGTGTTTTGACGCAACTTTTTCGTCATGGATATTAATCCTCCTATCGTTGTTTGCTTCGCGCCTCGATTCATGGGGCTGGTGCCGTGACATCCACCTTGCACCAAAAGTTAAAGTTCTTAATTAATGGAAAGGTGGTCACCATTTATGGTGAAGAAGATTATGTCGTCACCATCCGAGCAACTTTCGATATGTTGAAGTGAAGGAGAGATCCACGAAACTCCATGCCGTGCTTTTGAGGCAAGATTACCGATAAGATCCCTTTGCAAAAGGTGAAGTCTCCATGGCATCCTACAAGGTGCTCAAGCTATCGTCAAGTCGACATCCCGAAGGGTGGGGAAGAGTGCTAGAACTACCTACCCAGACGGATAAGAGGGGTTTGGGTTTTGCTCCCAAAATGAAGGTCTCCGTCTCCACCCCAGTAAGCAAAGGGGTGTCTCCTCCTGTCAAGTTTGTCAAAGGTGGAATCCAGATTGAGGATGTTGATGCCATTGATGGTGAAGTGGATGGTGACTATGATGTGGACAAGTGGATCTACCCAACTGTTCCAGGACGTGAGCTTTCAAATTGGTTCGTTGAAGATGTTGCTGTGGTTACCCGTTTTGAAGAGTAATTTTCTGTTTTTATGTCATTCCATAATTCCTACGTTATGCCCAAGACGTAGTGATCATGCTGTAGGGCCACCATGTTTTTAACTTTCAAGTTTATCATTAATGAAGGACGTCCTTTTTGCATTCAAATTTTTCTCTCTTTGTTTTTTTTCTTCACTTATTTCTTTTAAAGGTGACAACATCAAATTTTACTTTTTATACAAACCTTTTGTCTTTTCTTTTTATTAAAAAAAAAACTTAATTAAAAAATAATAATAAAAATAAAATTACCAACAACGCAGATGTGGTCCTTCGACGGACCCGGATTTTGTCGACGATGATTCCGCTGTGGCTCATTATGATTTCGACGAACCGATTTATCAAGCTGAAGAGGAAGCCGAAGAGGACTGTGAATTACCTGAAGAATTAGCCAGGATGTTGAGGCAAGAAGAAAAGGTCATCCAGCCGCACCAAGAAGCTCTAGAAGTGATCAATCTAGGAACCGAGGATGCTCGAAAGGAGGTCAAGATTGGGGCAGCATTGGAAGGTGGAGTTAAGCAAAAGCTTGTCGAAATGCTACATGAGTACGTGGACATATTTGCTTGGTCTTATGAGGATATGCCCGGGTTAGATACTGACATCGTCATGCATGAATTGCCCCTCAAAGAAGGCTGCCCACCGAAAGCGAAGCTTTAACACATCCAGAAATGTCAAGAAAAATCAAAGAAGAAGTTCAGAAACAAATGGAAGCAGGTTTCCTAAAGGTTGTTTCTTATCCCCCATGGGTTGCAAACATTGTACCGGTGCCAAAGAAAGACGGCAAGGTAAGGATGTGCGTTGACTATAGGGATCTGAATAGAGCTAGCCCTAAGGATGACTTCCCTCTCCCGCACATCGACATTTTGGTCGATAACACTGCTCGAGCTAAAGTATTCTCCTTCATGGATGGTTTCTCCGCTACAACCGATTAAGATGGCGCCCAATGATATGGAGAAAACTACTTTCATTACACCGTGGGGAACTTTCTGCTACAAAGTGATGCCTTTCGGTTTGAAGAACGCAGGGGCAACATATCAGCGCGCTATGGTCACTCTCTTTCACGATATGATGCATAAAGAGATTGAAGTCTACGTGGATGATATGATTGCCAAGTCCCGCATGTAAGAAGAACACCGGTTCACTTGTTGAAATTGTTCGAAAGGTTGAGAAAGTTCAGGCTGAGGTTGAACCCAAGTAAGTGCACCTTTGGGGTGAGATCAGGGAAACTTTTAGGCTTTATCGTGAGCGAGAAAGGGATTGAGGTTGACCCTGCTAAGATAAAAGCGATACAAGAGATGCCAGAGCCAAGGACAGAAAAGGAAGTGCGAGGTTTCTTGGGAAGACTGAATTACATTGCTAGGTTCATTTCTCATCTCACGCCCACCGTGAGCCCATTTTCAAGTCATAAGAAAGAATCCAACGACTGTGGAACGGCGATTGTCGACGGCATTCGACAAGATAAAGAGGTACCTACAAGAGCCTCCAATTCTCTCACCCGTGGAGGGTAGACCGCTGATTATGTACTTGACCGTGTTGAGAATTCCATGGGTCGTGCTCGGTCAACATGATGAGACAGTAAAAGAGCACGCCATATACTACTTGAGCAAGAAGTTCGTAATGTGAATCGAGGTATTCATTGTTGAAAAGACTTGTTGTGCACTCGCATGGGCAGCAAAACGGCTCGAAAGATATGTTAACTCACACTACTTTCTTGATCTCCAAAATGGACCCGATAAAGTATATCTTTGAGAAGCCACCACAGAAGGATAGCCGCTGGCAAATGATCCCGATGTAATATGATATCCAATACACTACTCAAGGCTATCAAAGGTAGTGTGGTGGCGGACTATCTCGCCAACAACCATTAGATGATGACTATCACCGATGAAGTTTGAGTTCCCGATGAAGACATTATGTATATCGTAGATTGTAACATTCTGTGGCTCAAGAGGGACCCAAGCCTGCTCGTGGACAATGGCATTCGATGGAGCCTCAAATGCATTAGAAATGGCGCTACGCCATTATCACTTCTCCAACAGTTTTCATATTCCATTCAACGCCGTAACTGCTTTGATTGCACCAATAATGTGGCCGAGTACGAAGCTTGTATTTTTGAATTGAAGCACCATTGATCCGAGAATCAAGATCTTAGCGTATATGGAGATTCCGCTTTGGTAATTAGTCAAATCAATGGAGATTGGGAGACCCACCCGAATTTGATTCCATATCGAGATCATGTCTTGAAGTTGATCCCTTATTTCGACGAGATCACTTTTGATCACATCCCAAGGAGGAGAACAATTTGGCGATGCTTTGGCTACTCGTCATCCATGTTTAAGGTCGATGGCGAATGACCCCATCTATCACTATAATGAGGTTGGATGAGCCTGCTCGCTATGAAGTAGAAGGTGAAGTAGATGAAAACCTTGGTTCTATGACATCAAAAGGTATCTCGAGACGAAAGAATACCCGATAATGCTTCCATCGTTGATAAGAAGTCTCGCAAGTACTGCCAAGTTTTTCCTCAATGGGGTGTGTTGTACAAAAGGAATTATGACTGCTTTTGCTCGATGCGGATAGACACGAAGCAAATAAGATTATAGAAGAAATTCATGAAGGTTCCTTCGGACGATTCTAGTGGACACACCATGGCCAAGAAGATCTTGAGAGCAGCTATTATTGGTCCACCATGGAGAATGATCGCACAACCATGCCGTAACATGCTACAAATGTCAAATTTATACCGATAAGATGCATGTGCCACCTTCTTCATTAAATGTTTTGACTTCTCCATGGCCTTTGCGATGTGGGGCATTGATATGATTGGAGAAATTAAGCCCACCGCTCGAATGGACATCGATTCATCCTTGTTGCCATTGACTACTTTACCAAATGGGTTGAGGCAAGATCTTATGCTCGTGTCACTAGACAAGTGGTCACACGCTTCATCAAGCATAATATCATTTGTCTTCCATATCGTCCAAAATGAATGGTGCCGTGGAAGCGGCAAACAAAAATATCAAGAAGATTTGTAAGATGGTTGTCACTTACAAGGATTGGCACGAGATGTTGCCATTTGCCTTGCACGGCTATCACACTTCAACGCCAACAGGGCAACCTTTCTCCTTGGTATACGGTATCCACTGGAAGTTGAAATTCCTTCCTTAAGGATTTTAACAGATGTGCAACTCGATGAAGCCGAATGGGTTGACTTGATCAATTGAATCTCATCGACGAGAAGAGATTGACACCATTTGTCATGGACAGCTATACCGTATGTATGAAAAGGGCTTTCGACAAGAAAGTGTGTCTCTGAATTTCCAAGTCGGTGACTCAGGTCAAGAGAATTTTGCCTCCCAATAGTACCGACGCTTAGCAAGTGGGCTCCAAATTATGAAGGACCGACGCTAGAAGAAAGTTTTCTCCGAGGAGCTATGTTGTCATGACTATGGATGGAGAGGATTTCCCTCACCCGATCAATGCAGATGTAGTCAAAAAATACTTCGCATAAAAAGAGACCTGTTAGGTTGACTGGCCTAAGCAAAATAAAGGCATCCCGACGAACCAAGAGGTTCGGGCAAAAGTTAGGGATAAATATAAAAGATTGTACACCCGGCAAGTCGAAAACCTGAAAGGGCGGCTTGGGCAAAAAAGGGTATCCCGGTGGATTGAAAACCCGAAAGGGCGGTCCAGGCAAAAATTAGGGATTCAAGGCGAACGACTACAATCTGCACGACACCTGTTTGGGTCAGCTTTTTACAATAACTTGATAATCCAGAGAGATGGAGGGTCACTAATCGAGCATTTTTTGACGGCTCGATATGAAGGGATGTTGAAGTTGTGAAGAGCATGGTGGATTCAGGATTCGACAAAATCCATGATTTTTATTGTCACCTTTTCTTTTAACTTTGATGTATAAGCAATTGCCTCTTTTCAGGATTTGCTTCTTGATGTAAATGCTCATTTACGGGCTAATCAATCAATAAAATTACTTTCATCCAAACTGTGTTTTTCTATCATTTATTTCGCCTTATTTTCATGTATTTTTAATGCTTTGTTTGCAAAACGACGTCCGATATTTTTAATAAACTTCGTGATATAAAACATCGCTCAACGCGCGGCATAATTTCCGTTACTCGAATTTCGGTACACCACATTAACGATTGAAACAGTTGATCTCAGAGGTAATTATTTGTTATGTCTCCTGCTTTACATTTTCAATTATGCGAAGGGCACCATGTGCATGGGCTTCGTCAACCGACAAGGTTTCTTTCTCCAACAAGAGTTATATATGGCATATGTGTGCCCTCAAATGTTATCACTTTTCGTCATCGCGAAGATCGCAAAGAGCGGCTTACGCCAAAGAAGATCACATTCAAAAGCTCACTTGTGCCGTAAGATGTTGTCGATTCCTCTTATGCAAGAGCTCGTAATCCGTAGCTATCGAAATCATGAACTCCACGCGACAAGATCATCGCCCGTATGAATGTTGATCTCCAAGAGTTACCTCCCAATGATGCTAATCATTGAAAGATGTTACTCTACTCGCAATCCCCTGTGGTCCGCACTATCATCTCTTTGATGAAGACCGATGATTGTATTCAATTCTTGAGGGTTGATGTTCCCTCGGCAGCTCACAATTGCCTTTATTCCTAGACAAAACATCAAAACATGCATCATTGCATCACATAGCATCCTCAAAAAACGCGTAGCATTTCCATTGATATGGAGCATTACGCTAAAAAATAATAATCTCAAACATGCATCTAAGCATAAGCCAGATTAAAGTCTTTATCGAGTACCTTTTGCGTCTCCGAAGATCATTCAATAAAAAATCCCCAAGTGGTATTCCCAGTCAGAGTTCCCTCAAGAAATTCTTCTTGTTGTTGTCATCTGCATTTTTGACCCTGTGTCGGTCTCTCACATTATTCAGATTCAATTCAATTACCAAGCGTCTTACTTTTTGCAAATTTTTATTCTTGGTATTCTTACCCACGTTTGCCTCTATCGTTAGAGTGTGAGTAAGAGTTGGTGTCTAACCTTTCTTGCTTCTCAATTGTTTGGGTATCCATACTTGGTGTGTGGTAATTCATATAATTGCCACCTTGAAAATTACACCCCGCCCGGCCCGAGAGATATTGTAGTTTCTTGCATATTCGCAAACTTTCAGAGTCCAACGTAGTTTGGCAATCCTTGCTAGAGTCCCCTTTGTTTGGCCTCTTTCCCCGTGAATTCGTCTTCGATCGACGATTTTACCATTCCATATATTTTTCTCCCCAGTGAGTCTGCTCCAGTCGGTCTCCTTTTTGTGTGTGTCTAATATCTTTACCCGACATATACTCCCGTCTGTTCTCATTTTTGATCTGCGATGCAACTTATTGAAGTATGCGCTCCAAAGATCTATGAGTTCTTTTTCGATCCGCAAGCAACTTATTGAAGTATGCTCGCTCCAAAGGTCCGTCTGGTTTCGCTTTTGATCTGCGATGCAACTTATTGAAGTACGCTGCTCCAAAGATCTACTGTTCTCATTTTTGATCTGCGATGCAACTTATTGAAGTATGCGCTCCAAAGATCTATGAGTTCTTACCTTTCGATCCGCAAGCAACTTATTGAAGTATGCTCGCTCCAAAGGTCCGTCTGTTTCGCTTTTGATCTGCGATGCAACTTATTGAAGTATGCTGCTCCAAAGATCTACCGTTCTCATTTTTGATCTCGATGCAACTTATTGAAGTATGCTGCTCCAAAGATCTATGAGTTCTTACCTTTCTCGATCCGCGAAGCAACTTATTGAAGTATGCTCGCTCCAAAGGTCTGTCGCTTTTTGATCCGCGATGCAACTTATTGAAGTATGCGCTCCAAAGATCTACCTGTTCTCATTTTTGATCGCGATGCAACTTATTGAAGTATGCTGCTCCAAAGATCTATGAGTTCTTACCTTTCTCGATCTCGCAAGCAACTTATTGAAGTATGCTCGCTCCAAAGGTCCGATTGGTTTGCTTTTGATCGCGATGCAACTTATTGAAGTATGCACGCTCCAAAGATCTCCTGTTCTCATTTTTGATCGCGATGCAACTTATTGAAGTATGCTCGCTCCAAAGATCTATGAGTTCTTACCTTTCCGATCCGCGAAGCAACTTATTGAAGTATGCTCGCTCCAAAGGTCCGATTGGTTTCGCTCGACCGAAGCAACTTATTCAAGTATGCTCGCTCCAAAGATCTATCGCTTTCATTTCTAGTCTCAAAGTCGCTTATTTAAGCATATCTGCTTCTCGATGTAATCAAATCTTTTACAAAAAATCACAAAAAATAAAAATAAAAAATTATCAAAAATTGAAAATCCGAAAAACATAAATATTTTACTTGTTCTTCTGAGCGCAAATTTTTGTTTTAGTATTTAATCTTTTCACCTTGAAAGCTCGAAGGCTATCGCCAATCTCACTTTCAGGTTTAAGACGATTAAATATGGGCAACTGTTGCACCCCAAAATTTACCCTCCTATCTCGGTTTTATCTGGTTTAGGCTTTGCATTTATCATAACACTCACATGCATTCATACCACTGGTTCTATGGTTACGGGTTGGAGTTGATTCCCAAAGATTCTCCGCTGAATGTAAAAAGGCGTGGTGTTTTCGACCAATCTGGGATATTTGAAAATGACGAGGTTTAATGTTAAATCTTATCCGTTCGTATCTATGGATTTTCGGGGTTTGATGTTCGATCGTGGAATTGAACGGTCTGTTCTTGATGAAGCTACGGAAGTCTGGTTGTTTTGAATGTCATTGCCTCCTGATTCAGGAGATCAATTCACCACGAGTTTGGGTTTTGTTGTTGTTTCGAGTTCATTGTTCAAGATGTAGAAGGGTGGATTGTGACTATCCGTTTATTGGTCGACAATACAAGTTCTAGTGCGCTTGGTTTGCTCGCCGCTTTTGTTCGCTTCTTGGCAACAAAGTGGGAAATATTCGTCCGTAGGCTTGTGTACAAGATTTACGAATGTCAAGTTGCCACATGTTGAGATCTTTCCCGGTCGCGTCCATCGCTCGCAAAATTCAAGACGTTCGTTAAAATATTAGAAGTTTCTTTTTGAGATTCGTTGGTTTCAAATCCTTTTTCTGCTACCAAATATGTTTCGACTTGCAAATGCGGTGATAATCCCATTAACTTCAAGAGGAATCTATCACCCATTTCTTAAAGAAATCATGGAATCGCCAAGTTGACTAGGGTTTTGAATCAAGAACTTTTTTTTGAAACTTAGAGTTTCAATTTTTGTTTCAAGTGGCAAAAGGCTCGGGATTTCTACATGAACGGATCAACATGGAAGCGTTATGACCGGGAAATTCAAAAGAAATTAAGTTTTGTTTATTTCTAAGTCATCGAACCATCTTCGATTTAGAAGTTTAATTCTCAAGTTTCAATCAACATTTCGACATGGTTTGTTTAACCAAATTACTTTTGGTTCATGACAATTTTTGGGAATATTTTGTTCACAACGAATTTCCAACTTTCATACAATTGTTACAACGATAAAGCTCACATTAGTAGTATTTGAAGATTTAGAACTAAAAGTTCAAATTGGCACATAATCTTTAAATCTTGCATTCATGAAAATTCAAGAGTATCACATTATTTCAAAGTTGTATTTGTACAAGAATGTAAGAACAAATCAAGAAACATGTATTTACAACTTATCAAATCTTCGGATACAAGTCACAAGTTCCTATTGAATACTAGTGTGTTCTACACTCTTTGAAATTTTCCAAGCTGCCAATGTCTTCATGAATGTGTTTTTGACTTCGTGCTCGAGCATTCCAATCCTCCAAACTGTCCTTCATTGTTCTTCCGAACTCGTAACGTTTCTCATATTCATGAAACAAACAAAGAAACTTGGTTAGCAATAAACGGACAGCAATGATAACATAAACAAGATACAAGATACGCAATTTTCAAATCATCATTAGGGTTTTCTTTCCGGAATCAGGTTGTGCAAAGGTTTCGATCATTCAAAACCGAGGCCTCATATACAAATCATCGGCCATAAACTCACTATTGCAACTCAAGGGTGTACCCTTGGTTCACAACAGAGGTGTGGAAAGAAGATGAGGAAAAGGCAAACATGACAAGATCGTGGTTTTATGCAGGCAAAGGGTAGGCACTGAAAAGGCAATGTTTACCAAAACAAGATTACACAACCAAGACATCAATACACCAAAGAAATTAACACATCGAAATGCAACACGTAATAAAGAATCAAACCATCACCTAATACCAATTGATGCAAGCCCATCAAGCAAAGAAAGGTTTGTTTTTCAAAAGATCGTAACAAAGAAACCCTAAGTAATCGACAAGATATAAACATTAAGTTTATAACAAAGGAGGCAGCTACTATTCACAAAAACCCTAGCCAATTCACAAGAATCAAACCCTAACAAAGATACTAACAAGCCAAAACCAATATACATCCAACCCAAAACCCGTAACACTATTCAAAACTCATCATTTTCCGTAAAACCTTCGTAAAGCGAAAACGAGGAAGAAGCGTAGTAGGTAAACAGAGATCTCACGGGTTGGTCAAGGCCGCCCCTCCTTTTCTCCTCCGCCTTCTATTTTCTACATCTCTGCCGCCACCGCTTAGAGTTTAGGGATTCTTTTTTCCCCTTTTCATCATTCATTTTCCTGCAATCGATCAAAACAAGCATTAAGAAATCGTTAATAACCAAATAAATAGAAATCGCTTGAGAGAGAGATAGTCGCGACAACACCAGATCGTGAGAAAACCGATGAGCGAACGGCGAGTTCGAGATTGAAACGGCGACGGCGATGAATATCGCGAAAGAGCGACAGTGAGATCGGACGAGAGCGACGAGCGATCGTGAGGTTTGAGTGGCGGCGTTGGAAGTTTTCTGAGATCGAGAGAGAGATTGCGAGATCGAGTGGATCGTGAAGCATGCAAAATGTAGAGGGATGAAAGGCGATCGGGTTTTGGATCGAGGAAGAGAGCAGACATTTCGTTTTATTGCTGCTAAGTTTTTTTTATTTTGTTTGTTTTATATAAATTAAGTTTAGTTAAGATAAAATTTAGGTGTTAGTTAGAATATATAATAAGTTTAGTTTAATTAGGACTCAGTTTGTTTTTTTATATATATATATATACATATTATTTAACTAATAAAAAGGGAAAAAGCATAATATAGGATAATATAACACCGATAAACTAATTGCTTTATTATTTTATTTAGTATTATTATTTATTTAGTTAGATTTAGTACTGCTTTGTTTTATATAGTTTTAGTTTATAAAATATAATATAGGGTAATATAGTAACAATAAACCAATTTTTTTTACTTTATTTAGTATTATTATTTACTTAATTAAAATTAGTATTATTTTGTTTTATATAGTTCATAAATATAAAAGGAGTTTAAAAGATATTAAAATGTTTGAGTATGTTGGTGACACTTGTCACCACTTGTTTGGTTCTATTTCAAATCTGTGTGTGCATGTCTATGGTATCAAATCTACACCTCCTCGCTTTAGCCATCGATCCGCCAAAGTCCGATCCAACGATCCGTAATGGTGGACCACAAGATGCCTCCATGGAGATTCTACACAAGATCCAAGAAGATTGCTTTTGGGCTTGGGCTCAATTTGCTACTCACACTCCAGCTTTAAAGCTTCAAACAGCCCATTCCTAAACTCCTCTTTAAATTAATATTATGCAAGTTTTTTTATTATATAATGATGTATTAAATAATACTTTGGCATATGGTAGTTTTTATTTGTTGAATTACCAATTAAATTGTTAATTGATTTTTCATCAAGTAAAAGAATATCTATACTAATAATTATTTAAATCCCGATATTGTATTGTGTGTTAATTTATTTTCTTTATTTACCCGCTATTACATTGTCCGCTTGCATGTTTATTTCACGATCGAACACTCACCTCAAATTAATATAAAACAACAACGCCTCCGCCTCTCTCATTTTTGGTTACCCACACCAAATTCTCTAAGGGTCTCATGGTTGGGATGGGCATGGCCATCCTCACGAGGTTAATTAAGCCCTCGTTGCCTTGATTAATCATAACCCGAAAATAATTGGTCCATATACCAATCACTATGCACCAGGGTCTCACGGTTAATCAAGTCCATATACTTGGTTAACCATAACCCAAAATATCATTTCTCTACGTCCAACGCCGCGATTTTTCAACATAGTGTTATGGTACTTAATTAAATTGTTAGAGGTTCGCCCAACAATCTAATTAAAAACGTAAAGTATTTGGGCCATTAGAGGGAAACCCAATGACTCGAATACTTTATTCCATACACTTGAACGTTTAAAACACTTTCAAATTAAATTAATTAATTGAATTTGTTTTCGAAAATCAATTTTTCTACAAAAAACAAAAAAATATATTGTTATGGTACTTAATTAAATTGTTAGAGGTTCGCCCAACGATTTAATTAAAAATGTAAAGTATTTGGGCCATTAGAGGGTAACCCAATGACTTAAATACTTTATTCCATAACACTTAATAAAAGTGAACTTTGTTTCACCTCACACTTTTCATAATAAAGATTTTGATGAGAGAAGATCGTTGACCTCAATCACCAATCTCGAGTATCGAATCGTTAGAGGATATCCCGACGTTTTGGTACTTGTCATCTACAATTAAAATCAATTCAACCCATTCAAATTCCTTTTCCGCTCATACGCGGTCATCAAAAACATTTTCTTCTAAAATCAATACAACCAATCCAAGACATTTTCAACAAGAACTACGGAGTTTTGACTTTCCCATTGCACGAGGGAATACGTAGGCACGCGGTTTCAAACCGTGTCAAACTCAAAATAATAACAAACAAATCCATTTTCGTTTTTCTTATTTCATAACTTAGAAATTAGCGATTACACACACACAAACACACTTCGAACTAAATGGGTCCCATCGAGTACGATGGACGTAAGAGGTGCTAATACCTTCCTCTTGCGTAACCGACTCCCGAATCCATCTTTTGGTCTTGTAGACCACCTTATCCGATTTTTGTGGGTTTTATCTATATTTCCCCGTTCTTTCTAGAACAAATAAAATTAGGTGGCGATTTCATTGTTTTTGAAAATTCATTTTAAATGATTTTTTTTTGAAAATCGAGTTGCTTCACGCTGATGTAGGATTGGAGATCACAACGGCCCCCACAGATTGAGTACGATCATCTTTGTCACGGCATTCCTGGCCATAAACGGCATTGGCTTCTTTCTTACCATCGAAAGATCTCTTCACAATATTTGAAGATGATTTCGCCTGTATTTTCCCGCTCTTGATTCCGACTTCGATGCGCTCGCCGGTCAATATCAACTCGGTGAATCCGGCCGAAGAGTTTCCAATTAGATGATTGAAAAATGGGCCTGTCAGTGTCCCCATGAACATATCAACCAACTCCCTATTGGACAAGGGTGGTTGAACTCTGTCTGCTAGATCTCTCCATTTGTGAGCATATTCTTTGAACTTCTCGTCACGACCCATATACATGTTCTGTAGCTGCATGCGGGTAGGTGCTAATTTGGCATTGTATTGGTACTGCTTGTAGAAAGCATCTGATAAGTGATTCCAAGTGTGAATATGGGTATTCTCTAGCTGATAATACCACTTCAACTGTGCTCCGGATAAACTCTCTTGAAAGAAATGGATCCACAACTTTCTGTCTTCAGTATGAGGATGGATCTTCTGAACATAGGACTTTAAGTGCAGCTTTGGGCAAGAGATTCCATCATACTTGGCAAAGGTAGGAACTTTGAACTTGCGGGGAATTACCACACCAGGGACAAGACTAAGATCATCAAAATTCAGCCCAGACATTTTTAGATTTTCCACAGCATTCAGACGGTCTTCGAGCTGCTTGTACTTGTCATCGTCAGGAGGATACTGCTCGCTCGCACAGTCTTCATCTTCGTTTTCAGACCCATGACGGCGTCCTTCACTGTTCTTGACACTTCCCTCAGTTTCACCGCTCTTGTCTGAGATTTCAAACCGGATGACCATCCTAGCTGGACCCTTATGATTTCTTCCCATGTTGAGGATACTGATGGTCTTCTTCTTTCTGGTAATGAGCTTCTTCAGATCCTTCTAGCCTTGGACCAAGATGGTGAACATCTCCTGGAATTGAGCATTCTGAGCCTGGAGATCTTTGACAGTCTGTTCAAGATCCATTTCTGCTGAAATAAACAACGAGAGAATAAGAAAATCGGTCTTCAATGTACCTGTTATGAAATGTCATGCCATGATATGCGATGTTTATGCAATGCAATGCAATGTTTTCAAGGACCATAGGAATTTAAATTTGTTAAACAAGCACGAACAAATTTTTATTAGTTTCTCTTTATTAAGTACAAAAGACAGTTTTTAAACAAAAGTTCCTAAAGCTTTCAGGTCTCCCATGGGCGCTTCCTCTTTGTGTTGAAGTAGGTGTTGATGTTTCGCTCCTCGTGAAGTAGCTTTGTCAATTATAATACCTTCTTCTCGCTTGCATAGCAATGAGCTTCGAACGTATCCCTCTCTCTTTAAGTTGAATCCAGGATCTTTTCAAGTCTTCGAAATCGGTAAGCATGTCTGGATGGAGGATGGTATAGGATTTATCACCTATAGCAACAGGTTCCATAATCACTGGTAGAACAGATGCAAACGGAATCATGAGGTTTTGAGCTCGAGCTCGCACCCATTTGAGGTAAGGTTCCCAAGGAATGGAATTTTTGTGTCCCAAAGTCTTGGTATCAGTCTTCTTTACCATGCCCCAAGCGTGCATAAATCTTCGACGGTAGTTCTGAAGATCGTTGTTGTAGTCAAACACAATGTCTTGGAGAAGCATATCATGAGGACCATCCCTTCGAGCATAACCAAACTGACGTAGAGCTAGATAAAGGTTGTAAGTGATACCTTCCCTTATGTCGAAGAGTGGTACATTAGGGAATTCCCCACAATGCTCAATGAAAGTGAAGTCCTTTTGAGAAAGCAGACACCAACGAATATGTGAATGAGAGAGTGACATCAACCTTTGAGACCACTTCAATCTTTGCTCGTTCTTCACGATCGAGGAAAGTGGAAATAAACCACCGGAAAGTAACGGTACACAACACATGAGATTTCCTTGTCTTTGATAGTACGAGTGGAGAGAATGCGAATATCTCCAAGTAAGGTAGGCACAGGATTGCGAGTGAGGAATATCTTGATGGCGTTCACGTCTATGAACTGATCTGGATTAGGAAATAGCACTAAGCCATATATTAGCAAGGCTAAAACGTCTTCGAATGCATGAAAACACATAGCTTTGAGGAATTCTTAGATTTCTTTATCGAAACTTAGCAAGTAAACCCTTAACTCCGCTTCTCGCTTCCCAATTAGCTTCAATGTCCGATCGCTTAGATGTAACGCTAATGCGATGTCTTTGTACTCGTAGCTTTTTCTCGAATCGTGAATGGTATCCGTCAAGGATAGGTATCCCAAGTAGCTGGAGAACTCTTCCAATGTAGGTACCAACCGATAACTGGGAATGTAAAGCAATGATGTTTTGATCAAGAACGGAATAAGATGCGCATCATATCTTCTTCAAAACCGAAGATAACCAAGTCAAGCGATAACCATGTCTTTTGATGAACCGAGCATGATCGGAATTTCAAACTAATTTTTGAGTTGAGAAGGTATACCCATAAAGTTGACTCGGATAGTCTTCCTAGAAGCCATGATCCTACAAAATAAAGCAAAGATAAATTCCTAGGTCCTTGAAATAGTTAGAAATGATATGATGATGCGATGTTATGATGTCATGATGTCATGTTTAAGCAAATAGCAAGCACAAGCAAATCACCCAATAGCCCTGGGTTTAAGGCTTGCATGAGGTATAGGTGTCTACCCTACCAAAGTTTGAGTGGGTTCAACCTGTCCTATAATAGTAACCGGGTTCTAGGAATCTCATATCATTGATCTTTCTCGTAGGCTTTATTTCAATACAACTACCAAGTGGTCGACCGAAACATCCCGAAAGTCGAATCTTAATGAGCGTAGTATCGAGTATCCACCAACCTCAGTCTACACCGAAGCCGGCCATCTCACTACCTTCTATTGGCCAAGATGAGTCAACTAGGGTTCTAGAAGTTGAGTTAGTGCTGATGACACCACGCAGACGCAAAATACTTTCCTCAACTAGACATGAGGAGCATCGGGACATCCAAAGTGTCGCACTAACGTAGCCATCATGTTGACCGTTTCGGTATACGCCTAACGGTCGCGACGATTTATTGCTACTTACCTAAGAAAACCTGGATCCGGGTGTAGGATCCCCCATAAGTATAATACCCAAGCAACCCTTAAAAGTAAAGCATACAAGTCAAACAATTTTGAGTGATCTAAAGACCCTAGGGTAAACTCTCTTTAATTTCCCCAGCATAGTCGCCAGCTCTGTAACACGGTGGGAGAACTGACTTGTTTGTTTTGCGTTTGATCGCAAATGTTGCGGATAGCAAGAGTCTCCACCGACTTTTCTTTTATCCAATTAAGGGAAGGCGAAAAGAACAGGAAAAGACCTTCGTTAGATTCTGAGTAAGGGAGTTGGTTATGAAAATGGAAGGTGTTAGCACCCTTTCCATCCGTAGTTATCTAAGGGCTCTTAATTGTTTTAGCTCACTCTAATTATTTTTGTGTGTGTGTTTGAAAAGATTTTTGAAAAGGCATTTCGCTTTGACTTCGTAATGATTCATGCTAGAATGTATACGAAGTGTTCGGGAATGTTTTGTTTTGGAAAAAAAGTTTTGAGAAAAGTGTGAGGTGTAAAAAGAATGTTTTAATTTGAGCAAGCAAAAGAGACTTATTACCTACTAAGAACGGTCGTTTCCGTGTTATTTTGCTTTCCTTTAGAATAAAGCTATCCAGACCATTAGTTGGTGTAACCTTATTCATTGGATGTAAAGGGACATTTGGGACATCGGATGGTCATAGAAGGAAACTTGTAGGATATCCTAGCACATTCGTAGGACGATCATCACTTTCGAGGTAACAACCGAGGGACTAGATCATGTATTCGCTTTAGGAAACATCGAGGACTATGATCTTTTAAGTCAAAGGACTATGATGATATTTCATAGGCAATCGTATAAGATATCCCCACGCTCGAGGGACTTGACCATTTATAAGGCAACGAGAGAATACCCTAGGGGTGCATGTGAGAAGAGTGTATTATTTTCGATATTTATCTTGCGATTAGTGATCTCGTTGATTTTATCTTGCCATACACGCCTAATTACTAGCAGCTTAATACGCGTAAAGTAAATTGCGGAAATATAAGGGTCCTACGCTATTACATGATAAAAACTTATGACCTATACATCCTTTCTAGAATTTAAAATGCAAGAAAAATAAATAGCAAAAGAAAAACTAGTCCTAATATTATTGGTATTTTTGAAAATTAGAGTTTACGTGAAAACAACCTAGTTCTAGTTGATTTTAATTAATTTAAAAATATTAGTGAATACTAACCTAAATTAATTAATTAGTTAAAAGAAGATATTTTGTGAAATTTTCTAATTACCCTAATTAATCAACCTAATTACTAATTAATTAATTAATTATTTTTAAGAAAAAATAAAAGCGTAAAATAAATAAAATATGAGAGAAACCCAAAAACGTGCTTATGATGTGGTTATCCCGTAAGTTTGAGCTTCTAGAGGTTTCATTGTTAGCACCGTGTCGGAGCTCGGGATTCTCTGTGTCGAACGAGTCCGTGTCGGAGCTTCTAGAGACTCGATTTGGGGCGCCCAAACCGGAGCCTGGGACTTCTCATCTGGGCCGCCCAGCGGAGCTTGAGGATTCTGTGCTGGAGACTCAAAAGTGGAGCTTCGGTGCCGGGAGACCTGTGGCGGAACTTCTGTGTCGAGATGCGTAAGTCGGAGCTTTGGGAGGCATTCCTTTGGAGAACTAGAAACCCGCAAAATAAATAGTGAAAACAAAAGGAAAAGGTGGGTTTGAATCCACGACCGAGAGAGAATGACATAGTGCGCAAGGTGAATAGTCAGCGGTGGTACATCCATTCATCCTTCCGACCCATAAATAGGTAAGGGTAATTGGCTTGTCAAGCACCAGAGCAAAGCTCGGCCATCTTCTCCGATCGTGTTCAATCATCAACCCGCAAAATAAGCAATATGAATGCAACAAGGGTACCTTATCCCCTAATTCAAGGGCTACGGATCGATTGGTGGTGTTAATTGCTCAATCGGCCTAGAACTACAAATACGAAGCTCTTCCGCCTTGCCCTAACAATGGCGACTAGCGATTAAGCCATGGAAAACTTCAAACGACGCCCGATCTGTTCTATATCATGCTATAAACACATTAAACATTAGTTGCAAGCAAAACACGCTAAATGTAAAACACGATTCAAAGAAAAATGCAAATCGGAGCGCTTTAAATGGCATGTTTCAACGTGTTATGATCATCTATAATGATGCATACTTACTGACTTACCTCGTGATCACAATGGAATGCTTAAAAGTGACTGAAAGTGGCTGGAAAATAGAATATGAGTTTGAACTTTGAGAATTTTTGAGAAAATTCTAGGGTTTGTGATAGGTCGGCAATCCGTAAGAGCTGTCCAAAAGTCTTCTTGTCTTGTAAGAGTGCTAGGTATATATAGGAGGGTGGAATTAGGTCAAGGCATTAAGAGAAAATATTCTCCTTAAATGGAGAATATTTGATATGAAAATTTGCACAAAATCTTTCCAATTTTAATCAATCTCTTCCTCAATCTTCTTGCACGAAATTGACAAATTGTAATGAGCTATCTTGGACCCCAAGCCATGCAAATTCTAGCCCAACTTGTCTTATCTTTTATTTTTGCATTTTATTTAATTAAATTTGAATTTAAGCTATTAAATTCAAAAAATAAATAAATAAAAGAGTGAGAGGCGTGACATGCAGCATAGTAGGCATGGATAATCTTAAGATCAAGTTTAAATCATAAAATCTTAGGCCCATTTGAAAAATTTGGCTTTTGCTAGGTATTTTCTTCATGCCCTCCTCAAAATGCTCAACTTGCACAATTTGTATCTTGCTCAATTTTCAACATTTTTGGTGTTCTTGGACTTTTAGAAAGATCAAGATGTCTTCTAAACCAACATTTTGGTTTCATCTTCATTGAGTTTCCATGCTCGTGGAAACTTCTTTGCAAAAGATGACTTTTGTTGACTTTTCTAAAAGGACCAGAATGTCTTGATCCATATCTTCCAAATGAAGCATTTCTTGCCCAAGCTGAGACATGAAGTTCTAGAGAATTGAATTCTCTTCAAAATGAGATTTGGTGGAGAAATTTTTGATGAAGTATGTGAAAGTTATGCTTGGTCAAAGTTCTGTTGACTTTTGTCTAGAGAAGCCCTAATTTGGAAACTTTGACTTTTGATCAGATCTTGGCTTTTCTTGATGAATCATGATCAACTCTTGATCAAATGATGAATATCACTTCAAAATCTTGATGTTGACCAAAAATTATGGAGTTTGACTGTATGTTGACCATAGTTGACTTTTTGTCCAATACAGCTGATTTTCAACTATCTGAGCAATTGGATGAGCAAATTTGACTAGTGAGACTTGAAACTTGACATAGTGATCACTTGGAACATAGGATGAGGTATGATGACCACTTGAAGCATTGGAATTCCACCTTGACTTGAGAATAGCAAAACCCTAGCTTGATTGATTGCTTAGAGAGGGTTTGTCCGTCAACCCTGTGAAATCCTTGAGAATTGAGATGTGTATTGTCTTGAGAAGTGGAGGAAAAATTTGGGGTATAACACTTCCTATTTCTATGTGATGGATATTAATTCGGATTATTGTTGTCTTTGGGATGCCCTTGATTCATAGGATGGTACACCACCTCCTTCATTAGAAACTCAAGTATCCTCTTGATGGGAAGACAATCACTGTTTGCACCGAGAAAGAGTACATTTTAAGCCATTTGGCTTCATTCTGCTATGTGGAGGTCGAGGGTGAAATACATGAGACTCCATTTCAGGATTTTGAGACCGCTTAGATGACCAAGACTCCTCATCCCGAGGATAGGAAGAAACCCGAGACATCTTTGGCTTCATTGAAATATGCTCAAGCTCGTCGAGACGGGTCTCCCGGTCATGTTGTAGAGGTTACCCCGAAGTTTAACAAGTTTGGTTTGGGTTTTGATCCCATTTTGCGAAGACAAATTCTCAAGGCTCCTGGTTTGTCCACTTCAGTCAAGTTTGCAAGTGTCGGCCTCAGAAAGTAGGATCAAGTCTATGCAATTGATGATGAAGATGATGATTTCAACATAGAAGATTGGATTTGCCCATGCATCCCTAGCTGAGAAGAATTGGATATTTGTGGACACCAGTCAAGTCACAACTGCTGAGGAGTAATTTTTCTTGTTTTTCTTTATCATTTCATAATTCCTACGCTTTGCCTAAGGCGTAGTGAACCATTGTGTAAGGCCACCATGTTTCACTTTTGCAAGTTTTTATCATAAAATAAAGGACGTTTCTCATTCAGTTTTTTTTGTGTTCTTTTCCTTTCCATATTTTACTTTTGTCATTTACTTATTTAAAAAGAAAAAGTGGCAATGTTTTTATTTTTCACACACTATCACTAAAACACAAAAAATCAATCATGCAGATACATGTCCACACCAGATACCAATGATCACAATTCTACTATTGCTCATTATGACTTTGACAATCCGATTTACCAATCTGAAGAAGAGGGTGAGGAAGAATGTGAACTCCCCGCAATGGCCGATTGTTAGAACAGAGAAGAAGGTTATTCACCGCATGAAGAGCCTCTAGAATTGATTAATTGGGTACGAGGAAGCAAGAAAGGAAGTAAGAATAGGGCCTAATTGGAAGACAATGTGAAGACAAGGCTGATAGATATGCTTTGTGAGTACGTTGATGTGTTCGCTTGGTCTTATGAAGATATGCCAGGTTTAGATACAGATATTGTGGTACACAAGCCGCCTCCGAGAAGATTGTCCTCCTAAGCATAAACTTCAAGAACTCATCCGTAGATGTCCAAGAAGATCAAAGAGGAGGTACATAAACAGTTGGATGGTTTTCAAGGTTGTCTCTTATCCTCCGTGGGTTGCAAACATTGTGCCAGTATCGAAGAAAGATGGTAAGGTCAGAATGTGTATCGATTATAGATCTCAATGAGCGATCCCTAAAGATGATTTTCCGCTTCCCCACATTGACATTTTGGTTGATAATACTGCTCAAGCTAAGGTGTTCTCTTTCATGGATGGTTTTTCTGGCTATAATCCAATCAAGATGGTGCCAGGTGATATGGAAAAGACTATTTTCATTACACCTTGGGGAACTTTTTGTTACAAAGTCATGCCTTTTGGTTTGAAGAATGCAGGGGCAACGTACCAACGCAATGGTCACTCTCTTTCATGACATGATGCATAGAGAGATTGAAGTTTATGTTGATGATATGATTTCCAAGTCTCAAATAGAGGAAGAACATCTAGTTGATTTGCAGAATTATTTTGAAAGACTAACGAAATTCGTGATAAGATTGAATCCAACAAGTTCACCTTTGGGGTGAGATCAGGAAAGTTGTTGGGCTTTATTGTGAGTGAGAAAGGCATTGAAGTTTATCCTGCAAAAGTAAAGGTGATTCAAGAGATGCCCGAGCCAAAGACAGAGAAAGAAGTCTGTGGTTTCTTGGGAAGATTAAATTACATCTCCAGGTTCATATCTCATCTTACGTACCGCATGTGAACCTTTGTTCAAGTTACTAAAGAAAAATCAAGCGGTTATTTGGAATGATAATTGTCAGAGGGAATTTGATAGAATCAAAGAGTAGTTGCAAGAGCCTCCGATCCTTATACTGTCAAATGAAGGAAAGTCGTTGATTATGTATCTAATAGTTCTGGAAAATTCCATGGGTTATGTGCTCCAACATGATGACTAGAAGAAAGAAAGAACAAGCCATCTATTATCTAAGCAAGAAGTTCACTTAGTGCGATTCGAGATATTCTTTGCTTGAGAAGACGTGTTGTGCAGTTGCATGGGCTTCTAAACGTTTGAGGAAGTACATGCTGACGCATACCACCTACTTGATTTCTAAAATGGATCTTACTAAGTTCATATTTGAGAATCCATCTTACCTACGAGTCTCCCATTGGCGATGATTTTGACATAGTATGATATTCAAGATACTACTTAGAAAGCCATCAAGGGTAGTGTTCTTACGGATTATCTTGCTCACCAACCTGTGGACGACTATCAACCGATGAAGTTTGAATTCTCGGACGAAGACATCATGTACATTAGAAATTGCAACATTCTTGACCCGTAAGAAGGGCCCGAGCCAGATCACGATGGATGATGGTGTTTGATGGCACCTCAAATGCAATGGGTAATGGTGTTGAGCGTTATCACTTCCCTCGATGGTCTCTATATTCCTTTACAGCCGAATTTGATTTGAATGCACCAACAATATGGAAGAGTATGAAGCTCAGATTACGAAATTGAAGCGGCAATTGACTGTGTATCAAGTTCTTGAAAGTTTTGGGGATTCTAATCTGCTATCACCAAATTAATGGGTATTGGGAAACTCGCCATCGAATCCTTGATAGTGTTTGTAAGATCCAGAGACCCCAAGAAACATTTAGCAAAAACATAAGATTAGCCTTTTACCGGAATCGCTAAGTAGACGCTTAAAACCATGACCGCCCGATCCTATGAACCAGTTCTATTTAATTTGCAACATGCATTGCATACATTTGCACAAAACCATTTAGCATATAACTTTATTTTCGTGGAACCTTATAGATTTTGTTGGTGCAAGAAGGTAAAGGAAGAATGAATCTAACTGTGAAGATCGCTCCATGTCTCAAATTCAAAGAACTGTTGGGGAAGCCGATAACTCAAAGTGAAAGAATTCACAAGAGCTTATTTTGGGAAAAGATTTGGGAACATCCTAGATCTTTTGACTACCAATGGACATGGAAGCTTTGATTGCTCCGCAAAGTACTATGATCCTCCTCTCCGATGCTTCACATTCCAAGACTTTCAACTTGTTCCTACAATTGAAGAGTTCGAGAGAATCCATTGGCCTTTAGGACGACACCCCTTTCTCAACATAGGGAAGACCTGATAAGGCTAAGGTAGTCTGCTGATTTGTTTCTTCCGTAAGGGAGGTGGCACCTTGATTATGATAAAGGTATTCGAAGGCAATTTGGAAGATAAGTTGTTAAGTTTGAGTGTTCAAGACGATTGGCCGACCTTCAGCTCCATTCTTGCTTTGCTCATCTTTGGGGTGGTTTTATTCCCAACTAATGAAATTGGTTACTGAGCCCGCTCGCATATTGGTATATTCATGTCAAAGAACCCTGCTCCCGCATTGTTGGTCATCATGTTTTACCATCTCCATGAGAGAAATCAAGAAGCGAGGTGGTTCTTTGTTCTCCACCGCTGTACTTATGGTTGACATCTCATATCCCCTGAGTGGACCGTGGGAGAAGATCCCGAGAAACTTATCTTGGTCTCAAAATTGGCTTCACTAATGATGGTGTGATGTGGCACCTGTGGGGATTCTGATGTTATCACCACCGTGGTGGATATTCTAATGTTCCTTTGATTGGGTCTATGGGTTGCATCAATTATAACCCAAGACTTGCGACAAGGCAATTGGGGTATCCAATGGAGAATGAACCAAGGCTTGAGCACTTGGAAAGCTTCATTGTGCCTAACTTGGTAAAAGGACCGCAACGAAGTATTCAAGATCCAAGAGCTTGGGGTCAAATCCATATAGGAAAGCCGAGAGTTAATCAAGAGGGCGGAATTGATGGAAGATCTTATCGCCAGTGGGTGATAGAGAGAGTCCAAGAAATCAAGCCGCCTTACTTTGTAGAGGTACCTTTGATCATCCCGAACCAGAATCACCATGTGCCAACAGAGGAGAATATGAGGCTTCAGAAATTATCGAAAGATGGAGGAAGAAAGATTGGAGCTAAAGCTCTAATTTCATTTTTCTCAGAAAGTAAAATTTAGAAGCCAACCTCAAGGAGGTAAAAGAAGAATTAGAGGAAGAACATGTAATGAAAAGGATGAAGAGCTCCCGATGAGATGTTCGAAAACTGAGGAGGCCGCAGTGGGGCAAGGACCTCCGTCGACAATTGAAGACCGCCAACAAAGGGCCAGCTTATCTAGATGAAGAAAAGGCCGTTGAAGAAAAGAGAGCATTGAAAGCACGCCTTGAAGCAAAGATTTCAAAGTTAGAAGCTTTCTAGCACGAACCAATAAAATGCTAGAGAATGAGATAATCAAAAGAAGAAGTCTGATCGCCCGAGAATTGGAAGCAATCAATTAGCGAAAAGTTCGAGAGCTGAACATTACGAGGGAAGAAAGAAATAGCAAAAAGGATGCTTACAAGGCCTTAGAGAGCAATGCCAAGGTTGGATTGATGAGATCCAAAGTGAATCGTCTGTTAGACGAAAAGGATGAACTAGTGTCCTTTCTAGAAGAATGTAATGGGCATTTCTATTGGAAGTACAAAGAAATGGTTGACATGTGTAACCGCTTGATTGTTGACGACTTTGAGACTCAGTCGGCCCTAGAAGACCTCAAGACAACCCGATACCTCCTCTGTGAGTGATTTTCTTCCGTCAAGAGGCGTGAATGTGTTCAAGGCGGAAACTAGAGATTTGAAGCCTCGTCGACAAAGATTTCTTTTTAGCCACTTATCTTATTTGAATATTTGAATCTAATTATTATTGTAATGATTTAAATTCAAAGATGAATTTTATTGTTCGTTTGAGCTTGAATGTACCCTTTGTAGTCACAACTAACAATTTGAGTTTCTATGAGATTTCGTTGAATTGCGCTTAATCGTTTTTCCCTAATGTTTATTGTTAACTAACGAGTCTTCAAAGAGTCCCCTAAAATAAAATGTACAAAAACATATCAAGGGCATGCATGCATACTCCCATAGCATATCATACATAATGTATCGAGACCACCATCTTACTGCTGCTGATTTTCTTTCTCCACGCCGAGAGACTACAGTGTTTCGCTGCTCATCGTTACCCGACAAGAAGTAACTTGAAGAAACCGATGGAGAAGATGGAAGTTGACATGGCCGCCCTAGGGACAAGAATGGATACCGATAGGCAATTGATGGAGATAATTCGTAACATGGCTCAACAAGAGGAGTTCGAGATCTCCGTTGTGAGGCCTCGCCCGAGTCACTACCAAGAAGCCGCTCAAGGAATGCCTGGTTCGAAATTAGCTTGAAGTCAACGCCGGTCTTACTGATCTTGCCGGCGAGAACCAGTGCTGCTCAAACGGATCATGTCAAGGTGGTTCCTCCGCCTTACTCCCACACGCCGCCAACAAGCCAACTTGTAGTGCGCCCACCAGCGAAGGACTATTCAGATTTCGATTCCTCAAAGATGATGAAGATAACTTTGAAGATTGGTTTTCCAATGTTGAGGAGCCGACGGAAGCGATAGAAGTTGAAGATGCTCGAGGAGCGATGCAAGCCTTTGAGAATCGTGGATGTTTTTGCTCGACATGTCCAACTTGGGATTGGTTCAAGGAGTGAGGATTCCTCCAAAATTTAAAATCCCAGGCCAAGTACAAGGGCAACTCTTGTCCTAAAACCCACTTGAGGTATTACTATAGAGGATGTCTCATACGAAGGATGAGAAGCTCTTGATGCATTTTTTCCAAGATAGTTTGACTGATGGGCCATTGGATTGGTATATGGGCCTTGATAGCTCCCAGATGCGAACTTGGAGAGAGTTGATTGTAGCTTTTGTTCAACACTATGGCTTTAACACCGATATGCGCCTACTAGGACCCAGCCTGCACAACTTAGCTCAAGAAAACTGAATCCTTCAGGAGTACGCGCAAAGGTGGCGCGAGGTAGCTGCTAAAGTTCAACCCCTATGGTGGAACGAGAGATGGTGGAAATGTTCACGGCACACTAGATGGGCAGCATGCCTCTTGCAATCCGACCAGTACTCTCACGACATGGTGATGTTTGGTGAAAGAGTTGAGATGGGGATCAAGCTAGGAAAGATCCAAGATGTTGGTACCGACAAGAATCAAGTTGGTGGCACCAAGAAGGCTTTGGTGGTTACCAAGAAGAAAGAGGGTGAGTGGTGCAATCAGATGAGCAAGAGGGAAAGAGAAGCGCCGTGAATTAATCGCAAGTTGCTGCAGAATTATTCCCGCTAGTGTTCCAAAACAAGAGGTTGCTCCAGACAATACCACCTCGCACTCCATGAAGAAGTTTGACCCTTTGCCAATGTCTTATGCAGGTATTCTCGCCATTTGCAAAGTCTGAATATGATTGAATTACGCCATTTGAAGATTGACCTCGATAACCCGTCAAGTACTTCAACGAATGCCCGGTTGTCTCTATCATTCCAATGCTCCGGGGCATTCCATTGAGAATTGCTATGCTTTCAAGTACAAGGTGCAGAATTTACTAGACACTGAGGCAATCAACTTTGGACCTCCTCCCACTCCTAATGTCATTCAGCACCCTTTACCTCCTCATGGTGGAAATGTCATAATGCAATTCTATAAGATGGAAGTCCGAACTCGATAATGGATGTTATGATCCGACCACCCCGCTGTGGTGGATAAAGAAGCAATTGTCATGAAGGAGATTTCTGGTTGTGATGATGGTTGTAAACAATGTTTAATTCAAGTTGAAGGTTGTGATAAGTTGAAAGACGAGATTCAGCGTCTGATTACTGAAGGGACTCTTCAGTTCGTCCAGAAAGAACTTGATATGCAGAATGTTGAAGATGAGGTTGACGTGGTCACTATCCCCGTCACTTCTAGAAGGATTCCCGTTACAATCCCCGCGCCGACTAAGAAACCTCCTCGTGATTATCACTTTGCCGGGTCCAAAAGACCACGCTAGCTAAAAGGCCATCCCTGGAATTATGGGTCTTAGTACCACCGTGACGGCAAGAAAGGAATGGAGACTGAAAGTCCATGATTGAAAGAGGAGTGCGATTTAAGCATTGAATCTTCTCCACCCAATCTAGTTGAAAGTCCTAGGGAAAGGGAGTCATGATTGGGGTGAGTCAACACTAAAGATTCCAACCTGCTCTCGAGCCCCAGATGACCAAAGATGTTGAAGAATTGATGAGGTATATAAGGAAGAGCGATTACAAGATAATCGACCAGCCGCCGACGCCCGCCAAGATTTCTATCCTAGCTTTGTTGAGGGATTCGAGCCTCACCGCAATGCTCTTATGCAAACAAGGACGCCCTTCGCCCCGTGAGATATCGTTAACCGGCTTGGAGGTATCGTGAAAAAGATTTCAAAGAAGTAATGGTCTCTTTTACTGACTTTGATTTACCTCGAGGGAAGGAAGCATAACAAAGTGCTACACGCTTTCGTGGAGATAGCGAACTACTTTATCCTGCAGGCCGTTGACACGGATCATCCTCAATGTTCTTCCAAAGTCTACCTCTGAAGTTGGATTATGAAGGAGTTCAAATGAGACCCAGTGATTTGATAGTTAAGGCGTTGATGGGTCGAAGAGATCGTTGTTTGGCGAGGTGGACCTGCCTATTAAGGTGGGCCCGTGTTTTTGACGCAACTTTTTCGTCATGGATATTAATCCTCCCATCGTTGTTTGCTTGGCCTCGATTCACGGGCTGGGTCGGACATCCACCTGCACCAAAAGTTAAAGTTCTTAATTAATGGAAAGGTGGTCACCATTTATGGTGAAGAAGATTATGTCGTCATCATCCGAGCAACTTCGATATGTTGAAGTGAAGGAGAGATCCACAAACTCCATGCCAGCTTTTGAGGCGATTGATAAGATCCCTTTGCAAAAGGTGAAGTCTCCATGGCATCCTACAAAGCTCAAGCTATCGTCAAGTCGTGACATCCTCAAGGGTGGGGAAGAGTGCAGAACTACCCACCCAGACGGATAAGAGGGGTTTGGGTTTTGCTCCCAAATGAAGGTCTCGCCTCCACCCCAAGAAGCAAAGGGTGTCTCCTCCCGTCAAAGGTGGAATCCAGATTGAGGATGTTGATGCCATTGATGGTGAAGTGGATGGTGACTATGATGGGACAAGTGGATCTACCCAACCGCCCAGACGTGAGCTTTCAAATTGGTTCTGAAGATGCGTGGTTACCCGCTTTGAAGAGTAATTTTCGCTTTTATGTCATTCCATAATTCCTACGTTATGCCCAAGACGTAGTGATCATGCCGTAGGGCCACCATGTTTTTAACTTTCAAGTTTATCATTAATGAAGGACGCCCTGCATTCAAATTTTCTCTTTTGTTTTTTTTCTTCACTTATTTCTTTTAAAGGTGACAACATCAAATTTTACTTTTATACAAACCTTTGTCTTTTTCTTTTTATTAAAAAAACTTAATTAAAAAAATAATAATAAAAATAAATTACCAACAACGCAGATGTGGTCCTTCGACGGACCCGGATTTTGTCGACGATGATTCCGCGTGGCTCATTATGATTTCGACGAACCGATTTATCAAGTCAAGAGGAAGCCAAGAGGACTGAATTACCCAAGAATTAGCCAGATGTTGAGGCAAGAAGAAAAGGTCATCCACCAAACCAAGAAGCTCTAGAAGTGATCAATCTAGGAACCGAGGATGCTCAAAGGAGGTCAAGATTGGGCAGCATTGAAGGTGGAGTTAAGCAAAAGCTTGTCGAAATGCTACATGAGTACGTGGACATATTTGCTTGGTCTTATGAAGGATATGCCCGGTTAGATATCGACATCGTCATGCATGAATTGCCCTCAAAGAAGGCTGCCCACCGGTAAAGCAAGTAGTAACACATCCAAAATGTCAAGAAAAATCAAAGAAGAAGTTTCGTAAACAAATGGAAGCAGTTTCCTAAAGGTTGTTTCTTATCCCCATGGGTTGCAAACATTGTACCGTGCCAAAGAAAGACGGCAAGGTAAGGATGTGCGTTGACTATAGGGATCCAATAGAGCTAGCCCTAAGGATGACTTCCTCTCTTCCGCACATCGACATTTTGGTCGATAACACGCTTGAGCTAAAGTATTCTCCTTCATGGATGGTTTCTCCGCTACAACTGCATTAAGATGGCGCCCAATGATATGGAGAAAACTACTTATTACACCGTGGGGAACTTTCTCGCTACAAAGTGATGCCTTTCGGCTGAAGAACGCAGGGCAAATATATCACGCTATGGTCACTCTTCACGATATGATGCATAAAGAGATTGAAGTCTACGTGGATGATATGATTGCCAAGTCCCGCATGTAAGAAGAACACCGGTTCATTGTTGAAATTGTTCAAAGGTTGAGAAAGTTCAGCCGAGGTTGAACCCGTAAGTGCACCTTTGGGTGAGATCTGTGAAACTTTAGGCTTTTTACCTGAGAGAAAGGGATTGAGGTTGACCCCCAAGATAAAAGCGATACAGATGCCAGAGCCAAGGATGTAAAAGGAAGCTGCGAGGTTTTGGGAAGACCGAATTACATTGCTAGGTTCATTTCTCATCTCACAGCCACCGTGAGCCCATTTTCAAGTCATAAGAAAGAATCCAACGACTGTGTGGAACGGCGATTGTCACGGCATTCGACAAAGATAAAGAGGTACCCACAAGAGCTCCAATTCTCCCACCCCTTTGGAGGGTAGACCGCTGATTATGTATTGACCGTGTTGGAGAATTCCATGGCCGTGCTCGGTCAACATGACGAGACAGGTAAAAGAGCACGCCATATACTACTGAGCAAGAAGTTCATAATGTGAATCGAGGTATTCATTGTTGGAAAAGACTTGTTGTGCACTCGCATGGGCAGCAAAACGGCTCGTATAAAGATATGTTAACTCACACTACTTTCTTGATCTCAAAATGGACCCGATAAAGTATATTGAGAAGCCACCTCCACAGGAAGGATAGCCCGCGGCAAATGATCCCGACTAATATGATATCCAATACACTACTCGAAGGCTATCAAAGGTAGTGTGGTGGCTATCTCAACAACCATTAGATGATGACTATCACCGATGAAGTTTGAGTTCCCGATGAAGACATTATGTATATCGAGATTGTAACATTCCAGGCCTCGAGGGACCCGAGCCTGGCTCGTTGACAATGGCATTCGATGGAGCCTCAAATGCATTAGAAATGGCGTTGGCGCCATTATCACTTCTCCAACAGGTTTTCATTCCATTCAACGTAACTGCTTTTGATTGCACCAATAATGTGGCCGAGTAAAGCTTGTATTTTGGAATTGAAGCAGCCATTGATCTGAGAATCAAGATCTTAGCGGTATATGGAGATTCCGCTTTGGTAATTAGTCAAATCAATGGAGATTGGGAGACCCGCCACCCGAATTTGATTCCATATCGAGATCATGTCTTGAAGTTGATCCCTTATTTCGACGAGATCACTTTTGATCACATCCCAAGGAGGAGAACAATTTGGCGATGCTTTGGCTACTCATCCATGTTTAAGGTCGATACGGAATGATGCCCCATCTATCACTATAATGAGTTGGACGAGCCCTGCTCGCTATGAAGTGTAGGTGAAGTGATGAAAACCTTGGTTCTATGACATCAAAAGGTATCTCGAGACGAAAGAATACCTCGATGATGCTTCCATCGTTGATAAGAAGTCTCTCGCAAGTACCGCCAAGTTTTTCCTCAATGGGGTGTGTTGTACAAAAGGAACTATGACTCGCTTTTGCTCGGGATGCGGATAGACACTAAGCAAATAAGATTATAGAAGAAATTCATGAAGGTTCCTTCGGACGATTCTAGTGGACACACCATGGCCAAGAAGATCTTGAGAGTTATTATTGGTCCACCATGGAGAATGATCGCTACAACCATGCCAACATGCTACAAATGTCAAATTTACGCCGATAAGATGTGCCACCTTCTTCATTAAATGTTTTGACTTCTCCATGGCCTTTTATGTGGGGCATTGATATGATGGAGAAATTAAGCCCACCGCCTCAATGGACATCGATTCATCCTTGTTGCCATTGACTACTTTACCAAATGGGTTGAGGCAGCATCTTATGCTCGTGTCACTAGACAAGTGGTCACACGCTTCATCATAATATCATTTGTCTTCCATATCGTCCAAAATGAATGGTGCATGGAAGGCAAACAAAAATATCAAGAAGATTGTACGTAAGATGGTCTGCACTTACAAGGATTGGCACGAGATGTTGCCATTTGCCTTGCACGTTATCGTGACTTCAATACGCACGTCAAAAGGGCAACCTTCTCCTGGTATACGGTATGGAAGCGCCCCACCAGGAAGTTGAAATTCTTCCTTAAGGATTTTAACAGTGTAACTCTGGTGAAGCTGAATGGGTTCAAAACAGATTTGATCAATTGAATCTCATCGACGAAGAGATTGACGCCCATTTGTCATGGACACTATACCTGTGTATGAAAAGGCTTTCACAAGAAAGTGTGTCCTCGGAATTTCCAAGTCGGTGACCTTGTGCTGAAGAGAATTTTGCCTCCCAATAGTACCGACGCTAGGGCGGGCTCCAAATTATGAAGGACCGTGACGCTAGAAGAAAGTTTTCTCCGAGGAGCTATGTTGCTCGCACTATGGATGGAGAGGATTTTCACCCGATCAATGCAGATGTAGTCAAAAATACCAGATAAAAAGAGACCTGTTAGTTGACGGCCTAAGCAAATAAGCAGATCCCGACGAACCAAGAGGTTCGCAAAAGTTAGTGATAAATATAAAAGATTGTACACCCCAAGTCGAAAACCCGAAAGGGCGCTGGGCAAAAAGGGTATCCGTGGATTGAAACCCGAAAGGGCGGTCCGTGCAAAAATTAGGGATTCAAGCGAACAATCACAATCGCACGACACCGCTGGGGTCGCATAACCTGATAATCCAGAGATGGAGGTTGTCTAATCGAGCATTTTCTGATACCGACATAGGGATGTTGAAGTTGTGAAGAGCATATGGATTCAGATTCGGACAAATCCATGATTTTTACCTTTTCTTTTAACTTTGATGTATAAGCACCGCCTTTTCAGATTTGCTTTGATGTAAATGCTCATTTACGGGCTAATCAATCAATAAAATTACTTTCATCCAAACTGTGTTTTCTATCATTTATTTCGTCTTATTTTCATGTATTTTAACTCGCTTTGTTTGCAAAACGACGTCCGAGTTTTTAATAAACTTCGTGATATAAACATCGCTCAACTGCTGCAAGTATAATTTCCGGGTTACTCGAATTTCGCACACCACATTAACGATTGAAACAGCTTGATCTCAGAAAGGAATTATTTGTTACCGCTTTACTTTTCAATTAGCTAAGGGCACCATGTGCATGGGCATCAACCGACAAGGTTTTTCTTCCAACAAGAGTTATATATGGCATATGTGCCCTCAAATGTTATCACTCTTTCGCCATCGCGAAGATCGCAAAGAGCTATTACCCAAAGAAGATCACATCTAAAAGCTCACTTGTGCTTAAGATGCTGATTCCTCTTATGCAAGAGCTCGTCAATCCGTAGCCATCGAAATCATGAACCCACGCGACAAGATCATCGTCCCGCATAACGTCGGATCTCAAGAGTTACCCCAATGATGCTAATCATTGAAAGATGTTACTTCTCACTGCAATCCCCTACCAGGTCCGCATTATCATCTCTTCGATTACACTGCATGATTGTATTCAATTCTGGAGGTTGGTTCTGTCACAATTGCCTTTATCTTCCAGACAAACATCAAACATGCATCATTGCATCACACAGTATCTCAAAATGCGAGAGAATTTATTGATATGGAGCATTACGCTAAAAATAATAATCTCAAACATGCATACCATTAAAGTCTTTATCGAGTACCATTCAATAAAATCCCCAAGTGGTATTCCCAATGTAGTTCCTCAAGAAATTTTGTTGTTATATATCTGCATTTTTGACCCTGTGGCCTCTCACATTATTCGATTCAATTCAATTACCTGCCGCCTTACTTTTGCAAATTTTTATTCTTGGTATTCTACCCACGCTTGCCTCATCGTTAGAGTGTGAGTAAGAGTTGGTGTCTAACCTTTCTGCTTCCTCAATTGTTTGAGTATCCATACTTGTGTGGTAATTCATATAATTGCCACCTTGAAAAATTACACCCCGCCTTCTCCGAGATATTGTAGTTTCTTGCATATTGCAAACTTTCGCAGTCCAACGAGTTTACAACTTGCGAGTCCTTTGTTTGGCCTCTTCCTCGGAATTGCCTCGATCCGATTTACTAATCATTCCACATATTTTCTCCCCAAAGTTGAGTCTGCCCAATGGTCTCCTTTTGTGTGTGTCTAATATCTTACCCCGACATATACTCCGCTCTGTTTCATTTTGATCTCGATGCACTTATGAAGTATGCGCTGCTCCAAAGATCTATGAGTTCCTTTACCTTTCATTTGGGTACAACTTATTGAAGTATGCTGCTCCAAAGGTCCGTCTGGTTTGTTTGACTCGCTGGCGCAACTTATTGAAGTACGCGCTCCAAAGATCTACCGTTTCATTTTGATTCCGCGATGCAACTTATTGAAGTATGCTGCTCCAAAGATCTCATGAGTTCTACTCTTTCTCGATCTCGCAAGCAACTTATTGAAGTATGCCTGCCCAAAGGTCCGTCTGCTCTGCTTTTTGATCTCGCGATGCAACTTAAAGTATGCGCTCCAAAGATCTACCTGTTCTCATTTTTTGATTCAAGGATGCAACTTATTGTATGCTCCAAAGATCTATGAGTTTACTGGATCCGCTAAGCAACTTATTGAAGTATGCTGCTCCAAAGGTCCGTCTGTTTGCTTTGATCATGATGCAACTTATTGAAGTATGCTGCCCAAAGATCTACCTGTTCTCATTTTTGATCGCTGATGCAACTTATTAGCATGCTGCTCCAAAGATCTTATGAGTTCTTACCTTTCTCTGACCGCTAGCAAACCATTGAAGTATGCTCGCTCCAAAGGTCCGATTATTTCAAGATCATGATGCAACTTATTGAAGTATGCACGTTCCAAAGATCTCCCTGCTCATTTTTTGATTCGCGATGCAACTTATTGAAGTATGCTCTGCTCCAAAGATCTATGAGTTCTTACCTTTTCTGACCACAAGCAACTTATTGAAGTATGCTCGCTCCAAAGGTCCATTGGTTTCTGCTTCGATCTCAAGGAAGCAACTTATTCAAGTATGCTCTGCTCCAAAGATCTATCACCTCATT